>CM076584.1:1241188025-1241788025 GCA_034641835.2 Pinus albicaulis
TCGTTGGGGTTCCCATGTTTTGGCCAGATTGGCAAGACCAAAAGATGAGACAACATCAGAACCACTTTGGGGCCCTAGGATCTAGCCCTCCTGGACCCGGAGAGGGATCTCTCCAAATAGATCAAATAATGATGTCTCTTTGAAGCTCAGAATGAGATGTTAGGCTAGTTATGAAGCACAGAAGGGGGTTTTAAATGATTTGGTTGAAAGGGTTGCTGGGTTGAGTCATGAGATCAGAGGCTGAGAAAGTAATGGGAGAGAAGGAACAAAGCAGCAAGATGTTTCAACATAGGGGATAGGCCAAGACAGTGCCATCCATTGGGCTATGGAGTCATGAAAGGATAATTACTTGCAACCACTAGCCAAGGCTTTCAAAGGGCAAGTAATCTACACTAAAGGATCTTTTAGGCAGATGGTGGAATGGAACATTAAGGAAAGAAAGTGGAAGAAGGAAAGCAACTAATTTCTGTCTATAGATCAGGTCAGAGGTCATTTAACTCCAGACCTGCTTGGACATACTCGAAGGCAGCTCTCGAAGGGGGACAAAGGGCCTGCTTATAGATCGGACCAGAGGTCATTTAACTCTAGGTCTGCTTTAGCAACTCCAAGGGAAAACAGAGATAAGATTGAAGAAGAAACATCCAAGTAGCAAACCCACAAGTTCATACATCAGCCAGCAGGCAATAACATCCACTGCACTGGTTAAACCACATGAATTTTCTCTTAGATAACACATAAAGCAGAAAACATTACAAGTAGGGAGAGCAGGAAACATAGGGCACCTAGCAAGGGTGAATCCTATGTTATACTTCTGTTGCCTACCAGAAGAACATGAAACAATATGAAAATGTAATAAACAAAGTTAGAAAACATCACCAATAGTAATAGTCCTGGATCCTGTGAAAAGTGCTTTGATTAATTGATGCAAAACCAGTCATGTACACTGAGCTCAATGGGTAATACAATCCAGACTTTCTCCTCCCAGCCTATTACATACAACTACTCTGCTACTCCCTCCCACGACTGTTCTAACAGTCAAGAATGATCCCTCTAACAGCAACTGCCACAGTAAGGCAACAAAACCCCTTTACAATGTGTTCTTCTGGATTCTTATAGGAAGAAACATAGCAGAAGATGGTAGGTGAAGAATTAAATGAAGAATTAACGCTCAGAAGAGGAGGAAGGCCGCAACCCATTCTGCTTTAAATCTGTGCAATTACTTCTGGTACTCTGGCTGCAGAACTACTGCCATTCTCTGTTGACTGGACAAACTGGTGAAATAATGATGCTAGGGTATCCATACTGTGTAAAAAATGCTTCTTAATGATGCAGGACTGCTGAAAGGGCGTAGATCTTTATTTGAGGCACAATGTAGACTAAAAAATGATGTGTACCGTGTCCTTTCATGGGAGAATGCTCTGCTGATATGGAAAACCTGATAATATTATCTTTCTGTGCATAGGACCGTCCAAGATATCCACGGGGTCTTCCAACTGCTGTTGTGCATTCTAAACTTGTGGTTAAGGCTTAAGATCTTCATTAGCTAGCCTTAATCACCCTTTGCTCTGAACTAGAATGCTTCGCTGCTTCAACTCTACCTCTGACAGGTTAGCTTGGGTTTTAATGGTGATGGGAGATTTTCTACAGAGTTTGAACTCTATTCCTTTAATGAACATCTCATCTCCACCTGTTGAAAATGCAGCAAGATGATAGAGCTTATTGAAATGAAGTCGCCTTCACTAAGTGGGCCCGCAGGCAAATTCTGGCGCAAAATCTATTTTTAGACTATGTCTATTTTTAGACATATGGAGCATGGTTCTGTGGGATTCCGCTTGAGATTCTGGAGCATCGTCATGTTGGTAAAAATAGATGAGACTCTATTTTTTTAGGTCGAAGAGGTCGAAGGCTATTTTAGATCGGATTTTAGATTGCCTCTCCTTAAAATAGGGAAGTCAAATATTATTTACCCTTAATAATATTTGGACTCTAAACTTCAGTTTACTCTCTTGGAGCACTTTAGTTCGAGCCTTGGAAGTGGCTCATGCATCTGACATAGGAATTACGCTATTCCTAGGGGTTGGTGAGCTCATGCATGGTTGACTTCAGTGGCAGAAGTTTGGTGGACTTAATGAGACAGCTAGTGGAGTTGTGTTCGGTTTAACTTAGTTGAACTGGTTGAGATTAGTTTAACTAGCTAATCAATTAGTTATGAGGAGGAATTAGACATTATTTAATTCATTAATTAGTAACTCATTATTCAACTCAAGAACACATCGCCTACCATACAGATGATCACCAAGGAGACCACCGAAAGAGGTAGATGAAAGGGTGGAGTTAGCTATCAGTTGTGACTACCGCTGTGCATGAGTTTTGCATTACACTTGGAGGAATTGTCCATGACAATTACGCAATCAAGGGAAGGGGATTCGAACCTTGAACCTCTTCATATACAGGCCATGATCGCGCAATAGAGGCAAGGCACAATAAGTGTGAGTTTGAACCAGCGTAGTCTGCTCAAAACCGGCTAGATTGTGGGTAATCAGATGAGAAAGTACTGAGTACTTGTGAGGAGTATTGTACTGAGTTTGTTACATGATTTCTCCATTATAATATACACAATAGCTGCGGGGTTTTCAGCTATAAGCTTTCCCCATACATACCGTGTTAATGTGTATGATGATTTGATGTGTTATCGCTTGATTTTATTTCCGCATGTTTGATGATCTGAGTGGAAGAGATTATGTGTTGCATATAAATTCGAATTGTATGTGATCAGGATAGTATCAGTGAATAATTAATCATTATTAAGAAAATTTCTACACCACCTTCCCGGGCCTTTGTTCATAAATTCAGACGCTGTGGATGATCTTCCTCGGATTCAGTTGTCCTGGTAGCATAGAAGTGTATCACGACAGCCATTCTTTCTTTATAACCCTGCAGGAAACACGAAGACTGTGAAGAAATCCATGGACGAGGGCGACGGGTGATGTGGATGGGCGAGATGGACGTGCGGGTGGTGACATGGCGAAAAACGTAGAAGGCCCATGGATAAAACGCTCTGGCGAAGGTGGAGGTCTGTGGAGCAAAAGATCGAACGAGGAACGTTAAAAAACACAAAACAAAATCAATTTTATGCGATGGACTAAGAGGACGTACGGAATATCCACGCGGAGTGACGTGGCAGGACCCGGGGACAACGGAAAGGTCAACCATGCATGGACAGATCTGGACCATCGATCGGGTGGAGATCGATGGCGGGGAACGACGGACGGAGGGTTGGCTGGTACGATGGGCGGAGGTTAAACAGTGCGTGGTTTGGATGGACGACAGTCGTTGGATGAGGGCTCTAGGATCTGACGGCCGAGGTGAATTCCGCTGCCCGAATTTCATCTGGGAGATAATGCGCGAAATGGGCGGTTTTGAAATAGTACAATCGGACACGTGGCAGAAGATGAGTGGAATTGCTGGGTCTCCGGGGAAAACCGCTCGGCGCCCAACGGTGGTGCGGAAAATACCGGCGGGTTTTGTAAAACAGCGTGTGGAGTGGGGACCACCATTTCGGGCGCGCTCCGTGCCATTGGTTCGACAAATGAATGGACAGAGGAGATCAACTATGGGGGGCCATGGTGTACGGACAAGAGGCTGTTGGAGCGACCCCCCGCAGTGAATGACAGCCGTTAACTTAGATCATCACACATCCCGAGGAGTCAAATATGAGGCCACCATGGTCTGACCATATGAATAGAATAAAGCCCCCTGTAGGGGAAATGCCTAGGTCACGGCACGGGGTTCTATGGAAGGAAAAGGGTGCGGGGCTATCAGAAGAAGGGCTAAGACCCAAAAACATAAAATTTATCATTTAAATTCATTTTTAATGCGTTTTGGGGGCAATCAAAGGGTAACGATAGGGGAGATGGAGGGGGAAACTAGGGAAATAAGGGAGAGGGGGAAATTTAAAGGGGATTATGGGGGATTTAGGCATAGAGAGGGGGAATCTTGGGGGGGAAGAAAGGGAATTCGGATAAAGGGAAAAGAAGGGGAATTGATGTATTTCGCAGGGGTGAAGGAGGGAATAATAGGCCCTTTTTGAGCAATGTAATAGCAGAGAGGATTTGTATTAGGCAAAGCACATAGAGACCTCAAGGATGATGTGTCTTCAAGGGAGATGCATTCCTTGAAGGTCTCCAAAACAATTCAGCCCCCAGCTTGCTTGTCAAGAATTTCATAGGGGGCTAACAGTGGCTCCACATGGGGATGGCTTCTCCTTGAAGGAGTCAAGAAACCAGATATGATATTTGGAGTAGGCCAAATGCCTGCTATCATAAGCCATCTTTCTTTGTTGATTTTCAGCTGCCACAAACATGATATATCAGTAGAAACATTTTCCCAACCAAACTACCTACCCAAACTGCAGTTCTACAATTTTCCCTTGGGTGCATTTGAACTAGCAGACCCTTTACATTATTTTATTTGCAAACAAGAAAACAAACTTATTCTACTTCTACCCTTATTTCTCCATGAGACCAGATTAGACTATTGGTCTCACATGTTTCTCTACCTACACTACTACTTGCTAGGATTAGACTATCTAGCAGGTTTCTTCTCTACATTCTAAGACAGAAATTGAAACGACTAACTACCTGCTCATAGGCTGAGCTTTATTGATATTTTCCTACCTACCCTACTCTACTGAAATATTTACAGGTCTAGCTTACAAACATTGTCTTCCAATGTAACCAGTCCATCAAATGATCCCATGGCTGGTCCTTCTTGCTCAACTCCTTGAGCAGGCTGGATAGGTAGGGTAGCTCACACTCCTTTTGTTCAATAATGGCAGCTTTGAAAGATTTTCTTTCTGTTTGCAACATGCTGCTCAAGAAGACTCTTGATCCTTCTCCAAATGTCTGCAGGAAATGTGCATAAGGATCATGAAATAATACCTGGCTATGAATATCTGGCAGGTAGGCTTCAACCAGGATTTCCTCTTCTTCCACTGGATCAAGGATAAGACTCTCTTGAAGAAGAGAATCTTCTTCATCTTCTGAACTAGAGGACTCATCATATATGGCAATGTTGTCCTCCTGGAGCTTTGATATATTTTTCTCTAAGGTGCTGAGCTCTGTGAGAAGATCTATGTATTCTTGAGCAG
This sequence comes from Pinus albicaulis, assembly GCA_034641835.2. NCBI lineage: Eukaryota > Viridiplantae > Streptophyta > Pinopsida > Pinales > Pinaceae > Pinus > Pinus albicaulis. Next base: position 1,241,193,175 of record CM076584.1, read on the forward strand.
GGTTTTGGTCCATTGCTTCCCCTTTTTCAAGAGAAATCTCTTTGCTTAAATTTTGCTCCAGAATCTCTTCTTTGCTTTCCTCCTCATCTTCTCAAAAGACAAGCGGCTGGTTTCCAATCTCACTGATGATGTGTGGTGGAGCAGAATGAAGATTCATAGAATCTTCATCTGCTATTATACTGTCATAGCTCTCCCCATCAGCATCATAGATAGGCTGACTGGTTTCATTACTTCTCTGGAGCTGTTGGTCCTGATCTTCCTCCCACATATCTAAGGATGATGGTCCTGCAAGCTCAACTTCTCTTTGAAAGCAATCATCATCAAACAGATCATAAAAAGGAAAATCATAATTGTAAGTAATTTCACCCTCCAAACCTATCGGATTCTCAGCAAGTCTTTCTTCATTCTGATCCACCGAGGAGTCTTCTGAATCTGAATCATCAAAATCATAAGATGAATGGGCAAGAGTGCATGTTCTATAGAAGGCCTCGAAGGTGGACTGTTGTTTTAATATCTGCTCTATCTCTTCTTCTGTCAACAGATGGGTTTCCCTTTCATCATGGACAGAAGCACAACAGTCCTCTTTCTCTTGTATTAGCTGATTTGGAGGCTGGATGTTTTCTTGAGCCTCATCTTCCACACCAGATTCTGCCTCTTCTATGTATTCTTCTGCTTCCTCAAGGAATCTTTCCTTATCAGCCTTTGCTAATAGGTCCTAATGTTCTTTGGTCAGCATAACACAAGGCATAGGTAAGAAATCAGGCAGTTCCTGATCACTAACCTCCTCATCTTCTATAGATTCTTGAACATCATACATGTCTTTCTCATCTTCTCAGTCTTGAGTTTGTTCTTGCTCTGAAAGATGCATAGGCTGCTCGAAATAGTCATCATCTGTATTCATATTAGCCATGTGCATCTTTAGCATTTCACCAAACATTTCTGTTAATTCAATTAATTGATCGCACAAAGCGTCATACTTTGTATCTCTATCCATGTTTGGATTCATGCTTATGTAAACAAGGTTATTGCTTCTTCTCAACCAGTCCAATGTCCTTCACTAGTGGAGTCATTTGGTCTTTGGATCATAGGGAGTGTGGAGTCGCCAGGTGGATGATTATGAATGTTTGAAGTAGGATGCTGTCCACCATCAGCAATTAGGTAATGTCACCTTTCAAGAATAACCTCAAAGAACAACAAACTCCAACCAGAGATTGACTGGGAGGGCATTTACAAGATATGTCACCTCCGAAGAGGGTGAGATCCGGAGGCTACCTGGCCCTTCCCAGGCTTTGTCTAAGAGTATGAGACACACAACGAACGGAGGATGATTCAAGAAAGGGATGACTTTCTACCAATCTAACCAGAGATTTGTGGGTTTGAATGCCTAGGGATGTTCAAAGTGTAATGCACTCAAATTTCCCTAGCGGAGTCGCCATTATGTTGGTGACGATGCTGGGCTATACACTAATAATGTTCTCGGTTATAGGCTCTTCAGAAATTCCCCAGTGGAGTCGCCATTATGTTGGGGTTCCCATGTTTTGGCCAGATTGGCAAGACCAAAAGATGAGACAACATCAGAACCACTTTTGGGCCCTAGGATCTAGCCCTCCTGGACCCGGAGAGGGATCTCTCCAAATAGATCAAAGAATGATATGTCTTTGAAGCTCGAAATGATATATTAGGCTAGTTATGAAGTGCAAAAGGGGAGTTTTAAATGATTTGGTTGAAGGGTTGCTGGGTTGAGTCATGAGATCAGAGGCTGAGAAAGTAATGGGAGAGAAGGAATAAAGCAGCAGGATGTTTCAACATAGGGGATAGGCCAAGACAGTGCCATCCATTGGGCTATAGATTCATGAAAGGAAATTACATGCAACAACTAGCCAAGGCTTTCAAAGGGAAATTCATCTACACTAAAGGATATTTTAGGCAGATGGTGGAATGGAACATTAAGGAGAGAAAGTGGAAGAAGGAGAGGCACCCAATTTCTGTCTATAGATCAGGTCAGAGGTCATTTAACTCCAGACCTGCTTGGACATACTCAAAGGCAGCTCTCAAAGGTGGAAAAAGGGGCAGCTTATAGATCAGACCAGAGGTCATTTAACTCCAGGTCTGCTTTAGCAACTCCAAGGGAAAAAACAGAGATAGATTTGACAAAGAAACATCCAAGCAGCAAACCCCTAAGTTCATACATCAGCCAGTAGGCAATAACATCCACTGCGTTGGTTAGACCACATGAATTCACTCTTAGATACACATAAAGCAGAAAACATTAAAGGTAGGGAGAGCAGGAACATAGGGCACCTAACAAGGGTGAATCCTATGATATACTTCTATTTCCTACCAGAAGAACATGAAACAGTATGAAAATGAAATAAACAAAGTTAGGAAAAACATCACCAATAGTAATAGACCAGGATCCTGTGAAATGTGCTTTGATTAATTGATTCAAAACCAGTCATGTACAATAATCTCAATGGCTAATACAATCCAAACTTTCTCCTCCTAGCCTATTACATACAAACTACTCTGTAACTCCCTCCCAAGACTATTCTAACAGTCAAACTGAATCCCTCTAACAACAACTCCCACAGCGAGGCAACAACAACCTTTACAATGTGTTCTTATGGATTCTTATAGGAAAAAACAGAGCAGAAGATGGTAGGTGAAGAATTAAATGAAGAATTAACACTCAGAAGAGGAGGAAGGCCGCAACCCATTCTGCTTTAAATCCATGCAATTACTTCTAGTACTCTGGCTGCAGAACTATTGCCATTCTCTGTTGACTGGAAAAACTGGTGAAATAATGATGCTAGGGTATCCATACTGTGTAAAAAATGCTTCTTGATGATGTAGGACTACTGAAAGGGTGTAGATATTTATTTGAGGCACAATGTAGACTGAAAATTGATGTGTACTGTGTCCTTTCATTGGAGAACGCTCTGCTGATATGGAAAACCTGATAATATTATCTCTCTGTACATAGGACTGTCTAAGATATCCACGGGGTCTTCCAACTACTGTTGTGCATTCTAAACTTGTGGTTAAGGCTTAAGATATTCATTAGTTGGCCTTAATCACCCTTTTCTCTATACTAGAACGCTTCGTTGCTTCTACTCTACCTCTGACAGGTTAGCTCGGGTTTTAATGGTGATGGGAGATTTTCTACAGAGTTCGAACTCTATTCCTTTAATGAACATCTCATATCCACCTTCCCGAGCCTTTTTTCATAAATTCAGACGCTGTGGATGATCTTCCTCAGATTCAGTTGTCCTGGTAGCATAGAAGTGTATCACGGCGGCAAATATTTCTTTATAACCCTGCAGGAAACACGAATACTGTGAATAAATCCATGGACGAGGGCGACGGGTGATGTGGATGGGCGAGATGGACGTGCGGGTGGTGACATGGCGAAAAACGCAGAAGGCCCATGGAGAAAACGCTCTGGCGAAGGTGGAGGTTTGTGGAGCGAAAGATCGAACAAGGAACGTTAAAAAACACAAAACCAAATCAATTTTATGCGATGGACTGAGAGGACGTACGGAAGATCCACGCGGGGTGATGTGGCAGGACCCGGGGATAGCGGAAAGGTCAACCATGCATGGACAGATCTGGACCGTCGATCGGGCGGAGCTCGACAGTGGGGAACGACGGACGGAGGGTCGGCTGGTACGATGGGCGGAGGTTAAACAATGCGTGGTTCGGATGGACGACAGCCGTTGGATGAGGGCTCCAGGATCTGACGGCCAAGGTGAATTCCACTGCCCGGCTTTCGTCTGGGAGATAATGTGCGAAATGGGCGGTTTTGAAATATTACACTCGGACACACGGCAGAAGATGAGTGGAATCGCTGGGTCTCCGGGGAAAACCGCTCGGCGCCCAACGGTGGTGCGTAACATACCGGCGGGTTTTGGAAAACAACGCGTTGAGTGGGGACCACCATTTTGGGCGCGCTCCGCGCCGTTGGATCGACAAATGAATGGACAGAGGAGATCAACTACGGGGGGCCATGGTGTACGGACACGAGGCTGTTGGAGCGACCCCCCGCAGTGAATGACAGCCGTTAGCTTAGATCATCACACATCTCGAGGAGTCAAATACGGGGCCACCATGGTCTGACCATACGGATAGAATAAAGCCCCCCATAGGGGAAACGCCTAGGTCACGGCGTGGGGTTCTATGGAAGGAAAAGGGCGCGGGGCTATCAGAAGAAGGGCTAAGAACCAAAAACATAAAATTTATCATTTTAATTCATTTTAATGCGTTTTGGGGGCCATCAAAGGGTAACGGTAGGGGAGATGGAGGGGGAAACTAGGGAAATAAGGGAGATGGGGAAATTTAAAGGGGATTTTGGGGGATTTAGGCATAGAGAGGGGGAATCTTTGGGGGGAAGAAAGGGAATTCAAATAAAGGGAAAAGAAGGGGAATTGATGTATTTCGCAGGGGTTAAGGAGGGAATAATAGGCCCTTTTTGAGCAATGTACTAGCAGAGAGGATTTGCATTAGGCAAAGCACATATAGACCTCAAGGATGATGTTTCTTCAAGGGAGATGCATTCCTTGAAGGTCTCCAAAACAATTCAACCCCCAGCTTGCTTGTCAAGAATTTCATAGGGGGGATAACAGCCCCAACACCCAATGAGCTACAACTCACCCTAGCACCACCCTACCACCCTATAGAAGAATAAAAAATGAATGGACTCCCATACCAGGGAAAATGATCCACTTTACAATGATATAGAATGATGTAGAAGAAGAATATATACTATACCATAACCCCAACTTTGACACAAACACCTAATGATGATCTTAGACCTCCCAACACTTCCTCTTCAACCCTTGGCAGATAGATACTAGTACAATTTGTACAATAATGTATTTACAATGACCAGGTACAATGATACCTTTACAATGATTGTATGTAGTGCTGCCCACTTGAAGACTTCATATGATGAACTTCTTGTTGCTGTTATGCACCTTGGATGCTGCTCTTGTCATGCTACCCTCTGTTGCACCTTTCTTTGCTTTTCTGCCATAGCAAGTCTGGTCCTTTGCAACCCTTGACAACACACGATCTAGCTTTTTTTGCCTTCTAGGAGCTCGATATTGAATCTCCTATATCTATGTTATTTCAGATCTTCAATATCTAACTTTTGGTCCTATAATATTCCTCTAATTCATCTTTCCAATGCCATTGGTCTGACCCAATTTGTATTCTTCAAGAGAGAGTTATACCCAATTTCTCACACTGCCCTAATTATAGATTGTTTCAGCAGAGCGCACTTGTACGGCATGCCACGTGTCGTTGTTTCTTTATTTGCCTCTAAAATTGATAGAGAAAAAACTAAAAACTATGCACTATCTACCACATTTTACAGAATTCCAATTCGATACTCAGAGAGAGAGTTATGATGATTTTACCAAGGTCACTTCTTTGAGATGAATTTCAGGAGCCTGCAAAAACCCTTACTTCCACAGATCATATCTCCAAAAATATTGCATAAATTGATCTAAAAATTTTACTGCCACTTGCTCAAGATTTTGGCTTCACCTCATAAAAATTTCAGCTCTTAGCCTTCTTAGAAAAAAATTTAGAGCAAACATTCCACGATGACCTGTTTCAGATGGTCGAATCCCTTGCATAAGGAGGAAATGAAGATCACAATTTATATGAATGCTTAAGTTGAGAGGGGCTTCAACAAGTGAATTTGGGAGGGATTTTAGGGGCTTCAAAAATATTAATTATGAATTTTTAATGACCCATTCCCCAACCCCATGGGGTTTTAGCCCACTAACTGGGGGTACAAACTTCAAACATGAATATCTCTCAAACCGTGAAGAATTACATGGTGTGCCATATATCAATGGAAACATCTCAACAAGTAGAAACCATCCAAAGAATTATTGACCCAGAATATATTAATTTGGCAGGTGAAAATTCCCATGCAATATTGGGTTAGCCCCTGGTGCTGCTTGGGTTGACATCAATGACAACTGCTAATAATTTTTTTTTAGATTGCTAGTGTAAAAATAGATATGTCGAATATTATTAGCTCTTAATAATATTTGGACTCTAAACAATATCTTATTCTCTTGGAGCACTTCAGTTAAGTGCACAGATGTGGCACAGCATCTGAAAAAAGGAATTATGCTATTCGTGATGGTTTACTGGAGCTATTGCATGGAGGACTCAGTTAGAACTCAAGTGGAAGAGTTATGACACAGTTGGAAGAAGTAGTTATGGAGTTGTGTTCAGTTTAACTCAGTTAGACTCAGTTGAGCTAGTTGTATCTAGTCTAACTGATTGATACACTAGTGATAATGGAGTGAATTAATTAGCTAATTAATTCACAAATAATAACTCATTAATAAACTGAAGAATACATCAATTAACTACAGTGTATGGTAATTTCAGTGGAGACCGGTGGAGAGATAGGTGAAAGGGCAAGATAGACTATCAGTTGTGACTATAGTGATGCATTGATTGCATCCAACACTCAGTGGAGATACAAATAAGGATTGCATGAGCAAGGCTAGGATAATTTGAACTCATTCAGAGCCATTCTTCAGTAGGGATTGTGCAGTAGAGGCAGGCTAGCAGGTGGCAAATATCGGTGCATGGATTTGCAAGATCGGGCCTGATTAGTGTGTAGCGATTGTATTGTATTGAGAGATTGATATGATCAACTTTGTATGAAGATTGTTACATTATCTATATGACATATATTATATACAGATAGTTGGGGTTTTCAGCTTCAGGCTTTCCCGTTAAACAATTGTGTTAATGTGTGTGAATTTTTATTGTTTCATGTGTGCATTGCAATCTTGATTTAATTTCCACAAATGATCAATGGTGGAATAGATTATGTATTTTGCATGAAGTTAAAATAGTGTGAGATCAGGAGAATATTGGACATATAACACATAATTTATATAATTTCTACATGGTATTATACCTGTTGATCATTGGAGGAGATTGCAATTATTGAAGCAGTTGAGTTTTGTGTTGGTGGAATTCGAATTTGCTGCATTGTTTTCTTGGTGTCGAAGTTGAGCATTCATTAAAATGTCTTTCAACGGATTGTGGTTGGAGTATGCCCTTGATGGGAGCTCTAATTAAATAGCATGGAAGGATAGGATGGAGGCGGTGCTGGAGGATAATGGGCTAAAGGATTTCATCTACAGCGATGTTCCTAAGCTGGGATCTAGCGATGCTGCCGTGCTTGATGCATGGCAAAAGAAGGTAGCAAAGTGTCCAAGGATTCTGTTGGTAGGTGTGAAGGACCACATTGTGTCCAGCCTTCATGGGAAAGCCACACCATTCTTAATGTGGAAGGCTTTGACAGACTTGTTCCAAAGAAGAAGTGACCAGAGGAAGTTGGCGCTTAAAGACAAGCTTAGAAAAATAAAAATGGAGAAAGGCGATAATATACTGGTCAAACTAGGAGGATAGGGATTCGAGTTAAGAATATTTATCAATTGCAGGTAGATGGATGCACTGCAATGGTAGGCAAAGCAAAAGGAGTGGTGAGCCGAGACGAGGGAAAATTGTGGCACAGAAGATTGGGCCATCTTCACCATGGCGCTTTGAAAATTTTGCAGCAGATTTCTATCGGTCTTCCCAAAGGTACACTTGCGCAATTAGATCAGTGTAAGGGATGTACTTTGGGAAAATTTGTGAAGACCAATTTTCATGAGAAGGATAGTTGTGCTTCGACGATCCTTGAGAGAATTCACACATATGTCTGTGGACCTTTCTCGGTTGCTTCAACAGCAAATCACAGGTATTATGTGATATTTGTTGATGACTTTTCTCATAAGTGCTAGATTTTATTCATGCAGAAGAAGAGCGAGACATACTCAAAGTTCTGTGAGTTCAAGGAACTGGTTGAGAAAAATTCAGGGAAGCAGGTGAAAGCTCTAAGGAGCGATAATGGTGGTGAATACATCTCTGGTGAATTCAAAGACTTCTGTAGCAAAGGAGGAATTCGAAGAGAACTCATAGCGCCTCATAACCCACAGCAGAATGGGGTCACGGAGAGAAAGAAAAAAATGATCATGTGTGTTTCACGAGTGATGTTGCATGATCAGGTCCTTCCCATACACTTGTCGGCTGAGGCATGCAACACTGTAGTTTATGTGCAAAACCGTTGTCCTCATAGAGTACTTGGCATGAGTACACTCGAAGAGGCATTTTTTGGTAAGAAGCCTGATATTTCTCATTTGAATATTTTTGGCTCACCTGTTTACATTCATGTGATGAAGGATGCCAGGAAGAAGCTGGAGCCGACCACAGAGGTTGGGATATTTGTGGGGTACACAGAATCACCCCACAATTACCGTGTGTATTTTCCAGACAGTCGGATGACTGTCATGCGATGGGATATCAAATTTCATGAGGAGAAAGCCATGAAGTTGTCGCTTGAGGGGAGCTACACTTGCATGTTGAGGAGGAAATGCTTGTTCCTAAAGATGAGCCTCAAGATGTGGATCAGCCACAAGAGGAGGTTCATGGAGTGGGAGAAACCACTCATGCAGTGCCAAACATCAGAGGGTGGAAGCACACTACAGAAGCTGAGCGACTGAATCTTGATGCAGCGTAGAATGCAGGAGTTCCTACATCACATCACAGATAAAGATAGTCACCTGACTGATTTACTGGATACATGGCTCTGATGAGCAAGTGTATCGTGACGGAGCCATCCTCTTTCGAGGAAGCTGTGGAGGATCCTGCATGGGTAGATGCCATGGTGGGAGAGTATGATTTGATTGTCAAAAACAGTGCATGGGAGATTGTCCCAAGGCCGGAAGGGAAATCAGTGGTAGGTTTGAGATGGATCTACAAAGTGAAGAAAGCTGCTAATGGGAGCATTGAGAAGTATAAGGCAAGATTTGTTGCCCAGGGCTTCTCATAGATCGAGGGGATTGACGATGAAGAAACCTTTGCACCTGTCGCAAGGTATTCTTCCATATGGACCATCCTTTCTCTCTCAGGACAGATGGGTTGGCACATTCATCAGATAGATGTGAAGACTGCGTTCCTCAATGGAGTCATTGAGGAGGAGGTGTACATTGAGCAGCCTGAAGGATTCAAAATCTTCAGCAGTGAGTCGCATGTGTGCAGGCTCAAAAGAACGCTATATGGGCTAAAACAAGCACGTCGTGCTTGGTTAACACGGATAGACATTTCTTTCACAGGACTTGGTTTTGTCAAGAGTGAGGCGGATCCAAACCTATACCAAATTGTGGTGGAGGGTAAGATTTTGATTATTGTGCTTTATGTATATGATTTAATACTAACATGTGATGAACTGTTGATACACTCATGCAAGGCAGATCTTTCAAAGGAGTTCGAGATGAAGGACTTGGGCCTCCTTCATTACTTCCTGGGACTGGAAATTTGGCTGCAGAAAGGTGAACTATTTATGTCTCAAGGCAAGGATGCCTGGGAGATACTGGAGAAGTTTCACATCCAAGGCTATAAGCCTATCGATACTCCTCTTCCTGGTGGTTGGAGGAATGAGGATGCTACATCGGCAGAGGTAGTGGATGCAACTATTTATCGACAATTGGTTGGTTCACTCATGTATTTAGTCAATACACGATCGGACATATGCTATGTTGTGAAATAGCTTTCACAAGCGATGGTGAAGCCTACCAATCTCTTTTGGAAGGTAGGAAAGCATGTCTTGAGGTATCTCAAGGGCACATCTGGGTATGGATTGTGGTACGGACAGTCGGATGAGGTGAAGCTGCATGGCTTCACGGATGCAGATTGGGTAGGAAGCCCAACAGACAGAAAGTGCACATCTGGATGGATTTTTAGTATCAGATCTACAGCAGTTTCTTGGTACAACAGGAAAAAAATATTTTTGGCACTCAGTTCAGTGGAGGCCGAGTACATGGCAGCAATTTTGGCTGCATGCGAGGCTATATGGATGAGGAAGATCATGGTCGGGTTGTTCGGTTCTCATTTAGATCCTACTGTAATATATTGTGATAATCAAAGTTGCATTAAACTCTCAGTTAATCTAGTATTTCATGATAGATCTAAACATATTGACATCCTGTACCATCATATCAGAGATTTTGTGCAGTGGAAGATCATGTTGCTTTCTTACATTCCTACGGAGGATCAGGATGTAGATATTCTGACGAAGGCGTTCACCAGGAGAAAATTCGAATACCATAGAGACAAAATCGGGGTGGCAGATAATCCCTATCTTGTTGAGAGGGAGTGTTGAGATTCAACAAGATGATGAGCTTAGTGAAAAGAGTCGTCTTCACTAAGTGGGCCCATAGATTGTTTTTGGCGCAAAGTCTATTTTTAGACATGTCGATCATATTCTATGAGTTGTAGGATGCTATTTGTGGATGGTTGGTCAAGTTGGAAAAATAGATGGACTTCTATTTTTAGACATTTTGGGCAGAGTCTATTTTTAGATTGTTAGTCTAAAAATAGATATGTCAAATATTATTAGCTCTTAATAATATTTGGACTCTAAACAATATCTTATTCTCTTGGAGCACTTTAGTTAAGTGCACAGATGTGGCACAACAGTTGGCAGAAGGAATTACGCTATTCCTGAGGGTTTACTGGAGCTATTGCATGGAGGACTTAGTTATAAATCAATTAGCAGAGTTATGACATAGTTGGAAGAAGTATTTATGGAGTTATGTTCAGTTTAACTCAGTTAGACTTAGTTGAGCTAGTTGTATCTAGTCTAACTAATTGATACACTAGTGAGAGTGGAGTGAATTAATTAGTTAATTAATTCAAAAATAATAACTCATTAATCAGCGAAGTGACAAAGGGTTAACTAGGATTGGAATTTTCGGTGGAGCTGGAGACCGATTGGAGAGATAGGTGAAAGGGCAAGATAGACTAACGGTTGTGACTAATATTGATGCATTGATTGCATCCAACACTCAGTGGAGATGCCAATAAGGATTGCGTGAGAAAGGCTGGAGTAATTCGATTTCATTCAAAGCCATTCTTCAGCAGGGATTGTGCAGTAGAGGTAGGTTAGCAGGTGGCAAAGATCGGTGCATGGATTTGAAACATCAAGCTTGATTAGTGTGTAGCAATTGTATTGTACTAAGAGCTTGATATGATCAGCTTTGTATGAGGATTGTTACATGATATCTATGACATATAATATATACATATATTTGGGGTTTTCAGCTTCAGGCTTTCTCGTTAAACAACTATGTTAATGTGTGTGATTTTTTATTGTTTCATGTGTGCATTGCAATCTTGATTTAATTTCCACAAATGATCAATGGTGGAATAGATTTTGTATTTTGCATGAAGTTAAAATAGTGTGAGATCAGGAGAATCTTGGAAATATAACACATAAGTTATATAATTTATACACCAATTATGCTCCAAATGACCTAAAATATTTTGTGGGTGATGTGCAAGGCATGAGAAACATGAAAATGTAAAACGTTTCTCAATTTAGTGCCCCAAAAAAGAGTGCAGCGCCAGTGGCATTGCGCGTTTGACCCTTTTTTTTGCAAGCCAAATAGTCAAAATTTCAAAATGTGCACCAACTGCCAAAATTTAGATTTTTTCTTGTTGATCATGTTTGGGAGGCTTAGAGGGATACATCAGAAAGTATGTTAATTTTCTCCTTCTCCTTTGCCTCAGTTAGGGCTTGAATCTTTGCAAGGGCTCTTTTGAGCTTGGCCCTTGCAATCATGTTTCTTAAGGCATAATGCCTTGACGTCTTCTTCTGAAGGTCAATGTTTATTTTTTCCTTCTCAAGCTGATCTTGTAGGTGTATATTGGCTCTTTCTAGCCAAGATTATATGTCAACTGATCTCCATGGAAAGCATCTCACCTGGAGTGAGCTGCTCTGCCAATGTTGTCTCTTGCTCTCTCTCTCTCGAGCCAAGGCTTTCTTCAACCCAATTGTCTTTTGCCTCTCCCTAGGAAGTTGTTCTTCCTCATCCTCAATGTCATTAAGAGTTCCCAATGTCTCATATAGCTTAGCCTTGGCCATTCTAGCCTCTTTCTGAGCTCTGATAGCTCTGACCTCATTGATGACATTCTCTTTCTCTAACTTTTGGTTTTCTATCTCAAGGATGTTGATCACATTTTTTTCCCTACCAAGATTTGTTTGTAGCTCCCTAATCTTGGCATCCTTGCGATTGAACATCATGGTTGTGATCCTCTTCTCATCCTCATTCTCACTGTCAAGGTGAATTAGCTGAAACTCTTGTTTAGTTTCATGCTTGTCTTCCTCCTCTTCAATAATGACCTTTTCCTTACCTCTGTCAAGTTGTTTTGTTGATGATGAAGGCAAGGCCCCTTCCAAAATTTGTGGAGAAAACACCTACCTCTGACCTTTTTGATAGTTCAAAGGAAAAGGTTCAATATTACTTACCTCAGTGCCATTTGTCTCACTTCTCTCTTCATTGTTTGATGTTGTGTCATGAGATTAGGGTGAGGGGCTATGGGAAGGTGATAAAGGAGGATCATCATGAGGTGAAGGAATGTGAGTGGATGGGGATGTGGAAGGGTCATCATGGGGTGAAGGAATGTGAGTGAATGGAGATGTAGGAACAACAAAAATTGATGGAGAAGTAGGAATGGGAGGATGAGATCAGGAAGGTACATCTTGCTGATGATGGCCTCATGGAGTAGTGAACACCTCATTGGCAATGAAGGGCTCCCATGGAATGCCTTTCTGTTGTAGTTGGTGCATAAAAACCATCTTGATAAGAGAATGACGGAAAAGGCTTTGCATGTACTGAGGGTAGTTTCCCTTTTTCACTATGTATGCCATTTTATCAATGCTTCGGTAAAGGTAATAGGGTATGTGCAACATCCTCACTCTAGTAAAATGCATAAGCAGCCTTATGTGGTATCAATAAAGATAGAAGAACCTTCCCTCACATGTGAAATACTTCATGATTATCCTCATCATAGGTGCATATCTATCAAGCAGGTGAGAGAAAGGAGAGATGGATTTGTTGTGGTATTTATACATGACTTAAGGTATGGCTCAAAGTAGCTCATGTCAAGGTTAGCTTGCTTGAACCATTTCTCCCCTACAATAGGTATGCCTATGGAATTGGAAATAAAATCTGTAGATAGCTCAAGGTGACCCCTGTAAGGTTAACTTGTTTTTCATGCAAGATAAATAGTCTAGTTAGCTCAGGGTGGTTTTCCACCTGCTGCACCTTTTCACAAAATTCAAAGAATCCTACATGCTTGAAACAAGAAACAGTAAGGGGAGATGACATGAGCTTTCTTGTATTGAGTGGTTCAAATCTATTTATCTTGCCTCATTTATGATAATGCCTCCTTGGAATTTGGGCCTCCGCACCACACTCTTCACCCTCAGACATTTTGAAAACGTTGTTTTTAGAAACCCTTGGAATGATGTGAAAGGAGATGAAGGGAAGGCGAGCAAAGTGCAGATTTGCAAGTGAATGGAATAAGTGAGTGAGGGTATAGGTGTATAAGAATGAGTGAGAGGTAAAAAAACTCAATGAAAACCCTCTAGTTGTGCAATTACCCTTTCTATCACTCACACTCTATCTAGGAATATGAAATAAGCACATAAACAGTGATTTCAAGCTTGAATTTTAGGGTTTCTCTTAGGGTTTTATTTGATTCATTTAAGTGATGACCAAATTTCTTGAATATGGGTTGATGACATGTACTTACCCCTCAATATGATTTGAGGACCTTTGGCAGAGACTTGGAAGAAGTTTATGGTGATTTGAGTTGTTAGAGGGTTTAGAAACCCTTCCTGGCCGAGGGCGCAACGCCAAAGCTGAGGGCGTAGTGCTAAAGGAATTTGATGATTATGAAGTCAGTGGCATTCCTTGAAGGGATGGCTTCTTTCCATTTGGTGAAATAGTCAGTTGCATTGAGGATCCACTTGTGTTGGGTAGAGGAGGCAAGGTGGTTTTCTCCAATGAAATCTAAACCCCATTGTTGAAAAGGAGTTTCAACACTGATAGGGTGCAAAGGCAAAGGTAGTAGTTTTCGCTTTCCCTCAAATATTTGGCATTTATGGCAAGTCATTACTAGCTTGTGGATATCAGGGAAGAGAGTAGGCCAATAGAAACCAACTCTAAGGATTTTGTTGGCAATGGTTTTCCAATAGAGGTGACTTCCACACTCTCCTTCATGAAACTCATACATGATTCTACTTGCATCATCTTTAAGTAAACATTTAAGCAAGATACCAAAAGAATATTTCCAATATAAAGCTTTGTCTAGAATGAAAAAATTTACAGCTTTTAGTTTCAATAATCTGGCCTTTCTTTTGGACAAACTAGGAGGAGAATTTAGATTAAAAAGCATGTATAATATGTCAGCATACGAGAGTGAGTTCGGGAATTCTTCTTCAATAGGTGGAATCGCCAGCTCCTCTTGTTCATCCAAGGAATGCATCATGTTTATGTCCAGTGCTTGAAATTTTGCTTCAACCATCAATTTGGCCAGTCCTTGCCCTTTGATTAGCTTAGTGGGCTTGATTTTCAAATCATACTCTAAAATGATAGCAATCTATTTACCTCTTTTACAATTAGGATCCTGAGTTAGTATGTCCTTCACAACTGCATGAGGAACAAAAGTAATGACATATGAATGCAAGATGTAAACCCTAAAATCTTTTAATGCTTTGATTAAGGAAAAAGCTTGTTTCTCCATGATGTTATATTTTAGAAGTGCATCTCGTAGTGTCTTGCTGAAGAAATCTATGGGCTGTTCTTGTCCCATTATGTTATTTTGTAGCAAGACTGCAACAATGGTGTGTTCTAATGCAAATGAGAAGATGAAAAAATCCTTGGTAAAGTTAGGGCTAATTAGAACTGGTGTTTGGGTAAGTTCTTGTTTTACCATTTGAAAGGATTGCTTTGCTTCTATGGTCCATTTGACTCCTATTTATCCTTTCAGCATGTTTGTAATGTTTCTTATTAGTTCAGGAAGGTTTGGTATGAACCTTCTTAGGAAGTTGATCTTTCCAATGAAAGATTGCAGCTCTTTGATGTTCCTAGGGTGATTGAACTGCAATATTCCCTCAATCATTTTTGGATCTATTTTGATTCCTTCTTCAGAGATGATGTGGCCTATAAGTTTTCCTTCTTAAAGGCCAAACATAGTTTTCTTAGGATTCAGGGATAAACCATACTTTCCACATTTTTCAAAGACTTTTTTGAAGTGAGCTAGGTGTTCTTCATCGGTTTTTGAGTAAACAGTGATGTCATCAAGGTATATAAAAATGAAGTAACCTATTTCTTCTGAGAAATAAATTTCCATGGCTCTTTGGAAAGTGGCCTTGGCATTCATTAACCCAAAAGGCATTTTGACATACATGAAGGTGCCCCATGGCGTTGTGAAGGTTGTTTTGTGTTGATCACTTGGAAGTACTAGCACCTGATTATAACCGGAAAAACCATCAAGAAATGATATTATTTTGGAACCCACTATCCTTTGCAGTATATGATCCATCTTAGGCAAAGGGTAGTTATCTTTCAGGGAGGCTTTGTTCAAATTTCTAAATTCTATGCAAAACCTAATTTCTCCTTTATTATTCCTCACTAACACAAGGTTTGAGACCCATTCTAATTACTTGAGTGGGACTATTATTCCAGCATCATACATCTTTCAGATTTATTTCTCAACTAGAGGCATCAGGACAGGGTTTATCCTAAGAAATTTCTTCTTGAATGGTTTCTGGTTTTCCTTGAGAGGGATCTTGTGTTGAATGATGTTTGTGTCATAGGACTTCAAGTCCTCATAGCCCCATGCAAACACATATTTGAACTCTTTGAACAACTCAATGTATTTCTTCTTGATAAGGAATGGCAATGTTTTAGATAACTTTATCATTTTAGGTTCTTCTTCACTACCTATGTTGCATTATTCTACATCAGTTTCAGTAGATTGCATCTTAGGCTTTCTAGAAGCATCATTGAAATCAAACAATTATTCTAAGGGGGCAAGTCCTCTTGGCAATAATTTATCTTTGCATTGCAATACCTCAAGGTCCCTTTTGTCTAAATCTTCAAACAATTCTGCCTCAGGAGGGTGTTCTAGCAGATTTATATCAGTAGTACAAGGAAAATCTATTTTGTGTGTTTGTTCCTTAGCAGGGCAATCCTCTTGATGATCTGAGTCTGATTTTTGCATTTCAAACTTGGTTTTGGGCTGCAAGAAGTCTTCAATCTATTTGTCATTTTCAAATACTTGCTAATAATCTATGTTATCAAGGACTTTTGGTCTGTACTTAACCTTTACTGTGTATTGTTCATTGGCATGAGGTAGTTGGAAACTATTGGCAGCAAAGGCTAGTTTATTTGCAAGGTTGTTTTGAGTTCCTGGGATAGAGGTAAGTTCATATTTTTCAAATGTCTTTAAGAGGTCTAAGGAATCATTTCTATATTCTCTTAGCCTAGGATTTTTGGCTGAATATTCTTGTTTGATTTGCCTAATGATAAGCTCAGAATCCCCTAGAACAGAAATCCTCTTAGCTTCTATACTTTTCAGCATTTGTAACCCTAAGAGAATAGCTTCATACTCTGCAATATTGTTTGTACATTGAAAATCCAGCTTGTGAGAGTGACCTTGATGAGTTTTGTGTATGCAAACACCTGCTCCTGAACCAAGTTTTCCAAAAGAGCCATCAAATCTCATGTTCCAAAGTGTTTCAAGTTCAAATTCACCATTATGTTGTTGTTCATGGCTGCTGTTGTTCATGGCTACTAGGGTTTTAGTTGTCATGTTATTCATTCTGTGTTTGGTTTGACCGTGCTGATAGGTCTTGCTCTTGCTCTTTTTCATTTATTTGTTCATTAATGTCATCTTCATTGTATAAGATAAATGAGTCAAGGTTTGAATGGATATAATAGAGACGGGCATTGTTTAGCCTATCTTGGCTGCTTACCTTGTATTTCATGTGAGATTCTCTGTATAGTCTTCTTGTTTGGTTAAAAACTAGAATGGTAGCATATGCCATATCCATTTGGAGGTTTCCTTGGATTTTGGCTCCCCATGATCTAGATAAAATCATGCCATACTTCGGGGGAATGCTAGCCACTAAAATTTCATTGACTAGGCTCTTAGTTGGTATTTGTGCTAGATTGACACACAGATCTTCGATTAGGCCCAGAAATTTAACTCTACTTGAATCAAAAGAGTACAAGTCTTTGTATGGTTTGGTTATTTCGAGGCTTAATCCCCATCACTACCTTTGGAATACAGTTCTGTGAAGCACTGGAGTCTAGCATCGCATTGTGTAAGATTTTGTCATGAATGTTAAAATTGACATAGAATGAGGGACAACTCCCTCTTGGAATTTTCCCTCTACCTCCAGTCCAAACAATAGCTCTGGTTTGTCATTATTCTGATTTAGAGTATCAGTGTCATTTCTTATGTTTAAAGCTTTCAAAACTTGAGATCTATATATATCTTGAGTCATCGATTCAGTAAGGGCTATGGCTATTTTGATTTTGGAAATTTCTCCCTCAATACTAAATGGTTTTTGTGTTCTTGGCATATTTACATAAGCTTTATCATACATGGTCTTTTCAGCAACCTTAGCTTACTACATTTTATTTGGAATGTTAGTCACATCAGTTTGTTTAGGACCACTAGTTGAGGTATTAGGGAAGCTTTGGTCACCATTATGTTGGCTGATTTTGTTTTTTCTTTGATCAGCATTCTTAGTTATGGTGTTTGCATTTTCTGTTGTCTTTCTAGGACTGTTTTCAGGGGTCTTCCTAGCAGAAATTTTTGATTTGTTCTTCTTAGAGATGTCTTGTGTTTTCCCACTTCTGAGGTCATACTGCCTATGCACCTCCATGATGGCATTTTCAAACCCTAGTTTGTATTCTTCATAATCCTCATATGTTCTATTAGTTTGGTTTGAGGAAAATAGATCTTGTTCTTCTTCCGTGAGAAAAATAACATCCTCGTTGTTGGAGTCTATTAGATTCACATGATTTTCTTTCAGTTCCTCAATCTCTCTCCCCTCTTCATCTACATAGTTTTCTTGCAAAGGAGGTCTGATTTTCTAGTCATTTTCTCTTTTTCTTATTTGAGGAGGGTCTCTTTTGAAGTTTTGGTTTCTATTTCTATTTTCAGGGTTTGTTTCATTTTCCCTAGGAGGTTCTATTTCATTCAAGTTGATTCTCTCCATCATCATTTCCATTGTCCTAACTAGACTATCAATTTTAGCATCAGATGTGGAGGCCACAGTTTCCTCTTTGTATGTAACCTTCTTCTCTGCTCTTAATCTATCCATTTTAGCATTTAGGTTTTCTTCTACACTTACTGCTCCCCTTTGCATGTCTTCTAAAGTAAGGGGATCTCTTTCTCTTAATTGATAAGACATGTCTGGATCAAATCCATCCAGAAATTTTACTGAGGCTAGGCCTTGTGCGAGTTTCAAGTGGGGAGGGAGTGCATTGTATATACTATTGAACCTAGTGAAGTAGTCTTGGACACTTTCCCCAACATTCCTCTTAAGGTTATCATACTCTGATAGGATTTGAAGAGGATTTTTCTTTGTCTCCCACTTGTTTCTGAATGTTTGATAAATGGAAGGGAGGTCATGAATGCTGTGAGGAATTAAGTTTTTTAACCATTTCTCTGCTTCTCCTCCTAAAATTTCGGCAAACATTCTCATTTTTATATTATCCTCTTCTATTTCTTGGTATTCAAATTCATCATTCATCTTGTCTACATGTTGTTGGGCTATTGTAGAATTAGCTCCAGTAAAGTGAGGGATTTTATATTGATAGTCCTGTGGCATAGACAGTAAAGGTTGTGGTAGTACCAGGGGGGCATACTATGTTGCCATGTTAAGAGGTAATGGAATCCAAGGAGGATTTACAAGAGGAGGGTTTATGAGTGGAGGTGGAGGATGAAATGGGGTGGTTTGCACAGTCGATGTATGAGTGGGGGAAATAGATGTACTTGGACCAGCTAACTGAGATTGAGCAGATTTAGGTCGAAACGAGTCAAAGTGTTGGAGAAGCTGAAAATCAGGAGGAGTGGAAGGAGAGGCTTCTCTATTAGGAATCTGCTGTAATTTTGTAGGCTCAAGGTCTGTCTGGTCTATCCAATTTGGAGACTTAGCTCAGAATAGGTTTCTTCTATGGTGTAAGTCAAATTGGGTATCTTGCAAGGATGTAAGGTTTTTAGGGACAAAACTTTCTTTGTGAATTGGTCTAACAATAGTTGAGTCTTCAGTATTAGAATTTTTTCTTAATATTTTTCCTGGGTCATCAACTATAGTAGGAGGGTTTGGGTCGGGGTGAGATCTGGCACTAATTCTTTGTAAAGCCATATTTCAGAGCCAGAACATAGAGAGGCTGAAAGTTTATAAGAATTTGAAAACAAAACCAATATGTATGAATACTGAATTCACAGAGTGAGTGGTTGGGTTTTCTTCTATCAGGTATGATTAGTACATTCCTAGGGGAGTCTGTGAGAAATAGTGGAATCAATAGGGCTACTGAAGACCAGTGGAGTAACCAAGTGGATGATGTTAAGGGTTTTGAAGATTTTCTTGTTGTCCACCATAAACAATTGAATACCAATCTAGAGATATTTTTTGGTTTTCTGAGTTCTTTATGTAACACTAAGATTTTCAATAAGTGTTCCCTAGTATTTTTGCCATGATGCTAGTATGGAAAATCAACCAAATATCATTCTTGGCTAAAAATTGATTTATCTAAGTTTAACAGGGGATTTTTGAGTTTTGAAGGAATATTCAAGTTGTTACTTACTCAATCCCTAGCGGAGTCGTGATTATGTTAGGCCCTTGTAATTTGGCAGATTGGCAAAACCAAATAGACAAAGGTAACATCAAACCAACTTTGGAGTCCTAGGACCTAGCCTTCGTGGACTCATAGAGGGCTCTCTCTATATTTTATAAAATATATGACTTCTTTTTTTTAGTGTAATATTCCCAATTAGCTACTGCTACTTGGAATATTATAATTGCTCCATTTTTGAAGTAGAAGATTAAAAGGACAATAAAACAAATCTCGGTGTGAAAAGGGATTAGATTAGGAGGAAAAATAAAGCCACCTTGGTGTGAAAGAGGGACAATGCATGTGAACTAGATCCAGTTGACCAAGTCAACAACGCTATTACAAGAGAAAGGAAACCAACAAGGACAACGCAGTTTTGAAAGAGGAATCTTTTCTAGGAAGTCACCTCAACAATGAGTGGGGTTAGGGGTGATGAGGCTCACCAAGGATAAGAAGAAGGGGATAGCAGCAAGGAAGGCATTCAATATTCATCTATGTTTGGTCTTTTGACTACTTGCAAGTTTTAGCTGTTTAGCTATAGTTGCAGCACTATTTAGTGCAAAGGATTCTCATGCGGGAATTCCACCTTCACTTTTGGTTCAACTTGTTTAAGAGATCAAAAGGGAAGGTCCTAAGCTAATTTTCCATCATCTGACTTGAGTTCATTCAGCCATAAACACCTATAGCATAGTCACTTCCAGTAACTGTGTCTTTTCTACAGGTGCAGCAGTAGCAGGGGTAAACCCCTTGATTTGGTGCTTGTATTGGAGGAGGAGGTGTCTATTTCTCCCCGGGAAGTCTATTAAGGAGGGCCTTTGGCCATTTTGTGTATTGTACATATATTTTATATATTCTTCAGCCTTATTTAATATATATTTGCAGTGGGTTGCATTATTTTCTATAGTACTGCATTTTATATTGATATTTTGCCGGAAACCCCTGCCAGGGTGTTCTAATGTCCATGTAAAAGAGGTCAAACCTCCCATTTATAATTCTATGATTAATGAAAGCTATAGATCTATATTGAATCATATTTTTATGTAGAAACCCTAATGAAAATTACATTGTTGCAGTCTTAATAAATTCTATTGTGTGGAGTCATCGGGTTGGCATGCTTTTGAGCACATTTAAGGTGGGGAGATATGTTTAGTATAGCTAGAATGATTTTTTTCTAATGCAATTTCATATTTAAGCTACATACAAAATATATAAGAGGATACAAGTCCTATTTTGCATTTCTATTGCATTTTTTTCCTTATACAACGTCTCCATCGTACATATTGCAGAAATTTCTGAAAAGGAATATTACATTGGTATCAGAGCTCTGCTTTTGGCTCAGCTTGTGGGGATAATCTATCTTCAGCATGGAGGAGGAAGATATTTCTAATCTCCTACTTCAGAACCTGGAGAACATTTCAAGGGACCTCAAGGAGATGATGCATGAAGGGGATTCTATAGGGTTTTTCCATGAGGCAAGCACCAGTACTTCATATGGCATGGAGCATCCAGCTACACCACAACGCTCTACCATGCCTTAATTTCTATCTGGAGAAGATAAGGAGGAAAACATGGGAGATTATTTTGAGGATTTTGAAACCCAATCTCAAAGGCTCAAAGAGCACTTAATATTTCAGGAGTTTTGTCGAATCAAGGATAGGAGGGTTAATCCTCATCAAAAGGAGGAGAACTTGATGCAAGGATCAGACCTACAACACAGTATAGGAAGGTTCTTCTTGCCCACATTCTATGGAACACCTAAGTGTACAACCAAGGCTTGGGTGGAGAAGTTGGAAACATACTTCCAGCTCAACAAGGTTTCTGAAATATAAGCCATCAAGATAGCTGCGCTGCACCTAGAAGGGGAGGTGCAAGAATGGTGGTTTCATGGATTGACCACACTTAGGCATCATCACATCACTTCATAGTCAGTTTTCAACAAGAGGCTAGTGGAGAGATTTAAGCCAAGAGATCCTGAAGCCCATTTCGTCAAGTTAACCAAGCTCAAATAGGAGGGGGATCTTGAGGACTATATTGCTGAATATTTGCAGCTTTCAATGATGGTATCCAGCCTCACTATGAGCATGAAGGTATGCATGTTTATTGATGGGGTGGATGAACCATTGCAGGGGTTGGTAAAATCCACTAAACCAACCACACTCCTTGAAGCTGTGGAGAAATCTAGATACTTACAACACATCTTGCCCAGGGCAAGAACATTACTGCAGCGGGAGACCTCCTCAGGGCCAAAAAAGACAATTCTTGTTCATGATTTGGAGGGAGAATGTGTTGCAGGAGGGACATATTATGTTAAGACCTTCTCCAAGAAGGATACCAACACTATACCATCCGTAGAAGACTTTGATCCAAGAGGGGGAGCTATTGCAAGGTTAAGAGGGGTCCAAAAATATCTGACCTTGAGGGTAAGAGGTACTATTACGGGAAAAGAGTCTCTGTGTTGATAGATAGTGGGGAAACTCATAATTTTATTGATGCACGGCTGGTACAAAGGAGAGAGATCCACATGGAGGAGTTTAAGGGATTCTCAGTTCTGGTCCCAGGAGCTATGACCTTGCAGTGTGCCAAGTATGTTTTGGCACTGACCATTACCATGGGGACATACACGTTGACAAACCACTTCTTTGTGGTAGATATTCCGGACACTAATTTCATAT
This sequence comes from Pinus albicaulis, assembly GCA_034641835.2. NCBI lineage: Eukaryota > Viridiplantae > Streptophyta > Pinopsida > Pinales > Pinaceae > Pinus > Pinus albicaulis. The sequence goes on from CM076584.1 coordinate 1,241,215,628, forward strand.
TGGGAGTCCAATGGTTGATCAATCTTGGGAGAGTTACCACTAATTGGAAACCTTTGGAGATGGAATGGAAAAAAGGGAAGAATGGTCAATGTCAAAAGATCAAGGTTATAAAAACATACCCCCCTCAGGTTGTTTCAGCACATAGGATGGAGGCAGATCTATGAAGAGGGGATGTAGAATGGGCAGTAGAGCTGCATATATTAGAAGTAATGGGCAAGGATTCACCGGTGCATCCAGATGTTCAGTCTCTTTTGGATCGGTATTCTACAGTATTTAGAGATATCCCACCAAGGAGACCTCCTGACCAAGGGTTTGAACACACTATTGAGTTGGAACAAGGGATCCAAGCAGTAATTACCACTCCTTATAGGCACCCCAAGGCTTATAGGGATGAGATTGAGAGGGCCATCCAAGAGCTTCTAGCTCTGGGACACATCCGGCCCAATACTAGTCCTTTTGCTTCTTCAGTGGTCTTGGTGAAGAAGAAGGATGGCACATTGAGGATGTGCATTGATTATAGAGCCTTGAATAAGAAGACCATGAAGAACAGGTACCCTATACCCAGGATCTATGAACTCATGGATGAGTTGAGGGGTTCTAAATACTTCTCCAAGATTGATTTGAGATCCGAGTATCATTAAATCAAGGTGAGGGAACAAGATATCCCCAAGATAACATTGAGATGTCACTATGGGCATTTTGAGTTTCTGGTGATGCCCTTTGGATTGACCAATTCCCCATCAACTTTCCAATCTTGCATGAACCACATCTTCTGTGGTCATTTGATAAAGTTTGTATTGGTCTTCTTTGATGATATTATTATCTACAGACACACTTGGGAGGATCACCTGCAGCATATTGAGACAGTTTTACATATCCTCAAGGAGCAACAGTTATATGCCAAGCTCTCCAAATGTGAATTTGGACTCACAGAGATGTTGTATTTGGGTCACATCATAGGAGTGGATGGAGTGAGGGTACATGAGGAAAAGATCCAGGCTATCATAGATTTTCCTAACCCAGAAATGTCACAGAAATCCGGGGGTTTGTGGGCATATGCACTTATTACCTGAAGTTTGTGAAAGGTTTTTCACAGCTAGCAGCACCACTCACATACTTGAAAAATAAGGGAGCTTTCCATTGGACACCTACAGTGCAGAGGGCTTTTGATAAGCTCAAAGAGGTAATGAGTAGTTGTCCTGCTTTGGTTTTTCCTGATTTTTCTCAACCTTTTATCTAGAATGTGATGCACCAAGTGAAGGTATTGGAGAAGTCTTGATGCAAGGTGGGCATCCTATAGCCTTTGAGAGCAGGAAGATGCTTCCTCATGAGAGGTTATACCCCATATATGATAAAGAAATGTTGGCTATCATACATGCATTAGCCAAATTCTGTCAATACTTGGTGGGGAATAAGTTCAAGGTGAAGACTGACCATAACAGTCTTAGATTCTTCCTTGAACAGAAAAAAATCCTGGAGAGACAACAGAAGTGGGTGAGGAAAGTCCAAAAATATGATTTTGACATAGAGTATGTCAAGGGGAAGAGAAATGTAGTAGCTGATGCTCTATCCAGGAGGCCTACAGTGCTGTCTTTAAGGGGCATGGATGTAGATTGGAAGGCTCAACTTTTAGTTGAGTATTCGAAAGATGATTTTGCATGTGAGATACTTAATGGGGTGGTATCGGATGAGAGGTATAGGGTGATGGATGAGATCATATATTACTGGGATCAGATCTTCTTGGCTAAGAATTCCAAGCTCAAGGAGAAGATCTTACTAGCATCACATGATTCCTCACTTGCAGGGCATCAAGGTTTCACGAAGACTTATAGGGCCATAAGAGAGAGATCCTCATGGAAAGGTCTCAAAGAGGATGTGCTCCAACATGTCAAAGGGTGCACAATTTGTCAACAAAACAAGGGAGAACACACCCACCCTGCTAGGTTATTGCAGCCACTACCTATTCCAGATGGGAAGTGGGAAAACATTTCTATGGACTTCATCACCGGTTTACCGACAGTACAGGGTAAGGATTGTATCTTTGTAGTTGTTGATAGACTAACAAAGTACTCTCATTTCTTTGCCATTTCTGCACATTATACTTCTTCACAGGTAGCTGAGATCTTCTTCAGAGATGTATTTAGACTCCATGATCTCCCAAGGACCATACTGAGTGATCGGGACAGCCGCTTCAAGGGTGGCTTTTGGCAAGAACTTTTCCGGTTAGCAGGGACTGATTTGACTCCAAGCACTAGCTATCACCCACAAACCGATGGCTAAACCGAGATAGTGAACAAGTGGCTAGAAGGCTACTTGAGGAACTATGTAGCAGGACAGCAGAGGGCTTGGTTGCGTTGGCTTCACTTGGGAGAGTATTGTTGCAACACTACACACCATATGTCTATTGGATGAATCCATTCTGAGCCTTATATGGGTATGAGGCACTCTCATTTTCTGATGTTATGTTTGGGGCAAGTAAGGCTCCAAGAGAAAAGGAATGGATTCAGGAGAACCAGGACATACTCAGAGCACCCAAAGACAACATTGCTATTACCCAGAACTAGCAAAAGATATATGCAGACCGTGGTCGGATAGAGAGACAGTTTGAGGTGGGAGATCTAGTCTATCTGTGTCTTCATCCTTATAAACAGTCCACACTCAAGGAGAAGGGAGCTGAGAAGCTCAAACCACGTTTCTATGCGCCATACAAGTTGATCAAGTGTGTCGGTAAGGTAGCATATGAGCTGGAGCTTCCTAAGGGAAGAAAGATTCACAATATCTTCCATGTTTCTAGCCTCAAAAAGTCCATTTGGAGGAATTTAGTTTCCAACATGGATCCCCCCCCATTGATGATGAGGGCCACCTAATTTTGCAGCCAGAAGCAATCTTAGACACAAGGGAGAGGCATCTAAGAAACAAATTTATCAAGGAATATCTGATTCGATGGAGGAATCTACCAGATGAGGATGCCACTTAGGAGCGAGAGAATATCTTGTAGCATCCTTCTTTACTATTGCTTGTGGGAAAGAAACTTTTTAGTGAGTAGGACTATAATATTCCTAGTTAGCCACTGCTACATGGAATATTATAATTGCTCCATTTTTGAAGTAGAAGAGTAAAAGGACAATAAAACAAATCCCGATGTGAAAAGGGATTATATTAGGAGGAAAAATAAAGCCACCATGGTGTGAAAGAGGGACAATGCATGTGAACTAGATCCAGTTGACCAAGTCAACAACGCTGCTACAAGAGGAGGGAAACCAACAAGGCCAGTGCAGTTTTGAAAGAGGAATGTTTTCTAGGAAGTCACCTCAATAATGAGTGGGGTCCGGGGCGAGGAGGATCACCAAGGATAAGAATAAGGGGATAGAAACAAGGAAGGCATTCAATATTCATCTATGTTTTTTCTTTTGACTACTTGCAAGCTTCAGCTGTTTAGTTGTAGCTGCAGCACTATTTAGTGCAAAGGATTCTCATGCGGGAATTCCACCTTCACCTTTGGTTCAACTTGTTTAAGAGATCAAAAGGGAAGGTCCTGAGCTAATTTTCCATAATCTTACTTGAGGTCATTCAGCCATCAACACCTACAGTGCAGTCATTTCCAATAACTATGTCTTTTCTATAGGTTCAGCAGTAGCAGGGCTAAACCCCTTGATTTGGTGCTTGTATTGGAGGAGGAGGTGTCTATTTCTCTCCAGGAAGTCTATTAAGGAGGGACTTTGGCCATTTTATGTATTGTGAATTTATTTTATATAATATTCAGTCTTATGTAATACAAATTTGTAGTGGACTGCGTTATTTTCTCCAGTACTGCATTTTATATTGATATTTTGCCAGAAACCCCTGCTGGGGTGTTCTAATGTCCATGTAAAAGAGGTAAAACCTCACATTTATGATTCTATGATTAATGAAAGCTATAGATCTGTATTGAATCATATTTTTATGTAGAAACCCTAATGAAAATTACACTGTTGCAGTCTTCAAAAATTCTATTATGTGGAGTCATGGGATTGGCATGCTTTTGAGCACATTTGAGATGGGGAGATTTGTTTAGTGTAGCTAGAATGATTTTTTTATGATGCCATTTCATATTTAAGCTACATAAAACATATATAAGAGGATCCAAGTCATTTTTTTCATTTTTGTTGCATGTTTTTCCTTGTACAACGTCTACATTGAACATATTGCAGAAATTTCTAAAAAGGAATATTACATTTAGGATGTTGATTTCAGGCTAGTTAAATTGATAGGGTTTATTTGTTTATTTTTTTGGTTGGGTAGGTTGTCAAGAAGAATAAATAGAGGAAGAGAAAATAAAACCATTGGGCTATGGGGTCTATGAAAGGCTTAAAAAGGACAACAATGAATCAAGGGTGTTTCATCGGGCAAGTTAACAAAGACAAATGGATCTTAATAACTTATGTGGATATGAAATGAGCATTAAATTGTGAATTTAGTAGGTTTAAAGGGAAATTAAGAATCCTTTAACATACCAAAAAAAGAAATCCTTTAAGATTACTATGCTTGACAAAGAACCAAAGTGTAGGGCACACCATAGACCTCTTTGACCAAACCCTAGTAAATAAACTTCAAGACAACAATCCAGTAATCATAGAGAGCAGTTAAGAATACTATAATCGTTAATTTCATAAAAATAGAAAATTTGAGATAATAGTTCAGTGAAACTAAAGAGAATTTAAGAATTATTTAATCAAACTTAGTAGAGGAAAACATAAAGATAAAGGACGCAAACACAAATAGGGTGCCAAGATAGCATATCCTTCTCTAAACTTTTTGTTCTTCTATCAGAGAAAGGATGAAAAAATATGAAAACTGAAGGGAAAAAATACTTAATTAGAAAAACATCACCATTAACAAGGTTCATGAATCCCATGAATATGCTTTCTCCATTGATTTTAAATCCAAAGCAATCACAACACTCCAAAGTGAATTTCTTCAATAAACTCAAAGTCTATATCATATTGAGCTCATCAATCAACCAACGATCACAATGAGGCTTACACTAAGTATTTAATTGAAAAAATGGTGAAGTAAACCATAGATATGGTTTTAGAAGTCATTAATTACATCATGAATGCATTTTACCATTGAGACCATGCAAGGCCCCAGGCACAAATATCCCAAACTCATTAAATGCAACAATAACTTATAACATAAATTCTAAGCTAAATTTAGAGTTATTTATCATTTAAGCCCTCAAAAAATATTTTTTCAATAACTTTGATGTCTTTTGTTGACTTTATGGCAAGGGTGCAGCGCCAAGTTACAAGGGCGCAATGCCATTTCAAACGCATAGCGCCAAATCTGGAAAAATCACCTGTTTTGCATCTAAGAATTGGAGGCCTTCCCGGTGTCCAAATGAGCTCCATGATAGCTCATTGGAAAGCTTGTTCTGTCTACTTTCCAAATATTCCTTTTTTTCTAGAATGGTGTCAATTTTCCTTCTCAAAAATCCATTCGCCAAGACTCCTCAGGGCGCAGCACCAATGCTGAAAAGAGGGCAGAAAGTTGTTTTTTGATGGTTTTTGGCCCCTTTGGGGAACCAATTATGATCCAAATGACTTGAAATGTTCTGTGGGTGATGTGCTAGGAATTAGAAACATGAAAATGTAAAATTTTTCTCAATTGAGTTCCCCAAAAAAGAGCGCAACGCCAATGGTTATGCACGTTTGGCCCTTTTTTCTGCAAGCCAAACGATCAAAATTTCAAAATTTGCACCAATTGCAAAAATTTGGATTTTGTCTTATTGATAATGTTTGGGAGGCTTGGAGGGATACATCAGCAAGGATCTCAAGTTTCTCCTTCTCCTTTGCCTCATTTATGGCTTGAATCTTTGCAAGGGCTCTTTTGAGCTTGGCCCTTGCGATCCTGTTTCTTAAGGCACAATGCCTTGCCATATTCTTCTGAAGTTCAATGCTTCTTTTTGCCTTCTCAAGTTGATCATCTAGGTGTATATTGGCTCTTTCTAGCCAATATTCTCTGTCATATTTGATCTTCATGGCGAGCAGCTCATCTGGAGTGAGCTTCTCCACCAATGATGTCTCTTGCTCTCTCTCTCTCTCGTGCTAAGGCTTTCTTCAACCCAATTGTCTTTGACCTCTTCCTAGGAAGATGTTCTTCCTCATCCTCAATGTCATCAAGAGTGCCCAAGATTTCATCTAGCTTAGCCTTGGCCTTTCCACCCTCTTTCTGATCTTTGATAGCTCTGACCTCACTAATGGCTTTCTCTGTCTCTAACTGTTGGTTTTCTATCTCAAGGAAGTTGATCACATTTTTGGCCCTACCAAGATTTGTTTGTAGCTCCCTAATCTGGGCATCCTTTCTCTTAAGTATCATGTTTGCGATCATCTCCTCATCCTCATTCTCACTATCAAGGTGAATTAGCTGAAACTCTTGTTCAATTTCATGCTTGTCTTCATCCTCTTCAATAATGACCTTTTCCTTACATTTGTCAAGATTTTTTGTTGATGATGAAGGGAGGGCCCCTTCCACAATTTGTGGAGAAAAAACCTGCCTATGACATTTTTGATAGGTCAAAATAAAAGGTTCAATATTACTTACCTCAGTGCCATTTGTCTCACTTCTCTCTTCACTGTTTGATGTTGTGTCATGAGACGAGGGTGAGGGGCTGTGGGAAAGTGATGAGGGAGGATCATCATGAGGTTTAGGAATGTGAGTGGATAGAGATGTGGAAGGGTCATCATGGGGTGAAGGAATGTGAGTGAGTGGAGATGTAGGAATAGAATGAATTGATGGAGAAGTAGGAATTGGATGATGAGATAAGGAAGGTACATCCTTCTGATGATGGCCTTGTGGAGTAGTGAACACCTCATTGCCAATGAAGGTCTCCCATGGCATTCATTTCTAATGTAATTGGTGCATAAAAACCATCTTGATAAGAGAATTATGGAAAAGGATTTGCATCTATTGAGGGTATTTTCTCTTTCTCACTATGTATGCCTTTTTATCAATGCTTCGGTAAAGGTAATAGGGTCTGTGCAACATCCTCACTCAAGTGAAATGCACAAGAAGCCTGATGTGGTATGAGTAAAGACGGAAGAACCTTCCCTCAAATGTGAAATAATTCATGATTATCCTCATCATAGGTACATATCTATCATGCAGGTGAGAGAAAGGAGAGATGCATTTGATGTGGTCCTTATACCTGGGCTTAAGGTATGGATCAATGTAGCTCATGTCGAGGTTAGCTTGCTTGAAACATTTCTCCCCTACACTAGGTTTGCTTGTGGCATTGGCAATAGGATCTGTAGATAGCTCAAAGGTGACCCCTGCAAGGTTAACTTGGTTTTCATGCAAGTTAATGATAAATAGTCTAGTTAGCTCAGGGTGGTTTTGCACATGTTGCACCTTTCCACAAAATTCAAAGCATCCTACATAAGAAATAGTAAGGGGAGATGACATGAGCTCCCTTGTATTGAGGGGTTCAAATCTATTTATCTTGCCTCTTTTATGATCATGCCTCCTTGTCATTTGGGCCTCCACACCAATGTATTCACCCTTAGACATTTTTAAAACTCTATTTTTAGAAACCCTTGGAATGATGTGAAAGGAGATTAAGGGAAGGCAAGGAAAGCGAAGCTTTGCAAGTGAATGCAATGATTGAGTGAGGGTATAGGTGTATGAGAATGAGTGAGAGGTAAAAAAACTCAATGAGAACCCTCCAACTGTTTAATTACCCTTTCTATCACTGACACTCTCTCTAGGAAGATGAAATATGCATGTAAAAAATGATTTCAAGCTTGACTTTTAGGGTTTCTCTTAGGGTTTGATTTCATTCATTTAAGTGATGAAAAAATTGCTTGAAGATGGGTTGATGACATGTAATTACCCATCAATATGATTGGAGGACCTTTGGGAGAGACTTGGAAGTATTTTGAGGTGATTTGAGTTGTTAGAGGGTTTAGAAACCCTTCTTGGCCAAGGGCACAATGCCAAATCTGAGGGCGCAACGCCAAGGCTGAGCACATAGCACCAAGAAAATATGCACTGGGTCCTATCGGGAAAGAGTGCAGCACTCTACCAGGCATGAAATGCCACCTTCCATGCATGCAATTCCTTCACAAATTGAACGGAGGAGAAAATCCAAGCGCGCAGTGCCAACTTCCAGGGGCGCAACGCCAGTCTGAGTGCGCAGTGCCAAGGAAACTTAGCCAAATTTTTCCTGAAAACTCGAAATTTATTCTCCTCTGAATGCTCCTGGTCTTTTGCAAGATAAAAATGATTCATTTAAGTGAAAAATGAGTTTTTATAGACTTGCGGAACTTGATTTAATAATGAAAACCCACTTTCTAATGTTTGAACTCTTTTTCCTCTTTTCACTGATATTCTTTTACTTTTTTCTTGCAGGTTTTATGAAGTCATGAAATTTTCTTTTCTTCTGATCCTTGAGGCATGAAAATTCCATTTTGAAACCTTTAGGATGATTACACATAGCAGTAGCTTCAAAATCCTCTCTTGTTTCCACCATGGAGTTCAACTTTTCACCTTCTCTGGGCACTTTCTTCAAAACCCTAATTGTTTGTAGTATTTATAGCAATCATCAGTGTTGTCTTCTAATTTCTCGATAGCCCTTTCATGTTCATTCATTTTTATCCAGATCACCTCACCTTTTTCCTTGTTTCATCAATATTTTCTGGTAGACTTTCTTCATGTTTGGCCTTCTATGCCTCCTCCATGTCATTTCTACAAGTGGTCATTGTTTTGGCACTCAAATGGACCATTAAGTGTATAAACCCTAATTATTTACATTGTTTATCTTTCCTTTGCTTTTAGTTGTCTTCATTGAGAAGTAGACAATCCACCCTATCCGTACCTTTGCTGACACAACTTTCAACACTCCTGCAGAAGTGCCAAACTTTTTACTTTTTTTCTCATTTGCAGACTTTGAACTGATGAGGTAATCTTTTTTGGAAATCTTTTAGGTCCTTCTTAATAGACATGTCATGACATTGGATTAAATCTGAGCCAGATTCTAGCAAAGGAAAAGTAGTGCCTGAAACATCCAATGATGACCTTAAAACATGTGAAACCCTAATGACCTAGTGGGAGGGTCCTTTGACCTAATTTTGACTAGGATTTGACTTGGAGAACTTCAAGTGAAAATAGAGTATGGTCAAAAGTGCTGCATTGAAGATCCAAAATCCAATGTACTTGATTTATCTAAAGAGCCTACAAAGATAGTTTTGAGAACATCAATGCTTGAGGGACCTGTGGAACATGGGGGTGATTTAGCTATCGGAAAACCCTAAAGGGAAGGTGGAGTTCAGTGATAAGGGGAAAATAGGGCAATGAGGTCATAGGAAGGGAAGGAGGATGAAAATGAGAGACATATGTCCATAAGGAGTTTTTAGGAGCAACAAGGTGACGATGAAATGGAAAATTGATAGAATAGTGAAGAATTTTCTATAAGGATAATGAAGACAGTGAGATTTATGAAACTCACAATATTCAAGGAATGTTTTTTCAGAAATCTATAAACACCATTTAGTCATCCAAGTATAGTGAAAAATACCGATGACTAACATCCTATTTATTTGAAGAAGGTGAATGGTATATAAATGAAGAAAGAAGAAAACCCGAGACTCATGAGACTCTCAGTCTATATCTTGAAGTGTACAAAGCATAGTCTAGAGCATTCAAAGAGAGTCTAACTCTCCAAGAATTCTTCGAACTCAAAGAATAAAGAAGATCCTATAGCAGCAATAGAATAAAGAGGCACAATAGATTTTATTTTCCTACATTTGATGGATCTTCCTCAAGCACTCTTTAGGCTTGGAGGAAAGAGTTAGATACATTATACAGACTACATCCTGTAGTTGAAGGAGAGGTTGTCCAAATTGTATCACTTCATCTTTATGGTGTAGCCAATGATTGGTGGTTTGGTCATATGGAGCATGCAAAGGTGACCAAATATTCAAATTTATTTCACAAGTTGAGGAAGAAGTTTGATGTGAGACAACCAGAGATGTGTCACAAAGAGACATTTCCTAAGGGAACAAAGGAGGATGTCATTATTTTCACTCTGAACAAGGGGTCACTACATTCACCACCAGTTGTAGAAGTACTTGCATTCGAAGGAGAGACACTTGAAACTTTGCAAGACAGTCTTGAGCTCTTCATACATAGAGTCCCATGCATGATTCAGAAGATGCATGAGCAAGAAGAGGTAGATTCCAGTGTTGGTACACTTGGAGAAGAATAGACATCACTATTACCAGCAGTTGGAGACACAATTATCTCGGTTGGAGGAACTCTTGTGTTCTTATAAGAGAATTATACACATCAGTTGATCAAAGGTATGCATACATATTCATCACATATTGCTTTAGTAGATCTTATTGGAAATTATGAGGACATGCCATAAGGTTCAATGCATAATCAAGGGTTAGAAAAAAATGTTGATTTGAAGCAGCAACAAATCACAGTGCCGAGGACCCTTGATCTAATCAAGGTGGATATGAAGAGCTATCCCAGTTCATCATTGTTGAGCTACATTCAACCCTTTGAGTTGAAGTGTAGAGTTTCATAAAATGGGATACGTATGATCCTATGTACAATGACTGGTTATGAGATTAGTATTGTGCCTTGCTTTGAGAAAACACATATATTAACATGCAAATCTACAACGTTGTCACTTAGTAGCAGTGATAATGAAGGGCCCCCATCATTCTTGGAGCATTCTGAAGGTAGCTTCACTCATGAAGAAATGGAGTTAAAGATGGTAAATGGCAGACATCTTGAGATGAGGAACCTTTTCTCCTTTCTAGATGAAACTTTCTCAATGAGCATCTCACATATCAAAGAGAAAATTCTACCTGTAGCAGATCCAAAACTTCATTGGTTTTGGAGGGACTTTGGTGAAAAGAGAATCTTATTAAGAGATCTCGTTGGAGGTGCACTTCAACCTTTCATGGAGTTCAAGGTTCTTCATCAGTTTAAGGTTGATGGTATTCTACAAAGGGAGGATACCATGTATATGTAGAACATCATTCATCATCCACATAGGGATGAGTGGGTGAGGATGATAAGAAAGGGGTTGCATGACCACTTGCAGATGTATGAAATAGGCTAGCAAGAAGCTTGGTTACGCTAGTTGCTCTTGGATGAGTTTGGTTACTACCCAAAAGCTCCTATTTCTTTGATCCATGCCTTGAAAACCACTCATGTAATGAAGAAGGGGGAATGGTTACACTGGCTGCTCTTGGGTGAGTATGGTTACCACCTAATAACTCATATTTCTTTGATTCATGCCTTATGTACCCATGACAAAATCAAGCAGAAGAAGGCATGTTCAATTTTGTTGAGAGATTTTGGCCATCACATGACATCTCCCATGTTCATGTGTTTTGTATTGTTTGTAATATGGCTTAATACTCTCACGATGTGTGATAATGGAGTTTGTTTGTATTGGGCTGATATGACATTCCATATGTTATGGTATCTCCATGATTCACATGATAATGTGAAGAGGTAGTAAGAGATATTGTTGTTGTGCCTTTTATTGGGGGACTTTGGTCCCACATACTCCCCTATTTTTCATGATAGTGTTGGAGAATGGAAGCAAGAGGAACTCTTTCGATGGCTCTTACTTGGAGAGTATGGACACCATACTTGGTATCTTGATGGTGTGGTGTGGCAACAAGGAGCATTTTTGCGTTGGTTACTATTGGGAGAATATGGTTTGACACCTTTGTCTACCCATATATCTCTACTTCTTCTTTGGTACAATGTTGGGGTGATGCTTAGATCCAACAAGGCCAATAGGGCTAAGGATGGAGGCATAAAAAGCCTCTCTTTACTTCATGTAGCATGGGATGGAGGTATACCTTGTGACTTGGAACTTTCCTCTTATGGAAATAACCATGTATGTTTATGTATCTCATGTATTGTGGAGGATGTCGGACAGATTATGGTTGTCACTTGGAGCTTCATGATTGATGAGGGACATCTAGCTACACAGTTAGAGGTCACTCTAGACATTCTAGAGAGGAAAATTTAGTGCTGGGCATACATAACTCATTCCAGAAAATGGGGAGACCTTCTTTGTGTGGATTCCATTTGGAGGGGGATAGATTTCTCTAGCATCTACTTATTTAGTTGCTTGAGGACAAGCAACATTTTACCGAGGAGGACTATAATATTCACAAATTTTCACATGATATTTAGAATATTAGAGTTCTTCGTTTTCTTAATAAATTAAGTAAATAAAAGGTTGGAGGGACCCACAAACCTCAAATATGAATAAAATCCACTTTTAATATGTGTATGTGGATATTCTAGATCTAGATCTAAAATCATGGAGTAGTGGACCAGCTCCATTAATGGAGATCATGTCTCATTTAAGAGATAAATTATGGAGGATGAATCAATCAAATAAGATCATGGATATTAAATGTAAAATCATGAGGTTATTTGATAAGGCCAACTGAGATCATAGTGCATTCAAAGAATATCATAGAGCATTTATGATAAGTTAGTGGAGGAAGTGATGCATTTAATGCACACATGATGGAGAGGGTGGTCACCCCATATGAACATGATGGAGGACATGGAGAAACAGTGTAGTCAACCATGGAGACTTATGTCCACATGCACAGTGCAGTTTTAGAGTGGGCCTAGGCTATGGAAGACTCATATCTATATAATGAAGGTGGAGGCACAATGGAAGGCATGATTTGGATTATTCATTTCTTGATCTGTTTAGATATAGATTTTTCTTAGGACATTTCTATGCATTCTTGACCTGTTTAGCTAAGATTGCAATGTCTTTTAGCACAGGGTGTTCCCGAGTGGGAACCCCTCCTCTTTCATTGAGTAGCTCTTGAAAGAGGGTTGGAATACATTCCTTATCAGGCATTGGTGGCATCCTCAAGAGGTTGTTTCTAGAATTTAGCTAGGAAACCAGTGAAGGATTCATCCTACCACTTTGTTCTTGTAATATTCCTAAATTAGATGTAGCTAATGGGAATATTAATTTTGCCTTTTTTATTTTAATTTTCATATATTGAAGAATAAATTGTAAAGAGGATGTATAAAACTCCTATAAATCGAGAATAAATCAGTTCCTATGTGAAAAGAGACATATTTGGGCCACTTGAATAAAATCTTGCAGGTGTGAAAGGGTCTAGACCACCAAAGGAAATCTTATTCGACCAAGTCAACAGCGCTGTCTAGGTGCATTGAACCTCCTTGAGGGACTACGCAATTCTAGAAGGGGTTTCTAAATGTGAAAGGAGCCAAAGGATGAAGTGGTTTAGGGTTTTCTAAGAGACTTGAATCTAATAAAAAGAGGAGGAGAGAAACAAGGAGAGGTTTTTGATGGTTTATTTTCTGAGCTATTTGTTTGCTTAGAAAACTACCATTCTCTGTTGTTTAGTGGAGGATTGTACTTGGAATTCCTATGCAGGAATTTTATCTCTTCCCTTGAGCATCTTTGGAAGAGTATTTTGCTGAATTTCCCCACTATCAGGTTGAAGACCAAGCTCCACTTTCATGAACATCGCTGATCCATTGAGGGTTTGCTGCTGCTGTAAGTTGCAGCAAGTGGTGATCTAGATCTACCAAGATCTCGCTGTTTGTGGAGTCTCCTCTCAGGGAGGGTGTCTTGTGACCACCCGGAAGAGAGTATCTATCATGTTTTTACTCAGATCTGTATATTTTATCTACTGAAACATTTTGATCAAGCTACTGCGCAGTCTCCTTAGTGAACTGCATTATTTTCATGTACTGTTTCTACTGCTATTTGAATTCCTCCTTGTAAAAGATCTCAGGTGATTGAGACTTGCCTCTCACCTTGAAGATTCATAGAGTAGCTTGCCGATATATACTTGTTCAGATCTTATGTATATTTTAATAAAAATATTTTTCAAAAATTCCTGAAGCTTTCTACAGTTCTGTGTATTAAAAGTTAGATCTACACTCCATTGTGCAATATTTTGTTAAAACCCCAAGGGGATCTTATAAAGGAGGCTGAGTAGTTCCCAGATCTGGTATGGATCTGATGTTTCATCCATATATCTATCATAGATCTGAGTTCTAACATATAACTGCTGAATCACATCATAGGAGATGCTATCCAATCATTTCTACAGTTTTTACCCATGTTTGGGATCTCTTTCTTGAATAATTGTTTCTCTATTCCCTCTTATATTCTGCTATAGATAGAAGGAGCTCATTTATATTTATGTTTGATGCAACATTACTGAAGCCTGAACATAATAGCTAACCTCCTCTGGTTATTTGGAAAAACTGCACAATTCCTGTAGCAGGGTTTTCATTTTGTAGCAGCCCTTCTCTTTGGCTAATTTTTAGCTAGTCATCATTGTGGGAGATATTTTTAAGGCCCTTAAACTTATTTGTTTCTACTAAAATTAAGGGAAACCAACCTTTTTCTACATTATTTTTGCACCATATTGCTTATACATTGTTCCCATTGAGCCTATTGTTGATTTTCCTGGATTGGGATTTTCCCACTCCTAATATTTTTGGTTTTTACTTCTCTTTTGGATCCTAACTTTATATCTACTGATCTAAGGGTCCCAAGGGTATTAAACTCCAAAGGAGTGTGTTAACACCCTAATTTCTGTGTTACACCTATTTTCTATTGACAGAGTCTGAAATGGGCCAGGTAGCCTCTGGATCTCACCCTCTCTTTAGAGGTGACATATCCAGTAAAATCCCCTTCAATATATCTCTGGTTTATAGTTTCCAATGTGTTTTCATATTATTGTGATCCCATATTGGAATATCTTAATATATTCCCACTTGTGTTGATTATTCCCCATTTGGAACATTACAGTGGTATTAGAGCAAGATCTTTGGCTCAGCCTGTGGCTTCAAGACAAAGTATTGTATAGAAAAAAGAAAGAGCAGAATCAAGACTATGAGTTTAATATCATCTATTTTTAGATCTAAGAAGAGCCTCTCCAAGGAGGTTGTACAAGAATAATAGAGAAGAAGCAGTGAAGCTCCCAAGGGGTTTCAAGAAGAATATCTTCCGATCAAATCCCCAAGATCTATGCATGAGGAACATTCTGAATCCTCATCTCATAGATATGTGCACTCAGCCATATCACCAGAGCTTCAGCATTTTGCTAGTGATTCCTTCATGAAGGGAGGAAAAGAAGGTGTGAACTGGATTGATGCATTTCCAAGGGCAAAATCTCCATTTGATGAAGAGCCCTCTTCTCAAGAGGAAAGCATGAAGGTTTCTCCTTCAATAGAGGGAAAAGATCCAAGGCCTCTTATTGAAGATGAGATGACTTCAGTTGTGGGAGAAGAGGAGGAGGAAGTAGGAGATGATAACACAGTCACCTCAAGGGCACCCCAAGCACTTCATGAAGAAGAGGTTGGAGCACTTTCTCAAAGGGGAGAGACTCTTGCACTCTTGCAAAGAGTCCCACAAGATCTCATGCATGAGGATCATGTACTATCATTGATTAATAATGAGATCTTGGAGATAGGGGAGGTAGAAGAGGATGAAGGGAATCACAAGGTGGAGAGCATGAACCCTTCTCTACTTAAAAGCTTGGAAGCACGAGGGAGGCAAGAGGATCCATGCAGCAATGGTGAGGGCATATCTGCCCACTTACATCTAGATCCTACTCTATGCCTCGATGCCTCTTTGAAGGGAGGTACTATGCTGGGAGTTCCTCTTAATAGGATGAGTTCTAAAGTGTTCTCTCAACTATGGGCAGCCTATGCATACTTGGCTAAGGAGGGAGCATTGGGAGTAGTTAGCACAGTGCAGAGAATCTCTCATGAATTCAGCAGAGAGATGAGAAGTATTCTTAATGGGACATTGTCATATCCCACTTGTTCATCTGCGCTGGGGGTTGAATGATCGGAGATCTATGGTGTCATAAGCATGAGGACACATGGTAACTCCATCTCTTTGGGGCAGCCATTGATTTCTTCAATCATAGAGGAGATTTCTGAGCATGGCAAGGGGATGCTAAGCCTCTTGTATATATGGGCCAAAATGAGGAGGTTTTGGAGGTCAAGGACTTTCCAAGGGGAGGTTGATTTCCATATACTTCAATCTTGTTTTAAGCAAGATCAGCTGCAAATGGGGCAGCAAAAGGAATATTGTGAGGCTTCGGCATGTGATCTTGGTGTCAATGATATCAAGAGGAGGAGCCATGAGAAGAAGGGGGTAGCATTTCAGACTTCTACAGCACTGTCATTTTTGGAATGTCTATATCCTTATTGGGATTACCAACTTCTAATGGAGTACAGCAAGGACCTTTTCACATGTGGGGTTCTTGAAGGGGAAGTAATGGATAAAATTTTCACAGTGGTGGATGGAGTCATATATTTCTATGATCTTATCCTTTTGAACAAAGACTCCAAGCTCAAGAAGAAGCTACTTGATGCAACCTATGAGATCCTACTTTCTAAACCCACTGGTTTTATTAGAGCATATCATACGCTTTTGGGTGACTTCATATGGGAAGGCTTCGAGGAAGAAGTGTAATCTCATATGAAGATGTGCATGGATTACTTGGTAAAGGAGGAGGAACATAGCACTGAGCAAGAGCCACCTTTCACACCTCCTCACTCATTGAGTGTGGGAGAGGACTCATCCATGAGTTACCCCATTGATGCAAAGCAAGCATATAGGGAGGCTTGTATTTTTTAGAATTATAATGTATCTCCTATATGTTTATCTTTCTCTGACACTCATTTGCAGGGTATGGTGCCAATATTGGGCGCTATTTTTGATGGGTTTCATGGGCCACTCAAGGCCATGAACTATATTGATGCAAGACATCCTTTGAAGAATATTGGGAAGCCATTATGCTCTTCATGGTGTGATCCGTTTACACCAACTATGTTGCATTATCTCCAAGAATTCAGAAGGGATGAGATGACAAAAAAGTGTTGGGGAAGACACTTGACATATCTTATTCTATGGCAATTGAGGATAAAACTGCGCTCGTTGCACATGAGGGAACATCTTCCTTCTCATTTATCATACATGGCAGCTAGCATGATTTTGATCATGATCCCTTATGAAGAAAATGTTCTTATTCTTTGGAACATGGTTGGAGGAGAGACACACTTGCTAGATGTGTCATCTGGGGAAGGAAATCCCCAGTCTTTTTGCACTATATGCTTGCATGGAAGCATAAGATGTTGTATGGCCACTATGTTTAATCATTTGCTTCTTTATGGAGTGAGCCATATGCTTGTTGAAACCATGAATCAACAAGGAGGTTTCCATGACAACCCTCCATTATTTATGATGAGAGCCATTGGGTTTACTCTCCAAGGGCCCACTTGCACATGGAGGGAGGACCATTGGGAGACAAAGCTATTGTAGAAAATTCAGAGCAATGGAGGAGACTCTTTTGAGGAAGAGGCCCCAAGGGAAGGAGGGGAGATTTTTGCAGCACCCTCATATTTGCTTGGGGACAAGAAAAATTTGGGAGGGGGAGACTGTAATATTCCTAAATTAGCTACAGCTAATGGGAATATTAATTTTTCCTTCTTTATTTTAATTTTCATATATTGAAGAATAAATTGTAAAGAGGATGTATAAAACTCCTAGAAATTGAGAATAAATCAATGCCTATGTGAAAAGAGAAATATTTGGGCCACTTGAATAAAATATTGCAGATGTGAAAGGGTCTAGACCACCAAAAGATATCTTATTTGACCAAGTCAACAACGTTGTCGAGGTGCATTGAACCTCCTTGAGGGACTACACAATTCTAGAAGGGGTTTCTAAATGTGAAAGGAGCCAAAGGATGAAGTGGTTTAGGGTTTTCCAAGAGAATTGAATCTTATAAAAAGAGGAGGAGAGAAACAAGGAGGGGTTGTTGATGGTTTATTTTCTGAGCTATTTTTTTGCTTAGACAAATACCATTCTCTGTTATTTAGTGGAGGATTGTACTTGGAATTCCTATGCAGGGATTTCATCTCTTCCCTTGAGCATATTTGGAAGAGTATTTTGCTGAATTTCCCCACTATCAGGTTGAAGACCAAGCTCCACTTTCATGAGCAACGTTGATCCATTGAGGTTTTGCTGCTGCTGTAAGTTGCAGCAAGTGGTGATCTAGATCTGCCAAGATCTAGCTGTTTGTGGAGTCTCCTCTCAGGGAGGGTGTCTTGTGACCATCTGGAAGAGGGTATCTATCATGTTTTTACTCAGATCTATATATTTTATCTGCTAAAACATTCTGATCAAGCTACTGCGCAGTCTCCTTAGTGAACTGCGTTATTTTCATGTATTGTTTCTATTGCTATTTGAATTCCTCCTTGTAAAAGATCTCAGGTGATTGATACTTGCCTCTCACCTTGAAGATTCATAGAGTAGCTAGCTGATATATACTTTTTCATATCTGATGCATATTTTAATAAAAATAATTTTTAGAAATTCCTGAAGCTTTCTGCATTTCTGTGTATTAAAAGTCACATCTACACACCATTGTGCAATATTTTGTTAAAACCCCAAGGGGATCTTGTAAAGGAGGCTGAGTAGTTCCCAGATCTGGTATGGATCTGATTTTTTAGCCATAGATCTGTCATAGATCTGAGTTCTAACATATAACTACTGAGTCACATCAAAGGAGATGCTATCCAATCATTTCTGCAGTTTTTACACATGTTTGGGATCTCTTTCTTGAAGAATTGCTTCACTATTCCCTCTTATATTCTGTTGTAGATAGGAGCTCATTTATATTTTTGTTTGATGCTACATTTATGAAGGCTAAACATCATAGCTGACCTCCTTTTGTTATTTGGAAAAACTGCGCAATTCCTGTAGCAGGGTTTTCATGTTGTAGCAACCCTTCTCTTTGGCTGATTTTTAGCTAGTCATCATTGTGGGAGATCTATTTAAGGCCCTTAAACTTATTTTTTTTCTACTGAAATTCAATATATAAGGCCCACATAGCCTAAGATAAGGTATCCCAGCCCTGGTCTATGTTATGTTTTCACCATCTTGCTTATACAGTGTTCCCACTGAGCCTATTGTTGATTTTCCTGGATTGGGATTTTACCACTCCTAATGTATTTGGTTTTTGCTTCTCTTTTGGATCCTAACTTTAGATCTACTTATCTAGGGGTCCCAAGGTAGAAAACTCCAAAGGAGTGTGTTAACACCTTAATTGTTGTGTTACACATATTTTCTATTGACAGAGTCTGAAACGGGCCAGGTAGCCTATGGACCTCACCCTCTCTTTAGATGTGACATATCCAGTAAAAGCCCCTTTAGTTTATCTCTGGTTTAGAATTTCTGTTTTGTTTTCATATTGTTGTGATCCCATATTGGAATATCTTAAGATATTCCAACTTGTGTTGATTATTCCCCATTTGGAACATTACAGTTCTTCACATTTAGTCTTCCAAGAGAAGTAGATATATATATGGCATTCAGGCCATTGGGTTTTATCTCCATGCAGCAACAGTTCCTTCAAGGCTTACACAGTCCAGTCCTATAGATCTATTGGAGGAAGGAACTTTCCAGTATTTCAGTTGGAAATCCTGTGAGGTATCATCTCCTCACATTCGATCTATTATTTCCATCACTCAGGAGCTAATTTGACACATCTAGAAGTAGGCTATTGAGCCTCCCTCTCTTATAGCATAGTTTTCTGAAGCTTTTGTTCATCCAGTAGCTATTTTCAGTGGAGGAGATTGGAGGAGCGAGATCTTGAGGTTTTAGCCCTAGGATCTAGAGAAGGGATTAGTCCTTCTTGCATAGATCTAATTATGCATCATTGCAGCCATCATATCATTAGATCTAGCTTCAGATTGGCATACCCACCAGTATATATGTGAAGCCCTAAGAGGGTGGTTTTCTTAGATTGACAGATCTGAGAAACCCTTTCTGGGTTATCTTGGGTATCCATCATAGAGCCTGGATCTTTGTTTTTAGCATCATCAAAGCTCCCATTCTGCCTAGATATGACTTTCTATCTTTCAGGAAGCTGAAGTCCCAACAGTTGTAGCAAACACAGTGCAGTTTACCTTCCAGCAGTTCATCAGTTACGCAGTCCCTCTTGTGGGATCATTGCATGGTCATTCCAGGCCATCCCTTTGGCTTGAGTGTCTCATATTTTGAGCACTGTTGTACTTTTTTTTTCACCTCCTATATAATAAAATGGCTCAACTATTTCTATGCATTCTGATATGTATTTAGATTTATTGTTTACTTTGTTGTAGTTCTTATATTTTGGTTTAGTATTACTGCATTCTCCATTTTGGGATATTACAGAGCATTAAAATGAATTCATTCATCAGAAGAGTAGACACATCCATGAAAAGCTTATAAAACAGAGCATAGAAAGCAATTATTTCTGTACATAAACTCATAATATTAACATACATAAGAATACATGTGATGGAGAGGTAACTAAACATTCAATTACATGAAGTAAGAGAGAAGAAAAAATGGTCAAAATAATACCACTGGAGTCTCAAGGTTAAAACTGCAACAGTCCTTTGATTTCACTAAAAAATAGTTGTATAATATCTCCACTACAAATAACAACTATCCAACCCTTCAAATGGCTTGAGTTGGACTACATATAGGAAATAAGAGTCATGATACCTCATGGTGTCGAAATCCTATCTAAAAATCATTATAATTACATCATATGAGTCACTTCCTAGAATCTAGGGAAGTTAGAAACTATTCCCTCAAATTCAGCTAAAGACTAGGAGTGTGTGTCTCCTTCATTTAATTACATGGTTCCTCATCATAAGAGGAAAAAAAAACTCAGTTTCTCAAATGAAACCTCATGGGACAGATAAAATTTGAATTCTGGGTTTTTCCTAGCTTGACAACTGTCCAAGGGGAATCTAATGTAGAAATGTAGCACCATTTACAGAAACATCGTGCCTCTCCAGCAGAAGCGTTGGGTCTGTTTAGAGGTGAATTTGACCCAATTTAAAACATATATTTAAAAGTATGAAGGTTGTTATAGGTAGCCTTATGTGTCCAATTTCCAATGAACTTTAAAAATAGAGAAAAAACCCATAGGAAGACCTTCAAAACTTGATTCTCCCAACCTCACTCCAGAAGTGCTGCGCCTGGTCAAAAATCACTGGAAGAAACTTGAAAAAGAGGTATGTTTTTGGATTTTTCTCCACAATTAAGAGGCGTCATGAAAAATCATGACCTGATCTAGTACAAGTGAAAATCCATCCATCAACATAAACCATTATTCATTTGTACGCTATGAGTAAAAGCGTCACGCTGCTGCACACTGCTTTTGTAAAGACCAATTTTCCAGATTTTTCAAGAATATTTCTACAAAAATAGGACTTAAAGATGGATCAATATATATCTAACCATAACATTTTTTTCAAAATGGATAGAGGAAATTTTTTTTTGGTATGTTGGGAACAAAATTATCCTCTCGTTTTCAAAAATACTTTCCCATGTGCTCAGAATCCAAGTTTGAAGTTGATCACTAAAAATTTGCAGAAGTGTAGTGCACTCTCAGCAAAACTGTTGCGCCTAGTTTGAGAGGAAGTTTGGAGGCCTTCCCAGAGGATTTTTTGGATGAAAGTGGTATGGTTGGAAAGCATAGGATGGTTGATACAAAATGGTGTCAACAAGAACTGCAAAACCCCGCTCCAAAGCCTTGTACAATTCACTTGAACACAACCTATTCAAAAGTGCAGAAAATGACCTCGAGCAAATGTATTTTTGGAATTTCTCTCAAATCATATCTCCTGTGCATAAACGGAAGGAGGTTTTTGTTCCTTGGCCTATTATTGAAAAATTTTCATTCAATTTTGGAAAATTTATCTCCATTTATTCAGAAACTGATTTTGAAGAAAAATTGTCCCTGTGTGCAATGTAAACCCTAGAAAATGATCACAAAGCTCTCAAAATGATGCCATGGGTTTGAGTTGGCTCAACCCTGGAATGATGACCTTCCTTATGGGATTTTATCTTCTCTCTCCATTGTGTTTTTCAATAATATAAAAACCATAGTAAGATGAAATGGGTAGGGGAGGTGTAGAATTAGGAAAATAGGGGATAATGGTAGAGTGTTTTTAGGGGCAAAAATGGGGTAGAAGGAGGCTAGGAAAAATCCATAAAAAACTTTGGAGGTAGGGTGATGAGTTGGCTTTATACATAAAGTTAAATTTATGGATATGAGCATGAGGAAGGTTCCAAAAATGTAAAAACACATGAATTTTCTAGTTTTCCTGCAAGAATGTAGTGAAAAATAGGGTTTTAATGAAATTGATGGAAAGGAGGGTTGTGAGTGACAGGGAGTGTTAGGGTATGGTGTATGAATTTTGTATGAAAGATGTGGATGGTTAGATTATGTTTTTATCATATGAAACAAGTCAAGGATGAAAAACACCAAAAACATAGTGTAGGTGACCTAATGAAGTAAACGAGTCATTTGCTGAAGAATTTGACTTGAAAGAGGTGTGAAAAGCATCCACTTATTGATTATGAGGTCATGAACCTTTGTGAAATATGATTTGAGCCTTGGATGGATGTGGAGATTTGTAAGCACAAGAGAGGAGCTCTTTCGACCATGTAGCATACTTCTTGAAAAAGGACAAGTTGTCGTTGTTTTATTAGCTATCTTTGCTAAATCCCAATGAAGGTGATTTGACTAATGAAAATGAACTTTATTTTCCTTTATTTCATGACATGATTTGACATCATGGTGGTGAAACAAAAGATACCTAGACCATGACCTAGATGAAGGTGTGGTGACTGACCTAAGACTCTAGATGATAATGGATGACATGACCTATGAAATGATAATTACCATGAATAAAGTGGAGGGAGTAGAATTTCCATTAGGGGAATTTTGAGGTCTTAAATGGGCCTCCTAAGGGAATTATAAAATAATAGTGGAAATAATAAAATAAGATTCGATTACATCATCAAATTTTAGAAGGAAAAAGGAAAAAACTACTTTTTCAACTCGTATTTTCAACTTATCTCCGAAATTTCTTACTTAAATTTTGCATTGGAGTACTCATTGGATGCAAAATTTAATTCTTCATCCAAGGAGTACCCATGTTGCATACTTTCGATGGATCTCGTTACATGAAAAATGAGAAATACATGAAAAACGTGATTGCAATCACGTTTTTGCATGTATTTCTCATTTTTCGTGTCGAAGGGTCCATCAAAAGTATGAAACACGGGTACTCCTTGGATGAGGAATTAAATTTTACATCCAATGAGTACTATCACTCAAAATTTGAGTAAAAACTGTGAGAGATAAGTTGAAAATACGAGTTGAAAAAGTAGTTTTATTATTTTTTCATCTTTTACCCTTTTACTTAAAAAAATGGTGAATCATCCCCCATGGTTGACATCATCATCTTGAATCCTATTGATTCTTATAAATTTTATTTTGGTTGTACATTTTTCTTAGGAGGCCCATGTAATATTCCAAAATTTGCATGCAACATATTGGAATATTAAGTTTTGTTAACGTCACTTAGGAGATGAATAAATGGGTAAGGAGACCCACACATCTCAAAAATAAGGATAAAATCCCTCATAGTGTGCAAAGGGACCATAATACCAGCTGTCTTTTAAACTCTCATGTGTGAATAGGGAAATTTTGCATGTGGACAAAGTCAAGTTTGACCAAGTGAACAACATAAAAGTAGGAGGAGTGGATTGTAATATTCCCAAATTTTCACATTATATTTGGAATATTAGAGTCCTTGATTTTCTTAATGAATTAAGTAAATAAAAGGGTGAGGGACCCACAATCCTCAATACGAATAAATAGCCACTTTGTATGTGTGAATGTGGATTAATTAAAACTAGATCTGCAAAAAGAGGTAGTTAAGAAACTACTAATGTGAATGAGATTGGAGATCATGTCTCATTTAATGAGAGAGATCATGGAGGGTTGATTCAGTCAACTAAGATCTTGAAGATGTCAAACAAAGGGTCATTGAGCATTAATGATCAAGTGGTGGAGGATCATGTGCAAATGAAGCACACATGATGGAAGAGGTGTACATTGCACCTAGATTGTTTGGTTGATTTTGTCAAACAGCACAGTCCCACTTGAAGGATATTTTCCACATGAGACTGTGCAGTTGAGATTAGGGCAAAGGCTTGGGATGGCTCAATCATTATAAGGGAGATGAAGAAAAAATTGAAAGGCATCTTGAATTATTTTGATGTTTGATCTTTTAGTTCTGGAATTGTCAAGTGACATTCCACTGCATTCTTGGGTTGTTTAGCAAAGATTGCAGGTGTTATTTAGCACAGGGTGTTCCCGGGAGAGAATACCTCCTCTTTCTTTGAGTGATATCTAAGGAAGAGGTTTGTACCTCATTATACATTAGGATTTAAGTGCCATTTCCTTTTTCTACTTTCTACAGAACATTCATATTTAGAAAAATGCAGTTTTCTGAAGATCAGTTTGGAAGACGGAAGTTGTCTTCAGTAATTCAGCTAGAGAACAAGGTGAGGGATTATTCCCATCACTTTGGATCATAGATAAACACTCCCAGAGCCACATTGCACATCTGGCATCAGGCCAAAAGTTATTTCCTCCTAGCAGCAGTATTCTCCACAAGAATAACGCTATCCATATTGCAGATCTGAAAGGAGGAAGGAAGTTGTCAGTACTTCAGCTAGCAATCTAGCGGAGGATCATTCCTCCACATTTCCATCAATATTACCATTAGCCTGGAGTTTATTGTAGCATATTTCAGCAGGTAGAAGGCCTCTCTTTCCCTCACAGTGTAGTTTTCAGAGGCAGTTTTGTTGCATCAACTGCAATCATCATTAGAGGATTGAGAAGCTAGATCTAGGGCTTCTAGCTCATAGATATAAGGAAGGGATCAGCCCTTCAAGCATAGATCTGATTTAAGCACACATTTCAGCCATCTATGCTTCAAATCTAGCTTCAGATATTTATTTCCCTGTAGATCAAGGATCAAACCCCGGGGAAGTGATTTTCCAAATTTGCAGATCTGGAAAACCTTTCTAGGTTATCTTCGGAATCCATCACATTGGTTGGATCTTGAATATTGGCATCATCACAACTCTAGTTTTGAGTAGATCTGTATTTCTCTTTTCAGCCTACAACTCCATTTTTATGTCTTGCTAAAGATACAACGTAGTGTTTGCTACAGAGCCTCAACAGTTACGCTATACCTGCTTCACACATGTTTTCAGGGTGATCCTAGCTCATCTCTTTGGCTAGATCTACCTATATTTTGTACTTGTGTAACTGATTCTTCTCCAATATAATAAACTGGCTCAACTCTTTCTGCATATTCTGATTTTTACTTAGATTTATTGTTTATCTTGTTGTAAGTTCTTATATTGTGTGAAGTATTGCTGCATTCTCCCTTTTGGGATATTACAATGGTATCAAAGCATGATCTTTGGCTCAGCTTGTGGACACTCAATATTTTTACATTGAAACAAGAACATATAGATGATATCTATCATGGAGAATGAAAAATTTGTCACTCCTTTCTTTAGATCCATGAAATATCTCTCTAAGGAGGTCTATCAAATGAAGGAGGAAGAACAGAGAGAAGATCCAAGAAGAAGATTTGATGAGGAAAGTACTTCCTATCAGTAGTAAAGAAGACCAGAAAATCCTAGATCTCCTCATAGATCCACTATACCCACTTTCATTTAAGATGTGAGAGGTATATAAGTGAAGAAAGGAATGAACTTGAGACTCATGAGACTCTCAGTATATATCTTGAAGAGTACAAATCACAGTCTAGATCTTTCAAGGAGAAGCTAACTCTCCAACAATTCTTCCAGATTAGAGAAGAAAGAGGATCCTATAGCAGCAATAGAAGAAAGAGGCATAATAGATTCTTTTAGCCACCTGTAAAATTTGTCCTATCAAAAGGTGGCCAAAACATTGTTCAGTCTTCAAGAAACACTTCTTTTGCCAAAATGTTATCTCTTGAAGCCTCTAGAAGATCTCATGCCCTTATCTGAAAATCTTCATTACTGTTTCGCTTCAGAGACTCAGAAATTATGCTAAAACTTCCATGAGAAAAACTGCTGCAAAATCCCCTCCCTCCCCTTCTTCCATCCATGAAACTCATTGTTGCATAGTTTAAAACCCATTTTTAAACTATAGAGAAAGCCCCAAAACCCTTTGAAAACCATTAAAAATCATGAAAAAAACCATTTTTGTATTAAGGGTTTAAGCCCCTTTGGGCCAAGTCTCAACCACTTCCCCACCACATGCCCACACGTTAAGACCAAGTGCTAAAACCTTTCAGCGCTAATTGCATCGCAAAAATACAAAGAACGCAAGTCTTTGCCATATTCGAAAGTTTCGATGCGATTAGCTTTGCATCATATAAACTCTGATGTGATTAAAACCTTTGTATAAACATCCCGTGGGCCCACCTTCTGCACTTAAAACCTTGAAAAATCCATTCCCAATCCGCTTTTTCCTTTGTAAAACCCAAAAACCCACTTTTCCAAAGTTTAAACTAAAAAATAAAAATCACGTGTTGAATATTTAAATGGGTTGATTGAAAGACCGATCGCGCAATCGCAATCGGAGAAAATACAATGGGTTGATCGAAAAAGACCCACATCAAACTTCCGATGCGATTGGGTCATATATATAAATCCCGCCCCTTTCGCTTTCATCCCATATAAATTACACCCCGGGACCAAGATTTGAAGTCCCGAAGCGCTTAATCGCATCGGGGATTCTTTATAATGGGTTGATTGAAAAGCTTTACTCCGAAGTTTCGATGCGATTGGCCCTTTGTTATATAACGTCCTGGGCCCATCATATGCCATATATCCAATGGCCCCGCAATCGGGCGCCAATCATATATATATATATATATATATATATATATATATATATATATATATATATATATATATATATATATATATATATATATATATATATATATATATATATATATATATATATATAGATATATATATATATTCCGCCCGACTTACCCAAACTTTGTATTATGTGAAAATTTGGGTTTTTCTTATAAAGTATAAGGGTTTCCGCCGGTGCAAAAAATCAAAAGATATTTACTGTTGATCTAAAGCTTATCAACGACCCGCGCAAATCACATCGCAATGTTTCAATCGCATCGCATTTTTTTGTCCCCCCGATCACCCATCCCTCCGATTCATTCCCCGCCATTGATCTGATCCTCATATCAACGGTCATCGCTCAATCGCATTGGCCCTCCCGATCGCACAATCGCATCGGAGATTTTCATCGCACCCTTATTTTCCTCTCGCCGATTGCGATCCTCCGATTGGATCTGGACCGTCCACGTGTCCAGATCGGACGGCCCAGATCTAATATTGCTTCATACCATCGCTTTCCACCTTCCGCCAAGAGGATTCCAACGCGTAATCCCCACCGTTGATCTACGCGTGATCGACGGTTCTAAGCTATTCTTTTCCTCCAATCTCCTTTGAATATTTCTAAAATGATTCCCAACCGTTGGATGATGCCATCCAACGGCTCTGCTCTCATCCCACACCTCTGAAGCAGTAAACCCAAAAACGCAAGATTTTATGATATATTTGTTGAATTTTGTAGGTAATGAAGGTTTTCTATTATGTTAAAAGAAATGGGCGAGCGCTGGGAATGACGATTCCCATACCATTGATTCATCAATGGAAACCATTCGCAAGGTGTGGATTATATGTTTTCATCAGCATTTCATGAGGCATTGATGCCTTATAAGCCCTGCGCGGCCTGCACATCAACAAGACACTGTGTTTTTGAAATCACAGTTAAAGAGATCAGTCTATACCAAAACAGAAGACCGAAAACACAGGCCGAGCATGATCTTTTTTAGAGAACATGGAACTAAAGTAAATAAACCTCTCCAGCTCCTAAAAGGCACTTGCAGCCTCATGGTAATTAAAGAAGGCTTAGTCATTATTTCAAACAAGAGGTGTTTTGCCCAAAGTCTATCGAACAATTAATATTACTCAAGGATCTTATCTCTAATTGTCGACAAAACTATTTTAAATATTAAAAGTAGCCCAGGAGCTAATATTTTCGATCATTAGACCTCGGGAAGCAGCAACAGAGTTACTTCAAACATGACACCAAGCCTCAAAAGTCAAAAAAGGCTCCCACCGAACTCAATTCATAAATGTACATCAATTTAATACAGATATATTATCTATAAATTACTTCATCAAGCCCTTCAAAGGCCGAAGAGTCATCCATCTGTATTAATTGACCCAAGAGATATTTTATCAGATCCCACCTCCTCATTCTTCTATAAATACTTTTGTATAATATGAGAAAATGTTGGTCTCTGGACATATGAATGCATGTAATAGTTTCTGAAGCTATTGATGCCATGTTTGCAACTTGAAGATACAGAAGCTGATATGAGAAGTTTGAAGTTGTAGAGACCCACTGGGCTTGATGATTGTAACTGGTTCGAAACATCAATACAAGCTGCTGATTTATGTCAATGGTGATGTGTTCCTCACTATCAATTTTTATTTTGCTTAATGTTTTCACTCTGTCCACTTTCTCTGATAAAGAGAAGCTAACATAGAGTTAGGATTTACTCTCAACAGTACCCTACTCTTACTGAAAGCTTTATTGTCCATGTTTTCTTCATTTGAACGTTCTCTTTGAAGAGATTAATGGGTCAGTTTAAAGGCACTTGCCTAATCTAAATTTCTCTTTGTCACTATTATCTATGGTTTTGTTATTTGAATATGCTGAAAGCAAGGTATTTTAAAGGCACTTACCTGATATTAAGCTGTTCAACTATTTTTTAATGTTTTCTAATTGAAAGTACTTCAATGCAAGCTAGTTTAAAGGTACTAACCTGATCTCAGAATAATTTTATGTTTTTCTTATTTGAATATGCTGAAAGCAGGGTAGTTTAAAGGAACTTACCTGATCTTAAGCTTTCCAACTATTTTTTTAATGTTTTCTAACTGAAAGTACTTCAATGCAGGCTAGTTTAAAGGTACTAACCTAATCTCAGAATACTCTTATGTTTTTCTTTAAGTACATGTTGAAGCAAGATAGTTTAAAAGAACTTACTTGATCTTAGGATGTTTCACTATATCTTCGTTTGTTTGTTCTCCATTTCCTATTTGTTTCATTCCATAAAATCACCTTAAGAGATCCTTTCACATAAGTGACTTGCCCCATGGATCCTGTTAGCCACTTATAATATTTTGTTATACCAAAAGGTGGCTAAGATCTTTTTTTGAGCCTCCAAGGAACAAATTTTATCACTAAAAAATTGTTGTCTCTTGAAGTCTCTTTAAGGCCTCATGCTTTTGTCCCAAATCCTCATTTATTGTCCCATTTTTTATACTCAGGAATTTCTGCTGACTCCAACTGAAAGACTGCTGAAAGATCGCCATTTCTCCTCTTCTCAAAACCTTTCATCTGCTCCCCTTTTTCTCCATCAAACCTACCTTGTTTTCATAAGTCCTCTTCTTTCCATTTATGAAAATTTCCCCTTTCATAGTTAAAAACTCACTTTTTAACTATTTCGGAACCCCCAAATCCATTAAAATCCTTGAAAATTCTCATAAAAAATCAAAGTTTCATTGCTATAGACCTAAGCCCCTTGAGCTAAGCCCTAAACCACTTCCCCACCATACGCTTTGGGTCTAGAACCACTTGCTAATACGATAAGGTGCTAATCGCATCGGAAAGAATCAAAGACGCAAGTCTTTGCCATACTCCAAAAGTTCCGATTGCGATTAGCCTTGCTGCTTAAGACCCCCGATCATATTATTTTCATATAACCCTGAGCCCGCCCCCGGCGCTTAAACCTTGTGAATATTTTATTTCCGACCCTTTTTCCTTTGTAAATTACAAAAACCCTCTTTTCCAAATTTTTGATGTAATGAGCCAAAGTCACATGTTAAAAATAAAATGGTTAGATCAAAAAGACCGATCACGCAATCACAATCGGGGAAATTTCAATGGGTTGATTGGAAAGACCAGGCCCGCAGTTCCGATTGAAATTAGGCCCTTATTATATATAAAGCCCCGGGCCCATCAATTTTCATATATTCGAAGGCCCCGCAGTCGGGCGCCTGTCCGCTTTGTATATATTTTCTTCCGTCCGATCCATAAAAACCTTTGTTTATTTCAAAAAGTTCGGGTTTTTATATAAAATACAAGGGTTTCTCCTCGATTCAATCCCGACCGTTGATATTTTTCTCAGATCGACGGCCTGCGCTCAATTGCAAGTTCCCTCCGATCGCAATCGTAAACCTTCCCGTCTCACTCCCGATTGCGATCCGCCGATTCCATCGCAGCCGTCCATCTGTTTCGTGATCCGACGGCCGTCGCACACCCGCTCCAATCGCAATCGGAACTTTCGATCGCAGCATCCTTCTGCGTATTACGATTGCGATTCCCCGATTACATCCCGTCCGTTCATCTCCCGCTGATCCAATGGCCATCGCGCACCCTTGTGATCCCTCCGATTCGTTTCCCACCGTTGATCTGATCTACAGATCAACGGCCAGTGCTCAATCACATGCTGTTGTGTGACCCCCCCGATTGCGATCCTCCGATTAAATCTGGGCCATCCATTTCCCGCCTATCCAACGGTCCTTATTCCCTCCGATCGCAAGTCTTGCCCCATTTCAAAACCCGCCGATTCGTTTCCCACCGTTGATCTGATCTGCAGATCAACGGCCAGCGCTTAATCGCATCACTGCATTTCAATCGCATCCCCTTTTCTGCCACCCCCAATTGA
Organism: Pinus albicaulis; assembly: GCA_034641835.2. Classification (NCBI taxonomy): domain Eukaryota; kingdom Viridiplantae; phylum Streptophyta; class Pinopsida; order Pinales; family Pinaceae; genus Pinus; species Pinus albicaulis. The sequence goes on from CM076584.1 coordinate 1,241,246,369, forward strand.
GATCCTCTGATTAGATCTAGACCATCCACGTGTTCAGATCGGACGGTCCAAAACCACCCTGCCTTATTTTCTTCTCCCCGCTCTCATTTTTCTGATTTGCGCCGATCTCCACCGTTAGATATTTTTATCCGACGACTACGCTCCTCCCCCGCCATCTGAAGCAGTTTAAACCTATTTCCACAGGATTTCTTAACTGTTTTTGTGTTTTGCAGGTGTTTTAATAATTTTCCATTATATGTTGAAGGAGAGCCGAGGGTTGGGAAAGACGTTTCCTGTGCCTTCGGGCTTTCTAAAAAGAACCGTTCACGGGCTCTGTATCAAATAATTTATCGATGTTTCATGGGCATTGATAACCTAAAGAGCCCTGCGCGGCCCTACACATCGACAAGACACTGTTTTAATTCAAACACAGTTAAAGAGTATCAGTTTTGAAGACAGTTTTTATGGGGATTACGGCTAAGACAGTTATCAAAAGCCTAATCCCCAATCTAAAACACAGTTTAAAGGAAAACCTAAAGTGTTTTATCAGACAGAAAGCCTCCACCGCCACATCTGAGGAAAATTTATTTCTCAGCTACTACAAAGAGTCCACTCCGTCACTAAACCATTCGGTATCGTAGGCCGGTTATCGTCGAAGAAATATCTCCGCCCTCCAAAGATCACGAGAAGTTATTTTTGCAAGGAAACCAATGCATAAATATCTGCAGAGTTACTCCAAAACATACACAGAGCCTCAAATTCAAACAAAGCTTCCACCGAGCTTTGATATTTATTGTGAAACAGTTAATGTAGTGATCCACCTGTAAATTTCTCCCTCGAGCCTCTCAAAGGGCCGAGAAGTCTTCACTCTGCATTAATTATCCTTGAGATATTTTGTTAAAATATCACCTCCTCATCTTCCTATAAGTACTTCTGCAGAAGATGAGAAATTGTTGGTTGCAGAACTTTGAAATACACTTGAGCTCGAGACTTCTATCTGTACATAGTGTTCACTGGCCCTTGAAGCTCTGTTTGTGCTAGAGTAGTTAGGTTGAATGGTGAAGATGATTGCTGAACTGAAACATTGGACTTGAAGATTGTAACTGGTTTGACATCAATATAAAAGCTGTTTCTTGGGATCCTGGTCTTTATCATTGGTGAAGTGCTTCTTTCTTTGTTAATCATTTTCCTTCTATGTATGCCATATTGTTCATTTTCCCTCTATAAAGAATAGTTTAAACAAGGTTAGGATTTTCTGTATAGCAGTAACCTTCTCTAGCTGAGAAATCTTTATCTTAATGTTTTCTTCAGATTTGTTTATTTTAGAATGATTCAATACAGTTTAAACAGTTAGGAATGTTGGCGTTCCCTCGTCCTTCTGTTTGCTCAAACATTGTTCTCAAATGTTATTTCCATTATTTGCTATTAAAGTTAGACTAGAGAAGATATGGTTTGCCCTGATTCCTAGATTCTTTTCTCCAAAGGCAGATTCTGAAAGTTTCCCTTGGTGTTGACTGAAAGCAGACTAGGTTTAAAATTACTTTATCTGATCTTAAGTTACACTCTGTTTTTCTTATGTGTTTTCATACTTTTTGAAGGTAATTATGTGGATTACTGGATTGTTTGTCAATTAAGCTGCTTTAATAAGAACTTGCCCAAGAAGTCTATGGTTAGCCCTATCCTTGGTTGGTTTTAAAATAGTTACTTAAGAGGCTTTTCTTGTTTGGACTGACTATAAATCCTCTGAGAAATTATTATCAGTTTCCACCCCTCCAACATTTTAATGTTTTCATTTCATCATTTTAATCTCAATAATCTTGTGGTATAGATGACTTGCCCCTTGGATCACACTTGATGTTGTTGTTCAATTAAAGCCCAGATATGACTCCATAGCCTAATGGACTAAAAACCAGCGTTATATCTATCTATCTGCCAAAACTGTTCTATTTGCTTGCAACTTCTCACTTTTGAAACTTTTTGCACTTAGAACTTTCCCCTCAAGTAACCTTTCATGCTCAACCATCCAAACAAAACAAAACCTTGGCCTTCATAACTAGCCTAATATCATTACTTTAAGCTTTTCAAAGACAATATCCATCTTTGTACATATTGGAGAGATCCCTCTCCGGATTCAGGAGGGCTAGATCCTAGAATCCCAAAGTTGGTTGAAATGATGTTAACTCTGTGATTGGACTCTCCCAATCTTGCTAATAAATTACAGAGACCTAACATTTCTGGCGACTCCGTTGGGGACATCGAACCCAGAATCATTTTCATTTAAAGATAATCATTCGACGTCATAGATTTGGTTCATAAAGCATTTGCTTTATTAACCAGAGTAAAAAGCAGCCTTTTCAAGCACTGCCTAATATAGGTAATTATGATGAAACTTGTTTGAATCAGTGACAAACTAGGTAAACCCTAGGTTTCTCTTAAGACTTCATCTAACCTTGAAAAATCAGCTGGCTTAGCCATAAGAGTAGATTGCCTTTGTCTCGCAACCTTAGCAAAGTTTTGAAACAAAGTTAGGATATTCTTAACAACCACAAAACTGAAAAATGACTTAGAAAAACCTAAAAATATTTCAGATTGGAATTAAATAAACATGGTGGTGGACCATAAGACCTTTTACCTCTGAAAGGAGCTAAAATTTCCACTTGGCGATTCCACAATCCTAGCAAACCTTAAGACTCCACTGGGAAGAACCCTTATCATTATAAAATCATTCAAACTCAGTTAGAGGACTGTGGGATTTAAAATTGTAAAAACAGATTGGTTAACCTCTCCAAGATTGTCATATCTGGTTGAACTTTTCTTGTTTTAGGTCCAAAAAACATAGCATAGTGGCTTCTAAAAATATTCACACTAGAGCCCACCCAGACCCTAACCCACCTGAGATAGTTGATAATCCAGAAAGTATCCTTTGGAAGTCTCCTAAGGTTAAATTATTAACTGTTTTCATATCACCCTTGAGAGCTAATTCAGTCCCTGAAAATCTTTCAGCTCTGCAACAATCACAAGCTGACTTAGTGAATCCATTTAGGACTAGGTCATTTGATGATATAATCTAGTTAGACTCTGAATCTTCACTTTCATCTCCCGAAACAAGTGAACATCCTGGTGGCAGAGAAACAACACCTCCTGATTTACATTTCCTTCACAATTTAGGTGTCTCTCATCCAAGATCATCTCAACAGTCTACTCCTGGTCCATCCACTTCTACTCACCCTACATCCACTGTTCAAACCACTTCACCTCAGCCCACTTTCCCTTCTGTAAATCCACCTCCACCTCCTGCCATGGCAATATGGTATGCTCCCTTAGTCCTTCCTGTACCATTAGTCAATCTTCCACAGGACTATCAGTCCAAAATTCCATTATATGATGCTAGTAATACTATAACAGCATCTCAACATGTGGACAAGATGAATGACTACTTTGACAGAAACGAAATTGATGATGATTCTGTCAAGTTGAGACTATTTGCTCAAAGTTTGGGGGGAGAAGTAAGAAAATGGTTTAAAGGTTTAACCCCCATAGTATTAACGATCTCCAAGCCTTCCATCAAACATTCTTAAACAAATGGGAAGTGAGAAAGAATCCTCTCCAAGTCCTTGCTGACTATAACAATCTCCATAGGAACCCTGGGGAAAGTGTACAATCTTATTGTACCAGATTTAACAGCGTCTATAATGCACTTTCCCCTGAACTAAAACCCCCTCAGGGCTCAGCTTTAAACAAATTTCCTGAAGGGTTTGATCCAGACATGACATATTCACTTAGAGAAAGAGTCTTTGCAACTCTTGAAGACATGCAAAGGGGTGCTCTTTCTGTGGAAGTAAACTTGATGGAGAAAAGAGCAAGAATGAAGAGCGAGAAGAGAGTATCTTTTAGAGAGGAATCCACACCTTCTACTTCCAACTCAAAAATGGAGAGAATTATGGAAGAAATGATGAAAGAGATGAGCATAATTAAGAGAGCACAAGCAAATCAAAATCAAACTTCTCTTCAAAATAGGAACTAGAATCAGAATGTTAGAAGGAACCAACCTCCAAACAGACCTAGGGAAGATGATCAACAGATCACCCCTCCCTTTCATCAAAACTATGTAAGTGAGGTTGAAGAAATAGAAGACATAACAGAGGAAGAGGATATCAACATGTTTGGGGAAGAGGATAATGACTTTGAGGTTCATTATGATAATAAACAAGGTCTTTACACACCTTACGACGACAAAAGAGATGATAATGAAAATTATTATCAGGACATGGAAAATGTCGTCATAGAACCTCAAAGAGAATATGACCTTAGAAGCAAGACCAGTCAACAAGCCCCAAACACCAAAACCTCTGACAAATCCTCTCAAAGCAGCACCGCAGCTAAACCCAAAACAACCAAACAAAAAGATAAAATAGTGGCTGTTAATTCTGATAAGGATAAGGAGAAAAACACTCAAAATTCTGAAAAACAGAGTGAAGACATCAGCAGTACTAACACTTCAGCTAGTACTCCTTCTACAACAGTTGTGTCAAGTAAAACAAATCAGCAAGCTGTAATTGTTGATAGAGTGATAGCTAATAAGGTTGAAACAAGTGCTTCAAAGAATCAAACCCCTTTCAGCCTTGAACAGGAAATATTAAAGATCAAAATATCTGTTCCATTAACTGAGTTAGCTGCCCAACATGTATATAGGAACCAAATTTTGAAGGCTTTAAATATAGAGGAAAATGGAGATACAGTTAATCTTAGTGACGACCTACCAGAGTTGATTTTTGGCCCTAAGATTGAAGGAAAGTTTCAAGAAGGACCAGTTCCTCCCTTTTATGTGAGTTTGAACATTCATGACAAAATTCTACACAACGCTATGCATGATTCCGGGGCTTCTCATAATTTAATGCCTAAAGCTGTGATGGAGAGCCTTGGTTTAGAAATTACCAAACCCTACAAAGACCTATACTCCTTTGACTCAAACAGAGTAAAATGTCTAGGATTGATCAAAGACCTCTGTGTTAACCTAGCCCAGATTCCAGCCAAATGTTTACTCATGGACATTGTCGTGGCTGATGTTCCCCCAAAGTATGGAATGTTATTATCAAGATCCTGGGGAGCTAAGTTACAGGGGACTATGCAGATGGACATGACATATGCGACCATCCCGGTTTTCAATCAGACCAGAAGACTTTACAGGGAGTCTCATATGCAATACACGGTTACAATTCAAGACATACCACGAAAATCTCCTATATATTCTGTCAATACAGGCCTTGATTATTTTATCATGTTTAACAATGAAACTTCTAGTGAGCAAGTCACTTTAACAGAATTAAAGGCCGATAGGGAAGAAGAGTATAATAACACAGAAGTGTCCAAACAGTTTGCCACATGTGAAAACATTAGTAAACAAAGCATAGGTCTTGATTTACCGGTTATGAGTCCATTGTTTTTAGGACTTAACAACCCAAAAAATACCCCTAACGTTTCTGGCATCATCCCTCGATCTATTGAAGAATTTGAGGAGTCAAAACAAATTCAATTGGGTGCTGCTAATCATGAACAGTCAGAAGGCACCATAGTTAAAAAGGACAATCGCCAAACAGACGAAACCAAAGACAGTCCTTTATGGAGTATGTATTTTGATGGGTCATGCACTAGAAATAATGTTGGTGCAGGGGTTTGGATCATTAACACTGAAAACAACCACACGGAATGCATCTCATGCAAATTAAACTTTCAGTGTTCCAACAACATAGCAGAATATGAATCCCTTCTCTTAGGCTTGCATCTCTTGAAGAAATTAGGAGCCCGAAGAATTAATGTGTACGGGGATTCTGAGTTAATCATTAGGCAAGTCAATGGGGAGTATAATGCGAATCATCCCAGACTTAGAGCCTATCGGAATGATGTCATGGATATGTTGACAACATTTGAGGAGTCGAACCTGAGTTTCATCCCAAGGAAAAAGAACATTATGGCCCACAATTTAGCTTTTGCGGCCAGGACATGTCTAACGCCATATGAGACTGGAGACAACACAACTCCGATAAAATTTAAACCGGCAGTGCCTGATAATGAAAAATATTGGCAAGTGTTCGACAATGACAAACAAATAGAAGACTTCATGCAATTCAGAAATGAGTTCGAACTGCACAGTTCAGATTCAGATTATGATACAGACTGCAGTGAAGAAAACTTTCTTGGTGAAGAATCGTCTCCTCAACCTGCCAATATTAACCTATTGTCTAGAAAACTTAGGAACAAAACAGAATTAAGCGCAGAGTTAGAAACAGAAGAATTACAAACTCTTCATTCTAAAGATGAAATTTTTCCGAGTGGTCTAACGCCTTTAGAGGAGTTGTTTGATTTTAACGATGTGGCCAATAAACCAAAACTGGAACCTGTAGAGACTGAAGTAGAGGAGTGTAATATAGGCAGTGAGGAAAAACCGAAAATGATCAAACTGTCCAAAACTTTGCCAGCTCACATTAAACTCAAATACATAGAGTTGTTTAAAGAATTTTATGATGTTTTTGCATGGAGTTACAAAGATCTTAAATCCTATGACACTGAAATAATACAGCACACAATACCTCTTAAAGAAAACCAAAAACCATTTAAACAGATTCTGCGCAGAATAAACCCTGTCCAGTTGCCATTGGTTCAGAAGGAGATCATGAAAATGTATGAGGCTGGCATTATTGTCCCTATTAGATATTCTGAGTGGGTATCTAATCTGGTGTCCGTTAGGAAGAAGACTGGAGAAATCAGGCTTTGTATAGACTTTAGAGACTTAAACAAAGCTTCGTTAAAGGATAACTACCCTTTACCAAAAATGGATCACATTTTACAAAGGGTGGTGGGGTCTAAAAGGATTTCATTGCTTGATGGCTATTCAAGGTATAATCAGATTTTAGTTCACCCTGCTGATCAATTAAAGACAGCTTTCACTACTCCATGGGGCACTTTCATGTATGTGAAGATGCCTTTTGGTCTAATGAACGTTGGAGCAACCTTTCAGAGAGCTATGGACATAGCATTCTTGGAAGAATTGGGCTTCTTCATCATTATCTATCTAGATGATGTCACTGTGTTTTCAAAAACAGATGAAGAACATTTAGAACATTTGAGAAAAGTTTTTGAGAAGTGCAAAAGGTTTGGAATATCTTTAAACCCTAAGAAGACACTATTTGGTCTCCAAGAAGGTAAGCTTCTTGGACACATTATTTCAAAAGAGGGTATAAAGATAGATCCAAAGAGGATTGAGGCTATATTGCAAATCTCTCATCCTCGAAATATCAAAGAGTTGCAGTCTTTCATTGGAAAGATTAACTTTTTAAGAAGTTCATCCCTAATTTGGCAGAGCTCCTTAGAAATATCACAAACATGTTGAAGAAGGAACAAGGGATAAAATGGACCTTGGAAGCAAAGACATCCTTTGAGCTGGTGAAACAAGCATTAACCAAAACACCGGTTCTCATAAGCCCTGATTTTTCAAAAGATTTTTATATCTTCTCATTTGCATCGGAACATACCATTGCTGCTGTCCTTTTACAGAAAAATCCACAAGGACAAGAGCAGCCTATTGCATTCTTTAGCAAGGCATTGAGGGATGCCCCTTTGAAGTATAATATTATGGAAAAGCAATCTTTTGCTTTGGTTAAAGCATTGAAAGACTTCAGAGTATACATCCTTCACTCACACATCATTGCCTTTGTCCCTAATTCGGTTGTTAAAGACATTCTAACACAGGACCCAGATGGTAAGAGAGGTAAGTGGATTGTTGTTATTCTCGAATATGATTTAGAGATAAAACCCACTAAACTCATCAAAGGTCAAGGTCTAGCTAGATTAATGGCTGAATCCAATTTTGAAGTTCTTGATATTAATATGATTAATGCTTTGGACAGCCAAGAACAATTCTCAACTCCCATTATTGAAAACCATTTTATGAATTCTCCTTGGTATGGTGATATCGTTTATGTTTTGCTTAATTTAAATACACCTCCTGGTTTTTCGAAAACAAAGGCAAGGTTCTTAAAAATGAAAGCAGTAAACTAAAACAAAGGCAAGGTTCTTAAAAATGAAAGCAGTAAACTATTGCATTGTAGATAGGTGTCTTTATTGGAAAAATGCTAGTGGTATATTGCTTAAATTTTTGCCTGAGTTTGATGCAGAGAAGGTTAAGCAGGAATTTCATGAAGGAGAGTGTGGAGGCCATTTGTACTGGAAGTCAACAGCCAACAAAATTTTGAGGGCTGGTTTCTATTGGCCCACCCTTTTTCCTGATGTACACAAGATGACCACTACTTGCCATAAATGCCAACTATTCGAAGGCAAAAGGAAATTGTTACCCCTTCCTCTGCATCCAATCACTGTTGAAGCTCCTTTTCAACAGTGGGGACTTGACTTCATAGGTGAAATCCATCCCTCATATTTTGCCCAGCATAGATGGATCCTTACTGCCACAGACTATTTCACTAAGTGGATAGAAGCCATTCCTTGTAGGCAGGCCAATGATCCGGTTATCATAAAATTCATAGAAACCAATATCCTTTCCAGATTTGGCTGCCCTACCAAGATCATCACAGATAATGCAGCAGCATTTGGATCAAAGAAAATGGTGGAATTCTGTCGCAAATATCAGATAACCTTGGGACACTCCATAGCCTATTACCCTCAAGGTAATGGACTTGCAGAGTCTTCCAACAAAATCTTAGTGAACATAATAAAGAAACTGTTGGAGGACAACAAGAAGTCTTGGCACACAAAGCTGATCCATGCACTTTGGGCTGACAGATTAACTTTGAAGAAATCTATTGGTATGTCACCCTTCCAGCTTGTGTATGGTACAGATGCAATTTTTCCTAACAGCCTTGGTGTACTAGTTATGAAGTTAATTCAAGATTTGCAGACTGAAGAAAATGACATAATCAGAAGAATAAATCAAACCATTCATCTTCAGCAAACCAGAGAGGAAGTGTACAACAGATCACTGCAGAAGCAAGACCATATCAAGAAGATATTTGACAGAAGAACAAAGGCCAGCAATTTCAAGATTGGGGACAAAGTTTTAAAGTGGGACTCAAAGAGAGAAGATAAGGGAAAGCATGGTAAATTTGACAATCTATGGCTTGGCCCTTACTCTATTCATTCAATTGCTGGAAACAATGCATTCTTCTTACAAGAGCTGGATGGAACATATTTGTTTGGGGGTCCTGTCAATGGCAGGATGCTCAAGCATTACTTCTCTTGATTCATGATATGTTTTTAAGCCTTTTTTTTCTTTTCCATTATGAATATTTTATCCACCATTACATTCAAAGTTATGAAAAAACAAAAAAATACAAAAACAAAGAAAGAAAGAAAAGAGGGCAGAAATGTAAACAAGAAAGGCAAAGCCCCATGCCAAAAAAGAGAAACAAATCTGAAAGTGTGCAAGCTTAAATGCCACTCCTGCAAAACACACTTCTAGTTAGTCAAACTGTTTAATCTTGACTAATTAGCTTTCAATTTTCTGCTGATAAGGTAGTGAATTTGATTTGCCAAACCGTTTAATCTTGGCTTATCAGTAGATAGATTAGGATAGAAATTAAGGTTCAAACAAACTCAAAATCTGAACCAAAGTTTCCAAAGAGAGATGACTCAAAACTGTTTTATTTTTCTGAGTCATAAAAGAGAAAACTGGTTCTAATTTGCCCAAAATCTGAATCAGATATCAAGAAAGAGACAACTCAAAACAAAATTAAAAACAGAGCTGTAAAGAAAAAGAAGGCCATAATGAGAAACTTTCAGATCTTAAGCCTTCCATTTTGATTTAATTTTCTGCAAATAATAATCTATGTGTAGCTTGTTCTTATGCCATATATCATAGCAAGTCAAACAGCTCAATCTTGACTTGACTATTTTTAAATTTCTGTTGTAGAATTTAGAGAATGAAAGTTTGTTGGACTGTTTAATCCCAACAGACAGTAGACTAGGTAGAGAAATATCTAAGCTCAACTGTTTAATCTGAGTTCAGGGAGAAATAAGGAGTAGAAGTAGATTAGATTTCCTGCTTTCAAAAGAATAAAATGTTGTGAATAGAGTTTGCCAATTCAAGTGCACTCTGATGAAGAAAAAATGCTAGATCTGTAGGATTGGGTAGGTAGCAAGCTTGTTGATAAAGGTCCATTGTTTTCGTGGCTGCCAAATATGTTTTTAAAGAAGATCATTCAATCACAGAAGGACAACCCAATGGATGAGGCAACTAATCAGCCTCCCAGAAATCGAGTCTAAATTCTTGATGCCTTCAAGAAGGCACCATCCCCAAGTGGAGCCACTATTAGCCACCTATAATATTTTGTTATACCAAAAGGTGGCTAAGATATTTTTGTGAGCCTCCAAGGAACAAATTTTATCACTAAAAAATTGTTGGCTCTTGAAGTCTCTTTAAGGCCTCATGCCTTTGTCCCAAATCCTCATTTACTGTCCCATTTTTTATACTCAGGAATTTCTGCTGACTCCAACTGAAAGACTGCTGAAAGATCGCCATTTCTCCTCTTCTCAAAACCTTTCATCTGTTCCTTTTTTCTCCATCAAAACTACCTTGTTTTCATAAGTCCTCTTCTTTCCATTTATGAAAATTTCCCCTTTCATAGTTAAAAACTCACTTTTTAACTATTTCGGAACCCCCAAATCCATTAAAATCCTTGAAAATTCTCATAAAAAATCAAAGTTTCATTGCTATAGACCTAAGCCCCTGGAGCTAAGCCCTAAACCACTTCCCCACCATACGCTTTGGGTCCGGAACCACTTGCTAATGCGATAAAGTGCTAATCGCATCGGAAAGAATCAAAGACGCAAGTCTTTGCCATTACTCCAAAAGTTCTGATTGCGATTAGCCTTGCTGCTTAAGACCCCCGATCATATTATTTTCATATAACCCTGAGCCCGCCCCCGGCGCTTAAACCTTGTGAATATTTTATTTTCGACCCTTTTTCCTTTGTAAATTACAAAAACCCTCTTTTCCAAAGTTTTGATGTAATGAGCCAAAGTCACATGTTAAAAATAAAATGGTTAGATCAAAAAGACGGATCGCGCAATCGCAATCGGGGAAATTTCAATGGGTTGATCGGAAAGACCAGGCCCGCAGTTCCGATTGCAATTAGGCCCTTATTATATATAAAGCCCTGGGCCCATCAATTTTCATATATCCGAAGGCCCCGCAGTCGGGCGCCTGTCCGCTTTGTATATATTTTCTTCCGTCCGATCCATAAAAACCTTTGTTTATTTCAAAAAGTTCGGGTTTTTATATAAAATACAAGGGTTTCTCTCCGATTCAATCCCGACCGTTGATCTTGTTCTCAGATTGACAACCTGTGCTCAATCGCAATTTCCCTCCGATCGCAATCGCAAACCTTCCCGTCTCACTCCCAATTGCGATCCGCCGATTCCATCGCAGTCGTCCATCTGTTTCGTGATCCGACGGCCGTCGCACACCCGCTCCAATCGCAATCGAAACTTTCGATCGCATCATCCTTCTGCGTATTACAATTGCAATTCCCCGATTAAATCCCATCCGTTCATCTCCCACTAATCCAATGGCCATCGTGCACCCTTGCGATCCCTCCGATTCGTTTCCCACCATTGATCTGATCTACAGATCAACGACCAGCGCTCAATCGCAAAGGGCTCAATCGCATGCTGTTGTGTGACCCCCCCGATTGCGATCCTCCGATTAAATCTGGGCCATCCATTTCCCACCTATCCAACTATCCTTATTCCCTCCGATCGCAATTCTTGCCCCATTTCAAAACCCGCCGATTCGTTTCCCACCGTTGATCTGATCTGCAGATCAATGGCCAGCGCTTAATCGAATCATTGCGTTTCAATCGCATCCCCTTTTCTGCCACCCCCGATTGAGATCCTCCGATTAGATCTGGACCGTCCACGTGTCCAGATCGGACGGTCCAAAACCACCCTGCCTTATTTTCTTCTCCCCGCTCTCATTTTTCTGATTTGCGCCGATCTCCACCGTTAGATATTTTTATCCGATGGCTACGCTCCTCCCCTGCCATCTGAAGCAGTTTAAACCTATTTCCGTAGGATTTCTTAACTGATTTTGTGTTTTGCAGGTGTTTTAATAATTTTCCATTATAGATTGAAGGAGAGCCGAGGGTTGGGAAAGACGTTTCCTGTGCCTTCGGGCTTTCTAAAAAGAACCGTTCACGGGCTCTGTATCAAATAATTTATCGATGTTTCATGAGCATCGATAACCTAAAGAGCCTTGCGTGGCCCTGCACATCGACAAGACACTGTTTTAATTCAAACATAGTTAAAGAGTATCAGTTTTGAAGACAGAGCACAGCAGATGAAGATTGAAGACAGTTTTTATGGGGATTACGGCTAAGACAGTTATCAAAAGCCTAATCCCCAATCTAAAACATAGTTTAAAGGAAAACCTAAAGTGTTTTATCAGACAGAAAGCCTCCACCGCCACATCTGAGGAAAATTGATTTCTCAGCTACTCCAAAGAGCCACCTGTCGCCTCAAACCATTCAGAACAGAGGCCGAAGTTATTTCTCGAAGAAATATCTGCCTCCAGCATTGCCGAGAAGTTATTTCTGCAAGGAAACCAATGCATAAGTATCTGCAGAGTTACTCCAAAACATACACAGAGCCTCAAAGTCAAACAAATCTTCCACTGAGCTTTGATATTTATTTTGAAACAGTTAATGTAGTGATCCACCTGTAAATTTCTCCCTCGAGCCTCTCAAAGGGCCGAGAAGTCTTCACTCTGCATTAATTATCCTTGAGATATTTTGTTAAAATCTCACCTCCTCATCTTCCTATAAGTACTTCTGCAGAAGATGAGAAATTGTTGGTTGCAGAACTTTGAAATACACTTGAGCTCGAGACTTCTATTTGTACATAGTGTTCACTGGCCCTTGAAGCTCTGTTCGTGCTAGAGTAGTTAGGTTGAATAGTGAAGATGATTGCTGAACTGAAACATTGGACTTGAAGATTGTAACTGGTTTGACATCAATATAAAAGCTGTTTCTTGGGATCCTGGTCTTTATCACTGGTGAAGTGCTTCTTTCTTTGTTAATCGTTTTCCTTCTATGTATGCCATATTTTTCATTTTCCCTCTGTAAAGAACAGTTTAAACAGGGTTAGGATTTTCTGTATAGCAGTAACCTTCTCTGGCTGAGAAATCTTTATCTTAATGTTTTCTTCAGATTTGTTTATTTGAGAATGATTCAATACAGTTTAAACAATTAGGAATGTTGGCATTCCCTCGTCCTTCTTTTTGCTCAAACATTGTTCTCAAATGTTATTTCCATTATTTGCTATTAAAGTTAGACTAGAGAAGATATGGTTTGCCCTGATTCCTAGATTATTTTCTCCAAAGGTAGATTCTGAAAGTTTCCCTTAGTGTTGACTGAAAGCAGACTAGGTTTAAAAGTACTTTATCTGATCTTAAGTTACACTCTATTTTTCTTATGTGTTTTCATACTTTCTGAAGGTAATTATGTGGATTACTGGATTGTTTTTCAATTAAGCTGCTTTAATAAGAACTTGCCCAAGAAGTCTATGGTTAGCCCTGTCCTTGGTTGGTTTTAAAACAATTACTTAAGAGGCTTTTCTTGTTTGGACTGACTATAAATCCTCTGAGAAATTATTATCAGTTTCCACCCCTCCAACATTTTAATGTTTCCATTTCATCATTTTAATCTCAATAATTGTGGTATAGATAACTTGCCCCTTGGATCACACTTGATGTTGTTGTTCAATTAAAGCCCAAATATGACTCCATAGCCCAATGGACTAAAAACCAGCGTTATATCTATCTGTCTGCCAAATCTGTTCTATTTGCTTGCAACTTCTCACTTTTGAAACTTTTTTCACTTAGGACTTTCCCCTCAAGTAACATTTCATGCTCAACCATCCAAAACAAAACAAAACCCTTTGCCTTCATAACTAGCCTAATATCATTACCTTAAGCTTTTCAAAGACAATATCCATCTTTGTACATATTGGAGAGATCCCTCTCCGGATTCAGGAGGGCTAGATCCTAGAATCCCAAAGTTGGTTGAAATGATGTTAACTCTGTGATTGGACTTTCCCAATCTTGCTAATAAATTACAGAGACCTAACAGATCCTACTTGAACCTTCATGTCCAATTAAAATCCTCCTATGACTCCATATCCCAATAGGTTAAAACTGTCTTTGCCTTTCTGTCAGCCAAATCATTCCTTCACCTGCAGACACCTTCACCCTTCATTTTGAAATTGCCTTCACCTTCATCATGTCTTTTCCCAACCAAAACAAACAAAACAAAACCCAAGCTCTTCATAACTAGCCTAATATCATATTTCAGGTTTTAAAGATCACATATTTAAGCTCATTCATAGAGAGATCCCTCTCTGGATTCAGGAGGGCTAGATCCTTGAATCCCAAAGTGGTTTGATGTTGTCTTATCTTTTGGTTTTGCCAATCTGGCCAAAACATAGGAACCCCAACATAATGGTGACTCCACTAGGGAACTCAGTTGATTTTGCTCCTTAGGTTCCCTTAAAAACTTCATAAAAAATTGAGAGTAAAAGCAACCTTTCTAAGCACTAGTAAGTAATAGTTATTATGGTAAAACTTGTATTAAATCAGTGACAAACTAGGGAAACCCTAGGATTCTCCTAAGTCTTTATCTAACCTTGAAAGATCAACTGAATTTTTCATAAGAGTGGACTATCTTTGTCTCATAACCGTAGCTAAGTTGTGAAACAGATTTAGGATATTCTTAGAAACCGCACAACTGAAAAATAACTCAGAAAAACCTAAAAATATTTCAGATTGGTATTCAATAAACATGGTGGTGGACCATAAGACCTTTTACCTCTGAAAAGAGCTAAAAACTCCCACTTGGCGACTCCACAATCCTGAACAGACCTTAAGACTCCACTTGGAAGAACCCTTATCATTGTAATATCTTTCAAACTCAGTCAGAAGACTGTAGGATTAAAATTTGAGTAAAAGAGACTAGTTAACCTCTTAAAGATTGTTATATCTGGTTGAAATTTTCTTGTTTATTTTAGTCTAAAAAACACAACATAGTGGCTCCTAGAAAGATTCACACTAGAGCCCATCCTAACCCAGATCCACCTGAGATAGTTAATAACCCAGAAAGTATTCTTAGGAACTCTCCTAGGATTAAATTATCAACTATTGTCAGATCACCCTTGAGAGCTAAATCAGTTCCTGAAAATCTTTCAGCTCTAGAACAATATCAAGTTGACTTAGTAAATCCATTTAGAACTAGGTCTCTTGGTGATTTAGATTAGTTAGATTCTGATTCTTCACTGTCATTTTTGGAAACAAGTGAACCTCTTGGTAGTAGAGAAACAACACCTCTTGATTTGCATTTCCTTCACAACTTAGGTGTCTCTCATCCAAGATCAACTCAGCAGTCTATTCTTGGTCCATCCACTTCTGCTCACCCTACATCCACTGTTCAAATCACTCCACTTCAACCTATTTTCCCTTTTGTTAATCCACCTCTTGTAAATCCACCTCCACCACATATCATGGCAACATGGTATGCTCCCTTGGTCCTTCCTGCACCATTAGTCAATCTTCCACAGGACTATCAGTCCAAAATTCCATTATATGATGCTAGCAATGCTACAACTGCATCACAACATTTGTATAAGATGAATGACTACTTTGACAAAAATTAAATTGATGATGATTTTGTCAAGCTTAGATTATTTTCTCAGAGCTTAGGGGGAGAAGCAAGAAAATGGTTCAAAGGCTAAACCCCCCATAGTATTAATGATCTCCAAGCCTTCCATCAAACATTCTTAAACAAATGGGAATCAAAGAAAAACCCTCTCCAAGTCCTTTCTCACTATAAGAATCTCCATAGAGACACTGGGGAAATTGTGCAAGCTTATTGCACTAGATTCAATAGTGTGTATAATGCACTTTCCCCATGACTAAAACCTCCACAAGGCTCAGCTTTAAACAATTTTCCTGAAAGGTTTGACCCTGAGATGGCCTATCAGTTGAGAGAGAGAGATTTTTCAACTCTTGAAGATATGCAAAAAGGTGCTCTTTCTGTAGAAGTCAACTTGATGGAGAAGAGAGAAAGAATGATAATTGAAAAGAGAGTGTCCTTTCGAGAGGAAAATTCCCCTTCTATTTCCAACTCAAAGATGGAAAGAATGATGGAGGAGATGATGAAGAAAATGAGCATCCTTGAGAGAGCACAAGCAAGTCAAAACCAAACTGCTCCTCAAAACAAAAACCAGAACCAGAATCATAATTTTAGAAGGAACCAACCTCCAAACAGACCTAGGGAAGATGATCAACAGATCACTCCTCCCTTTCATTAAAACTATATAAGTGAGGTTGAGGAAACAAATGAGATAATAGAGGAATATGATATCAATATGTTGGGAGTAGATAATGATGACTTTGAGATTCATTTTGATAGGGAACAAGGTTTTCATACCCCTTATGATGACAGCAAAGATGATAATGCAAGTTATTTTCAAGACATGGAAAATGTCATCATAGAGCCTCAAAAAGAATATGACCTTAGAAGAAAAGCCAGTCAACAAACTCCCAACACCAAAACCTCTGACAAATCTTCACAAAACAGCACTGCAGCCAAAATTAAAGTTTTCAAACATAAGGACAAAACAGTAGTTGTGACTTCTAATAATGGTAGAGAGAAATGCACTCAAAAAAGTGAAAAACAAAATGCAGACCTTAGTAGTACTAACACTTTAGCTAGTACTCCTGTTAAAACCATTCTATCAAACGTAAATAGAACAAATCAATGAGCTGATGTTGCTGATAATCTAGCAGCTAGTAAGGCTGAGGCAAGTTCTTCAAAAAACCAAATTCCTTTCAGCCTCGAGCAGGAAATTTCAAAGATCAAAATCTCTGTTCCCTTGACTGATTTAGCTGCCCATCATGTATATAGAGCCCAAATTTTGAAGGCTTTAAATATTGAGGATAATAATGACACAGTTAATTTTAATGATAACTAGCCAAAACTCATTTTTGGTCCTAAAATTGAAGGGAAATTTCAAGAAGGGACAGTACCTCCATTCTACGTCAGCTTTAATATCCATGACAAAATCCTTCATAATGCTATGCATGACTCTGGAGCCTCACACAACCTTATGCCAAAGGTGATAATGGAAAGGCTAGGACTAGAAATAACCAAACCTTACAAGGATTTATATTCTTTTGACTCTAACAGAGTGAAATGCCTTGGCCTAATCAAATACCTTTGTGTAATTTTGACTCAAATCCTAGCCAAGTACATGGTTATGGATGTTGTGGTGGCTGATGTGCCTCCTAAGTATGGCATGTTGTTATCAAGGTCATGGGGTGCCAAGCTACAAGGTACAATGTAGATGGATGGGACATATGCCAGTATCCCTTTCTTTAGCCAGCTCAGAAGGCTATACAGAGAGGCACACTTGAAATTCATGGTTAGTAGCCCAGAAAACCCTGAAAATTCCCCCATTTACTCTGTCCATATGGACCTGGATTCGTTTATCCTTTACAATGATGAATCCTCAAACAAACCAGAACTAGAAGACAATGACTCAGCCAAACAGTTAGAGACCCCAAATCTAGAAATAAATGCAGTTCTAGATATGGAAGAAAATGAGAGAGAAATTTTGGAAAACGCGTTGAAACAACATACCAGAGTGAAAAAATCCAAGATGGAAAACAACAGGCTGCCCCTCACGCTCAACTCCATGAAAATCCTGAGGAACGAGACCCAGCACAACAACCCTTGAGCACGTTGGTTGAAGAAGACAATAACCAAGACGAAAATGAAAATAGTCCTCTGTGGAGTATGTATTTTGATGGGTCATGCACTAAGAACAATGTTGGTGCAGGTGTCTGGATTACCAACACTGAAAACAACCACACAGAAAGCATTTCCTACAAATTAAACTTTCAGTGTTCCAATAACATAGTATAATATGAATCCCTTCTCTTAGGCTTACATCTATTAAAAAATTTAGGAGCCACAAGAATTAATGTGTATGGGGATTCAGAACTAGTCATTAAGCAAGTCAATGGGGAATATAACGCAAATGATCCCAAACTTAGAGCTTACCGAAACGATGTCATGGACCTTTTAAAAACTTTTGAGGAGTCCAAATGATTTTTGTTCCAAGAAAAAGAAATATTTCCACCCACAATTTAGCTTTTGTGGCTAGAACATTCTTAACGCCATTTGAAACCAAAGACTGTACAACTCAAATTAAGTTTAGACTAGTTGTGCCAGATAATGAAAAATATTGGCAGGTCTTTGAGGATGACAAACATATAGAAGATTTTCTGCTGGGTAGGAACGAATTTGAGTTATCTGATTCGGATTCTAAATCCGATGAAAATTCCTAAAAAAAAAGTCCCCTAAAAAATAAAAACCATCTGGTCCTGTAGAAATCAACATGTTAACTAAAAAACTTGAAACTCATACTGAAGAATACAAGGACACAGAAAACGAAGACATTGAGGTATTGTTGTCAAAGGACAAGAACATACCTAGGGGGCTAGCACCATTAGAAGACCTCTTTGATTTTAATGACGTAGCAAAGAAGCCCATCGTAGAATACATAGAGTCTAAGGTCGAGGAATGCAACATAGGCACCGAGGATCAGCCTAAAATGATTAAATTAGCTAGGTCCTTGCCACCAGACATGAAAAGGAAATACGTTGACCTGTTTAAAGAGTTTGTCGATGTGTTTTCTTGGAGCTATGAAGAATTGAAATCCTACGATACAGAAATCATCCAGCACAAGATCTCTTTGAAAGAAAACCAAAAACTCTTTAAATAAAAACTACATAGAATTAATCCAATACAACTGCCTCTAGTAGAAAAGGAAATCAAGAAAATGTATGAGGCAGGAATCATTGTGCCTGTGAGGTTTTCAGATTGGGTTTCTAACCTTGTAGCCGTCAGGAAAAAGATAGGAGAAATCAGATTGTGCATTGATTTCAGAAACCTTAATAGAGCCTCCCTAAAAGATAATTACCCTTTACCCAAAATGGAACACATTCTACAAAGGGTAGTTGGTTCGAAGGGGATTTCTCAGTTAGATGGTTTTTCAGGGTATAACTAGGTTTTAGTACTCCCATAAGATCAACTCAAGACAGCTTTCACCACTCCTTGGGGCACTTTCATGTATGTGAAAATTCCTTTTGGATTAATGAACGCTGGGGCCACTTTCCAAAGGGCCATGGACATTGCATTTTCAGAGGAGATAGGGCACTTCATTGTAATTTACCTTGATGACATAATTGTTTATTCCAAAGCTGATGAAGAGAACCTGAAACATTTAAGAAAGGTCCTTGAAAAGTGCAGAAGGTTAGGTTATCTTTAAATCCCAAAAAGACAGTGTTTGGCCTTCAGGAAGGTAAACTCCTTGGCCATATCATATCAAAAGAAGAGAATAAAATAGATCCAAATAGAGTTGAGGGAATACTACAAATTAGCCAACCAAGGAACATAAAAGAATTGCAGTCCTTTATTGGGAAGATTAACTTCTTGAGGAGGTTTATTCCCAACTTAGCAAAGCTCCTTAGAAACATGACTAATATGCTCAAGAAAGAAGTAGGAGTGAAGTGGACTGTAGAAGCCAAAAAATCCTTCGAATTGGTAAAACATGCACTCAATCAGGCACCAGTCCTAATCAACCCAGACTTTTCAAAAGAGTTCCTTATTTTCTCCTTTCCCTCAGAGCATACTGTGGCTGCAGTCCTGTTGTAGAAAAGCCCAGAGGGACAGGAACAGCCCATTGCTTTTTTCAGCGAGGCTTTAAGGGATGCACCCTTGAAATATAACATAATGTAAAAACAGGCCTATGCTTTGGTAAAGGCCTTAAAGGACTTCAGGGTGTATATTCTACATTCCCACATCATTGCCTATGTACCTAATATAGTGGTAAAGGACATCTTGTCACAAGATCCAGATGGAAAGAGAGGAAAATGGATTGCTGCTATATTAGAGTATGATTTGGAAATCAGACCCACCAAACTTATTAAAGGTCAGCGCTTAGCTCAATTAATGGCTGAATCTAATCTACAAGCCCTTGACATTAACATGGTAGATGCCTTGGATGAACAGGAAGAATTACCTGCTCCCACTGTTGAAGAGCAGTTTCAAAACTCACCTTGGTACACTAATATCTTGTATGTGCTTACAAATCTTAATGCTCCTCCTGATTTATCAAAGACAAAGGCAAGGTTTTTAAAGTTGAAAGCTAGGAACTAATGCATTTTAAATGAATGTTTATATTGGAAAAATGTTGATGGTTTATTTCTTAAATGTTTGCCTGAAGTTGATGCAGAAAGGATCAAACATGAATTCCATGAAGGAAAGTGTGGAGGTCATATTTACTGGAAAACCACGGCCAATAAAATCCTTAGAGCTGGCTATTACTGGCCCACCCTCTTCTAGGATGTCCATAAAATGATAGTTTCCTGTCACAAATGCCAAATTTTTGAAGGCAAAAGAAAACTTCTTCCTTTACCATTACAACCTATCACTGTTGAAGCTCCTTTCCAACAGTGGGGCCTAGATTTCATAGGGGAAATCCATCCTGCTTCGTCTACCCAACACAAATGGATTCTCACAGCCACTTACTATTTCACGAAATGGATTGAATCCATCCCTTCTAGGAATGCCACAGATTCTGTCATTATAAAATTCCTTGAAGACCATATCTTGTCTAGATTCGGATGCCCTAGGAAGATTATTACTGACAATGCTGTTGCTTTTTGTTCCAAAAAGATGATTTATTTTTGTCACATGTATCAAATTACACTTGGTCATTCTACTGCTTACTACCCTCAAGGTAATGGGCTAGCAGAATCATCAAATAAAAGTTTGGTGACCATCATCAAGAAGCTGCTTGAAGAGAATAAAAAATCATGGCATAACAATTTAGTGCATGCTCTATGGGCAGACAGATTGACCACAAAAAAGTCCATTGGAATGTCCCCTTACCAGCTTGTTTATGAAGCAGATGCAGTGTTTCCTACCAGCCTAGGTGTAGCAGTAATAAAATTAATCCAAGAAATACATTCAGAAGAGGACAGCATGATTAGGAGGATCAATCAGACAATACATCTCCAGTAGACAAGGGAAGAGGTTTACAATATGTTAGGGTCCCGTGATTTGGCCGATTGGCTAGCCAAATGACGATGTAACATCAAACCAAGCTTTGGAGCCCAAGGACCTAGCCTTCCTGGACTCAGAGAGGGCTCTCTCTATAAATGTAAAAGATGTCGGTGTGTTTACTTGCGATTTCCTGATATTAGGCTAGTTATGAAGTGTGTTTTTGGTTTTTTTAGTTTTTAATTTTTTGAGGGATAAAACTGATTAAATACATAAACTGGATAACAAGATGTAGATAAATTGGGCTATGGGGTCAAACAGGTCAAGGAAGCTATGAAGTGATGATGTAAAGCTGCTGTAGGGCCGATTTGATTCACGGTAGAAGGGATCTCTGGGAAAAATGGATTAAGTGGACAATAAGTTGGTGAAAGACAAGGGATTTCAAGTGTAACTAGTTAATAGCAGACATGAACATGTAATAGCAAGCCATTAATCATGCTAAGTATAACTATAAGCTAATTAATACATAGAAATCAAACATTCCAGCCATACATAGAGGTATAAGACCCTCTAACTTCGGGAAATGACTATCAGACTTTGGGGAGAACATATAAGACAAACTAACAACTCATAAACTACGCCGGAACGCCTAAAAATAGTCTCTAAGTCATTGGGCACTTTGACAAACAAGCTTTCATAGTTTTAGGCAAAGGGCTAGATCGGGACTAGGCCTCCTTGGTTCAACAAGATGATCAACAAATCAGTCAAAGAGAAAGTTTTATGGACTGAACTATGGGCAGCTGATAGGTAGGTAGGGCAAACCATACATCCTACTCAACATACATATAACTGATGAATAAAACTTAGCAACAATACCTTAAGTTACTAAAGAGTAGCTAAGAATTCTTTAGCATAACTAAGGGAGAAGAAAACATCAAGCTATGAAGATTCAGGGATTTTGAGGTGCCTCCATGGGCATATCTCAAAATCAATCTTTACTGATCTATAGCAGCAAGAAATATGTGGTATGAATGAAAACTAGAAGACAAAACATATCAAGAAACACTATACCATTATACCATGTCAAGGAATCCATCAACAATCCTTCATCATTCCTCAAAAGCATCCAAGAGGCAGTCCAAAAATCATAACTCAAGTGTATTCTTCAAAGCTCATATGACCAATGTATTAATTCTTCTCTCAAGTTCAGCCTCTTATTTACAATGAGAACCATGGAATAAATAGGCTTGAGGGAGGAAAACCTCATGGAGCAACTAGCTATCCCATTGGCCAAGTCAAAATATCTAAACTTGTCCTTGAGGCTTTGCAAAGCCCAAGGCACAAAATATCCCACCAAATATCTAAAAAACTACTAAAAACGGAAATTATATTGACTTTACATGATTTCCCAATGATAAAAATAGCTTAACGCACATTTGGGAAAAGCAGATTTTTGGAGTTCAAAAATTACAAAAATACTTCATATTTATGCCTGAAAAAGGTCCCCTGACTTGCTGGATGCAAATGGAAGCCTTCCGATGTCGAAATGAGGCTCATGATGGCTCGTTGGAAAGCTCTCTGTGTCTGCTTTCCGGCGCAAGTGGAATCACCTCAATATGATCTCTGAAAGTCCCTCAAAACTGTACCTGTGCGCAAAAACCCAGAAAATAGCAGGCTGCTGATATGGCGGGCAGAATGTGCAAAATGAGGTTGTTTTTCGCCAATTTGAGGGGGCGAATGATCTTCAAATTCCCTGAAAATCGCTGGAGAGCTGCTCATGGAATTATGGCATCCATCGGTATCATCCTCCTCCCTTGACGACTCATCAAACTGAAATGGCGAATTTATGAGTTTTTGGCCAAAAACCCAAAAAATGCCAAAAAACAAAAAGTTGCCGAAACAGGCCCAAAATTGGCATGCATGACCCTCAAGGGTCCATAGAAACATGCTCCGAAGCTGAAGCCAAAATATCAAGGGCTGATATACTTTTGCCTTCCTTCCGTGCTAGGCGCCTCTCCTTCAACTTCTTCAATTTCTCTTGTGCTACCTTTAATTTTCGTCTGGCAAACTGATTTAGCTTCTGAAAGTGAAGAGTCCTCTTTTTCTGTAGCTCAAGATCCCTATTCGCCCTCTCAAGCTTTGTCTCCAAATGCTGGTTAGCTCTCTCAAGCCATGCTTCTTTGTTTTCCTCAATTTCCTGCTCAAAGAGGGCAGTGAGAGGAAAGGCTTTGAAATGAGCTTGTTCTTCTGCTCTCTGTTTCTCCAAGGCTCTTCTAAGCCCGATGGTCCTAGGCCTCTTTCGCCTAGGCTGGTCTTCCTCCTCTTCATCATCAAACTCGCCAATGAGCTCTTCAATTCTTACTTGCGCCCTTTCTGCCTCTTTTTTATACTTGATCGCTCTTGCCTCATGAATGGCTGCATGGTACTTCATTTGTTTGTTTTCAACCTCCAAGAAGTGATTGAAATTCCTCGCCCTTTGAAGATCTTCTTGTAATGCCTCAATTTTCCCTTCTTTGTGAATGAGGAGGTTTTCAAGGATGCGGGCCTCATTATCACTGTCATCGCTTGGGATAGGGATGACAGCTGATTTACCTCCATGCTTGGCACTTTCTCCAACTATACTTTTGCCTTTGAAGGCCAATGCGGCGCTTTTCTCCTTGTGAGCTAGAAGTTGTCTTTTTGGGCAATTTCCTCTGAGAGGAGCAGTCTTGGTCCACATATGTTGGATCGTGACCTAGCTTGCTGTTCCTCATCGATGTTTTGTCCAGTTGTGTTTCAGAGGTGTTTCAATTTCTTGCCCAGCTACAGCACATATAAATCTGTCTGTTCTTGTCCTCATCTTGTATCTAGCTAACATTCATCGACACAGCATTCTTCTTTGACCTTCAAATTCTAGGCTAACATTGTTCTGCCTAATCTCCAACTGCTGCTGTCCCTCAATATCTAGCTGCTGCTGTTCGCTGCCATCTTTTTCTCCCTGTGGTTCATTGCCTTCTCCTTCTCCCTGTGGTTCATTGCCTTCTCCTTCTCCCTGTGGTTCATTTCGTTCTCCTTCTCCTTGTAGACTTGGCTTCCCAGTGGTCATTTTGAGTTTTTTAGGTGTAGGCCTACTAGACAAAGGCAGGCGAGTAGACCCAGTAGTAGAGGAGACACATGAAGCGGAAGACAGTGGTGAAATCTGCATATTAATGAATGAATCCCATGAAACCCCCTTTCTTCTCCAGCTGGTGTAAGAAGATAATCTTGATCAAGGAATGATGAAAGAGAGAAGGGATTTGCTGAGGTGGAGGCTTCTTTTGGACAGTAGCTGCCATTTTCTCTATGCTTTTGGACAAGAAGTATGAAAGGTTTAATTGCCTGCTTCTGGTAAAATGCATCAACAAGCGGACATGATAGGCATAGATTTGGTTAAACCTCCCTTCACAAGTGAAATATCTCATTATGGCTTTCATCAGCGGAGCATAACTGTCAAGAAGATAGGAAAAAGGGAAAATAGCAGTGATGGTTTCCCTATGTTCAGGTTTGATGAAAGGATTATAATCCTCTAGATCAAGATGAGCTTGTTTAAACCACTTTTCACCATGATACGGGATCTTGGTAGCCTTGGATACATACCTTGGGGAGATTTTGAAGTCAAGACCCGCTAACTGGAAGTGTTTGTCCTTGAATCTCAAAGCGCACAAATGTGTAAGTGGCGAGAAACTCTTGACTTCTTCTATCCTCTGGCAGAAATCAAGATAGCCTACTTCATGGAAATTGAAAAGCACTGATGGGTGAGCATTGATTTCTTCTATGGAGATAGGCTCATATCTCTTATGTGGACCGCTCCTGTGATCTTGCTTTGGAGGCATTCTGACTTGAACAAGCTTTGGAAGAGGCAAACTGCCTTTACTGTATGAACAATGCTCTGCTGGATTGAAACTGGCCACTAGACTGTTTGGACAGATATGGACACTGTGGTTTGGATAAAATGCAACAATGTTTCTTTGAATAAACCACCTCTGTACTTCTTAAAAACAGTCCTTCAACTCTGGATGCACCTCAGCCATGTAAATTTCTCAATAGGAAACCATCAATAAAGATGAGACAATATGCTGTATAAATTTCCTGTATGTAGTGTTAAGAAATCATTCCTCCTGGTGAGTTTGTTAGAGATCAACCAACCCTTGCATTTTGCATCTATAAGACCAATCTTCAATATTAAAACCCTGCTCTTTAGAAATGGTCTTCCTCTTGAAAAACATCAAAATCAACAGCTCTTCAAAATGATATAATGTAGAAAAAACAGACCTAGGTTGGGTGTAAAATTAGTGCACAGTGGTTTAGGAAACACACTCTTTGCTTGTGAGTTTAAGAGATCCACCAACACATCTATACCTCTGCCTCCAATGTTTAACTTCTCATCAACAAACTCTGCCCTTTAATGTGCTGTCACCTTTGGAAACTCTCTGACAACAAATCTTCAGAATGATACAATATAGTGCAAGGAAAAGGCAGACCTAGGTTAGATGAAAAATCAATACACAGTGCTTTATGAAGGACACTTTTTCTTGTGAAGTTAAAAGATCAACCATCACCTATGTACCTCTGCCTCCAATGTTTTAAATTTAACCACCAACAACTCTGTCCTTCAATATGCTGTTCACCTTTGGAAACTCTTTGCCAACATACTTACAGTAGTGAAAAATACAGTGAAATAAAAAGCAATCTGCTAAAATAGTGTGCTGTGAGAGAATGCCAACAGTCACTCTGTTCTTGAAATCTTTGATGTCAACCAACACACCAAAACTCCTTTCTCAAGGAGGCTTTCAACCATTAAAACCTTACCCTGTATAAGTGTGCCACCCTTCAACAATTTGTATCTCTAGCAAACCATCCTACATATGTCTAGACAGTAAAAACACAGGGCTGGGGTAAAATGACAGAGCTTTAGAAGACTATCAAGCTTTTAGACAGAGATTACATGAGTTTTCTCTTTCAAACAACAAGAATGTCAAAACCCCCTCACTGAGTTCACTTCACTGTTTTAGTAGTGTGGAAATGTTTGGATGACAGTGTGAAAGGTTCCTCATCAGGATTAGGTCTGTATTTCTGCAACGAAAATCTCCTTTTAATCAAAACACTTCTTTTTACAGGAAAAACTCTGCCTTCCGATCGATTTGAAGATGAAACAAACTGGCCCTCAACCTCAAAACCCAGTCTTTCTTTGTATGTGTTCTTTGAATAACAATTTAGCCCTTACTTTGGATGTAAAACAACTCTGTTAAAAATATAAACTCTGTTTCTTCATAACAATTTTCCTCTGCCTTTAGGTGCTTCCTTTTGGAATTTCAGTCAGCAAACTTTTGAAATCGAGGGGGAATTAGGTGAAAATACCTTGAATTTTGGTGAAACACCCGTTTTGGAAGCTGAAGAAATGCTGAAAACCTTCGACACTTGCGCGGCACCCTTTGAAGAAAACACGTCGCGTAAATAGAAAGCTGTCGGGTCGGCCTGTCGGGTGATCGGGCGGCCTTGTACAGGCGCGTCGCGCCAATGTACAGGTGCGTCGCTCCGACGAAGGTGGCCCGTGCAAAAATTCGCCCAGGCACGTCGCGCACAAACCCAGGCACGTCGCGCGGCTTTAAACGATGCTCGACTTTGCAATTTTGACCCGAAAGTTGCTGCTTTGGTGCTAGGGAGGCACGGGATCCGGTTTTCAGTTCTGAAATTGAAAATATCTCCCTCAACCTTATTCTTTTATATCAATTCGAAACAAGTCTTAACGGTCTTAAACTTTGGAAAATGAATGTTGGTTTTTGACTTTATTTTGTTTTTAAAAACAGTGGGCATGTCATTTTAATATATAAAACCGAACATTGGCTCTCACCCCGAGCTTTTAAACCTTGGCAAACACTCAACAAACTTCATCACCTCTGCCATTGTTTTTAACAATGTTGGGGCTATTTCTGATGTAAGGAAACCCACTTTACCACTGTAAAGATAATGCTAAAAAAACTGTTATGTTTCTGAAAGACAGGGCTTGCCTTGTTAATGTATTTTGACTGGTGCATTGGTCTTTTGTAAGAGAGACATTCCAAAACCTCAACTCTGTCCCAGGAGATTGCATGTGCCCTTCCCACTTGTTTAATAATTTCTGCTTTTAGGTGATTTATAAGCTTTTCCCTAGACTGTAGCGCCTTCTTTAGGTTGCATTCTTCCACACTATACTTCACTGTTTACTCAAAAGGATCTCCTTCAGACTTCTGGGCAAAGGACAGTGGAGTACTGTTTTAACCATTTCTTTTAAAGAAATTGCTCCTTGTGGTACCAATGCATGCATATGTTTAGTGTTATCTCCCTTCCACTTCAGGTACAGTCTGACAGACAGCTCTTTTGAATAGGAGCACCAATACCTTTGCATCATCAGCACTATCATTTACCTGTGCAATGACCTTTATTCAATTTCTTTGTGTCCTTTCTCTGCACCTTTTAGACCCATCAGTTTTCAACAACCTGCAATGGCTTTGGCCATCTGCTCATATATGGGGGAGGCTCTTCATCAGGTAAGGTATCTGAAGGCTTTTTGACAACTATGTTTGACACAGCCTTTCTCTGAATGTGATGGTAAGTAAACCATTTGAAAAACATCAATCTTAGCATCTTTACTTGCAAGCATCACTGTATTTCAGAAGAAGCCCTAGCCACAGTGACACTGTTTCTCTGTACTGCTCTAAGGGTGACTAAAATATCATCTGGCTTGTTCATCTCATGATAGATTACTTGACAAATAACCTTTGTGACTATGAAGGTCAGTGATTTTTTGAAAAACCAAGAACTTTCCTCTTGCCTGTGTAATGGCATTTTGTCAGCATTTACTCTATTTAATCTTGTGGATAAATAGGCTTCTTATGATTGGAATGTTTTACTTATGACAGGCCTTTCTAAAGTTCAATAATTCACATGACTTGAAATTTTCAGATGATCTCCTTTATCAAATCAGACTCTCCTTTCCTTTGAGCTAGCATATTTCAAGCTCCATTCCTGTTTATGATCATAAGTTACATTCATAAAACCTGAAGATATTGTTTCATTGTTCAGTAAAGGCAAACCTGGACTTTTGCAACCTTCTAAGTCAATACTGGCCCGCGCCCTCTGCTTGTGGATGAAGGAGGCGCCCTAACCCTCTGCTTGTAAATGAAGGAGGTTCTGGGCCTTGACAATTTACCAGTTTGCTGAGACAGTGGTATCCCTTTCTTCTTGTGATTTTCATGCTGAAAAGAGTTGTAAAGTCCAGATGAGTAGCTTTCTGTTTTGCAGACATATCTAAAGGCTCAAGTTACATTTAGAAGCAGCTGTTCCTCTAACTGTAAACTCAAACATTTACTCCATGAGATGAAATTATCTTTCCTGCCTTTGTAGAAACCATAGAACACTGTGAAAAACCTAATAGTCAGCTTGAGATTGGGTTTTATGCAGTGCTGAGATCTAGGGGTGTGAGTGGCGCGACTTAGGGCTGTTTGTCAAACTAATTTGCAAAGTAGGAGGTCAGTCATGGTTGGTCTGTAGCAGATGGAGGCTTTTTGGCTTTTTAATGATTGCCAAGGGTGAAATGTCTTTAAACGCCACTTCCTAACATAGGGGATACTTTTGAACCAGATGTGGGTTTGCCTTTTAAAGCTGATGGGCAGACCAATAAGGCTGAATCTAGATAGGATTGTGACCATGAGGTTTTGATTTCGCCAGGGGTGGACTGAATAGGTAGAAGGGCGAAAAAAGTTTTGGGAGGGTTTTCTGGATGACATATTGACATAAGGAAATCAGTTTCTAGAAAAATCAGCTGAAGATATAGTCATCACTAACATGTAAAAAATACTGATGGCTAACAGTGGCTCCATTTGGGGAGGGCAGCTCCTCGTCAGGAGGTGTCCAGAATTCAGATTTTTGGCTTATGAAGACCGGTGCCTTATCCATTGGCGCAAAATTTACCCTTCTCTTGATGTTATTTCTGAAAAATGACAGCATGGTTAACATCAATGATACTTCTACCTACCCCACTATCTTTCCTAACATTTTCTCTTCTCTTTGGCGCATTTGAACTAGCAGCCTTTTGACAATGCATATTTTTCTTTTTGCAAAATGAAACTATCTATTTCTACTCTTATATCTGCCGGGAGTTCAGATTAAGCTGATGAACTCCTTCATTTCTCTACCTAAACTAGATCGACTGTCAAGATTAAGCAGTTTGACAAGATTTCATTCTCTAATCTACAACATGAAATTCAAAAATGATCAAATCAGGATTAGGCAGTCTGATTTGTCATGCATTTGCGGCATAGAAGACAAGCTGCACACAAATTTTATTTTGCAACAAAGGAAACTAGACAAGCGGGCTAAGATGTACAATGTATTTTTCATCCCTTGCTTCTCTCTTTGGTTCTGTTTTAGGCATGTGGAACCAGAATCTCTCCCTAATCTAAGCTCTGTGATAAGTCAATCTTACACAATGTTGACTATCTTGGCACTCACTAACTTATCGGCAAATAAATTTAAACATGCTCAGCTATGATTAGGCTAGATAGCTGAACAAGACATTGAAGTACTAGTAGCGGCATTTAGACTTGCTCGCTTTCCGAAAGACTATTTTTTGGAACATGGGGCCTTTGTTCTATCTTCACTTGCCCTCTTTTCTGCTTTTTACTGTTTTTGACTTTTCTATTTTTTCCACATTTCAAACAATGGTATGTACAATGACTGAAAGTGTTTCAAACTCAAAAATCTTGGAAATGACGGAATTTCAACATCTTATCCTCGTAAGGATCTCCTCTCACCCTTGGCCCACTCAACTCCTGAAAAGAAAAATTTGGGAATTTTTCTCTCTCTAACATAACATAGGGATTCATGCAAGAATCTCTAAACAGTCCAGTAACCTCCCTCTGTACCTCTTTGAATATCTGATTTCCACTCCTTTCCTTACTGTATGCTTTCTTCAGGTAATGTATGTACTCTTGGTAATTCTTGAAATAGATAGTGACATCATCAAGGTATGCAAAAACACAGAAATTTAAAACTGGGAACATGGCCTTCATGAACAGATTTTTGGCATTGGGTGGTTTTGCAATTTTGAACTTGAAATCAGATATACCTCCCGCAAACTGGAAAAAATCTTTAAGTTGTCTACTTGGCAAAGGAATCTTATGATTATGATTTGAAAGATGATCTTGCAAGAATACATGATTAAAAGAATTTTTAATTGGTGAATCATGATCTTGGGTAGAAAAAACATGATTTTTGTTATATGGAGATGCAGTATTATTTCTAAAATCAAAGCAGATTCTATGGCCACTAGTTTTATCCTTGATCATTTCAGTTTGTTTCAGTTTGTTGTGTTTGCTTTTGTTAAGGTTGTTCTTTGAGGAAAAGGTAGTGACACAATGTTTTCCCTTGTTTTTTCTGTAGAAATTAGTATTCTGCATGAGATTCCTGATTTTAGCATTTCTAAGTTCTTCATGAAAGGACAAAATATGAGCCAATTTCAGTAGTTCAGGTATGCTGGGATTATAACTGTCATCCTTGCTCATAAGGAGTTCATCTGGCATTTTCTCAAGATGTCGAGCTACTGAAGTCATGGTCAAAGTTTCATTTGCAGTAGGAGGGTCACATGATGGTGAATCTTTGAGGTATGGTAGAAACATTAAACTCCCTTGCTCCCGGGTTCCAAATAGGTTTATGATGTGTAGGTCTTCTAAAGCTTTTACCCGAAAGAAATTTCCACAAGTTACTGCTGGTGTCTGATTAAAGCTAGAGCAATTTGCTTGATAGTACATGAGGGTTTGGGCTTCTTGCTCTAGTCCTACTTTGGAGAGGGGAAACTTACTTTCCTCATGACACAGCTGTTCATGATCATGGTAGTTTTGAGTGTCCAGTTCATCATAAGGCACCAGGGACAACTGATGTGGTGGATCTAAGTCTATATTTGTTTCTTCTGACTCTTCCTCCATGTTTACATCAATATGCATAATGAAAGAGTTTAAGTCGGAGCGCAAGGAACACATTGGAATGTTATCTGGCCTATCTTGGCTGCTAATCATATATTTCATGTGTGATTCGCGGTAGAGTATCCTGTTCTGACCAAACACGGGAATGGTGGCATATGACATGTCCAGTTGGATATTCCCTTGGAGTTTGGCTCCCCAAGATCTAGATAGAAGCATCCCGTACTTGGGAGGAATGTCTGCCACCACTATATCCATGATTAGATGTTTAGCGGGTATTTGGGCCAGACTAAAACAAAGGTCTTTGATCAAACCCAGGCATTGGACTCTGCTTGAATCAAATGAATACAATTCTTTGTATGGTCTTGTGACCTCCAAGCCTAATCTTTCCATTACTACCTTTGGCATAAGATTATGAGAGGCGCCGGAGTCCAACATGGAATTGTGGAGGATTTGGTCGTGGATGTTTAGGCTAATGTAAAATGGAAGAGTAGCTCCTTCTTGGAATTTTCCCTCTACCTTTGGACCAAACAATACTTCAGGAATGTCATCAGTGAGATTAACAGTGTTTGCATCATTTCCTAGATTTAAGACCTTTAGTACTTGGGATTTATAAGAGTTTTGGGCAATGAGTTCAGTAAGAGGCATGGTGATTTTGATCTTAGCGATTTCGCCTTCAAAGCTGAAAGGCACTTGAAGTTTAGATATGTTTGTTTCAGCTTTTTCAGCTAAGACCTTGTCTACGTTCTGAGTTTGTTGACCTTGTTTAGGGGTTTTGTTTTCCATAGTTGTTTTGGTGATCTTTGTAGAAGTATCAGGAGTATCTGAGAGAGGACTAGCTTGGGTAACTTTAGCTTGGCTTTGGTCAGTCTTCTCAACCTTGATTTTGTCATTGCCTACTGCTTTCTTGAGGATGGTATTTGGAGCTTTAGCAGTATCAGAGTTACCTTTCTTGACATTATCTTGGTTTCTTTTGCTTCTAAGGTCATATTTCCTGTGGGCTTCTACAATAGCATTTTGAAAATCTATGGCAGGGTCATCGAGATCTTCATAATTGGTCTCATCTTGATCAGGAGAAAAGAACGCTTGTTCTTCTTCGGTGAGGTATACCTTGCTCTCATTGTCAGACCCTATGAGGTTTAAATGATGTTCATCAAGAGGTTCTGAGTCCCTATCATCTTCTTCTACATAGTTTTCATTGAATGGTGGCCTGATCTGTTGGTCATTATCCCTTGGTCTGTTTTGGGGCTGCTCCCTCCTAAAGTTTTGGTTTCGGTTTCTGATTGGAGGGTTTGGCTGGTTGTCCCTAACAGGAGCCTTTTCATTGATCTTTTCCCACATTTTAGCCATGGATTTGACTAAGTCATCTATTCTGGGATCTAGGGAAGGTGATGAAGTGGAGACCTCATCTCTATATGTGACTTTTCTTTCTGATCTAGTTCTAGCTCTTTTTTCAGCTAAGTTGGCATCTGCTTTTATAGCTATTTGTTGCATTTCCTCTAAGGTAGGGGGATCCTTATCTCTCAAATGATATGTCATGTCCGGATCGAAACCTTCGGGGAATTTTTCCAAGGCTAGACCAAGTGGAGGTTTGAAATGAGGTGGGAGGGAGTTATATACACTGTTGAACCTAGTACAGTAAGCTTGGACACTTTCCCCATTTTCCCGTTTTAGATTGTTGTATTCTGACAGGATTTGAATGGGGTTTCTTCGGATTTCCCACCTATTTCTGAAGACTTGATGTAGTTCGGGGATATCATGGATGTTGTTTGGGGCTAAGCTTTTGAACCATGCTTTGGGTTCACCACCAAGACTTTGGGCAAATATTATCATTCTGACAGTCTCGTCTTGTACCTCTAGGTATTCATAAGCATCAGTCATTCTACTTATATGCTGTTGAGGTGTGGTGGTGTCTTCTCCAGTAAAGTGTGGGATTTTGTCTTGATATTTGTTTGGGAGAGGAGCCAAGGGCGGTGGCAACACCAAAGGCGCGTACCAGGCTGCCATGACTGGAGCTAATGGATGATGTGCAAGATGAGGACTAGTAGGCTGAAATGAAGTGGTTTGAACAGGTGTAGCGGATGAACTTGGACTAGTGATCTGGTTTTGAGCAGATCTAGGATGATAGGAGCCAAATTGATAAAGAAGCTGGAAATCAGGAGGAGTGGTGGGTGAAGCTTCTCTAATAGGACTCTGTGGTGGGTTTAGGGGTTCAAGATCGTCGAAGTTTATCTTACTATATGATTTTCTTCGGGGAAGAGCTTGTGATGACTCTAGTTCCGAAGGTGAATCTAGAAGGATATTGCGAGTTTTAGGTATAGATCTTGTTCTACGGATGGATCTATCGGTAGCTAGATGATCAGTTTCAGAAGCTTGCCACAGAATCTTCTCTGGGTCATCTACTATGATAGGGGGATTTGGGTCTGGATGGGATTTGGTATTGATTCTTCGGGAAGCCAGATTTTAGATCCAGAGTTTAGAGAGAATGATATTGGTGAATGTTCTGGATGAGTGGGTTTTCTAAGGTTTTACTAAGGTGAAGGATGGTCAAAAGTAACAGGATGGATTAGTGGAGTCGCCAGGTGAAAAATGGGTTGTTCTTATGAAGATAGCTATGGTCCACCAACAATAACTATTCTGAGAATGTTTTTTGGATTTTCTGAGTTTTAGGTGCAGCCTATGGTTTGTTAAAGTATCCTAGACTTGTTTCAACACTTTTCTAGGGTGATGAGAACAAAAAGAGTTTACTCTAAAAAATGAGTCTATGGACTGCTTGCTTGTTTATGGTGCCTAAAGGACCAAAGAGTCTATGAGAGTTTGCTGGACTATTATGTACTCAGTGTCTTACCATCTCCCGCTATGTTAGTGAGTGATGGGAAAGGTCTATCGGATAGTAGCCCAGAGTTTGGTGAAATAGTAAGGCTTACTAGAAGTTAGTGGAGTCGCCAGGTGGATTGCTAGTTTGTTTGAGGTATACTTGTATGGTCCACCACCAAGACTTTCAAAGCCAATCTAAGGGAGTGCTTTTGGGGTTTTTTGAGTTTTATGTGCCTACAAGGTTTGGAAGAGATTTCTATAACTGACTCATCATTTTGCTAAGATGGTGAAACAGCTATTTCTACCCTTCAGACAATATCTAAATATGCTAAGCTTGACTGAGACTTCAAAGTTACTAAGGTGTACTTAGATTGTCACTAACTCAGAAGGTCCTACTGTGAGTGTCACTATGTTAGTGAGCAGTGGGATAAGTCAATCAGATAGTATTCTTTAAGGTTTCTTAAGGTTTAGGGAATCTAAGCTTGTTTAATACTCAGAGTCCCACCGTGATCGCCATTATGTTAGGGTCCCGTGATTTGGCCGATTGGCTAGCCAAATGACGATGTAACATCAAACCAAGCTTTGGAGCCCAAGGACCTAGCCTTCCTGGACTCAGAGAGGGCTCTCTCTATAAATGTAAAAGATGTCGGTGTGTTTACTTGCGATTTCCTGATATTAGGCTAGTTATGAAGTGTGTTTTTGGTTTTTTTAGTTTTTAAGTTTTTGAGGGATAAAACTGATCAAATACATAAACTGGATAACAAGATGTAGATAAATTGGGCTATGGGGTCAAACAGGTCAAGGAAGCTATGAAGTGATGATGTAAAGCTGCTGTAGGGTCGATTTGATTCACGGTAGAAGGGATCTCTGGGCAAAATGGATTAAGTGGACAACAAGTTGGTGAAAGACAAGGGATTTCAAGTGTAACTATTTTATAGCAGACATAAACATGTTATAGCAAGCCATTAATCATGCTAAATGCAACTATGAGCTAATTAAAACATTGAAATCAAACATTCCATCCATACATAGAGGTATAAGACCCTCTAACTTCGGGAAATGACTATCAGACTTTGGGGAGAACACATAAGACAAACTAACAACTCATGAACTACGCCGGAACGCCTAAACATAGTCTCTAAGTCATTGGTCACTTTGACAAACAAGCTTTCATAGTTTTAGGCAAAGGGCTAGATCGGGACTAGGCCTCCTTGGTTCAACAAGATGATCAACAAATCAGTCAAAGAGAAAGTTTTATGGACAGAACTATGGGCAGCTGATAGGTAGGTTGGGCAAACCTTACATCCTACTCAGCATACATAGAACTTATGAATAAAACTTAGCAACAATACCTTAAGTTACTAAAGAGCAGCTAAGAATTCTTTAGCATAACTAAGGGAGAAGAAAACATCAAGCTATGAAGATTCGGGGATTTTGAGGTGCCTCCATGGGCATATCTCAAAATCAATCTTTACTGATCTATAGCAGCAAGAAATATGTAGTGTGAATGAAAAACTAGAAGACAAAACACATTAAGAAGCACTATACCATTCTACCATGTCAAGGAATCCATCAACAATCCTTCATCATTCCTCAAAAGCATCCAAGAGGCAGTCCAAAAATCATAACTCAAGTGTGTTCTTCAAAGCTCATATGACCAATGTATTAATTCTTCTCTCAAGTTCAGCCTCTGATTTACAATGAAACCCATGGAATAAATAGGCTTGAGGGAGGAAAACCTCATGGAGCAACTAGCTATCCCATTGGCCAAGTCAAAATATCTAAACTTGTCCTTGAGGTTTTGCAAAGCCCAAGGCACAAAATATCCCACTAAATATCTAAAAAACTGCTAAAAACGGAAATTATATTGACTTTACATGATTTCCCAATGATAAAAATAGCTTAACGCACATTTGGGAAAAGAAGATTTTTGGAGTTCAAAAATTACAAAAATACTTCATATTTATGCCTGAAAAAGGTCCCCTGACTTGCTGGATGCAAATGGCAGCCTTCCCGATGTCGAAATGGGGCTCATGAGGGCTTGTTGGAAAGCTCTCTGTGTCTACTTTCCGGCGCAACTGAAACCAACTCAATCTGAGGTCCGGAAGTCATCCAAAACTGTACCTGTGTGCAAAAACCCAGAAAATAGCAGACTGCTGATATGGCGGGCAGAATGTGCAAAATGAGGCTGTTTTTTGCCAATTTGAGGGGGCGAATGATCTTCAAATGCCCTGAAAATCGCTGGAGACCTGCTCATGGAATTATGGCATCTATCGGTATCATTCTTTTCCTTTGACGACTCATCAAACTGAAATGGCGAATTTATGAGTCTTTGGCCAAAAACCCAAAAAATGCCAAAAAACAAAAAGTTGCCGAAACAGGCCCAAAATTGGCATGCATGACCCTCAAGGGTCCATAGAAACATGCTCTGAAGCTGAGGCCAAAATATCAAGGGCTGATATGCTTTTCCCTTCCTTCCGTGCTAGGCGCCTCTCCTTCAACTTCTTCAATTTCTCTTGTGCTACCTTTAATTTTCGCCTGGCAAACTGATTTAGCTTCTGAAAATGAAGAGTCCTCTTTCTCTGTAGCTCAAGATCCCTATTCGCCCTCTCAAGCTTTGTCTCCAAATGCTGGTTAGCTCTCTCAAGCCATGCTTCTTTGTTTTCCTCAAATTCCTGCTCAAAGAGGGCAGTGAGAGGAAAGGCTTCGAAATGAGCTTGTTCTTCTGCTCTCTGTTTCTCCAAGGCTTTTCTAAGCCCGATGGTCCTAGGCCTCTTTCGCCTAGGCTGGTCTTCCTCCTCTTCATCATCAAACTCGCCAATGAGCTCTTCAATTCTTACTTGCGCCCTTTCTGCCTCTTTTTTATACTTGATCGCCCTTGCCTCATAAATGGCTGCATGGTACTTCATTTGTTTGTTTTCAACCTCCAAGAAATGATTGAAATTCCTCGCCCTTTGAAGATCTTCTTGTAATGCCTCAATTTGTCCCTCTTTGTGAATGAGGAGGTTTTTGAGGATG
Organism: Pinus albicaulis; assembly: GCA_034641835.2. Taxonomy (NCBI): domain Eukaryota; kingdom Viridiplantae; phylum Streptophyta; class Pinopsida; order Pinales; family Pinaceae; genus Pinus; species Pinus albicaulis. The sequence continues at coordinate 1,241,283,285 of CM076584.1, forward strand.
CGGGCTTCGTTATCACTGTCATCGCTTGGGATAGGGATGACAGCTGATTTACCTCCATGTTTGGCACTTTCTCCAACTACACCTTTGCCTTTGAAGGCCAATCTGGCGCTTTTTCTCCTTGGCAAGCTAGAAGTTGTCTTTTTGGGCAATTTCCTCTTTCGAGGAACAGTCTTGGTCACTGTTTGGATGGCAGCCTTAGCTTGCTGTTCCTCATCAATGTTTTGTCCAATTTGTGTTTCAAGAGGTGTTTCAATTTCTTGCCCAACTTGCTGCTCTTCAATTTCTGTCTGCTGCTGTCCCTCTTCTTGTATCTGCTGCTGTTCATCAACCTGTAGCTGCTGATGACCTTCAAATTATAGCTGCTGCTATTCACTAATCTCCAACTGCTGTTGTCCCTCAATATCTAGCTGCTGTTGTTCGCTGCCATATTTTTCTCCCTGTGGTTCATTGCCTTCTCCTTCTCCCTGTGGTTCATTGCCTTCTCCTTCTCCCTGTGGTTCATTGCCTTCTCCTTCTCCCTGTGGTTCATTTCCTTCTCCTTCTCCTTGTAGACTTGGCTGCCCAGTGGTCATTTTGAGTTTTTTAGGTGTAGGCCTACTAGACAAAGGCACTGGGCGATGGACAGGCTGAGTAGGAGACACATGAACCGGAGGGACAGTGGCGAAATCTGCATGGCTAATGAATGAATCCCATGAAACCCCTTTCTTCTCCAGCTGGTGTAAGAAGATAATCTTGATCAAGGAATGATGAAAGAGAGAAGGGATTTGCTGAGGTGGAGGCTTCTTTTGGACAGTAGCTGCCATTTTCTCTATGCTTTTGGACAAGAAGTATGAAAGGTTTAATTGCCTGCTTCTGGTAAAATGCATCAACAAGCAGACATGATAGGCATAGATTTGGTTAAACCTCCCTTCACAAGTGAAATATCTCATTATGGCTTTCATCAGCGGAGCATAATTGTCAAGAAGATAGGAAAAAGGGAAAATAGCAGTGATGGTTTCCCTATGTTCAGGCTTGATGAAAGGTTTATAATCCTCTAGATCAAGATGTGCTTGTTTAAACCACTTTTCACCATGATAGGGGATCTTGGTAGCCTTGGATACATACCTTGGGGAGATTTTGAAATCAAGACCTGCTAGCTGGAAGTGTTTGTCCTTGAATCTCAAAGCGCACAAATGTGTAAGTGGCGAAAAACTCTTGACTTCTTCTATCCTCTGGCAGAAATCAAGACAGCCTACTTCATGGAAATTAAAAAGCACTGATGGGTGAGCATTGATTTCTTCTATGGAGATAGGCTCATATCTCTTATGTGGACCGCTCCTGTGATCTCGCTTTGGAGGCATTCTGACTTTGACCAAACTTTGGAAGAGGCAAACTGCCTTTACTGTATGAACAATGCTCTGCTGGATTGAAACTGGCCACTAGATTGTTTGGACAGATATGGACACTGTGGTTTGGATAAAATGCAACAATGTTTCTTTGAATAAACCACCTCTGTACTTCTTAAAAACAGTCCTTCAACTCTGGATGCACTTCAGCCATGTAAAATTCTCAATAGGAAACCATCAATAAAGATGAGACAATATGTTGTATAAATTTCCTGTATGTAGTGTTAAGCAATCATTCCTCCTGGTGAGTTTGTTAGAGATCAACCAACCCTTGCATTTTGCATCTATAAGACCAATATTCAATATTAAAACCCTGCTTTTTAGAAATGGTCTTCCTCTTGAAAAACATCAAAATCAACAGCTCTTCAAAATGATATAATGTAGAAAAAAAACAGACCTAGGTTGGGTGTAAAATTAGTGCACAGTGGTTTAGGAAACACACTCTTTGCTTGTGAGTTTAAGAGATCCACCAACACATCTATACCTCTGCCTCCAATGTTTAACTTCTCATCAACAAACTCTGCCCTTTAATGTGTTGTCACCTTTGGAAACTCTCTGTCAACAAATCTTCAGAATGATACAATATAGTGCAAGGAAAAGGCAGACCTAGGTTAGATGAAAGTGAAAAAATCAATACACGATGCTTTGCAGGACACTTTTTCTTGTGAAGTTAAAGATCCAACCATCACTGTGTACCTACGCACTCCAATGTTTTAAATTTAACCACCAACAACTCTGTCCTTCAATATCTTTGTTCACCTTTGAAACTCTTTGCCAACATGCTTACGGTAGTAAGAAAATACGGTGAAATAAAAAGAAATGTTGCTAAAATAGTGTGCTGTGAGAAAATGCCAATAATCACTCTGTTCTTGAAATCCTTGATGTCAACCAACACACCAAAACTCCTTGCTCAAGGAGGCTTTCAACCATTAAAACCTTACCCTGTATAAGTGTGCCACCCTTCAACAATTTGTATCTCTAGAAAACCATCCTACATATGTCTAGACAGTAAAAACACAGGGCAGGGGTAAAATGACAGAGCTTTAGAAGACTATCAAGCTGTTAGACAGAGATTATATGAGTTTTCTCTTTCAAACAACAAGAATGTCAAAACCCCCTTACTGAGTGCACTTCACTGTTTTAGTAGTGTGGAAATGTTTGGATGACAGTGTGAAAGGTTCCTCTTCAGAATTAGGTCTGTCTTTCTTCAACGAAAATCTCCTTTTAATCAAAACACTGCTCTTTACAGGAAAACCTCTGCCCTTCTATCGATTTGAAGATGAAACCGTACTGCCTCCAATGCTAGAATTCAACCATTAACAACCGCCTCTTCTTGTCCTCAGAGAGAGGGCTCCCGTAATCTTTGAAAATTCATGACACCTTTCATAGTAGTGACAAAAAACAGTGAAAAAGGGGTAGTTTGCTAAAAGGTGTGCCTGTGAGAGAATGCCAACAATCACTCTGTTTTTGACAACTTTTTATGTCAACCAACACCTAGCTCGGAGGAGGTTTTCAAACATTCAGCAATTCTGTCTTGTGCAAGTGTGCCTTCTTTGCACTGTTTGCATATCAAGCAAAACACCACACATATGCTAAGAGTGCCAATACACAGGTTTGGGGTGATAATGACAGAGTTTTTAGAAGATTATCAAGCTCTTAGACAGAGATTTTATGAGTTTTCTTTTTCAAACAACAAGAATTTCAAAACTCCCTTACTGAGTGCACTTCACTGTTTTGACAATGTGGCAAGGTCTGGAGGACTGTGAAGACAGTTTTCTCTTTTAAGACCAAACCCTGTCTTTTCATAACAAAGCTTTCTTCTAATCAAAGCACAAATCTTTACAAGACAACTTCAAAACCCCGTATCTCTATATGTGCTCTTTGAATGACAAATTCGGCCTTTATCATATTGCAATAGTTCAGTTTACTGTGTAGAAAGGTTGTTTTTGTTTTTAACAATAATGGAAAGGTCCGGGGTTTTAAACCTTATTGTCCTTTATCAAAACCTTGAAATTTGATGGGGGAGCATATAAAATACCTCGAACTTTGATTAACATCCGCTTTTGAAAGCTGAAACAATGCTGGGGACTCTGGACAGTTGCGCGGCAACCTTTGAAGAAAACCCGTCGCGCAGCAAGTGCTTGTCGGGTCGGCCTGTCGTGTGGTCGGGCGGCCTTGTACAGGCACGTCGCGCCAACGTACAGGCACGTCGCGCCGACAAAGAGCCCTGTGAAAAATTCCGCCCAGGCACGTCGCGCTGCCTCTGCACAGTGTATAGTTGTGAATTTTCGACCGGATTTTCTCGCCTTGGTGCTAGAGAGGCGCGGGCCCTTCTTCAGTTTTTTGAAAATGAAAACTTTACACCATACTTACCCTTTGATGCTATGTCACCATAACTCTCCAACGGTCATTTAACCTTTCGGAATTAACATTGATCTATAACTCTGTTTGTTTTTTTTTTAAACAGTGGGTTTGTTATTTGAATATATATACCCGCACATTGATTTTCATCCCGAGTTTTTAAACCTTGGCAAACATTCAACAAGCTTCATCACCTCTGCCATTGTTTTTAACAATGTTGGGGCTATTTCTGATGTAAGGAAAACCACCTTACCTCTGTAAAGATGATGCTAAAAAAAAAAAACTGTTATGTTCCTGAAAAACAGGGCTTGCCTTGTTAATGTATTTTGACTGGTGCCTTGGTCTTTTGTAAGGGAGACATTCCAAAACCTCAACTCTGTCCCAGGAGATTGCATGTGCCCTTCCAATCTTGTTTAATCATCTCTGTTCTTAGGTGACTTATAAGCTTTTTCCCTGGACTGTAGTGCCTTCTTTAGGTTGCACTCTTTCACAATATACTTCGCTGTTTACTTAAAAGGATCTCCTTCAGACTTCTGGGCAAGGGATAGTGGAGTACTGTTTTAACCATTTCCTTTAAAGAAACTGCTCCTTGTGGTGTAAATGCATGCATATGTTCAACATTTTCTCCTTTCCACTACAGGTACTGTCTGACAGATAGCTTTTTAAAGAGGGAAAACAGTACCTTTGCCTTATAAACAGTAACACTTACCTGTGCAATGACTTTTATTCAATTTCTTTGTATCCTTCCATTATATTGTACATCAATTAGCTTCAGCAACTTGCAATGGCTTTGGCCATCTACTCATGCATGGAGGAGGCTCTTCATCAGGTAAGGTGTCCGAAGGCTTTTTAACAACTCTGTTTGACACAGCCTTTTTTTTGAATGTGATGGTAAGTGAACTACTTGAATAACATCAATATAAGCATCTCCTTTTGCAAACATCACTCTATTTCAGAAGAAACCCCAATCACAGTGACACTGTTCTAATGGTGACTGAGATATTTATCATTTGGCTTGTTTATCTCATGACCTGTTACTTGACAAAAACTCTTTGTGACTATGAAGGTCAGTGCTTTTTGAAAAACCAAGGGCTTTCTTTCTGCCTGTGTAATGGCATTGGTTAACAGCATCTATTCCATTTGATCTTGGACAAAACAGGCTTCTTATGATTGGGATGTTTACTGATGACAGGCCTTTCTAAAGTTCAACAATTTACATGATTTGAAAGCTTCAGATGACCTTTTTTATCAAACCAGACTCTCCTTTCCTTTGAGCTAGCATATTTCAACTATATTCCTGTTATGATCATCAGTCACATTCATAAAACCTGGAGTCCCTGTTTCATTTGTTTCAGTTCAAGTCAAACCTGGACTTTTGCAATCTTCTAAGTCAATACTGGCCCGCGCCCTCTGCTTATGGATGAAGGAGGCGCCCTAACCCTCTGCTTGTAAATGAAGGAGGTTCTGGGCCTTGAAAATTTACCAGTTTGCTGAGACAGTGGTGACCTTTTCTTACTGTGATTTTTATGCTGAAAAGAGCTGTAAAGTCTAGATGAGTAGCTTTCTGTTTTGCAGACATATCTAAAGGCTCAAGTTACATTTAGAAGCAGTTGTTCCTCTAACTGTAAACTCAAACATTTACTCCATGAGATGAAAGATATTTCCCGCCTTTGTAGAACCATAGAACACTGTGAAAGACCTATTAGTCAGCTTGAGGTTGGGTTTTATGCAGTGCTGAGATCTAGGGGGTGTGAGTGGCGCGACTTAGGGCTGTTTGTCAATTTCATTTGCAAAGTAAGAGGTCAGTCATGGTAGGCCTGTAGCAGATGGAGGCTTTTTGGCTTTTTGATGATTGCCAAGGGTGAAATGTCATAAAGCGCCACTTCCTAACACAGGGGAGACTTTTGAAACAGATATGGATTTGCCTTTTAAAGCTGATGGGTAGACCAATAAGGCTGAAGCTAGATAGGATTGTGACCATGAGGTTTTGATTTCGCCAGGGGTGGATTGAATGAGTAGAAGGGCAGAAAAAGTTTTGGGAGGGTTTTCTGGATGACATATTGACATAAGGAAATCAGTTTCTAGAAAACTCAGCTGTAGATATAGTCATCACTAACAATGTAAAAAATACAGATGGCTAACACATGACATACCTGTGGGCCCCCAAGCATAACCAAAAGGGATACCCATGTCTGTATCCCCCCGGAAGTCCATCCCCGCATATGGGAATGGCAAGAACATCTGTGGGTTGGCCTTGAACTAGGCTTCTATCGTGGCGTTCCAATAATTCTGCACCATGCCACCACCGCCTCGAGGCATCACTGGAGCCCACCTCCTCATACAAGGCTCCCGTGGCCCCCCCAAGAGGCACCGTAACTACTGGCCTCAACAACACTACCCTCTCGTACTGTAGTATCCCAAAATGGGCATGCAACAATACATGAGCACAAAATTAAAGTAGCTGTGTAAATCAACTCATAACCATGGAATACCAATATGGAGACATAACATCATGTATTATATCAGCAAATAAATACATAATAGTGAGGCATGAATCATATACAATGAAGGAACGAGCCTCCCATAAGAAATCACACCACAAATGAGCTATTGTCACAATACAAGAATGTCGGAGACTGCTACAGCGTAGTTAAAAACACACTGCTACAGAAAAATGATGTACAAAATATGTAGGGCTGTTATAAGCCTCAAAATATATTCCCAATACAGATCTATGCTCAATACCAACTCCTACAAGAACCCAGAAAAGGGTTTTCAGAAATACACTCTATACGAGATGGGATCTAGAGCCCAATGGCTAAAGATACACTACAAAATTGAAGAACAAGAGTGTATAAGGCTGAAGTATAATATATCTAATGTTGATCCCCTCAAAGGTCTCCTCCCATGAAAGGATGAACCCCTCAATCACAAGGAAACACTGCAAAGAAACCACAAGACCTGCCACTGAAGCTTCCCTCCAAAATAACGCAATTCCCAGCTGGAATAACACTAGAAATGATGGGAAGTGTATGGCCTAGTGCCAAATATTTGAAATATGATCTATGACTCTCCAAACATATCTCCCAAGAGAAGGAACCCTTCCTCCTATGAGAAACTAGCTCAGAAAGTGTGATTTTAACCCCTCCACTGCTGCACCCTGCAACACAGCACAATAACCTGCAGAAACTACGCCGATGAAGAAATATGTAGCTTGGCTTGAAAACCTGAATGTGGAAATGAATACAATACTCTTCCAAGAGGCCTCTCAAGGAAAGAGGTGGGGTCCCCGTTCGGGAACACCCAGTGCTAAACAACACTACAACCCTGCTAAACAACAAGAGGAAGAAAAAGTCTGAGCAAACAAATATCAAAATAATAATCTAAAACATGAGCTCAAATGGCTGACATCCTCTTCCTTAAATAGAAGATGAGCTTTCTTGAGTAATATTCCTACATTAGCATGCAGCTAATAGGAATATTGATTTTTGATTTTTTCACCTAGTAGATGAATAAATGGGGGAAGAGACCCATACTTAACTCAAATTAGCATAAAAAATCTTTTGGTATGAAAGGGGATCATTCTAGTAGCTAGATTTGACACCATCATGTGTGAACAAGGGCAATTGGATGTGGACAATGTCAAGTTTAACCAAGTCAACAACATTCATGGAGAAGAGTGGATCATAAAATCAAATAGCTCAATATGAACAAGGATCAGTTTAAACAAACATATGAGAGCTAGATTGAATACACTTGGGTGTGAAAAGGGGTGAAACAGGTTGAAGAGGTCATCTTTGACCAAATCAAATAGAGTGATTTTGGGGGAGTGGCCTTGATGGAGATACCACGCAGTTTGGAGGGAGATTGATCATATGATGTTGGAAACCCTAATGGGTGGGACCCAAGGTGAGGAGGCTCACATAGTTTATAAGGAAGAGGATGGAATCCATTTAAGGTTAGATTGATGATTATTGATTTTATGTCCTGCGTGATTATTTTGCATTGTCTTTCTGTTTAGCAGAGCTGCAGTGCTGTTTAGCACAAGGCATTCCTATTTAGGAATTCCTTCTCCTACCTTGAGAGGCCTCCTGGAGGAGTATTGTACTTCAGTTTTCCACATTTAGGCTTGAGGCCAAGCATCCTCCTTCAGCTACAATGTTATTTATGCAGAGTATAACATTGTGTTGCAGGGTGTTGCAGTGGAAGGTGTTGGCCACCTATAAATTTTGGTCTATCAAAAGGTGGCCAAAACTTTTTTTCAACCTTCAAGAAACATTTTCCATTGCAAAAAGTTATCTCTTGAAGCCTGCAGATGATCTTATGCCCTTTTCTAAAAGCCTTCATTGCTGATCTCTTTCATAACTCAGAATTCTGCTAAAAATTCCATGAGAAAGACTGTTGCAAAATCCCTTTCTTTTCCCTTCCTCCATTCAGAAACTAACCTTCATTTTCTTCCTTTCTTCTCCATAAAACCCCTCTATTCTTCATGAGTTCCCTTCTTTCCATTCATAAAAATCCATTTCCTAAGGTTCAAAGACTCCTTCTTTGCCTTATTGAAACCCCTAAAATCCTCCATTTCCTTTGAAAAACACTCAAAAAACACTTTTTTAATAAGTATGGGACTTAAGCCCCTTCTAGCGCAACCTTAGCCCCTTTTCTTCCATATACCCGCGCCCTGGAACCGAGTTCTAAACCCTTTGGCGCTTATCGCAAAGTGCAGATCGCAGAATTTCCAAATTGTAGTTTTATTTAAAGGTGTTCATCGCAAAAATCTACGCTGCGATCCATCGCAAAATCACGATCGCAGAAAATGCGATGGATTGATTGAAAGACCATTGAAAAATTGAAATTTTGCGCTGTGATAAGCCCCTTCCCTATATAACGCCTTGGTCATATGTTCCTCCATGTGCCCAATGGCCCCGCAATCGGGCGCCCATCGCAGTTTCCACCCATCGCATAATCTTAATATCGCATTTTCTCTCCGTTGCATAATCCGCCATCGCGTTTTCCACTTTCTCGATTTTGCAATCAGTCCCGCCGGGCCCACCGTACAATCCCCTCGCCGCTCATATAAAATGTGATTTTCTCCTTTGTAAAGTTAAAAATGTTATATTTCACGATTTACAAAGGTTTTTATTGTTTCTCCAAAGGAATTCACTACTCCATTTGACTTTTCATCACCCTGTCCCGACCGTCGATCTCAGCGCGAATTGACGGCTCTGATCTAACCTTCCTTCCCCCATGCTTTTTTCGACCATTTCTCAAATTAATCCCAACCGTTGGATGATGCCATCCAACGGCCACGCCCTTCCACACGCCTCCTAAACAGTCAGCCAAATACGCAAGATTTTATAACGAATTGTTTGTATTTTGCAGGTTTTCAAATGATTTTTCCGCCATTTTGAAGAAACCACAAAGGCCGAGGGTGACGATCCTCTGTCTTCTGAGTTCATAAAGAATCATTCGAAGGGTGTTAGATTTACATGTTATCAGTGAATTCATGACCCATTGATGCCATTCAACCCCGTTACTACCCTGCGCACCAGAAGACAAGCACAATTCATCATTTGTTAAAGAGTATCAATGCTGAAGACATAAGATATCAGAAGAGGAAGTTTGAAGACCCAAAACATGGATTTCAAGTTAATTAAAGGTGTTTTTGGGAACGAAGAAGACATCTGTCGAGCTGAGAAACCCTCCACCGCCATAAGAAGAGGCTAATTGAACCCTCTGCAGCTCCAAAAGACACCTGCAGTCTCGTTGAGATCAAAGATCACCGAACAATTAATACTAATTGAGCTATCTTATCTCTAATTTTCGGCAGAACCATTCGAGAAGATTAAAGAACAGTTTAGAAGTTGATCTTTCGATCATTAGACCTCGGGAAGCAGAAACAGAGTTACTCCAGCGTGACATCGAGCTTCAAAAGGACGGAAAAAGCTCCCACTGAGCTTAATTGTAAGTGTGAGTCAATTAATGCAGATAAAAACCTGTAACTTTCTTCATCGAACCCCTCAAGGGTCGAGAAGTCACTAGTCTGTATTAGTTCACCTAGGGAATCAAATACCACCTCCTCATTCTTCTATAAATACTTCTGTAGAATATGAGAGAAGGGTTGGTCTCTGGACATCTGAATGTATGTAATAAGTTATTCTGAAACCACTGATGCCCTGTATGCAACTAGAAGATACATAAGCTGATATGAGAAGATTGAAGTTGTAGAGACCCACCAGGCTTGCTGATTGTAACTGGTTTGAACATCAAATACAAGCTGCTGATTTATGGGATTCATGATTTGTGTCAATGGTGATGTGCTCCTTACTGTTAATTGTTATTTTGCTTAATGTTTTCACTCTGTTCACTTTCTCTGATAAAGAGCAGCAAACATAGACTTAAGATATACTCTCCACGATACCCTACTCTTACTGAAAGCTTTATCTTCTATGTTTTCTTCATTTGAATGTTCTCTTTGAAGAGTATATTAATGCAAGTTAGTTTAAAATTACTTCCCTGATCTAGATTTCTCTTTAAAATGAGCCTTCCCTGTGTTTTCCTTAGAGTATATTAATGCAGGTTAGTTTAAAAGTACTTCCCTGATCTAGATTGCTCTTTGTGATTATCATCTGTATCTCCTTATTGAATATGCTGAAAGCAGGCTAGTTTAAAAGTACTTACCTGATCTTAAGCTGTTCGAACTGTTTTTTGAAAGTTTCGATTAAAGGTACTTCAATGCAGGCTAGTTTAAAAGCACTTACCTGATCAACATAAATACTTTTATGTTTCCCCTTAAGTACATGTTGAAAGCAAGCTAGTTTAAAAGTACTTACTTGATCTTAGACTGTGCTTTGTTCTTCATTTGTTTTTTTCTACACTTCCTATCTATTTCATCCCATAAAATCACCTTTAAAGATCCTTTGACATAAGTAACTTGCCCCATGGATCCTGTTTGAACCTTGCTGTCCAATTAAAATCCTCCTACGACTCCATAGCCCAATGGGTTAAAGCTGTCTTTACCTTTTCTGTCAGCCAAAAACATTCCTTCACTTGTAGACATCCTCAACCTTTCTTTTGAGCTGATTCCACTTTCATTATGCCTTGGCCCAACCAAAAACAAACAAACACAAACCATGTTCTTCATAACTAGCCTAATATCACAATTTAAGCTTTAAAGATCATATCTTTGAACTTATTCTTAGAGAGATCCCTCTCTGGATTCAGGAGGGCTAGATCCTCGAATCCCAAAGCGGTTTGATGTTGCCCCTGCAGTTGGACTTTTTCCAATCTTGCTAATTACAGGGTGATAACAGAAGGTCCACAACACCACTTCCGGAGCTTGATTTTCAGAGGAGGGAGCATCCCTTTCTTTGGGAGATCAATGAGGGAGATTTATGAGAAAATTTTACATCTTGGCACTTGGCCAAAAAATAATCCATCCCCTACAGCGTATTCCCTTGCAGGAACTGCGTCATTTTTCTGAGTATTGAAGTTTTAGGGTCAAGACCCTTGATCTTGAGCTTGTTCCTTGGGGAAAGGACCAACCCTTCTCCCGGAAGGATTGTATAAGCATATTCTTCTACTCCTTGTATCATTTAGCTACATATATACAGAGTTGCAGTATAACTATGTTATTTCAGATCTATATCTGCTGATCTAGTATTTTATACTTGTACTTTCATGGAGCCCTTACTGGGTCATTCTTATATTGTATAAAAAGGAAGAGATCTCCATTTTTCTCAGCCATTGAATGATTGCAATCTCCATATCTCATATTTCTTGTAAATTGTTGCATAAAACCTCATTAAAATAACGTTTTCATATGCTTCAGGAATTTCTGTTGGCATAAGTCATGGGGTTTGGGCATTTTTGCATTGTATTGGCTTGGGGAGAGTTATTTAGCATGGCTAGAGGGATTTGTTTTTGCTCCAATTTTGTATGTGAGATGTATATAATATGAACTAAGGGATCCAAGTCCTATCTCTCACATTTATAGCATAATTCCCTGTAAATAACATTTTTATGCCCTATATTGCTGCATTTCCTCACTTTGGAATGAGTTAATGGGACATATTCTTGCTGTTGAACATTCATTTGATGGTTAGGTGTTCCTTTCACACCTTATGAGCTGATTTACACTGCTATTATGTTAATGCATTGTTGCATTCCCATTTTGGGATATTATAGCTTTCCCTTGGCCCCACTCAATTAGGTCATTTCCTTCATGAGATCCATCTCCCTCCAAAACTGTGTTATTCCTCAATTAATCTCCACTCCTCCATGACAGTGTTGTTGACTTGGTCAAAGTTGACTAATCAACATGCTCCATCCCATGTTCACACTTGGAGGTGCTTTATTTAGCTGCTAAAAAGGTCTCCTTTCACACTTGAAGTGTTTTTATTGCTGTTTAGGATAATTATGGGCCTTCCTACCCATTTATTCACCTACCTAGTGATAAAAAAAACTATAATATTCCATTTAGCTTAACGTTAAATTTTTGGAATATTACAGTCCTCCCCTCCAAAATGTTGCTTGTCCTCAAGCAACTGTATAAGGAGAGAAAAGTTCCTCCCCTCCTCCTCTTATGGCCTTCTCATCAATAGTCCCCACCACTGCTCAAAAAAATCTGCAATAAATCTTCCCTCCAATGTGTCCTCCCAAGTATGCAAAACCAAATGGCTCACATCATGAAAAGGTGGAAGGTGTAAGTGGAAACCTTCTTGCTGTCCAATGGCCTCCTCAAGGTAGGCGTTATGAATAGCATAGGAGATCTCATTCCCAATGAGAAACTCCCCAAACCCATGCTATCTTCCAAATGAAATGGGCCATTCTAGGTAGCTCTCAAAAGAATCCTCAACCCTCGGTTCATGCAATGTATTGGGGTTGTATGGAGAGATTAAATTCTTCCACCCAAGTTGTTTCTCGCTCCATTTATGGTATGTATGGGGCTTTTGCTGATCTTGGGATGAAGTGTCATGGCCTCCAAGAATGGCCCAAGCTACCCCACCAAACAAATCAGCCATGAAGTTCCTCCTGCAAAAACTCAAGTTCTCCAAATGGCTCCTCCCACATGAAGAAAAGAGATGTAGTATGGCAATCATGGTTTGCCCATTGTTTCTCCTGAAACATGAAACATGTAAAGTAGGGAGAATCATACCCCCAATGGGCACCTCCAAATCTTGTCCCACTCTCCAAACAAAGCTTCCCATGAACATAGGAACATCAGCAATATATGGAAGCAAAAACCAATGAAACCAAGTTGCCATATGACAACCGGAAAGTGGATCATAGTTCCACACATGGAACCAGTGCAGTGCATCCCCTGCCTGCCTCAAATCAGAGAATAACAAGTTTTTTACCAGCCACTTGTTTACTGCCACAATCATCCTATAAGATAGGATCATGAATGTAAAATGTGGTGTCAATGGTGCACACCAAGAATCATGTGGCTTCCCCCACAAACCACCAATAGGATAGCCCATCTCAATGCTAGATTTTGGCCTCAAGTACATCATAATATAATGTATAAGAAGGAATGACCCTCCTTGATACAACATGCTGCTTATATAAAGTAAAGAAGTGAAAATCATAATGCAAATGTGTACCTTCTCTACCATATACCTTGGTCCTTGAGCTGAAATGGCTCAACTGAAAATTCTCCCTCACCCCAAATGAGTAGGGAAGTGGTTGTGAAATCCTCTCTATCACAATCTGGGCTATGCATATCTCCAAATGCTAATATATATCCCACTGGATTCCCTCCCAAGTGAACTCCTCCATCAAAGAATAAAATGCATCAAAGTGTATGGAAAGAAAGTCCACATGTGCTGCATGTAGTAGCTTCCTCTTGAGCTCAGAAACTCTATTCAAGAAGACTCTACCATAAGAATAGATGACCTCTCCAACCACCATATATCTATCATCTCCCTCTGGGTCATCAAGAATCATGCAAGCACCAATATCCTTGGAGTACTCTACCAAGAGTCGAGACCTCCAATATGGATCAATCCTCCTAAGAGACAGTGTTGAAGATCTGAAATGTGAAGCTCCCCACATGTTTTTGTCTTCTCCTTTGACATCCCCCATGGCAAAGACATCCTCCAAAGTGCTTCCATGCCCATCATGTAGCTGCTCATGCTCAAATAGAAGTGGTGACCTTTGGAAGTTGGCCTCCCATGAGAAGCTCCCATCCAAAAATAATCTCTTGATCTTGGCCAATGTAAGCATGAGTGGCCTCTAGGGAAACTTTTAAGGATAGAAATGTATCTTAAATTTTAGAAAGCTTGGCGAATCTTACTAGTCCCTAACATGAAAGTTATAAAATATTTGGTCATATCTTTGTAAAAACATTCAAATTTATAATGATTTTATATAAAGTATCTGTATAATTTTGGCGATATTTAAGGTAAAATAATTTTATACTATAAAACTTGGCGAATCATTTTTAGAAAAAAATGGAAATTAGTGAATCTTTCTTTTTGAAAAACCATGTAAAATTATCCCACTTGTGAATATTAGCCCCTAAAAGTTTCCATGGTGGCCTCCATCTACTCTAATGTATGGAGGATTCCTTCCTCAAAGGAAGTACCCTCTGTTTCTCCAAATCCATGGAGCAGCTCCCTTGCACCATGAAGGTGCCATCCTCCATCACTTTTGCAAATTCTATTAGTGCAGTACATATAGTGAGATTGGAAGATTATGAAAATGGAAGAATGTCTCCCTCCTCCTTGAGTCCACCCCAAACTCTCTGCACTGTAATAGACCCCTCCAAAGTATCCACCCCTCCGGGATCTAAGAGTGGTGTTATCCAATGTGAAGCATTCCTCATCATCTCCTGATCTGGTGGTCTCCCTGGTGGAATGCCTCCATGTAATGAGACATGTCAATGACAAGAGTAGACTGTACATATGGATGGACAACCTTGTCCCTGCCCTTACAACGCAAATCAGTCTGCCTCTTCTTTTCATTAACCCTATGAAATAGATAGGGGTGTGTGCTCCTCATCATGTGATGCTGACCTTCCTCCATACCTTCTCCTTCCATCTACAATGCTTCACAATCATGTTGTTCATTGATTGTGCCTTGAGCTCCATATATGTAATATTCCTAAATTAGCATGTAGCTAATAGGGATATTATTTTTTTCTTTAAAAAATCTAGTTAAAAGAATAAATGCGCAAAGGAGGTTAATCAAACTCATAATGAATAATAAATCAATGCCAAATTTGAAAAATGATAAATCTTGGCTATGTAAATAAGCACCCTTAGGTGTGAAAGGGGCTAATCATCTTGACTGGGTCAACCTTGACCAAATCTACAGCGCTGTATTGGAGGAGTGCTCATCAATAAGGCACAACATAATTCTAGTTGAAGATCTCTTGTGTGAAAGGGATGAGTCCATTGAAGGTGGTTTAGGGTTTTGCACACTCTCATCTTATAAAAGGAAGGGGAAGGCAACACGAGGGGGTTTTTCATGATATGATCTTTTGATATATTGTCTGTTTAGACCATATATCTTTCTTTTGTTGTTTAGCCTAGATTGAAAACGTTGTTTAGCATTGGAATTTCATGTTTAGGAGTTCCTCCTCTTCCCATTGAGTAGCTCTTGGGAGAGTTTGTATTGCATAGTCCACTATCTAGCTTGAAGGCCAAGCTTCTCATTTCAATTAAAACTTAGATCCTATTGAGGGTTTGGTTGTCTTTGCAAGTTGCAACAAGTGGAGATTAGATCTATTCATATCTAAGACATTACAATTCCCTTTTTCAGTGGAGGAGTCCTCTGCTCTATTGGAGGAAGTTTATTCGATTTATTGAGCTTCATTTTTTGATCTTGGCATGTGGCCAGCTAATATCTATACCCTACAACGTAGTTTTTATTCTAGATCTACGTTATTCTTGTAGGAGTTGTTGCAGGGAGTTTGGGTGCACTATTTGGAGAGCTGGTTTCGAAGTGTTGGGAATCTTCCCTTCACTTTGAGGTCCCTTGGAGGAGATATACACATTGTATATTTCAGATCTGATCTGCATATTTTGAATATTTCAGAATTCTGTATATTTCTTCAGATCTCCTTTCTTAGATCTCAGATATACTGCTTATCCTTTGTGTAATGCTCAAAACCCCAAGGGGATCTCAAAGAGGAGCCTTTCTAGTGCATGGATCTGATATGGATCTGAATTTTTATGCACAGATCTACTCTAGATCTGACATGTAACCCATAACAGTTTGCAGCCTCATAAAATAACGATGTCAAGGCAGTTTCAGTCCATTCATGTGGTTGCAGCGCCTCTTTTGAGGGAACTTCTTCTATTTATTCCTTGTATTTCTAGCTATGTATTTCATGGGCTTCATTGTACAATTATATTGCTACTGTAAATACTATTGAAGAGAATTTTATTGGCCTCCTACCCTTGATATAAGTGAAATGTGCTATTTCCTTGTTGTATTATTCATACATTGCTGCAGTCCCACTTTTGGGTATTTTCCAACTATACTAGTTGTGGGAGATCTGTTTAACCCACCTAGAAAGATTTGTTTCTATTCCCCTCTTCGATTTGGGTCTTAGATTATTATATCTAAGCGATCCAAGGGCTGATTTAATATTCTGTAGCAGTCATTCCTGAAAAATGCATTTTTTAGGCATGCCTTGCTAGCTGTCCCAATTTTGGGATATTACAGTGGTATGAGAGCAACTATCTTGGCATAGCCTTTGCTTGCTTATTGAAGAGCCAATATGTCTTTTCGTGAAAGGAAAATACCAATGAAGAAATGTGGTTACATTGAAGACACAAAAGAAAAGGGTAAGATCCCTTTAACTAGAAGTTTGTAGAGAGAAGAGTTCTCTAAAACTCTTTCTCAAGCTTTGAATGAACTAAAAGAAGGAATCTGGGGAATGAAGAATGAAAGACAAGAATATATTTTGAGGTTCGCACATGAAGGAAGTGTTGAGCTCCAAAGATGTTCTTTCTTCCACCACATTCCACTCTATTTCTTTTGTCCATTATTAATCACAGGCTCAAATGATCAATAGAATTAGTTAAAATTGCTTTAAGAATGAATATCATGACTAACTTGCTATGTTTTTATGATTTTGTCATTGTAGTACTTTTTTAACTAAATCTAGCTATAGAATGCAGACATTCTATAGCTAGTTGCCGATTCTATAGCCGTCTTCATGTCTACGCAGGTTCCAGGTGTCATCTCAGAGAAAAACACATATGGTCATATTCCACAACATTCCCTCATCATTTTTTACTCTCCACGAAGTTTGAATGGAATTCTGTAGGTGGTTATGCATGTGGGAACTCAAACTAGGAGATAGACTCCTAATAGGACAAGAACATTCCAGATGTCCTTAATCATAATACGAGACCACCATCAGAGTTCCAGTTTGATTTTAATTTGGAAAGAAAATTTTCCCTAGGTTATCTCAAGACAGTTATGTAATTTTTGTTATAAATATGGCTCAGGAAACCAAGGGACAAGGTTAAATTTTGTGTTTGACTGCTAGATTTCAGAAGTCCGAAAACACTCTGTTTTGAAGTAATTTCTCTTTAATGAAAGAAGCATCACTTCCTTGAAAGAGTTGAGTCAATATTGAAGTATATTTCATGCTACTCTGGTGGTAGAGGGCCCCTGCTACTTGAGCAGCCTTGTTTATACGGTTTAGATAAGTATTTTAGTCTCGTTTTCATTTCTAGCTTAGGCAAGTTTCTGAAGTTTATGTTCATACTTGTTTACATTAATTATCACAACTAGACTTACTCTTATAAACTCTTCCAAAATATCATCACGATGAATAAGGCATAGCTGTGGTATTGTAGGTTTTAGTTGCATTTCCTTTCGAATTTTATGATTTATGCTTGTTTACACTAAGTGTCACAGTCGGTCTTACTCTTACAAACTCTTCCAAAACATCATTAACAATGAATAAGAAACAGCTGTGGTGTCTTAGATTCTAGTTGTATTTTCTTTCAATCTTATGTTTATGTTCAATTGCATTGAATAATACAGCCATACTTGTTTTACAAACTCTTCCAAAATATCATTCCTATTGAATGAGATGGGCTATAGAATTCCATAGACTAGTTGCATGTTAATTTAGTTACAGCACTCCGGAGGTTGATTGCATTTAGTTCAGCTCTGTCACTACATTTCAAGTTTGATAATGGAATTTTAGTTTAAAACTATTCATTGTACTTCAAGTAGACTAGTATCACTCTAGTTTAGTCTTAGCTCACTGTATTAGCATTCTAGTTTAGTTGTTATCCATTGCATTTTAAATTGTATTCGTTGTTAAATTTAAATACCACGGTCTTCATTATTTACAAAACTTCTTTTGTTCCAACCTCATATTAATACATAATCATCTGGACAGAAGCTAGTATCAGTCTAAGGCCTGGGGTATTTTGCAACCTTTTTACCATTTCATAAATAAGCCTTTTTCTCAAAGACTATTCTAAAAAGAAATCTATAACTTTTGAGTGAGGCCTAGTGGTGCTAAATTGAGTTGCGGAACAGAATTAGAAGTTAGTTCAGAGTAGAAATCTTATTGTGCTACAAATTTTCTTTTCCAAATATGTTCCAATAAACCTTTAACCATGGATGAGATGTTGTAACATTGTAAGTTGATTGTTTATTTGGGAGAACTTTATTTACACTTAACTTGTCCATTTCTCAAGCTCTTCCAACACATCTTTAATGAATGAATTGGATAAGTTCAAGTTCATGTTGTGATTTATTCCCTTGCAATGAAGTCATTATCAAGCCTTACATTTGTTGTTTGCCATCCATAGTTTAGGCTTTGTTCTGTTTTAACACAACCAATAGCTTCTTTTCACCAGCACTTAGTTCTTTCCCTTTTCAACATAAAACTCTAAAACCAAAAACATCATAAAACACTAAACACAACATAGTGAGAAACAAATACCTAGGCACATATAGTGCACCACACTTCATCAGTTTACTAGCCCTGGTTGACAATTAATGAACTCAATTTAGGAACACTAGGTTGAGCACAAACAGGAAGCCCCACTACTTCATATGATGGGTGTGATCATTCAGCCACATCATCAGATTTAAAATTCTCTATCAACCACTTTTCCATGAAGAAGAGGGAGAATAAAGGAGATGTGCTAAAGAGGGAGACTCTTGGTGATTATTTGCAGGGGTATGAGGCTCAATATAAGGAGTTCAAAGATCACTTGAACTTCCAATGGTTTTGCAAGATCAAGGAGGAAGGAAGAAACAAGCAGCATGGTGTGAGTAGATTCTTCTTATATACTTTTGATGGATCACCTAAATGTCCAGCTAGGGCTTGGGTGAAGGAGCTAGACACCTATGTGCAGCAACATCAAGTCTCGGAAAAGGAAGCCATCAAAGTGGCAACACTACATCTTGAGGGTAAGGCTTATTCTTGGTGGTTGTTTGAGACTTTTTCCTTAAATAATGCAAATACATTTACCTATGCAAGGTTCATTAAAAGAGTAGTGGAAAGGTTTGATGAAGGATCTTATGAAACACCTTCTATGGAGTCTATCAAACCAAATCAAACAAAACTTTTGCATGGATTGGAAGGGTCCTTAAATCTAGCTCCATTTCAAGGGGATGGAAACTTGTATGATGTTTTGCCAAGGTGTAATGTTCCAAAATTTTCATGAAGATAATTGGAACATTAATTTTTACTTATTTAATTTAGGAGGTTAATAAAATGGGTAAAATGCCCATGAGTAGGAATAATATTCTTCATAATGTGAAAAGGATCAATGGGGCAACTTAATTTTGCACCTTCTAGTGTGAAAAGGAGCAATTGCATGAGGACAAGGTCAAGTTTGACCAAGTCAATAGCAATGCCTAAGAGGTGTAGCTTGCTTGGGAAGACAACGCAGTTTTGGAGGGAGAGAGATTCCTTGTGGAAGATACCCCAATGTGTGGGGTCCATGGCAAAGAGGCATTCAATGGAATAAAAGGAGGAAGAGGCAGCCATAGTGAGATATCTTTGAGCATATGATTTTAGTTTGAAGACTATTTTGCATACTCCAGTTGTTCAGCTGAGTTGCAGTGCTTCTTAGCATGAGGGATTCCTGATAGGATTTCATCTCCTTCTTGAGATGCCTCTTGAAGGATTTCACTTCATTTTCTCCCCATCTTGGCTCAAGGCCAAAGCCATTATTCAGTCACTGCGTTATTTCTACTGAAGTATAACGTAGTGTTACTGGGTGTTGCAGTGGAGGGTTCCACAACACCATTCCTTGTCTCATATTTCAGAGGATGGAGTCTCTATTCCTTGAGAAGATTAGTAAGGAAGGTTTCCAGGGAATATTTTCATATTTTGGCATCAAGGCCAACGTATCCCATCATAGACAGTGCAGTCTAGCCTCCATACTTCGTTATTTCAGTGCACACTTGCAGTGAGGGGTTGCACCAGCTTCTTGGAGGGCAAGACCTTCAGTGCTGGGATCAGCCTTACATTGAGAGATCCATTAGAGGAGGTTTCTTTCAGATTGTACATCTTATTCAGCCATCTCCATGTTATTATAGTTTTGAGTTGCAGCTGCTGCCTAGCAACTCCGGCATTTCTGCATAATTTCCATTTGTATATGTATTTTAGCCAATCCTTCCAGGGATTGTTGTTTTAGTGTTTTCAGGGGTTGAGAGCTTGCTCCCCCTCATTTATTTGAGCTAATATTGATATATCATTCTATTATCATGTATTTTTTTGTAGTGTCTTCTATAAACTGCATTATTTTAGCCAGGGCTTTTCATATGAAGCAGTGCTCTTGTATTTCCTTGTACATGCTCTATTGAGGCTTCCATTGCCTAGTTGGAGTGATTGATTCCTCCACATATTGTATAAATTTGTTGCTATATAACATATTTGTTGGCTATATCTCTCTTCATGTGTTCACAGCTATAAGAATAACGTTTTCATTCCATCATATGAGCTTACACTTGTTGTAGTCCCTCATCGGGCATTTTTAGGGGACATCTAGTAGTGGGAGATCTGTTTAACCACTCTAGAAGGATTTCTTTGGAGCCATCTCTTATATTCAGGACTTAGATACATTTATCTAAGGGATCCAAGTCCTTGTTTCAATTCTTGTAGCATCCATTACTAGAAAATGCGTTTTCCAGTCATGCCTTGCTAGCTGTTCCAGATTTGGAATATTACAGTGGTATCAAAGCTGCTTTCTTGGCTCAACCTGTGAGTCTAAGCCCAAGAAGATCAAAAGATTGAAGAGCATGGGATTTATCTCATCATATTTTAGATCCATGAAGAACCTCCCCAAGGAGGATAAGAATAAATAAGAGGAAGAACCCTTCACTTCCTATTCTCATCAAGGAGAGAGAGAAATAGGTAGGAGAAAGACTCCATCTTTTGGAGAAGAAAAATAAGAAGGGGATAAGCTTGCAAATATTCTTCCTAAATCTATACATATGATTCATGAATATTTCAAGGAGATCAGGAGGAATATGTATGGAGAATCTCCTGGAGGGTTTGATTCAAAAGCAAACTCTAGATTTGAGGAGTGTGAGCATGCAACTACACATCCTAATACTCAGCGTAGTCACATACCCAGGATTTCCAGAAGAGAGATGGGAAGAGAAGAAGAGGTTGCTAGGAGGGAAACCCTTAGTGATTTCTTGAAGGAGAATGAGTCTCAAACTTAGAAATTCTGAGATCATCTTAGTTTTTCAGAGTTTTGCAAGATGAAGGTGAAAGGAAGAGAGGAGCAGGATAGATTTCATCTATATACCTTTGAAGGTTCACCTGTATGTTCAGCCAAATATTGGGTGGATGAGTTAGAGACCTTCTTGCAGCAGCACCACATTCTTGAAGATGAAGCCATCAAAGTTGTAGCGCTGCATTTGAGAGGTAAGGCTTTTTCCTGGTGGATTTTTGAATCCTTTTCTTTAAGAAATGTAGACATTACATCCTATGCTAGTTTCACTAAAGCATTAGTGAGAAGATTTGATAGGGGGATTCATGAGACACACATGGTGGAGGTAAACAAGAAAACTCAAGCAAAACCCTTACATGAAAACTTGCACCATAATTTGTCAGAAAAGATGCTTCTATCTCATACCTTTAAGCAAAGGGGCATGGAGATCTCTTTTTCAAAAAGGGATCCAATCATTGGAGATTTTCCCACTCATGTTGCAGAGATTGAGGGAAACAACGCTGTTAGATCTAGAGTTGATCTAGCACCTCATGTAGAGGAAGGAGGAGCACTTGCTCCAACTAGAGGGATGCTTGCATCTTTGCAAGGTAGTCCCCAGGATCTCATGTGTGGAGATCAAGGCACAACTCATGTTTTACATGTGCCATTGCTGAGGAGGTGTGGAACCATGGAGACACAAGGAGAAGGTAGGGAGAAGACCCAGCATCATGAGATGAGGAGTACACATCCCTATTCATTAATGAATGTTGATGCACCTAAGAAGGTGATTGGATTGCGCAATGGAAGCATGGAGAGCTTTCTCCATTCATCTATTCAGTCATCTCTTGTTGAGAATGTCTCATTTCATGGAGACATTTTTCCAGGGAGACCATTGGACCAGCAGAGGATGATGGATGCTTCACATGTTGAGGCACCACTCATGGATTTTAGGAGAGTGGAGACCTTGGTAGAGCTTGATACAACGCTGGGAGTCTGGGTTAGACTCAAGGAGGGAGAGAGCATTCTCTCAACATCATCAACACCCACTTCCATTTCATATTATGTGTTGTGGCAGAAGTAGCAGAGGAAGAATAACAACCTTCCAACTTGCATATTTGGCATAGTAGATGTCATAGAGGAGGATGACCATATGACAGATACTCTTCATGAGAGATCATCAACGCTATCACTATGGAGGTTAGATCCATATTGGAGCTCCCAGTTGTTAGTGAAGTATTCCAAGGATATTTTTACTTGCATGATCTTGGATGTCCAGTTGCACTTGGAGGGATATTTAGTCAGAGATGAGGTCATCTACTATCATGGTAGGATCTTCTTTCAGAGAGTTTCCAAGCTCAAGGAGAAGTTGCTACAAGTAGCTTATGAGGATTTTCTTTCCAGCCCTACTTGTTCTTTGAGAGCATACCACACCATCATGGAGGGGTATTCTTGGATGGGCTTTGAGGAGGAGATATATCAGCATATGAGCAGATGCATAGACCAGATGGAGATGGAGGAGAGACATAACTCTTTGGAGGAGTTATCATAGCCACCTATTTTTCCTTTGAAGATGAGAGGAGACTCACTTATGAGCCACTCCACTCATATGAGCAGGACATATGGTAAGGGTATTCATATTTGTTCACATGATTATTTGTATGATGTATGTATGCATCCCTTAACCATACATGTGCAAGATAATGCTCCAAGGAGGAGCGCTCGTTTTTCTAGACCACATGGTTTAGATGAGGCCATGAGCATGATTGATGGCCATTCCCTAGGAGGACTTAGGGAAGAGATACATTATGGAGGACATGTTCATTGTACACCTCACATCATTCACTTCCTCCATACTTATGAGGAGATTGGAGCAGTAGGCAAGTGGTTGAGGAGCCACTTATTTTATCAGTATCTATTGTAGTTGAGGGTCAAGTTGTGTTGGTTGCACTTGAGGGACCTTTTTCCTTCACATTTTTTGCATATGGTAGCAAGCATGATTCTCATCTTTGCTCCCTATGGCTCTATTGTTTCTGTCTTTATGAGGAGCATACTTGGGAGAGAGGCATATTGGGTGAATGTGTCCTTTGAGGGAGAAATTCCTCACACTTTTTGCACTACATGTTCTAAAGGGAGCATGGGAGATGGTATGGACACTAGAGCAACTCAATTGTTTCCATATGAGGTGAGCCATATGATAGAAGACATGCCATATGTTGATAACTTCCAACTCATCATATATGGAGATACTTGGGCCAGCATGATTTGCAGCGTTGGGGGAGATATCTTTGGAGGTCTAGTCCTCATCTTACCACTTGAGGGAAATATTATTACAACCCAGGATCAACACTTTCTCTACACTTATCATAAGTGGAGAGATGGACAATGTGGGGTAGGCTACATTTTCTCCCATGTGCAGAATTTCAAGCCACCTACTTTGTTGGAGCCAAAGGTGGAAGATAGTTTTCAGGAGTTGCCTAGTTGGGAGGTGGCTCACTTTGCATGGCTAATAGCCTGGGGATGGAGGATCCATATGAGGGAGATAGCTCCCATTAGATTTCAGATCCCATTCCTCAAAGGGACCTCTAGACATCATTTTGTTATGCTCTTGAGTATTTCACTTTCACATGATGATAGCTTGATAATTGAATTGCATGCTGAGGAGAAACATTGTGGAGGCTTGATTGATGAGATAACATCACTTTCCTTGGGAGAGATCATCATACAGGGATGCTACAGGGAGAGGAGGAAATAAATTAGTCTATCCTTGCATTTGCTTGAGGACGAGCAATCTGTGAAAGGGGAGGACTGTAATGTCCCAAAATTTTCTTGAAGATAATTGGAACAATAATTTTTTCATATTTCAACTAGGAGGTGAATAAAATGGGTAAAAGGCCCATGAGTAGAAATAAGATCCTTCATAATGTGAAAAGGATCAATGGAGAAGCTTAATTTTTCACCTTCCAGTGTGAAAAGGGGCAATTGCATGAGGAAAAGGTCAAGTTTGACCAAGTCAACAGTGCTACCTAAGAGGTGTAGCTTGCTTGGGAAGACAGCGCAGTTTTGGAGGGAGAGAGATTCCTTGTGGAAGAAACCCTAATGTGTGGGGTCCATGGAAAAGAGGCATTCACTTGCATAAAAGGAGGAAGAGGCGGCCATAGTGAGATATCTTTGAGCATATGATTTTAGTCTGAAGACTATTTTGCATACTCCAGCTGTTCAGCTGAGGTGCAGTGCTGCTTAGCATGAGGGATTCCTATTTAGGATTTCCTCTCCTTCTTGAGAGGCCTCTTGAAGGATTGCACTTCATTTTCTCCACATCTTGGCTCAAGGCCAAAGCCATTATTCAATCACTGCGTTATTTTTGCTGAAGTATAACATAGTGTTACTAGGTGTTGCAGTGGAGGGGTTCCACAACACCATTCCTTGTCTCATCTTTCAGAGGAGGGAGTCTTTATTCCTCGGGAAGATTAGTAAGGAAGGTTTCCATGGAATATTTTCATATTTTTTCATCAAGGCCAACATCTCCCATCATAGACAATAGATTCTAGCCTCCATACTGCGTTATTTCAGTGCACACTTGCAGTGAGGGGTTGCACCAGCTTCTCGGAGGGCAAGATCTTCAGTGTCGGGATCAGCCTTGCATTGAGAGATCCATTGGAGGAGTTTTCTTTCAGATTGTACATCTTATTCATCCATCTCCATGTTATTATAGTTTTGAGTTGTAGTTTTTTCCTAGCAACTCAGGCATTTCTGCAGAATTGCCATTTGTACATGTATTTTAGCCAATCCTTCCAGGGATTGTTGTATTAGTGTTTTCATGGGTTGAGAGCTTGCTCCCTCTCATTTCTTTGAGCTGATATTGATATATCATTCTATTATCATGTATTTTGTTGCAGTGTCTTATATAAATTGCGTTATTTTAGCTAGGGCTTTTCATATGCAGTAGTGCTCTTGTATTTTCTTGTACATACTCTATTAAGGTTTCCATTGCCTAGTCATTAGGGGAATTTGTGATCTAAAATGGGCCTCCTAAGAAAAATGTACACCAAAAATAAACTTTATAAGAACCAATAAGATTCAAGATGATGATGTTAACCATGGGGAATGATTCACCATTTTTCAAGTAAAAAGGTAAAAAGATTAAAAAATAATAAAATTATAGAACTACTTTTTCAACTCGTATTTTCAACTTATATCCCAAAGTTTTTACTCAAATTTAAAGCAGGATTACTCGTTGGATGCAAAATTTAATTCCTCATCCAAGGAGTACCCATGTTTCATACTTTCAATGAACCCTGCTACTCGAAAAATGAGAAATACATAAAAAAACGTGATTACAATCACGTTTTTCATATATTTCTCAATTTTCGTGTAGCAGGACCCATCACAAGTATGCAACATGGGTACTCCTTGGATGCGGAATTAAATTTTGAATCCAACAAGTACTCCCACTCGAAATTTGATTAAAAAATTTGGGAGATAAGTTGAAAATACGAGTTGAAAAAGTAGTTTTTTATGTTTTCTCTCTAAAATTTGATGATGTAATCAAATCTTATTTTATTTTTTCCACTATTATTTTATAATTTCCTTAGGAAGCCCATTTTAGACCTCAAAATTCCCCTAATGTGGAGTGATTGATTCCTCCACATATTGTATATATTTCTTCTATATAACATATTTGTTGGCTATATCTCTCTTCATGTGTTCACAACTATAAGAATAATGTTGTCATTCCATCATATGAGCTTACAGTTGTTGCAGTCCCTCATCGGGAATTTTCAGAGGACATCTAGTAGTGGGAGATTTGTTTAACCACTCTAGAAGGATTTATTTGGAGCCATCTCTTGGATTTAGGACTTAGATACATTGGTCTAAGGGATCCAGGTCCTAGTTTCAATTCTTGTAGCAGCCATTATTAGAAAATGCATTTTCCAGTCATGCCTTGCTAGCTGTTCCAGATTTGGAATATTACACAAGGGCAAAGTCCCCATTGCATGAAGATCTTTCTTCTCAATAAGAAGACATGGAGATTCCTCCTTCAAAAGAATACCAAGATCTAAGGTCTCCTATTGATGAGGAGGTATTTTCAACTATGTGTTAGTATGAATCTTGATTCGAGGTGTACGAAAAAATACCACTTTAGTTGTGCATAACAAACAGCCCTAACAACAGAAATGACTGCTAATATCTTCATATCTGTAGTTAGATGATCAAGACAAATGCTGCAAAAATCTAGATCTATGCATTAGAAGACATTAAACAGTAGAAAAATAAGATTTACTCCATATATCCAATAGACAAGACAAGAATATATCCAATGAAATTTTATATTAAGAGCACTTGGGAAGAAAACACAAGAGGGTGTTCCCTATTCTCCTCAATGGGATGGGTTCTTGTAAGCCCTCTGCACTTCAGATTTAGAATTCCTTTCTCTTGATGGTGTAGAAAACCCAGACAAAAATGGAAAAATATGGCTATGATAATGGATCAATAGCCAGACCAAGAGTTGAGATCCAGAGTGATCTTTAGGCAACAAAAGGTGAAAAATGAATGGGAAAACCCTTCTATTTATAAAAAAATATTGAGTTAGTCTAGATATTGGTGCATAATTAAAATATTATTAACCAAATCAAGATCCAACTTTTATGGAATATTTTATTATATTTGTTGGAGGGAAAAAGAATTTGACTTGAGTCAAATGCCCTTATTTGTAAATAATAAATAAATAAATGATTTATTTATCATTTTAAGGATGTGATTAAGTAATAATAAATAAATAAATGATTTATTTATCATTATAAGGATGTGGTTAAAAAATAATAAATAAATAAATGATTTATTTATCGTTTTAAGGATATGGTTGTGTAATAACCAAATAAATAATGATTTATCTAATTAATTTCCTTGTTTTGGGTTAAATATAACCAGGAATATTAATTAAACTATTGTTTAACTAATTATTCCTTGAGGAAAATAAAAAAAATATGGATTTATTTAATGTTTCCCCATGGGGTTTCCTGTTTAGACCATAAACAACTTAATAAAGGTGGTTTACTAAGTTATTTTTCATAGTCAATGCAATTTTACTTGGGGTAAAATTGGTCTTACTTGGTGTACTTGGGTCCATCTAATAACAATGGATTAGATGAACAAAAAATGGTGTAACAGATTGCCCCCCATCGTGTGAGCGTTAGGAGCTAATCGTATGACCAAAGTACATTGTAAAAACTCAATCACTAGAAAAAAATGGGGAAATCAAAGAGAAAGGATTTTAAGGTAGACCAAAGTGCTGAAAGAACTAGACCCTGAGGAGGTGACTTGCAGGTGCAATAAGTATTTTTGATCAGTGAGTACCTACTATAGGCGGTGGGGGAGACATATCTATACTCGCCAAGGCAATAGTACAAACAATAAGGTGTCCGGAAAACCATGAGACGCCATAATGCTAGCATAAAAATGAGCCAGATAAATAACACGATAATGAATCCCACATACATATTGTTCCTGGGATAACAGCCAGGACTTGTATAATGATATCTTAGTACATGAGATATAAATGCAACCCAGATGCCCCTGAAAATAGGAAAGGGCTCTAAAAATCTGACTGACACATTCAAACAAAAAGGCATTGCAAGTGACTGAGGCCGACATCATCAAATGTATGGAGCTGCATCGAAGGCTGTAATGAAGAGTTCATCCAAGTGTGTGGGGGGCAACCTGTACTTCCACCCCCTCATGAGGGCTGAGACATCTCACACACACTGTTACACCATTTTTTGGTCATCTAACCTATTATCATTAGATGGACCCAAGTACACCAGGTAAGACCAATTTTACCCTAAGTAAAATTGCCTTCACTATGTTAAAACAGGAAACCCCAAAAGGAAATATTAAACAAACCTATATTTGTTTGATTTTCCTTATGGAATAATTAATTAAACCATAATTTAATTATTATTCCCAGTCATGTTTAACCCAAAATCAAAGAAATTAATTAGATAAACTCTTATTTATCTTATTATTTTCTAGGAATAATTATTTAAACCTTATTTAGATAATATTCCTGGTTAAATATGACCAAATCACCCACAAATAATTAAATAAATCATTATTTATTTAATTATCTTTCAACCACTTCCTTAAATAATTAAATAAATCATTATTTATTTAATTATTCTTCAACCACTTTTTAAATAATTAAATAAATCACTATTTATTTGATTATCTTTTAACCACCTCCTTAAAATGATAAATAAATCATTTATTTATTTATTATTCACAAATAAAGGGATTTGACCCAAGTCAAATAATTTTTCCCTCCAACAAATATAACAAAATATTCCATAAAAGGTGGATCTAGATTTGGTTAATGTTATTTTAATCATGCACCAAGATCTAGAATGACCCAATATTTTGTTATAAATAGGAGGGTTTTTCCTACCATTCTTCACCTTTTGTTGCCCATTAGATCACTCCGGATCTATACACTGGGTCCCTTTTTCACCATTTATTGTGAGCTCCCTTGAGTCTTCATTCCTTTGTGTGGTTTTCACACCATGTTGAGAGAAATCTTAGATCTGAAGTGCTGAGGACTTCCAAGAACCCATCCCACCGAGGAGAATTGGATACGCCTTCTTGTTTTCCTCCCAGGTGCCCAATTAATATAAAAATTCTTTCAAAAATTGTTCTTGTCTTGTCTATTGGTATATGGAGTAAACCCTTGTTTTTACTGCTTAATGTCTTTCCATGCATAGATCTGGTTTTTGCAGCTCTTTTCGTGTTCAAATAACCGCAGATCTGAAGATATTGGCAACCACTTTTGTTGTTAGGGCTATTAGTTATGCGTAGCTAAAGTGGTCATTTTTCGTACACTTCGACAAAGGATTCATACTAACAAATGGCGACTCCACACGGGTTTTAAATTACGACCGCTGTCGTTTTTCATATTCCTGCATATCCAGCTACTTCAGACTCTAGGGTTTCTTTTCAGCTGTTTATTTTTCCTATTTTCATGTTGTTTTTCTCACATAAAACCCTAAAACATCAAAATTTCTAACTTCCGTGTGTTTCTGGCCCTATTGCGCAGGTAAGCGACACCAGCCGCAACTGAGACGGCAACTTTTCTGAAAATCTGCCGTCGAGACAACCGGAACGGGGGGTCGCACTTTTTGGCCCATAAACTGCGACCTGGACCTCCAGGTCGCACTTTTCTGCCCCTTTTCTGCGACCTGCACTGAAAACAGGTCAGAAACTGCGACCTGCCAGTTTTTCAGTGATTTTTCTGCAATTTTTCTGGGTTCTGTTGCAGCTTCTGTCAGGGTCTTCCAGCCTCTGTCTCAGCCCGCCTTGACCAAGTTCTGATCTGTTTTTACTCATCTAAGTGGGAACCTAGCCCCCTAGGGCTTTAGTACCCTCCACTTTTTGTGGAAGAGTTTTAGCTGTTTCAGCTGTCTGTTTTTCAGACCTTCAGCCTCCTTTTTTTTCCAGATCTGTTACCTTCCTTTCAGATCCATTGTAACCAACCTTTCTTCCTTTCAAATCACCTCTTGTCATTTTGTTTGGACCTATTTTTAGGGCCCCCTCCTTGCCCCCTCCGTTTTTTTCTGATTACCTCCCTTCTTTCCAGCCACCTTGCCTCTGTCTCTTGGCTGTGATCTGCACCTCTTTGCAGCAGTTTTATCCTCTAGATCCCTGTCCCTTTTGACCCTAGATCTATTGGCCTCTTTTTATGTGTGTTTCGAATAGATTTTTTCCCTCTTTTAGAGTAGTTTTGAGAGACCCGCCTTCTTGGGTTAGATCGATGCATAGTTAGCTGTTAAATGTTCTGTTATTTCAGCAATCTATATTGTTCTCTGCAGATTTCTTTTCAGTTAGGCAGCACACTTTTTCTTGCTCTCAAAACGAAAAGGGTTTAAAAATTAAAATTAACGCACACCACACACTGACCCTAAGTGAAGAAGTGCCTGGTTAACACCGCCTAGCAAAGACTCTAAAATCAATTGTCACTGCACCTTATCTGCCCTTGACATTACTTGATTCTGTCCCTTTTTGCCCTTGCTGGTTTCCTTCTTCCTGTCATCATTGCGCCCCCAAGGCGCCTTTCCCGGAGACTTCTTGGCCTTCACCCTCAGTTTCCGGTTGATCGACCTGCTCCGCCCCGCCGTCGTCAAGCCAGTCCTCCTCCAACTCCTCTTCTGATTCTTTGGGTTCTCCTTTTCCTTCTAGGTCCTCCCCTTGTCACCTTCACTATGTCTGGTCCAGGGCCTAACGCTAGTGGTGCTCCCGGCCCTAATGCCGGAACTACTACTAGCGGAATCACCACGGGAACTACCTCGACTACACCCTTTCTCCCCTTCTTGGCAGGCCTCAGCCTCCCAGATTTGGACCGGTTGATAAACGACCCTATACATCATGACGCTAGTTGGCCTGCTATGCTGACAAAGCTCCCTTCCGATATCCCAAAGTTTGAAGGTCGTGCTAGAGAAGATCCTTCAAATCATGTTCGATCTTTCCACATGTGGTGTTCATCTACCTCCATTACCGATTACTCTCTTCATCTTAGATTGTTCCAACGCACGCTCACAGGCGAAGCTTCTAAGTGGTATGTTGATCAGCCCACTTCCTCCCATACCACCTTTGTAACTCTTGCCCGGTCTTTTTTATCTTACTTCCAGCTTCCCCTTCGTTATGACACTGGTATCGAACTCTTGACTTCCTTCAAGCAAACCTCTTCGACCCGCCTTTCTACCCATGTCCAGGAATGGCGAAGAAGACAGAGCCTATGTCAATCTCCTACCTTCGAAGACCGTGTCTACATGGACTGGTTCCTTAGATCTCTCTTGTCCCCTATCGAGAAAGATGTCGCATCACATTTTCCGCAAACCGAAGAAGATGCCCTCCAAATGGCGTTAAAATATGACATGATCTACGCTCAGACAGGTTATGATCCTACTGTACTTCCTGATCTCCCTAGACCTGGTGATGCCCATACACCGGGGGCGCCTCATGCCGCCGACAGTATCGTTGGATCTATCTCTCATCCCTCCGCTCAACCTCTCATGAGCTATGGTTTTCCTGGGGGAGGGGGCACCACTTCCTGCACTTCTCCCCCTCCCGGTAGCACGCATCCAGGATACGGCACACCTCATCCTTTTGCCCAACCTCCTGCTTACCTCAATGTTGCCCAACCTAACCATTACCCTTATCCGCAGCCTGGTGCGCCAGCTCCTCCAGCATATGCACTTTCACCTCCCTTGCCTTCTCAACTCCTGCAACAGTAGCCACCGCCCCCTCAAAAGCAGGTGGATGCATAGCAGGGATTCATGGCTACCCAACCACCTGACAGACAAGTGGCCACTCCACCTTCCCCTTCTGGTTCCTCCCATTACCAGATCCTCATGATGAACTCTGACCCACCTCTACCCATAGACCTTAACCTTCAAACTCGGTCCCGCCAGTACCCCAAGCCTCCCGCTCAGTCTGCCCCCGAGCCTCCTTCTTTAGGTTCTACAGAGCCTCTTTCGACACCGAGTGGTCCCTTACATATCCCTCAACCCAAAGTTGAGGTTCATACCAAGATTCCTAAGGGACCATTACGTCGAAACGCTGCTTCCGGTCGAGCTGCTCATTCGTATAGCATAGTAGATGATTTGGCGCAATCTCCTGCTGCCATTTCCACACTGGAACACCTCCAGTTGTGCCCTTCCCAAAAGAAGGCTCTACTATCTGCCGTGGGTGCTGTAGATCCTGCTGATGACCAAATGATTGTGTTTGACGCCACTCAATCGGACCACCCTCCTCCTCCTCCTTCCGTCGCCTTCCAAATCCCAGTCAAAATCTGGAACGCCAACATTTCCCGGTGTATAATTGATGAGGGGGCATCCACCTGCATGATGTCCGCTTCGGTTTGGAAGCAACTCGGATCCCCTGAGCTGGCCCTTTCCACGATCACCCTTCGAGCGTGGGATGGCCATGCCTCCCAGCCCATTGGCCTCTTCCGTAATTGTCCTATCACCCTTGCCGGTAAGACTGTTTGCGTTGACGTCGAAGTCATTAATGCCCCGCTAGACTACAACATTCTATTGGGGCGAAGCTACACCTATGCTATGTTTGCTGTCCCATCGGCGGTTTTTCGCAAGATGTCTTTCCCTCATAATGGAAAGATAGTCACCATTGACCAGTTGACATATCATGAGCCAAAATCTTAGACCTCACCTGAGACGACCATCTCTTCTGTAGCCAACAAGCAAACTTTCGATTCCTTGACCAATGTCTCCCCCGGCATTTACAAAGATTCCTCCCTGCTTGGAACCTTCCCTGGTCTTCCTCCTCCTCCTATCTCTGACCCCAACTCATTGAATGTTTGCATGATGCAATCGTCTCAGGCTGCTCTCAAGCAACCTGCTTTGGCTAGTTAGCAACCGCGCTCTTTGCAACCTGCTCCTAGCCCTTCACCTGCAGCTAGTAGTCATGAGCCTCTTTACCCTCCTGGAACGGTTCCTCTAAGCCTTAGCCATTTAGGAGCCGTTCCACCTGGCCATTACCCCTCTGGTCAGATACCGTTCCTCGCTCCCCCACCAGGAGTGTACACGGTACCGGTCATGGCCACCCTCTCTCTTCCTAACTTGACCCTTGGGATTCCCGTTTGGTACCTTGATCCTCCAGCCCCCACCTTGCCTGGTCAACCCAAACCTTATAATGCTTTGACCCCGGTTCAACCGGCCCCCATGCCTTCTCCCGCTGCATCAGTGCCTCAGCCACCTCAACAGGAACCACCTCCTGTTGCGACCACTTCGGGTAAGAAGGGAAAAGCTCGCAAGGGGGCATTAAAGGATAAGGCTGCCCCGACAAACCCTGCTCCTCCTCAGCCTCCAAAGCATACCATCCAGTGTGCTTTGTGTGATGTTGTCGGTCACGCCTCCCATACCTGTCCTGCAGTGCTTCATCTCAAGCCCATGGTTAATGTCACGTTCCGTGAGTCCGCGGTCCCAGAAGCCTCTGTTCCTTCCGTGACCGCGGCCAAGAACCCCAAGACTATTCACACCAACCACCCCTGTGCTTTGTGTGATCTCCATGGCCATTACACCCATCTTTGTCCCCGCCTCGAGGACTTCCGCACCTCTATCGCTGTGGCCCACCAATTCGAGGCCAAGCGCAATGAGTCCACCTCTCCCCTATTTGCGCATTCTGCTTCAGCAGAAATACCAGATATGACTGCTCCCATTGACATTCCCCCTCCTAATGTCGAGATGACGGAGCCTTCGTCCAACATTTTTTACCTATCATCATCCATGAGACCCTTGGGGAACATTCCATCTGAATCCTCCCCTGTTGTTTCGCTTGACCTTCCTTCAGCGATAATCTTGGGCTCAACATCGGTAGATCCTTTATCTACTTACTCTTCGGTCACCCCTTGTGACGATGCGCATGTGAACCTCTCTTCTCATGATGATGATTCCGGTCACTTCACCATGTCAGGTGGTCTTTCTTCCACCAGTCACCCCATCTTCTATCGCGATGACCACATTATGGAAAACATCCCCACCCCTGACGTTACCTATTCCCCCTTACATCGAACCCATGCGTTCACACCACACCCACCTTGTGGCCATTACATTGAAACCCACTGTTTGGGTAAGGGGGCACCCACATTTGAGAAACCAAGAGAAGCAATTCTCCACAACTCTCCTAGTGGATCTGGTCGTGTTGACTTTAGTCCCAGTATTCTTCCATATTTCGAAGAACCTCTAGAGTCCCATATCACTTCAGATCACTCTAGGGATGATACCCCTTATCGTTCCCTCATCTTACATCAGCAACCCAGTCTCTTAGACATTATTGTTGACCAACCTATAGTTTTTCTACGAGAGCATCAGTTCATTATCTCCAAATCCTCTTTTTGGGATAGTGACACCAGGTATGCCAACTCGGAAACTTAAAGTCCATTTGATCCCTATATGCAGTACCAAAAGAGATTGGTAATCCTCCATTTCCTTTCTCACACTGCATAACCATAACGTGAACAAATGGCACACCACATCATTTAAATGTGTTTAGATCCCCCTTTTTTTCTAAATACATTTTGGCATGACCACACCATGCTCGGGGGCACCTATGCCCCTCAACCATAACCCTCCTCACCTCGTTGTTGGAGAGGAGGCAGTCTTACCAATCGAGTGTGACATCCCTTCCCTTCATCTGGCTGTTGAACTTCTCCCTGACACCCAACCTCTAGAACAACGACTTATCATGCCTGAGCGTGCCTCTGAAGACCGCCGTGTTGCATTGCAAACCATGGAAGCGGCCTAGAAACGCACCAAAGCTCAATATGACCGAAAATTCCAGCCTCAAAGGCGACCTTGTTCTAGTATGTGACCAAGCCCATAATGTCCTTGGTCACGGGAAGTTCGACTCTTTATGGCTAGGCCCTTACGTCATCAGTCAGGGTCTTGGTAAGGGGGTATACCTTTTAGAGGACTTCGAAGGAAATCCTCTTCCTAATCCTCGCAATGCACTCTATCTTAAGAAATATTACCCTTAGCATTTCCCTTCTGAGATGCATGTTTTATGTTCTTTTAGATAGCCAGCATCTTTTTTGTACTTTCATCCTTCGCCAGGAGCTATTTTGTCCAAGAAGGATCGCTTCACCTCTCATTCACATCGAACTTCCTCACTTACAACACTTGTACTGGGGGCACCATTTTGCCTCCTTACTTGTCTTTGTTCGTGTCGATTTTCGTCATGAGTTACCATCTTGGACTCATGTTTTTATGGTCCTCCATTGGGCCTTTTACTGTGTGGTAGCACCATAGAGTCGCCCTTGTTTGGAGCATCCAATTTGAGTCATCATCGCATTCATGGAGTCTATCCCAAGTCCCTTTGTACCCCGCTATAGCCCTCCATCCTTCATTGCTTGGTCTCTCTCTTGTGTGGCATATTATGACCTTCAGTCCCATTGTCCCCTATCCCTTACGATATTGTGTCAGTCGCTGCCATGTCATTCATGCCCTTTATGCTCTAACAAGGGAAGTCGTCCATTAGCTACCTGCTCCTTTCCCCCCACTCACTATCATCATTTCCAATATGATGTTCGTCGCTCACTTCGAGTATGCCTTAGCCGAGGGTCTCTTGCCCGGCCCATATGGACCTCCTTCTGTCGACATCAGCTCATTCATTCCAGAAGCCAGGTCTAGAGGGCGGTGTACCTTGGTTCCAACTTCCACTCTTGTTCGATGCCTCGGATCAGGCAAATGGATCTCTCCTTGCCCTTTGACTTGATTGTTTCTCCAACTCCTTTCAGCATGATCGATATCCGTATACTTGATGGTCCAGTGATCCAGCAGCAGCTCTTGATGATTCCTAGGTGTGTGTGAGATGTCTCAACCCTCATGAGGGGGTGGCCCTGCAGGTAGCCCCCCACATGCCCGGATGACCTCTTCCTTGCAGCCTTCGATGCAGCTCTAGATATTTGATGATGTTGGCCGTAGCCACTTGCAGCACCTCTTTGATTTGCATGTATCAGTCAGATTTTGTGAGCCCTTCCCCATTTACAGGGGGCATTTGGGTTGTATTTGTATCTCATGTACTCAGATATTATTGTACAAGTCCTGGCTGTTATCCCAGGCACAGCATGTATGTGGGATTCCTCATTGTATTTTTATCTAGCTCATGATTATGCCAGCTGTACTTTATGGTTTGGTCCCTTGTTTACTGGACACACTATTCTTTTGTACTTTGTCTCGGCGGGCATAGGTATGCCTCCCCCGCCGCCTTCAGCACAGGTACCTTCTCATAAAAAGAGACTTGTTGCACCTGCGAGTCTCGTCTCCTCAGGGTCTAGTTCTTCAGCACACTATCTACCTCGCATTTCTCTCTCTGACTTCCCTTTTGTTGTCTAGTGATTGAGTTCTTACAACGTACTTCGGTCATACGATTTGCTCCTGACACTCGCACGCTGGGGGGCAATCTGTTACACCATTTTTTGGTCATCTAACCTATTATCATTAGATGGACCCAAGTACACTATGTAAGACCAGTTTTACCCTAAGTAAAACTGCTTTCACTATGTTAAAACAGGAAACCCCAAAAGGAAATATTAAACAAACCCATATTTGTTTGATTTTCCTCATGGAATAATTAATTAAACCATAATTTAATTATTATTCCCAGTCATGTTTAACCCAAAATCAAAGAAATTAATTAGATAAAACTTTATTTATCTTATTATTTTCTAGGAATAATCATTTAAACCTTATTTAGATGATATTCCTTGTTAAATATGACCAAATCACCCACAAATAATTAAATAAATCACTATTTATTTAATTATATTTCAACCACTTCCTTAAATAATTAAATAAATCATTATTTATTTAATTATCTTTCAACCACTTCCTTAAATAATTAAATAAATCATTATTTATTTGATTATCTTCTAACCGCTTCCTTTAAAAGATAAATAAATCATTTATTTATTTATTTTTGACAAATTAAGGGATTTGACCCAAGTCAAATACCTTTTCCCTCCAACAAATATAATAAAATATTCCACAAAAAGTGGATCTAGATCTGGTTAACCCATGCACCAAGATCTAGAATGACCCAATATTTTGTTATAAATAGGAGGGTTTTTCCTACCATTCTTCACCTTTTGTTGCCTATTAGATCACTCTGGATCTATACACTTGGTCACCTTTTTCTACCATTTGCTGTGTGAGCTCCCTTTGAGTTCTATTCTTTGTGTGGGTTTTCTACACCAACAAGAGAGAGAAATCTTAGATCTGAAGCGCTGAGGACTACCAAGAACCCATCCCACTGAGGAGAATTGGATACGCCTTCTTGTTTTCCTCCCAGGTGCCCCATTAATATAAAAATTCTTTCAAAAATCGTTCTTGCCTTGTCTATTGGTATATGGAGTAAACCCTTATTTTTCTGCTTAATGTCTTTCCATGCATAGATCTGGTTTTATGCAGCTCTTTTATGTCTAACTAACCGCAGATCTGAAGATATTGGCAGCCACTTTTGTTGTTAGGGCTATTAGTTATGCGTAGCTAAAGTGGTCCTTTTTCGTACACTTCGACAAAGGATTCATACTAACACACACCCAAGAATCATCGATGTCAGCTGCTGCATCACTGAAACATCAATTATATGGATCTCGATCATGCTGAAAGGAGTTGGAGCTGAGAAGCAATCAAGTCAAACGGAAATACAGAGTCCCTTTCCCTAATCCAGGGCACCAAACAAGAATGGAAGTTGGAACCAAGGTAAACCTACCCTCTAGACCTGTCTTCTAGAATGAATGAGCTGATTTCGACAGAAGGAGGTCCGCCATAGGTGAGGCAATAAGGGATCCTCAACTAAGGCACGAGAGAAAATATTAGAGTGACTAACAAACTGACACCAACGATGATGATGAAATGGGGAGAAATGAGTAGCAAACGGACGACTGCCCTTGTTAGAGCATAAATGGCATGGATTACTTGGCAGCGCCTGACACAATATCATGAGGGATAGGGGACAGTGGGACTGAAATCCATAATGTGCGACACGAGAGAGGGACCAAACAATGAAGGATGGAGAACTATGGCGAGATGTGAAGGGACTCGGGATAGACTCCATGGAAGCAATGATGACTCAACTCAAATTCCCTAAGCAAGGGTGACTCGATGGGGCTGCCACAGAAAAAAAAGGGGTCCAATGGGGACCGTCAAAACATAAGTGCAAGATGGTAACTTACGACGAAAGTCAGCATGAGCGTGGACAAGTATGGGGGCAACATGGTGCCCCGGGTACAAGTGTTGCAAGTGAAGAAATTCGATTTTGAGGAAGGGTGAAGTGACACTTCTTGGAAAAACTGTGTCCTGGTGAAGTATCAAATCACTAAAAGAAAACATGGGCTAGCTATCTAAAGAAAATAAAACATGCGTTACTGGAAGGAAATGTTAAGGATAATACCTCTTTAGATAGAGTGCATTGCGAGGATTGGGAAGGGGATGACCTTCGAAGTCCTCTAATAGATATGCTCCCTTACCTAAATCCTTACTGATAATGTAAGGTCCTAGCCATAATGAGTCAAAATTCCCATTACCAAGGACATCATGGGCCTGGTCATACACTAGAACAAGATCACCTTCGTGAAAAGTACGAGGTTGCACTTTTCAGTCATATTGAGCTTTGGTGCATTTCTTAGCCACCTCAATGGTTTGCAACACAACACGGCGGTCTTCAGAAGCGAGTTCAAGCATGATAAGCCTCTGTTCTAAAGGTTGGGCGTCAGGGAGAAGTTCGATAGCGAGATGAAGGGAAGGGATTTCACACTCGATCGGTAAGACTGCCTCCTCTCCAAAAACAAGGTGGAAAGGAGTGAACCCAGTGGCAGTTTTAATAGAAGTTCTATAGGCCCACAAAGCAGGGAAGAGCATAAGTTGCCAGTTGGTTTTGTGCTTATCTACCATCTGTTGAAGTATGGTTTTAAGAATTTTGTTTACTGCTTCAACTTGGCCATTACCTTGGGGGTAATAGGAGGAGGAATATTGATGCTCAAAGCCCAACAGTGAGGATAGCTCTCGCCATATGTCATCTTCAAAATGTCAGCCATGATCGGAGACACACTTCAGCAGGTTAAGGCAGATATTATACTTGCGACATCAGAGAAAGATGGTCTGCAGATGGTGAAGGCGTTGTGCCTGATGTTTAGAACGTGCGGTAAGGTCATCTAAATAAGCAAGGATAATATGAGCCAGGTCATGGAAACAGTAAGACATAGCCCGCTAAAAAGTGGCTCCTATGATTTTAAGGCCAAATGGCATGACTTGATAGGCAAAGGTTCCCCATGGACTAATGAACGCGGTTTTGAGTTGTTTAGCACGACGGATAACAATTTCTTTTTATCTAGAGAAACCATCCATAAAAGATAGAACCGCGTGCCCCGCACACTCATCAATGATTTGGTCAATGAATGGTGTGGGGAAGTTGTCTTTAGGACAAGCTTTGTTCAGATTGTGAAAGTTAGTGTAGACACAAATGGTGCCTTGTTTCTTGAGAATGGGAACCGGATTGGACACCCAAGTGGCGTATTCAATAGGATAGATAAAACTATCCTGCTTGAGCTTATCGATTTCGGCTTTGACAGCTTCTCGTCTAGAAGGATTAATGGGTATCATCTTTTGACAGACAGGATTGGCATCAGGCCATGTATCGATATGGTGTTCG
Organism: Pinus albicaulis; assembly: GCA_034641835.2. Classification (NCBI taxonomy): domain Eukaryota; kingdom Viridiplantae; phylum Streptophyta; class Pinopsida; order Pinales; family Pinaceae; genus Pinus; species Pinus albicaulis. The sequence goes on from CM076584.1 coordinate 1,241,322,898, forward strand.
ACAATAGCAGGATCAAGCCCGGGCATTTCTGAATAGGACCAGGCAAAAATATCGTGGAATTCTTTGAATAGCTTGGTCTAAGCTTCAACCTCTTCCGTGGTGCAATGGGCGCCTAAAGTGATATTTTCTTCAACCCCTGGTTTGTCAGAAATGTCAATTTTAATGGTAGGAGAGATATTGGCCATATTTCCTTCTTCGAAAGCATCGAGTGTAGGGATGGGATTTCTAAACCAATCGAATTCTTTAGGAAGGAAGTCTTTATTTTCCACAGCATATTGGTCACGGGACTGCTATGGGAGGAATTACGCACGGTGGTGCATATCATTCCATGGAAAGTCAGGATCGATCAATGCTTCCATAATGTCTTCATTGGAGTGAAAGATGGGTTGACTAGAGGAAGGGAGGCCACTTGCCATGGTAGAGCTACCTGACTCATCATCATGTGAAGAAAGGCACACATGTGCAACATCATGGGGAATGACCGAAGAATAAGCAGATAGAGGATCTACCGATGCTGAGCCTAGGATGATCGCTGGGGGAGGCCAAGCGGATCATTAGGGGAAGTCTCCATGGGGGCTTCCACCAGGGTTCTTATGGATGATGATAGGTGGAAAAAGGTGGCCGAAGGCTCCGTCATGTTGGCATCGAGAGGAGGGGGGCCAATGGGAGTAGGCAGATCCGAAGCAAAATGCGTGAACAAGGAAAGGGGGTACTTGTCCTTTTGTGCCCCCTTGCAAGGTTTGTCCTTCTTACCTGAAATGGTCGCAATGGAAAAAGGTTCCGGTTGAGGTGGCTGAGGCACTATTGTAGCGGGGGGAATCAAAGAGACTAGTTGAACCAGGGTCAAAGCAAGATAAGGTTTGGGGGTAGCAGTTGGCGGATCCAAGAGGTCATGAGTACCATTTGAAGGTAAAGGGATAGGAGAAGGAGGTTCAGGAGGCTGATCAGAGGACTTCATGAAAATCTGGTAATCGGGGGAATCAGATGGGAGATTTTGAGTGGCCATCTAACCGTTAGGTGGTTGGGTAGCCACAAATCCTTACTGAGGGAAAGGATCAGTAAGCACAGCTGGTTGACTAGGTGCAGGGTTGGGAGGAATGGAAGGAATGGCTTGCTGTCCTCTCAAAGTTTCTTGAGACTCACATAGTTGTCGCATCTATGGTAGAAGAGGACAATCATGCATATAATGACCATAAACACCACAACAAGAACAAGGGTTGTTCGTACGAAGAGGCCTATCCTACTTTGGCTGAGTAGTGTTAGGAGAATTACCTTGATTAGGTCCAGGATTACCAGGGGCAGCTTGATTTTGAGTTCCTTTCCTCTTCCTTTTTGAGGGAGGAGGATTATTCGTGCCCTGCTGTGCATACACTTGTCCCTGAGGGGGTGGTATTTGTTGTTACAGGGTTTGAGAAGGCAAGGGAGGAGGAGGTGCTAATGCTGGAGGAGCTAGAGCACCAGGCTACAGATAAAAAGGAGGTTGGGTAGCAGTGTGGTAAACAGGAGGTTGGGAAAAAGGAGGAGGCATGCCGTATCCTGGATACGTGCTACCGAGAGGGGGAAAATTGCAGGAGGTGCTAGCCCCTCCCTGAGGAAAACCATATCCCATGGAAGGTTGGGCATACAGATTAAAGAGAGATCCAACGATACCTTCAGTAGTGTGAGATGCCCCGGTGCATTGGCACCACCGAGTCTAGGAAGATCAAGTAGAACGGTATAAACATAACCCGACTGAGCGTAGATCAGGTCATATTTTAACACAATTTGGAGAGTGGCTTCTTCGGTTTGAGGAAAGTGCGATGCGGCATCTTTTCTGATAGGTGGCAAGAGAGTCCTAAGGAACTAGTCCATATAGACACAGTCTTCGAAGGTAGGGGCTCGACATAGGCTCCTTCTTCTCCGCCATTCCTGAACATGGTCGGATAGGCGGGTCGCAGATGATTGACGGAAGGAGGTCAAGAGCTCTTCTCCTTCCCACCTCATACGTAACGAAGGGGAAGCTGGAAATAAGACAAAAAAGCCTGGGCAGGGGTCGCAAAGGTGGTATGAGAGGAAGGGGTCTGATCAACATACCACTTAGAAGCCTCACCAGTAAGCGTTCGCTGGAACAACCGAAGATGGATGGAGTCATTGGTAATGGAATTAGACGAACACCACATGTGGAAAGATCTAACATGATTTGAGGGATCTTGTCTAGCCAGACCTTCAAACTTTGGGATGTCTAAAGGGAGCTTTGTTGGCATAGCAGGCCAACTAGCGTCATGGTGTATAGGGTCGTTTATCAACTGGTTGAAGTCGGGGAGGCTGAGGCCTGCCATGAAAGGGAGAAAGGGTGTAGCCAGGATAGTGTTTGTTGCGGTCCCACTAGTGGTATTCCCAGCATGAGGGTCGGGGTTACCACCAGTATTAGGTCCTGTACCAGACATGGTGAAGGTGACAGGTGGAGAACCGAAGGTGGAACGAGAAGGAGAACCTAAAGGACCAGAAGAAGAGTTGGAGTGTAGACTCGGTTGAGGATTAACTTCAATCCTATGCGGAGGAGTAAATCTCCCTACTGGAAACTGAGGATGAAGGCCAAGAAGTCTTCGGGATGAATGCCTTGGTGGTGCAATGGTGACGACACAAACATGACACAAAGGAAAAAGAGACCAACAAGGGCAAGGAGGTGCAGGATCAACTGATTACAATGTCGAAAAAAGGGCAGAGAGGTGTAGGATCAATTGATTTCAATGTTTTAGAGTATTTGCTTGGCGGTGTTAACCAAGCCCTTTTTCACTTAGGGTGTGTGTGTAAAAGTGTGTAAATTTTAATTTTTAAACCCAGACATTTGTAGAGAAAAAGAAAAAGTGTGTTGTATAGCTATAAATAAACCTGCAAATGTCAGTATATAGGCCTGCAAAACAGAAAATAAACAGCTAATAATGCACCAATCTAAACCCAAGGAGGCGGGTCTCTCAACAACTAGTCTATCGGTGAGTAAAAAAAACTAATTTAAACACACTAAAAAAGGCTAATAGATCTAGGGTCAAGAGGGATATAGATCTAAAAGACAAAATCTGCTGGAAAGTGGTGCAGAAAACAACAACAAATCAGAGGGAAATTGCTGTAAAAAGAGGTGGTGAAAGGCTATTTTCCAGGAGGGAAGCGGAGTGCACCCTAAAGGAAAACCCAAACCAAGCTAGATGAGGTGATTTGGATGGATAACAAGCCGATCTCAAGTGGATCTGAAGATGAGGTATCAGATTTGAAAAAATGGCTGAAGACTCTGAAATTTCAGACAACCTGCAATAGCAAACACTCTTCCACAAAAAGTAGAGGGTACTGAAGCCCTAGGGGGCTAGGTTAACACTTAGTTGAGTGAAACAGGTCCAAAACGGGTGGATACAAAGGTTAGACAACCCTGAACAGAGGCTCAACAAAACCCAGAAAAATTCTAGAAAAATCCCAGCAGAAAGTACAGGTCGCAGTTTTTGACCTATTTTCAGTAGAGGTCGCACTTTTTGGGCTGTAAAGTGTGCCCTGGAGGTCCAGGTCGCAGGTTTAGGGTAGAAAAGTGTGACTTGTATTTCCAGCACTCTCGACGGCAGGTTTCAAAAAAAAAAATTGTCTCAGCCGTGGCTGATGTCTGTCACCTACGCAATGGGTCCGAAAACACGCGAAAGTTAGAATTTTTATCGTTTTAGGGATTTATGGGTTAAAAAAAACATCAAGAATAAGCGAAACAAGGGGCTGAAAAGAAATCCTAGGGTTTGAAGTAGTTGGATATGAAAGGATCAGAAAAATGATAGTGGTTGTAATGGTAAACCCGTCTCGAGTCACCAGTTGTTAGTATGAATCTTGATTCAAGGTGTACGAAAAAAGACCACTTTAGCTGCGCATAAAAAACAACCCTAACATCAGAAATGACTGCTAATATCTTCAGATCTGCAGTCAGATGATCAAGACAAATGCTGCAAAAATATAGATCTATGTATTAGAAGACATTAAATAGTGGAAAAATAAGATTTACTCCATAGATCCAATAGACAAGACAAGAATATATTCAATGAAATTTTATATTAAGGGCACCTGGGAAGAAAACACAAGAGGGTGTTCCCTGTTCTCCTCAATGGGATGGGTTCTTGTAAGTCCTCAGCACTTCAGATTTATAATTCCTCTCTCTTGATGGTGTAGAAAACCCAGACAAAAATTGAAAAATATGGCTATGATAATGGATCAATAGCTAGACCAAGATTTGAGATGCAGAGTGATATTTAGGCAACAAAAGGTAACAAATGAATGGGAAAACCCTTCTATTTATAACAAAATATTGAGTTAGTCTAGATATTGGTGCATAATTAAAATATTATTAACCAATTCAAGGTCCAACTTTTATGGAATATTTTATTATATTTGTTGGGGGGAAAAGGAATTTGACTTTAGTCAAATCCCCTTATTTGTAAATAATAAATAAATAAATGATTTATTTATCATTTTAAGGATGTGATTAAGTAATAATAAATAAATAAATGATTTATTTATCATTATAAGGATGTGGTTAAAAAATAATAAATAAATAAATGATTTATTTATCATTTTAAGGATGTGGTTGTGTAATAACCAAATAAATAATGATTTATTTAATTATTTAAGGGAGATTTAGTCATATTTAACAAATAATATTATTTATGTAATGTTTAAATAATTATTCGTAGAAAATAATAAGATAAATAATGATTTATCTAATTAATTTCCTTGTTTTGGGTTAAATATAACCAAGAATATTAATTAAACTGATGTTTAACTAATTATTCCTTGCGGAAAATCAAACAAATATGGATTTATTTAATGTTTCCCCATGGGGTTTCCTATTTAGAACATAAACAACTTAATAAATGTGGTTTAATAAGTTATTTTTCATAGTGAATGCGATTTTACTTGGGGTAAAATTGGTCTTACTTGGTGTACTTGGGTCCATCTAATAACAATGGATTAGATGACCAAAAAATGGTGTAACACTATGGAAGAAAGGGCTGAAGATGATAACGCTGTCATGACAAGAGCACATCTAAGACCTCATGAAGAGGAAGATGGAGCACTTGCTCCAAGGAGAGAAACTCTTGCACTCTTGCAAGGAGTTCCAAAGAATCTCACATATGGAGATTCTGGCACAATCCATGTGTAGCATGTGCCATCATCATCAAAGGGTGAGATCTTGAAGATAGAAGAAGGAAAAGAGAAGGGAAAGCATCACATGATGAGGAGCATATACCCCTCTCTGTTTCAGAAGTTTGATGCACAAAGAAGGAAAGAGGATCTATGCAAGGAAGGCAAGGACAAATTTGTCCACACACATACACATCTTACTCTATGCCTTGATGTCTCTTTACATGGAGGCATTCCACTGGGGAGACCTCCTGATGGGAGGAAAACTAAAGTGTTCTATCAACTATGGGCAGCATATGCTTACTTGGCTAAGGAGGGATATTTGGGAGAAACTAGCACAGTGTAGAGAATCTTTCATGGATTAAAAAGGGAGGTCAGCAATTTTCTGAATTGGACATTGCAATCTCCCACTCAGATATTTGCGTTGAAAAAGGAGAATTTAGAAGTCTATGATGACACGGAAATGATTTCATATGGCAACTACATATCTTTGGGGTAGCCAATGATATTCTCATTCACAAAAGAGATTTCTAAACATGACAAGAGGGTATCAACACTCTTGCATGCATGGGCCACATTGAGGAAGTTTAGGAAGACAAGGACTTTCCAAGGGGAGGTTGACTTCCATCTACTTAAATCTTGTCTTGAGCAAGATTAGCTACAAAGGAGGTAGCAAAATGAAGTTGATAGTACTCCAACATGTGAATTTGACATCAAGCATGTCAAAGAGGAGAGCCATGCTATGACAGGGGCTGCATTTCAGATTTCTATAATGCTGTCATTGTTGGGGAGCCTAGGTCCTTATTGGGATTCCCAACACTTGATGGACTACTTCGAGGACCTTTTCACATGTAATTTTCTTGAGGGGAAAGTGATGGATGGGAGGTATAAAGTAGTTGAGGGAGTCATTTATTCCCAAGATCAGATCTATTTGGCTAGAGACTCTAAACTTAAGGAGAAACTACTTAATGCAGCATGTTGTGGTTCCTAGAGACAGCCTTGAGTTGTCAAAGACCAGTTCCTAGGACTTCTTAGTTAGTAAAGAGTGTAGAATATATCTCAAGACTATTATTAGCTCAGGGCTCTTTACCATATCAATTTCTCCAATGTGTCACAAATTTAAATGGGACCAGACAGTTTTCAGATACAGCAACTATAAAAACTCTGCAGAGGCAAGAAGAGAATCATCCACACGGATGCATCAGACAACTTAGAAACAATATTTTCTCAGTGAGGGCCAATTTCTGAATACTATATAGAGATTATCGAATCGAAGATGTTTGTGGTGCAGAAGATAAGAGAAGCATACTAGTCACCGATGGAATAATACTCGGAAAACATATTTTGATATAATATGGGCTTAAGAGCTAAGAATCCATACACATCAATCAGTTCCAATCGAATAACATCCTATGATACCTAGTACAGAGGAAATATGGATGAAGTGTAAACATGAAACATCATATCACGCATGAGCCATATTTAAAGCAACCGAAACTAGTCAAATATAAGTATCAAACGCTGATAAATTTATATCAGGACTGGCGAATCACTCGCATTCCAAAACGTGATATAAGGAAAATGGAGACATTGAAATAAACTATGAAACAGTATCACAAAGAGAGAGAGAGAGTTACAAACTATAAAACATTCATAATGGAATCCTCACATCAAAGTAAACTCATCTTCGCTGAGAGCCTATGGGCTCTGTGCATTTGTATTAATAATTCCGCAACAAGCATACAAAAATTCATACACTGCAAGTTTCTTCCCAAAATCTGGAAGCTATTTTTCTCATTCGAGCTTCTTTATATAGACTTCTTCGTACCTCAGCGAGAAGATATTTTTGGGAACAAATATCTTCTTCGCATGAACAAAATTTTTTAAAGGTCCTTATCAGAATAACAAAATTCATGATGAGGAATAAAGGCCTCTCATCATGGACAGTCAGGCACTCGGCCGTTTTTAAAACAGAAAATTAAACAGTAGGCTGGTAAAAGGTAAAATGCTGAAGTGGAGCATGAAGCCCACTCGAAATTTTAAAAGTAACTAACTTGGTAAAAAGTAAAAGGGCCACTGGGGCCGAATCATGAAATAACATTGCATCATTTGTGAGAAGGAATGGAGGTCATTGCTGACACTGGTGGTGGCACATTCACGGACGAACTGGTGAACTAAGTGCATCTTTGCTGGCTGCTCTATGAAGTGAATGCACAGGGTAGAAGTTCTTCTCCGGGACATAGCATAAGGATGAAATCGTTTAAATAATGTGTCCTTTTTTGAAAGGAAGTCCTATTGAAATTAAACCTGGAGGGCATAGCTCTCTCGGGCATTGTACTCTCTATTTTCTAACTTTGAATTAGAATTTAAAATCTTTCGTACCAGACACTGAATTCATTGATCTTCGACTGATACTCTTCGCCACGTCATTAATGTTTTCATCTGCAAAAATTTGCTCCTTGAATGATTCTGAAGGGTTTGGTAGATTTTGAACCCTATTTCTTTAATGGATGTCATGTCATGACAGCTCCCGGGACTTCTCTTCATAATTTCAGCTTGTGTAGAATAGCCCTTTGATGTGCTCTGCTACTGCAGTCAAGGCTGTACATTATGACAATTTTCCATCGCTAAAACCCTGCAAAATCAACAAACTTGTTAAGAAAACCGTGCACGGGGAGGTGGAAGTGGTGGGGGATAATGAGGAATGACAGCGTAATAGTGTGGGATGGCCATGAAGAAAGTTAGCGGAATGCTAGATAAGCATGAAAATATGAAAGAAACGAAGGAATAAACCAAATGTGGGTCCGGGGTGGTGAAGAGCACGTGGAGAACAACTTGAGGACAACTGGCATGATATTAAGACAATGGGAGAGGGATGATGTGGAATGCTGACGGTGGTACCAGGGTACGCATCGCAATCACAAATCGGGAGATGGGGTGGAGCGGAGTGATAAACATGGGATTTGCGATGCGATGAGCAATCCTTTGCAAACCCAATACATAACAACTTTCTCGTTTGCTAAGGGAAAAACCCTTAAATGCATGGACCAGAAAGAGAAATAAGAGGTGGGGCCCGGAGGCTGATCACAATCGCAATATCGTAGATCGGGAGATGGAGTGGGGTGATAAACATGGAATTTTGCGATTTGCGATGGTTGCGATTTGCGATGATCGCAAATCACAAAGGCAGGAAGTACGATGTATGCGATTTGAGATGGATGCGATTTGCGATGAATGCGATCTGCGATGGATGCGATTTGCGATGGTCGCAAATCGCAAAGGCAGAAAGTGCGATGGCAAAAAGTAGCACCAAACAGAAACCTTGCGCTACGCGATGGATGCGATTAGTGCCTTTAATGATATCATTGTCCCTTTTTGCTCTATGCCTTCGTTTTTCGTATTTCTCTTGCCTTATTGATTTATGTTTAGTCCCTCGTCTTTCCTTCTCGGCCATCCGTTTGAATGCTTCACTATCTACTATGGCATTTTGATGCAAGGCTTTCCCAAACCCACAATAAAAGTGACTAATGTTAATTAAGGATCAACATTAGCTCCACCTAGGGATGACACGTTCATCCTTGAGCGTGTCGAGAACTACGTAGACCACCTGTTTGTCTTATGTGAATGCCACTTCTCATCTCTTTCAGCTTTTTACCTCTTCTCTTCATGATTCATCAACAAACACACATTATTCAAACAACGCAAACCACAGTAAATAATATACAATATGATACATCGGGCTTTCTCGGCCCAGATCAGTACTGGAAATAAGGTTTGAGGAATTGACCATTAACAGGGGCGTCCAGCAAGTCCCCCTGCAAATTTTCCAATCTAAAAGTATTGTTGCCACCTTGTTCTGCAATTTTGAAAGGGCCGAACCAGAGAGGATCGAATTTTCCGTGCTTTCCCTTATCAGCTCTTTGCACGTCCCATCTGAGTACTAGATCCCTTACCTGCAACTTTCTATCTTTAGCGTGTTGATCGAACAACTCTTTCATCTTCTCCTGGTACTCTACTAGCTTTTGGTTTACCTAATTGCGAGTTTCTTCGAGCTCTACCAGCTGATTAATTCTCCTGGTAACATCATCAGGTTCCTCCTGGCTCTCCTGTATAAATCGAGCCACTGGCAAGGCCAGCTGTATAGGGAAGATAGCTGCTCGTCCATATACTAACTCGTATGGAGATTTCCCAGTTGCTCTTTTACTGGTAATTATGTTTGCCCACAGAGCGAACTTCAGTTGAGAGTCCCAATTCTTCTGGTTCTCGTTGATAGTCTTCTTTAGTGCTCGGACCAGAGTTTTATTTGAGGACTCTGTGAGGCCATTCCCTTGGGGGTAATAAGCTATAGAGTGACCCAACGAGATATTATACTGCTGGCATAAATTCACAAATTTCATTGAATTGAAAGCCTGAGCATTATCAGTGACTATTCTAGCAGGGCAGCCAAACCTGGATATAAAATTCTCTTCCATAAATTTCATTATCACTGTGTCTGTAGCATTTCTTGCAGGTATGGCTTCCACCCACTTCGTGAAGTAATCCGTGGCAGTTAAAATCCATCTATGCTGGCCACTTGAGGGTGGGTGAATTTCACCTATAAAATCAATTCCCCACTATTTGAAAGGTTCATCCACATGGACAGGAATCAAGGGTAGAGCAGCTAGCTTTTGCTTTTCTGCAAAATTCTGGCATTTATCATATGCCCTGACCCAAGTGAAGACATCTCCAAATAGTCTGGGCCAATAGAAACCAGCCTTTAAAATCTTGTGAGCGGTAGCCCTCCAACTGTAATGGCCCCCACATATTCCTTCATGGAATTCAGTCATTATGCTTCCCACCTCTTCCCCTGTTAGGCATAAGAGCAGGATGCCTGAGGGGTCTCTCCAGTACAACCGGCCATTTGCAACCATATACTTTTGTGATTTCATTCTCAGTGCCCTATATTTAGCTCTGTCACAGCTAGGTGGACAACTTAGTGTTAGGAGGTATTCCACTATTTCCTTGTACCACTGGCTAGTGAGGTATTTCATTTGTATCTTCTGGGAGGCTACCTCCACTGCTTGTTGTTCTCCTTCTTTTGCAGACTCTCCACATACTAACATAGACAGGTTTATGCCTAGGGCCTGATGGTTTGATTCTGATAGAATTTTGGCTAGCCCTTGGCCTTTAATCAGCTTGGTTGGCCGAATATCCAGATCATATTCCTATATCTTGACAATCCATCTACCTCTTTTTCCTTCACTGTCACCTTGGACGAGAATGTCTTTGACAGCTACAGTGGGCACGAATGCAGTAATGTGGGACTGTAAAATATACATGCGAAACACTTTGAGGGATTTTACTAGGGCATACGCCTGTTTCTCCAGTACATTGTACTTCAATTCTGCATCATGAAGGACCTGGGTAAAGAAAGCTATTGGCTGTTCATATCCGTCATCATTTTTTTGTAAAAGAACCCCAGCTACTGTATGAGGCAAAGAAAAAGAGAATATCATGAATGGTTTAGTATAATCGGGCCCAGCCAGCACAGGGGCTTCAGCGAATGCCTGTTTTATTCTAGCAAAGGCCTCCCGTGATTCTTGTGACCATTTCACCTCCTTGTTCTTCTTCAACATATCTGTTATATGCCTGACTATCTCAGCATAGTTAGGAATAAACCTTCTCAGGAAATTGATACGCCCTAGAAACACCTGCACTTCTTTCTTATTCCTGGGGAGGGAGATACCATTTATAACCTCCACTCTTTTAGGATCAATCTTGACCCCATCCCTGGTTACAATGTGCCCCAGGAGTTTACCCTCTTCTAATGCAAACAAAGATTTCTGAGGATTAAGGGAAAGACCATACCTTCTGCATTTTTCAAAGGTTCTTTGTAAATGCTGAATATGCTCGGCATCATCCTTTGAAAACACTGTGATATCATCGAGATATACCACCAGAAATTTATCCTGCTCCCCAACAAAGGTAATGTCCATGGCCCTTTGAAAAGTGGCCCCTGCATTAATAAGTCCAAAAGGCATCCTAGAATACATGAATGTACCCCATGGTGTGGTGAAAGAAGTCTTCTTCTGGTCCTCTGGGAGTACAGCCACCTGGTTATAACCCGAAAAACCATCCATCATAGACATTCTAGAGGCCCCCACCACTTTCTGCAGAATGTGGTCCATCTTTGGTAGTGGGTAATTGTCTTTCAGGGAGGCTCTATTCAAATTTCTAAAATCAACGCATAACCTTATTTCTCCATTTTTCTTTCGGACAGGGACCAGATTTGCCACCCATTCAGAGTACTTCAATGGCACAATTATTTTTTCCTTTAGCAGCTTCTTGATCTCTTTCTCGATGGAGGGGAGTAGCAGAGGATTTATTTGTCTGAGTTTCTGCTTGTGAGGCCTTGCATCTGCCTTCAGGGGAATTTCATGCTGCAAAATGCTGATATCAAACGTTTTTAGGTCTTGATAGGACCACGTAAATACATCCTTATAATACTGAAATAGTTGCAGGTATTTCCCCTTATAGTCATCCGGGACCTTTCGGGATAATTTTACAATTTTGGGTTCAGCCTCAGTACCCAGATTTAGGTCCTCTACCTGGTTTTCATCTGTCATTTTGCTGGGCTGCCTGGGGACATCATTTTTGTCAAATAGCCTTTCTAGAGGCACCAGGCCTCTAGGAATGACATTTCCCTTTAGCTGTAACACTTTACTCCCGGCCATTCTTTCTTCCCACTTTTTTTCTGATTGATTCTCAACATCATCTTCCTCACAACAGTCAATTTCTATATTAGAGAACTCCCCAACTATCTCTAGGAACCTTTTCACTTGTTCATCATCCTCAAACACTTGCTAGTGTTTGACATTGTCTGGAATTGAAGGTCGGTAACTTACTTCTATCTCATACCTCAGGAGGGGATTTTGGGGTGGATGGAAAGTACTGGCTGCTACCGCAAGTGAATCTACCATCCTGTTCTGTTCCTGGGGCATAAAATGAATATTAAAAGCTGAGAAAAAGTTCTCCACCACGTCCCATACTTCATTCCTGTAAGCTCTCAGACGAGGGTGTTTAGCTTGACACTGATTTTTGATCTGTCAGACCACCAATTCTAAATCACCCAAGACCTTCAGGGCTTGTATATTCATATTCCTGGTTGCCTGTAGCCCCAGAAAAAGTGCTTCATACTCAGCCACGTTATTAGTGGCTTCATACTCTAATTTGAAGGACAGTGGGACCCATTTTCCTGTGGGAGAAATCAATAGCACTCCAGCACCATTACCTTCCTTCGAATTTGCCCCATCGAAATGTAGAGTCCATACCCCTGTTTCAAAGCCTTCTGAGGATTGTTGAGTTTTTATCTGAAAGAAGGAAGGTTCCTGGGCATAACTGTAATCTTCTTCTAGAATCAAGCATGAAAAATCTATATCCTTACTGTAGACTGGTGAATTTTCTGAACTGTCAGCTTTGGTAACCGTCTTTACAAATCTGGTCTCCCTGTATAATCTCCTCTCCTGCCCGCCAAAAATTGGGATGGTGGCATATGTTAGATCGAGTTTGATTGACCCACCAATTTTTTTTCCCCAGGACCTTGATAATAGCATACGAAAACAGGCTGGAATGTTGGCCACTACAATTTCCATTACTACACTTTTAGCGGGGATTTGAGCCAGATTAACCACCAGGTCCTTAATCATGCCCAAGAACTTAACTCTTTTGGAGTCAAATGAATACAGATCCTGATATGGACAAGTGATCTGGAGACCTAATTTTTCCATGACAGACAGAGGCATAAGATTGTGGGAGGCTCCAGAGTCTAACATACAATTGTGGAGCAATAGGTCATGGATCACCAAATACACATAAAAGGGAGGTGTCGAGGGATCTAATTCTTCGACATGTGGACCAAAAACTACCATAGGTCTTTCTTCTTGCAATTTGAGACTATCAGGGATGTGTATTACTTCTGGGGGAAGCATGAAGGATGTGACTTGGGACTGGTATGTTGGTTGCTTCAATAACTCGGTCAAGGGTACTGGGATTTTCACTTTTTCAAGTTCTTTTTGCAAACTGAAGACAGATGTAGACTTATCTACTGACACTTATTTTTCTTTTGAATATTTTCTCTGGAGGGGAATCTTAGCTTCTTCTATAATGGGCTTAACGTTAGGGGGTGCAGTTACTTGTGAAGATGAAGGAGTTTGAGTGTTAAAATGTAAAGGTTGGTCAAGAGGTTTCTTACCTTTATCAGGGACTTTCCGAGTTGTCTCCTTCTTCTAAGCAGGTGCTGGCTCTTGAGGTGGGTCCTCCTCTTCATCTTGAGTGCGGTTTCTCTTTCTAGAAGACCTGAGATCATATTTCCTGTTAAACTGAGCCTGCACGAAGTCGACAAACTGCTTGCAGTAGTTGTCAATCTCCAGATCCTTGGTGCTTTCATCAGCCTTTCCTTGTGCTGACACTTCTTCTGCGTCAATTGCATGCAGAGGGCACTCTACTTCGTCATTGCTTACACAAGCTAGATAGGCCTCCTCTCCCTCATATGTGGTATCCTCGGTAGGACCGTCAACTTTACCTTCCAAGTACAGAGGGTGTGGTACTTGGTCAGGCTGCTCCTTTCGTTCCCTTTGCAGGATCTGCAAGGGTGGCTTGTGATTTTGAGGGTTGTACACTCTATTTGGAGCATTATTGAAATTATTCGGTGGTGAATTCTTAGCCTCCATCTCAAGCTTGATCAACTTACTTAAGATATTCTTGATCATCTTATTCATTTCCTCGATCTTGTCACCGGCTGAATCTCTGTCTTGGCTTGAAGTGGATACTTCCTCCTTTCCCCTTCTTCTAATATCCTGTTCATGTTTCCCCTTGGATTTTCCAGTAGAGGCAAAATTAGCTTCTATCTCCAATGCATCAGTCTGTGCATCGTCCAGAGTGGCTGGCTTCCTTTCTCTCAAGGAGAAACCGAATTCAGAATCAAACGCTGCCACAAAAACAACCTTGGCAGCAGTCTGGTGAGGCTTCATGTCGGCAGGAAGACTCATGTACAATTTTTTGAATCTTTTAATAAACTCTGACACCCGTTCATTATGTTTCTTCTTAAGAGTGTTGAATTCGGTAAGAATATTACCGTGATATTTTTTCTCTCTCCACTTGTTGATAAAAGTTTCCTCCATTCTCTCCCATGTAGTGATAGAACGAGCTCCAAGTGTCTTGAACCACTTTCTAGCTTCCCCATCTAAGGATTGCACAAACAGCCTTAGGACTACATCCAGATGTTCCACATTGAAATTCTCTGTGAAAGAGAAAAATACTTTGATATGTTTCTGGGCTTCAATTTCATTCTCGCCATTGAATCTGGGCAAAATCTTCAAATAGTCTTGTGGCATGTCATTTAGTACTGCAGGTAGCTCCATAGGAGCATATCTGTTTTGCAGGAAGCTAGGGACATTAGCCATTGGAGGAGGCGGGGGTAAAGCAAGAATCTGAGCTATGAGAGGAGGAGGAGGAGGTGGAAGTGAAGTGTGAATAATAATAGGAATATACTGGATAGCAGATTGAGGGGTCAATGGGAATGAAGGGCTGTGAACGGCAGACACTTCTGTAACCTCCTTAACCTCTTCAACCTCAGGGGTAGGGTGGAAAGAGTAATGTGAAGTATCCCTTGACTCGGCTTCGTCTTTGATTTGGAAACCTCCCCAAGGGGGACTATCTGAGTAATAACCGGTTTCTCTCACGGTGGAGTCAGGGCCTTGTATTTGAGAAACTTGAGAGGAGGAGGACGGAATGTCTTCTAGAGAAAATTCAGGAATATCGGTATGGACTGCTTGTCTTTCCCTCCAACTTCTTCTATGTAAGATTTTCTCTGGGTCAGACACGGAGGGTGTCCTTGGCTGAGACGTATCTGACCTCAGGTGTGGCTTACGGGGAGCCAGAACTGCAGACAAGTTTAATTGTAAAATGAATGTGGAGTCGCCAAGGTGAGGGGTGTACAACTTTCAACTCTTCGTGCTCACCTAACTGAAGAGTGGATGGATTTTGTCGAGGCCTAGGGATTCTAATTCTTCAACTTCGTTCCCCGGCAACGGCGCCAAAAATATGTTGTGGTTCCTAGAGAGAGCCTTGAGTTGTCAAAGACCAGTGCCTAGGACATCTTAGTAAGTAAAGAGTGTAGAATATATCTCAAGACTATTATTAGCTCAGGGATCTTTACCATATCAATTTCTCCAATGTGTCACAAATTTAAATGGGACCAGACAGTTTTCAGATACAGCAACTATAAAAACTCTGCAGAGGCAAGAAGAGAATCATCCACACGGATGCATCAGACAACTTAGAAACAATATTTTCTCAGTGAGGGCCAATTTTTGAATACTATATAGAGATTATCGAATCGAAGGTGTTTGTGGTGCAGAAGATAAGAGAAGCATACTAGTCACCGATGGAATAATACTCGAAAAACATATTTTGATATAATATGGGCTTAAGAGCTAAGAATCCATACACATCAATCAGTTCCAATCGAATAATATCCTATGATACCTAGTACAGATGAAATATGGATGAAGTGTAAACATGAAACATCATATCACGCATGAGCCATATTTAAAGCAACCAGAACCATTCAAATATAAGTATCAAATGATGATACATTTATATTAGGACTGACGAGTCACTCGCATTCCAAAACGTGATATAAGGAAAATGGAGACAGTGAAATAAACTATGAAACAGTATCACAAAGAGAGAGAGAGAGTTGCAAACTATAAAACATTCATAATGGAATCCTCACATCAAAGTAAACTCATCTTTGCTGAGACCCTATGGGCTCTGTGCATTTGTATTAATAATTCCGCAACAAGCATACAAAAATTCATACACCGCAAGTTTCTTCCCAAAATCTGGAACCTTTTTTTCTCATTCGAGCTTCTTTATATAGACTTCTTCGTACCTCAGCGAGAAGATATTTTTGGGAACAAATATCTTCTTCGCATGACCAAAATTTGTTAAAGGTCCTTATCAGAATAACAAAATTCATGATGAGGAATAAAGGCCTCTCATCATGGACAGTCAGGCACTCGGCCGTTTTTAAAACAGAAAATTAAACAGTAGGCTGGTAAAAGGTAAAATGCTGAAGTGGAGCATGAAGCCCACTCGAAATTTTAAAAGTAACTAAATTGGTAAAAAGTAAAAGGGCCACTGGGGCCGAATCATGAAATAACATTGCATCATTTGTGAGAAGGAATGGAGGCCGTTGCTGACACTAGTGGTGGCACATTCGCGGATGAACTGGCGAACTAAGTGCATCTTTGCTGGCTGCTCTATGAAGTGAATGCACAGGGTAGAAGTTCTTCTCCGGGACATAGCATAAGGATGAAATCATTTAAATAATCTATCCTTTTCTGGAAGGAAGTCCTATTGAAATTAAACCTGGAGGGCATAGCTCTCTCGGGCATTGTACTCTTTGTTTTCTAACTTTGAATTAGAATTTAAAATCTTTCATACCAGACACTGAATTCATTGATCTTCGACTGATACTCTTCGCCACGTCATTAATGTTTTCATCTGAAAAAAATTTCTCCTTGAATGATTCTGAAGGGTTTGGTAGATTTTGAACCCTATTTCTTTAATGGATGTCATGTCGTGACAACTCCCGGGACTTCTCTTCATAATTGCAGCTTCTGTAGAATAGTCCTTTGATGCGCTCTGCTACTACAGTCAAGGCTGTACATTATGACAATTTTCCATCGCTAAAACCCTCCAAAATCAGCAAACTTGTTAAGAAAACCATGCACAGGGAGGTGGAAGTGGTGGGGGATAATGAGGAATGACAGCGTAACAGTGTGGGATGGCCATGAAGAAAGTTAGAGGAATGCTAGATAAGCGTGAAAATACAAAAGAAACGAAGGAATAAACCAAATGTGGGTCCGGGGTGGTGAAGAGCACGTGGAGAACAACTTGAGGACAGATGGCGTGATATTAAGACAATGGGAGAGAGATGACGTGGAATGCTGACGGTGGTACCAGGGTACGCATCGCAATCACAAATCAGGAGATGGGGTGGAGCGGAGTGATAAACATGGGATTTGCGATGCGATGAGCAATCCTTTGCAAACCCAATACATAACAACTTTCTCGTTTGCTAAGGGAAAAACCCTTAAATGCATGGACCGGCGGGAGAAATAAAAGGTGGGGCCCGGAGGCTGATCGCAATCGCAATATCGCAGATTGGGAGATGGAGTGGGGTGACAAACATGGAATGTTGCGTTTTGCGATGGTTGCGATTTGCGATGATCGCAAATCGCAAAGGCGGGAAGTGCGATGTATGCGATTTGAGATGGATGCGATTTGCGATGAATGCGATCTGCGATGGATGTGATTTGCGATGGTCGCAAATTGCAAAGGTGGAAAGTGCGATGGTGGAAAGTAGCATGAAACAGAAACCTTGCGCTACGCGATGGATGCGATTAGCGCCTTTAATGATATCATTGTCCCTTTTTGCTCTATGCCTTCGTTTTTCGTATTTCTCTTGCCTTATTGCTTTATGTTTAGTCCCTCATCTTTCCTTCTCGATCATCCATTTGAATGCTTCACTATCTATCATGACATTTTGATGCAAGGCTTTCCCAAACCCACAATAAAAGTGACTAATGTTAATTAAGGATCAACACAGCCTATGAGATCTTGCTTTCAAAACCCACTAGTTTCATTAGAGCATACCATACTATCCTAGATGGATTCATGTGGGAAAACTTCAAAGATGAAATACACTCTCATATGAGGAAGTGCATGGATCATTTTCTTGTTGAGGAGGAACATAGCTCTTGGGAAGAGTTATCATTACCACCTCCTTATTCATTGGGTGTGAGAGGGAGCTCATCCATGAGCTACCTTGCTGATTTAAAACAAGTGTATGATAAACATTATATTGCTGAACATAATGATATATTCATTATATACTTGCATTTTCTTAACACTCATGTGCAAGTCTTGGCTCCAACAGGGGGCACCTTTTCTTATAGGTTTCATGAGCCACTTGGGGCCATGAAAAATAATGATGTTTGCCATTCCTTGGGAGATCTTGGAGAGATGATGTACTCTTCATGGTGTGATTCATTAACACCAACCATCGTACACCTTCTCCAAGCTTGCAAGAAGGATGTGGTAGCAAACAAGTGTTGGGGAAAACATTTGTCATATCATATTCTATGGCAGTTAGGAGTAAAAATGTGCTGGTTGCACATGAGGGACCATTGTCCTTCTCCTTTATTATATATGGAAGCTAGCATGACCTTAATTATGATCCCATATGCTGAAGATGTTCTTATCTTTGTTGGGAACATGGTTGAAGGAGAGACACATTTGTTGGATGTGTCCTTGGGGAAAGAAATTTCCTACATTTTTTTTGCACTACATGTTCTAAGGGGAGCATGGGAAACTATATGGCCACTATAGTAGATCACTTTTTTCTTTATGATGTGGACTAGAATATGGTTGATTGGAGCACTTGGGGCATGCCTCTCATGAGAAATTGGGAGGAGCTTTACTATGAATTGCCAAGCTGGGAGGTGATTCATTTCATTTGGATGATAGCATGGAGGTGGGAGTCCTTCATTGATTATGAAATTCCCCATGATTGTCATCACTTCTATCTTGAGGAGGCCATTGATCAACAAAGAGGTTTCCATATACTGGGAGACAGAATTATTGCAGAAAATCTGAAGCAATGGGGGAGACTGTTGAATAAGGAAGCCACAAGAAGAGGAGGAGATATTTTGCAGCACCCTTGCAGTTTCTTGAGGACAAGCAACATTTGGGAGGGGAAGACTGTAATATTCCTAAATTAGCATGCAGCTAATAGGGATATTATTTTTTGCTTTAAAAAATCTAGTTAAAAGAATAAATGTGCAAAGGAGGTTAATAAAACTCCTAATGAAGAATAAATCAATGCAAAATATGAAAAAGGATAAATCTTGGCTATGTAAATAAGCACCCTTAGGTGTGAAAGGGGCTAATCATCTTGACTGGGTCAACCTTGACCAAATCTACAACATTGTATTGGAGGAGTGCTCATCAATAAGGCACAACGTAATTCTAGTTGAAGATCTCTTCTGTGAAAGGGATGAGTCCATTGAAGGTGGTTTAGGGTTTTGCACACTCTCATATTTTAAAAGGAAGGGGAAGACAGCATGAGGGGGTTGTTCATGATATGTAATATCCCAAAATAGGGAAAATCTACACTATTGGGAATATCTTAAGATATTCCAAATGTGGAGCTACAGCAATATGTAAACACAACAATGGAGTAGCAGTGATAAACCAACTCATAAAATGAGAGAAGAGCTCATAGCCATATTATTAAGTTACAACAGCAAAATGTATACAAGATCTTGAGGAAAAAGCTACTTAAGGTAGGCAATAATCAGCCTCAAGAGACAAGTACATAAAACATGACAAAACACTGCTACACAAGAGTGCCCAAGCTATGACTGTACATTTTTATAAAGAGAAACTGCAACTAACATATGTCAATACGTAGATGTACAAATGTATGGCTCATACAACATTGGGAGTGAAGATCTATTCTCCCAATCACTACCTCAAGACAATCTTGGAAGGATTGGCTGAAATGTGCAAAACTGCAAAATGTCGGAGTTGCAGGGTAGCAACTACAACTCAAGAACTAGAAATGGATGGAGAAGGTTGAAGATTCTGCATCCAATGAAAATACATCCTCCAATGGATCTTCCAAGTGAAAGGATGATCCTAATACTGAAGATCTCACCCTCCAACAATCACTGCAATCCCTCATTGCAAATACCAATTGAAAATAATGCAGTCACTGAGGGATACTGCACTGTAGGTGCAAGAAAAAGTGTTGGCCAAGTGCCAAGATCTGAAATATGCTCCAAGGGCTTCCAAACTGATCTCTCAAAGGAAAGAGAGCCTCCTCCTATGAAAAAAAAGTGATGGAATTGGTTTTGTGAACCCTCACTTCAACACCCTGCAACACAACATTATTCTGCTGCAAAAATAATGCCGTAGCTGAAGGAGGATGCTTGGCCTTAAGCCTGGATGTGAGGAAAATTAGTACAACTCCTTCAAGAGGCTTCTTAAGAAAGGAGAAATATTCCTAAACAAGAAATCCTTGTGCTAAGCAACACTGCAACTCTGCTAATCAGCAGGAGAATGCACAAATTCTAAACAGACAATAAAATCAATAATCTAAGTCATGAATCACAATGGCTGACTTGCCCTCCTTTTAAAAAAGTGAAAGCCCTCTCTCCATGGGTCCTGTTGTTCCTTGAGAAACAATTCTTGGCTGTGTACAAGAATCCGTGCTCAAGACATTAAAGATTATGTCACAAAATGTATATATGTGTCTCTATTTCTTAACCCTTCAAACATTAGTAATATATTTCCCAAATATCAAATCTTTATTAGCTCTGCAATGCCACATTCCTTTTATATTGAAGTGAGTGAATGGAAGACGGAGAAAGAAAAGGATTTTAATTTGTCATGCTGCTTGAAACAGAAACTGTCATCATAAAATCCTGAAGAAGTGAAAAACAAATAAGCTAAAGGAGAGGAGCGCCCATTAAGGATATTTAACTCTTAGATACATAAATATCAAGAGACCTGCAGCTCTTATCACTCTACTTTATTCACAGATATGGAAATGAAATAGAAACTGAGAAAACTCTTCAACACAGATGGAATATTGGAAACTTGCAAAACTTTTTCATTCATTCAATATTGTTCAGTACAAAATTAGCCTTCAAAGGTCCAAAACTCGGAACCTTCCTTCTTCCTTAAGATGTCTTTAAATACAATCTGAACCAAAATGGTTTTCAGTTATAAAACTGACTCTAACTAACTATAACTGCTTAACTACTCTCTGAAGCAGAGGTACATGCCTCGGAAATATTTTATTACATTTACATAACTTCACTTAAAACAAAATAAAGATAACAACTCCTAATCTAAAGGAACTGATGTTCCTGGAATAGCAGCTGACTCAATGACTACTTGCGGCTGAACGGCTGTTTGAGGCTGTTGGGCTGGAAATCCTTTTTCTCTGTCAATAGAAAATTTCTTTCATTCCTTCCAGAGATTATCTTGAGTTATTGGAGCATTCTTATAACGATGATATTCTATTGTAAAGGCAACAATATGACTGTGAGTGAGGTTACTTGTGAACAATGTCTTCACCATCCACAGCAGAAGGAAATGCCTTTGTAAGAAATTGAATACTGTTTCTCCCTTCAATATATGTGTCTTCTCATGTCGGCCATCTGCTCTGCTTTTAGCAAATATCAATTGATCCTCATAAAATTTCCAGGACATAATCTCACCTCCCTCCCTCCAGCATGAGGGCAAACCTGTTCTTATCAACTTATCAAACGAAATATCAAATTTCTTAACCATTTCTTTAATTACCTGTAGCCGCTTCTCCGATGCCTTTAGAAGGTCATTTTTAATAATCATTTTGTTTACCTCTTCAGCATAGAAATACCTATCCAGTATCCCCATATCTTTCAACTCTCCATCTGTCTTGGCATTAATAAAGTTCATGAATTTCTTGGCCCAATTTGATCTTTTGATAGCGGCCTGTTTGTCCGATAACAGCTCCTTTTCGTGATCTGCAACAATGTTCTTCTCTCTGGCAATTACATTTATGGAATCCCATTTTGCCTGCATTTCAGAAATGATCTCGTTCCAGATGAGATCCTTAGCTTTAATAAGGGAAATATTTCCCTTCAATTTCTCCTTGAGTTCCTTGATTTCTTCCTCAGCTTTTTGTAGCTTCTGTTCATTCTCATTTGCCTTTCCTTCCCATCCTTGCATCAACCTAAGAACTGTGGCCAATTCAGACTGGGCCTGTTTGCAATCTCTCTCCGCCATTTTTAATTCTGAGGTTAACTGAGCAACCTGGGCTTGAGGATCAGATCCTCCTGCAGAGAAATCAAAAGTACAAGTGTGGTTCTCAATTTGATTCTGTAAGGTTATAGCAGTCTGCTTTACCTTATTGAGTTCTTCATCCTTCTTCATCAACTGTTGTCGCAATGCCTCTTTTTCATTCTCAACCTCTGCTACTTCGGCCGCCAATGAGTGCTCTGTAGCTGGCAACTTCAGCTTTTTCCTTAATGAAGATATTTCTTCTTCTGCACTCTTCATTAGTTTTTGCATTGCGCTTTTATCATTTGGATCGACCCCGATTTTCATTATGATTTTCTTCAGCTCTTCATTTTGGGTAGTCAACGCCCTGGAATTGGCCATGATTGACAGGAATTTTGAACACAATTCAAAGTACTGAATAGTGCAAAGGTGGCGGGACGCGGTTTGAACAGGGCAGACAGACACAAATAAATCACAATAAGATGGAAAAAACCCTTTTTATAAACTACGGGAATCATAATAAATGCAAGATCGACGTGGAGAAACAGCTGGTAGTGGATGACGTCATGCGGGGGGTCTATGAGTACGGCGGGGAAATCCTATCCATACCCCCCATAATTAACTTGAACCGTCGATCACCAAAATTCGGAGATCTGATCGGTCAACTGCGGGGGGTCGAGATTTTATAACGGACGGGCAAGTTAACCCCCCGCAGTTACATATCCGCGAGCTCCTTTTTATGATAGCGCCTTCCGCTCAAAAATCTGCTTGAGCTTTAATCTTTACATATTAATATGACAACCTAAAGTTGACACCCGCTTCACCTATATAAAAATAAAAACGGAAAAACATCCATTTCCCTTTTTTTGTTTATGCTAAAGTACAAAACTTCATACTTAAAGCATATTTTTGAATTCTTATCTTCTTTTTTTTGAATTTTCTTCTCATAATTTCAAAATGAAATATAAAAAGGATATGTAGATAATGATCCACAACAGGTCCCACTCATTAAGGTTTCCTCCACCAAATAACCCTCTTCCCATTTATACTGCATTTTCTATCAAAGTGTTCTCCACCTCCTCTCCCAGCACTGTTGACTTGGTCAACTTGACCTTATCTCCATGCAAACGTCCTCTTTCACACATAAGGGTGTAAAATCCAGCTCTTATGACTATCCCCTTTCACATTTGAGGGATTTTATTCATTTTTTCAATAAGCATGGGCTTCCTTACCCATTTATTTAGTTGCTAGGTGATAAAAACCAAATTTCAATATTCCATTTAGCTGTGTGCTAAAATGGGAATATTACAGTCCTCCCCTCCCAATTGTTTCTTATCCTCAAGCAACTGCAAGGATAGGACTAGAAAGTCTCCTCCCAAGGTATGGAGTCTAAAATGTGTTGAGGAACATCATCCCCATGTGGATCCTCCATCCCCCAAGCAATCATCCATACAAAATGAGTTACCTCCGAACATGGCAACTCCTGAAAATCCTCTTCCACCTTTTGCTCCTGTAATGTAGGTGGGCTAAAAATCTGATCTTGGTAGACAAAATATTCTACCCCATGCTATTCTCTTCTCCACTTAGGATAAGTGTATAATATATGTTGATCTTGGGCTGCAATAATATTACCCTCAAGTGGCAAGATGAAGATTAGAGCTCCAAGGATCTCTTCTCCAATGTTATGAAACATGTTGGCCCAAATCATCTCATATGTGATGAGTTGGAAGTCACCATCATATGGCATCCAATGAAACATATGGCTCACCTCAAATGCAAACAAGCGTTTTGATGTAGTGGCCACATACTCTCTCATGCTCCCATTAGAACATGCAATGCAAATAATGTGGGAGATCTCTCCCCTAAGGGACATATCCAACCAATGTGTCATTCCCCCAATCATGCTCCCAACAAATATAAAAACAAAAAAAACATAAGGAACCATAATGAGAACCATTCTTTCTACCATATTTAGCAAGGGAGAAGGACAATGGTCCCTCAAATGTAACTGTAATATCCCAAAATGGGAATTACACAGTAGGCTAGCTGAAATAACGCACTCCTAAGAATTCAGTGCACTAAAATGAGTTTGCAGCTCTTGGATCCCATAGATCAGGTCATCTAAGATCTAAATCCAGAAGGAGAGAAAAAATAAATCAAACTAAGTGGGTTAAAAAGATCTCCCACAACCTAGTCTAGCTGAAAAACACCCAAAGAGAGGGGTTGCAGCTACATGCACAATAATGCTTCAGAAATAATGCATTTCCTTTGAATATATGCAGTAGATTGATATAGCGACTTAATAATCACATGTACATCAGTAAATCAGATCTACAGTATGGTTCATACAATGTGCAATAGATAAACATAAGATTTACATGAAGAAACCCTCAAGATTGAGGTGTTGCAACAACATATTGAGACTGCAAAGCTTGAAAGTGTTATTTTATTGATGCTACAGCTGGTGTATATTACACTTCAGATCTGGAGTATATCTGTACACAAAATGATAGA
Source organism: Pinus albicaulis (assembly GCA_034641835.2). Lineage (NCBI taxonomy): Eukaryota > Viridiplantae > Streptophyta > Pinopsida > Pinales > Pinaceae > Pinus > Pinus albicaulis. The sequence goes on from CM076584.1 coordinate 1,241,347,438, forward strand.
TCCAATATAGATATGTGTACTAGATGGTCTCCTTAATACATTCCCCTTGGGGATCTGAGCAAATCATGAACAACAGTGAGTAGATCTGAGATCTAAGTTGCAGTCCTACAGTAGTATTCATAAATTCTGTAGTAAATAGAACCATATACAAATCAGATCTAAATGGAACATGGATTGGATGGCTAATCCGTGGATCACCACAGTGCAAGGAAAGCTCCTTAATAGCAGAGATCACTCCTCAAAAAGTTTCTCAAACACCCTGCAACTTCCCTCTTGCAGATAACATAGTTATGGGAGAGAAACTACGTTGTTAGATTTAGAACTAAGTAGGCCTGATGCCTTGATCTAAAAATGCAGCTCTAATGATCCAATACACTCTTCCAGGAGGATAAAATACTCGCTCACTGAGAAGAGGCACTATATTTTCCTAGATCTAAATAGACCTAACCTCCATTGTTGTAGCTTACAAAGACAAAAAAATCCTAAACAGGATCTGATTGAAGTTGGAAGAAGAAGCTTGGCCTCAAAGCCTGATAGTGTACAAGATAGAACAAGACTCCTCCAAAAACTCCTCAATATAAGAGATGGGATTCCTAACCAAGAACACCCAAGTGCTAAACAACACTATTCTCAGCTAAACAGCTAGAGAATGAGGGAGGTCTAAAGAGACAAAACCTTCAGCAATATCAAATGATCAACACCCTCCTTGGTGTCCTCCTCTTTCTTTTATAATGTGGGAGTCTTGCCAAACCCTAAACCATCTTGATGAGATAGCCTCATTCACATGAGTGGCCTCCAACACAGACTGTGTTGTGCCTTTTGGAGATACATTGCACCTAGACAACACTGTTGATTTGGTCCTATTGACCCAGTCAATTGATCCAGCCTGTTTCACACTCAAGTGTGTTTTATAAAATGGCCCATATTTAGCCTTGTTTACATTGAGCATTGATTTATTTTGATGTTTTTATGATTTTTACATGTCCTCCTTCACTTTTTATTCATCAACATGAAAATTAAAATAAGACAAAGAAAAATTGAATATTCCCATTAGTTTGGGCTAATTGGGAATATTACAGTCCTCCCCTCCAAAATGTTGCTTGTCCTCAAGCAACTGATAGGGTGAGTTATGCAACACTTCTCCTTCCCCATTGGTGACACCATCAAGGCTCCAGCTCTCTGCATAAGCTGAGTGTTCACCAATCCATCCTCCCATGAGTTGCCTCTCCAAAATCATCATGAGATGTACATAATCCATCCCACAAAGTGTCAAGAATGTCACTGAAACAAACATGGCTGAACCCCTACTCTCCCTGAAATATCTAGTAAAGTATACAAAGAGAGTCTACATCCCATGTGGTACACACATTCCTCCTATTCTCCCTCCATACAAATCCAAAAATAGGACAAGTACATCATCAATGTATGGAAGCAAAATTACAAATACATAAATAGAAATTTGAACAAGAGGAGGTGGGTCATAATCCCACATATGGTACCAGCGCAAGGCATCTCTTGCCTGCATCAAATCAAGATGTGGTATGTGGTCTTTCCACCACATACTTTTTTCCCATGTCATCTCACTTTGGCTGCAAGTGTGAGATAAGTTTGGTGCGTTAGGGAAGCACCCATCATGATAAAGAATCTCCCTTTTCTTATCAAGGGAGTGGCCAAATTTAGAAATTGGAGTGGCCCACTATTTTCCATGAGATTTACATGATATATCACTCCTCCTTGAAGCCATGGCCTGCATAAACATGGTGAAAGAATATGTATAATCAGAAAATAAAACTTGACTTACATAATCAGATTCCTCACCATCAATACCTATCATACTCATGGAGTTGTGCATGGATCTTCCTCCTCTTCCCAAAGAAGGAAGGAATGGCTGAAGTAACCCCTCTATGGAGTCATGTTTCTGCCCCAACTCCACATTCTTTATGCATCTTTGAAAATGCTGATATTGTTCTTCTTTCAAGCCTTTCCAATCAAAGCTCATCATGATGATGTTGTAGATCTTCATGGAGTACATATGGCTGAAACAGAACCCTTTGTAAGCTCTTTGTAGTATCTTCTGCTTGAGCTTGGAGGCTCTAGAAAATAAGACTCTACCATGATGATATATGACCTCTTCTTGGACTGAATAGCCCTCTTCATGCAATTGGTCATCAAGTATCATACAAGTGTGAAGATCTTTGGAATACTATACAAGCAGTTGAGATTTCCAATATAGATCTACACTGCTCAACAAAGACAGCACTGATGATACATCCACTGGATTTTCTGTCATATTGTTGATCTTCTCCTTGGAATTCCCCATGCCACAAGTGTGTGTTGGAAGATTGATCCTCCCATTCTTCTCCTCCCACAGCGCAGATCTAGATAGGAGAGTGGATGGTGATGTTAAGGGAATAAGATCTCCCTTCTCCTTAAGCTCATCCAAGCCTCCCAATGTTGTAACCTTGTCCTCTAATGCTCCAATCCTCCCTGGACTCATGACTGGAGCATCAATATGTGGGACACCTTTCACCAGATCCGAATCAGGTGGCCTCCCGAGTGGTCTTCCACAAGACAATGATGCCTCATGGTTCATTGTCCCAAGCTTATCAAATGGGATCAGCATCCCCTTGCTCCCACAACACCATTTCATCTTTGATTTTTGTGTGGAAGTATTATGAAACTTGAGGACCCCTCTTAGTGGTGTAAGAGTGCCTTTGGTTGGAGCACTTGCCCCATCTTCTGATAGTGGATCAGCCAGGTGATCCCTCCTTTGTTTTGTCTTCTTGTCTTTTAGCAAAGACACATGCTGCTCATGTGCTCGATGGGGAAGAATCTTTGTAATTCCTTACAAAGGTGCAAGAATCCCTCTAATGGAATCCATTGCTTCAATTCCATCTCCAAATGAAAATAGATCTCCTCCTACTATCACAACGCTGGAGGGCCTTCTCTTCTCTTCTTCTCCCTCAACAATGTTTAGGACTGGAGTTGGCTCCATGGAATCTTCTAACTTATGCAGAAAGGCAGATCTCTTGGGCTTGATTGGCTCTTCCCAAGAAGTCTCTGAATGATTCTCATCGAATCTCTTCACTAGTATCCAAGTGAACTTTGCATAAGAAGAAATATTTATCCCCTTTAAGGAAGAGGATTCAAACAGCCACCAAGCATAAGCTTTCCCTTCAAGATGTAGTGGTACTACTCTCAAGGCTTCTTCTTCTGTCACTTGATGCAGTTGCATGTGTCAAGATTTCTTACCCAATACTTGGCTGAGTCTTTAGGTGATCCATCAAATGTAGGTAGAGAAAACCTACCCAAAGTCTGTTGCATGCACCCTTTCCTCCTACTGTAGCTATTGGATCTTGCTTCTTTGATTTGACAGAACTCTAGGAAACTGAGATGCCCTTTAAATCTCTCTGATAGAGACTCATATTTTTGGATACAATCACCAAGAGATTCCTCTGTTGGTGTTCCTCCTCTCCCTCCTTTCTCTGACAAGAAAGTAGGCATGCTACAAAGTTGTGGATCAGATTGTGTGGCTGAATGCTCACACACATCAGATGAAGTATTGGGGCTTCCTTCATGTGTAAATATCTTCAAGAGATCTACTGGCCTTCCATTCCTCACTCCCCTAATTTCATCCTTCATCTCATGCATAGTTTGGAACAGAGTTTCAGAAAACTCTTTCCCAATCAATCTTCCAGATAAAGGGTTTAGACCCTTTACTTCTGTGTCTTTGGTGTAATACTTCTTTAGTCCTCTTCTTTGACACCTCTTTTCTCCATCAGTACGAGGCTCATCTTCCTTAGAAATCATATTGGCCCTTCAATGAAGCACAGGCTGTGCCAAGATTGAAGCTCTGATACCACTATAATATCCCAAAATGGGAATTACACAACAGGCTTGTTGAAATAACACACTCCTGAGAATTCAGTGCACTAAAATGAGTTTTAAGCTCCTAGATCCCTTAGATCAGGTCATCTAAGATCTAAATCCAAAACGAGAGAAAAAACATATCAAACTAGGTGGGTTAAACAGATCTCCCACAACCTACTCTAGCTGAAAAACACCCAAAGAGAGGGTCTGCAGCTACATGCACAATAATGCTTCAGAAATAATGCAGTTCCTTTGAATATAAGTAGTAGATCAATATAGCGACTTAATAATCACATGTACATCAGTAAATCAGATCTACAGTATGGTTCATACAATGTACAATAGATAAACAGAAGATTTACATGAAGAAACCCTCAAGATTGAGGTGATGCAACAACATATTGAGACTACAAAGCTTGAAAGGGTTATTTTATTGATGCTACAGCTGGTTTATATTACACTTCAGATCTGGAGCAGATCTGTACACAAAAGGATAGATCCAATACAGATATGTGTACTAGATGGTCTCCATAATACATTCCCCTTGGGGATCTGAGCAAATCATGAACAACAGTGAGTAGATCTGAGATCTAAGTTGCAGTCCTACAGTAGTATTCATAAATTATGCATTAAATAGAACCATATACAAACCAGATCTGAATGGAACATGGATTGGATGGCCAATCCGTGGATCACCACAGTGCAAGGAAAGCTCCTTAACACTAGAGATCACTCCACGTTGCTCAAACACCCTGCTACTTTCCTCTTGCAGATAACACAGTTATGGGAGAGAAACTACATTGTTAGCTTCAATATTGAGTAGGCCTGATGCCTTGATCTGAAAATGCAGCTCTAATGATCCAATACGCTCTTCCAGGAGGATAAAATACTCACTCATTGAGAAGAGGCACTAGATTTGCCTAGATCTGAATAGATCTAGCCTCCACTACTGCAGCTTACAAAGACAAAAAAATCCTGAATACGATCTGATTGAATTTGGAAGAAGAAGCTTGGACTCAAAGCCTAATAGTGGACAAGATAGAACAGGACTCCTCCAAGAGCTCCTCAATGGAAGAGATGGGATTCCCGACCAGGAACACCCAAGCGCTAAACAACACTATTCTCAGCTAAACAGCTAGAGAATGAGGGATGTCTAAATAGACAAAACCTTCAACAATATCAAATGATCAACCCCCTCCTTAGTGTCCTCCTCTTTCTTTTATAATGTGGGAGTCTTTCCAAACCCTAAACCATCTTGATGAGATAGCCTCATTCACATGAGTGGCCTCCAACATGGACAACGTTCTACCTTTTGGAGATACATTGCACCTAGACAATGCTGTTGATTTGGTCCTGTTGACCCAGTCAATTGATCCAGCCTCTTTCACACTAAAGTGTGCTTTATAAAATGGCCTAGATTTAGCCTTTTTTACATTGGGCATTGATTTATTTTGATGTTTTTAGGATTTTTACATGTCCTCCTTCACTTTTTGTTCATCAACATGAAAATCAAAATAAGACAAAGAAAAATTGAATATTCCCATTAGCTTGGGCTAATTAGGAATATTACAGTCCTCCCCTCCAAAATGTTGCTTGTTCTCAAGCAACTGATAGGGTGAGTGATGCAACACTTCTCCCTCCCCATTGGTGACACCATCAAGGCTCCAGCTCTCTGCATAAGCTGAGTGTTCACCAATCCATCCTCCCATGAGTTGCCTCTCCAAAATCATCATGATATTTACATAATCCATCCCACAAAGTGTCAAGAATGTCACTGAAACAAACATGGTTGAACCCCTACTCTCCCTAAAACATGTAGAAAAGTGTACATAGAGAGTCTCCATCGCATGTGGTACACACATGCCTCCTATTCTCCTTCCATAAAAATCCAAAAATAGGACAAGTACATCATCCATGTATGGAAGAAAAATTACAAATACATAAACAGAAATTTGAACAAGAGGAGGTGGGTCATAATCCCACATATGGTACTAGTGCAGGGCACATTAGGGGAATTTTTAGGTCTATAATGGGCCTCCTAAGGAAAATGTACATTCAAAATTCACTTTATGAGAACCAATCACATTTTAGGTTATGGCATCATCCCTAATGGTTGAGGTGGAATTACTTGAGTTAAAGGTACTTACTTGTCACATTCTCAATGGTGGATAAAAACTCATGGTTAAACATGGTAGTGTTCTAAGTACTTTTAAAGTCAAAGTAAAGTACTCATAATAAATGTCATTTCACACTTTTTGAATAAAAATATATTATTGTCATTTCATATTTCTTGAAAGAAATAATGCATATCCCTATACATTTATTATATTATATTATATTATTTTTATATAGTATATTAATTACATGTTATTATAATTAAGAATTTATAAATTTATATTTATATTTTATTTTAAGTTATTTAAGTACAAAGGACAAATGCATTAGTTGTTCAATGATTATGACTTTTTCTTGAAAAGTTCATTCTTACTTATAGTCACATCAATATAATTTTTTTATTAATTTTATTTTGGTACAACTTTTGAATTTAATTTAACTATGGTTACATGGATTGTGGTGCAAAAAGTGAATTCCAAATTCATAGATATTATTTTATTGATTTAGCTATTATTTTATTATTTCATTAGAAGGCCCATTTTAGACCTCAAAGTTTCCCTAATGTCTCCTGCCTGCATCAGATCAAGATGTGGTAAGTGGTCTTTCCACCACTTACTTTTTTCCCATGTCATCTCACTTTAGCTGAAAGTGTGAGATAAGTTTGGTGCCTTAGGGAAGCACCCATCATGATAAAGAATCTCCCTTTGCTCATCAGGGGAGTGGCCAAATTTAGAAATTGGAGTGGCCCACTATTTGCCATGATATTTACACGATATATCACTCCTCCTTGGAGCCATGGCCCGCATAAACATGGCGAAATAATATGTATAATCAGAAACTAACACTTGAATTACATAATCAGATTTGTCACCATCAATACCTCTACTAATCATGGAGTTGTGCATGGATATTCCTCCTCTTCCCAAAGAAGGAAGGGATGGCTAAAGTAACCCCTCTATGGAGTCATGTTGCTGCCCCAACTCCACATACTTCATGCATCTTTGAAAATAATGATACAGTTCTTCTTTAAAGCCTTTCCAATTAGAGCTCCTCATGATGATGTTGCAGATCTTCATGAAGTACATATGGTTGAAACAGAACCCTTTGTAAGCTCTTTGTAGTATCTTATGCTTGAGCTTTGCTGGCTCGAGGGATCCTGACCTAGGTTCGGTGTGCAAGGTTTGCCAACAAACCCCTATACTACTGGCCCTTTCGGCAGTGACCTGCTTTTGTAGGTCAAAGTCTCACCCGAATTAGTATGGGTGGGTGCTGGAACCAGGTTTCCGCACCCTGAGAAAGGATAGGTATGGCAAGCAGTGCTGCATTTGGTCCTGTGATACTCAGATCACTTAATGCTGCACACAGTAAAGAGGGTTTCTATTCCCATCCACGTGCACTAGATCTATGATTATATTCGTTGTTATAACAGTAATTTGGGAACGCATAAACAGAACAGAACAGATTGAAGTATAGAAACACACTTATACAGCACTTCGCAGCTTAAGCACAAAAATACACAGCACGAAAATTACCAATAATTCTTCACAGATTCAGTATTCCATCAATATTTCTCATTCATTCATTCATGCATCAATTATCCCTTACGATTCCCTTCCCAACCTGCGCACACAGCAGCAGGGCCCGCACACAGCTAGACTAGGATCTTCGCGCACACAGCTAGTAGGAGTTTGTTCCCCAAAACCCAAACAGATCGCTTAAGCCACAATTCGCATCAATATCTCATCATTCTTGTTCTTTACAATACAAAATGCTCCTCTATTTATAATAATCTATCCTAGACTTTCCTATGGTCCACAACCCATGGTTTTCACACCCCTAGTTTACCCTTTTACCCTTTACAACACTTTCAGGGCTTTAACCCACCCCAAAACCCCTCCACTAGATTAAATATAACTAAAATATATCACAAATATCAAAATGGACCAGTCTTCGCAGCTTTTTAGGAGACCTCGTTCCAACAGTCCCCCAACACAATTTTGTGACTCGTCCTAAGTTACTGTAGTTGCCATATAGTCATTGAACCCGGTACGGCTTGAGTCGACTACCATTGACAAATCCTGGTAAGATATCTCCGCGCAGGTTAGCTAGTTGGACTGCTCTGCCATTCGTGATTTCCTTAACTATGTAGGGGCCAAACCAATGCTGGTGGAATTTTCCTGGATGCTTCACAAATTGGCTATCGTACAAAAGGACAAGGTCACCTACGATGAATGTCTTATGGCAGATATGTCGATCATAACAGGCTTTGTCACGAGCCTTCTGAACCTGTTGATGAAAATTAGCAATAAACCAATCTTCTTCGAGAGCCATTAGTTGCGCAAGACATTCCTCCATGATATCGAGGTCCGCCATATTTGTAAATGCTGCGATGTGTAGGCTAGGAATAGTGTATTCAGTAGGCATAATGGCCTCCTTTCCATAGTCCATCTGGAAGGGGGTTCTTCCTGTTAGCTTCTTGCAGGTCGTATGGTAGGCCCACAGAACAAAGGGAATGCGAAAATCCCAGTCACTACAATCGGCATTGCAAACCTTGGTTAATTCCTGTTCCAAAATTTTTGTTAAAAGCTTCAACCGCCCAATTTTCCTGAGGGTGGTATGGCGTACTCTTTGCATAGTGGATCCTGAACTCCTCATTCAAGGCTTGAATCGTTTGGTTGAAAAAATGTGTACCTTTGTCGCTCATTAGGATCTTTGGGTAGCAAAACCTGGTCACAATGTGCTAAAAAATGAAGTGCGAAGTAGTATCCGCAGTACAATCCTTCACCTCTTGCACCTCAGCCTAGCGATTAACGTAGTCAGTGGCAGTGATAATGTAGCGTGCACCTGTTTTCTTTTTGGGTGGGTTAATGGGCCCTATAAAATCAATGGCCCATTTTTCAAAAGCCTACAAAGCGACTTGAGGTTGTAACGGCATCTCATCTCGTCGTGAAGGTCGTCCTGTGCGCTGACAAGTGTCGCATGACCTGCAATAGGTGTAAGAATCTTGATGCAAGGTAGGCCACCATAACCCAGCCCTCAAAATATTTTGTGCAGTTGCGCGTCTTGCATAGCGGCCTCCCGCAACACCTTCATGTGCTTCTGCTAAAACAATAGGTCGTTCATGGTCTAGGACATACCTGCGTAGTATTTCATTTGCGCCTAGCTTGTATAATTGACCAGAAATGAGAGTAAAGTCTGCTTCCCGAGCAACCAATTCCTTCCTCTATTGTACCGAATATCCCGCTGGGGCCATGCCTATAGTGAGGAACTCAATGATATCAGCAAAGTGTGCATCGACCACCTTAATGGTAAACAGCTGCGCATCGGGCAATCCTTCTTCCAAATTAGTAGGTTCTTCCCCTGTTTCAATGCGAGATAGATGGTCTGGGGCCTGCATTCAATCTCCTAGGCTTGACGATGATCTCAAAATCATATTCCTGAAATAGAAACAACTAACGACAGATCTTCCCCCCCCAACACAGACTTGTTGACCAGGTATTTTAAAGCCGAGTGATCAGTGAACATTTTAAAGTGTCCACCCAATAGATAGTGCTGATATTTCTGCAGCGCGTAAGCCATATCCAATCCTTTGCGCTCAGTGGTGGAGTAGTTTCGTTCTACTCCCAAGAGTTTCCGACTCGCAAAGGCAACTGGGTGATCGATATCACCCTCTCCAAGCTGAGTGAGAACAACTCCCAAGGTGATGCCTGACGCATCCACATGTACATGAAATTATTTTGACCAATATAGAAATATGAGTATGGGGGCAGAGATCATCTTCTCTTTGAGTAATTCAAAGCTCTTCTGACATTCATCATCCCAAAAGAAAGAAACGTCTTTTTTTAGTAGCTTTTTCATAGGTGTTGTAATTAGGGCATACCCCTGAATGAATTTCCTGTAATAGCCATTGTGTCCAAGAATAGAACGCAGCTGTTTCTCCGTGGTTGGGACTTCCAGGTTTATAATTATGGCTACCTTCGCAGGATCAACCATCAATCCCTACCGACAGACTATGTGTCTAAGAAGGATTCCAAATGGCACACAGAAGATGCACTTCTTAATATTCAAGGAAATATGGTGCTTTCGGCACGCATCCAACATTAGTTGCGGGTTAGAGACATGTTCTTTTACTAAGCCAAAAACCATCCAGTCATCGAAATAAACTTCTAGGAACTTATAAATAAATTCCTTGAACACAACAACTACGACCCTTGAAAAAATAGCAGGTGAAATTCTGAGACTAAAGGGCATGGCCGTATACTGGAAGGAACGCCATTCAGTCGCGAAGGTAGTCTTACTAAGATCTTCAGGTGTAATTCGGATCTGATGGTACCCCAAAAACCCATCGGTGAAGGAATAGGCCTCCTGTCCACCCACACTATAAAGGATTTCATCAGAGAAGGGTGTGGGGAAGGGGTCATGGACGCAGGCATCGTTTAACTTACGCATATCTACGTAGATGCGTATCTCCCCCTTGGTCTTCTTTTCCTAGATGACCATTAGGCTTACCCAATCAGACTGCTCAACAGGTTCAATGATACCTACAGCAAGCATTTTATCCAGCTCTTCCCTGACCTTTTTCTTGTATTTAGGATTCAGTCGGTAAGGTCGTTGCTTGACGGAGCGCGCCTCTGGTTTCAGAGTGATGTGCATAATACCAAGGTCCCTGGTGATGCTCTTGAGCTTAGAGAAATTTTTTGGAAATAGGTCTTGATACTTCGTGAGTAATTCTACGATTTTGCTTACAGTCCACTCATCCCAATCGTCCTCAATCTTAGCCAGCTTAGGGTGTTCCTCCGTCCCAATTTTAATGTCACGCAGCTTAAGTGGTTGTGTTACGTTAATATTCTGCGGCGATGGCCCTACGACAATGCATTTTCCTTCCAATTCTGGGATATAAATGTTTCAAGGGTTATCTTCCTCGTCAATTTCCAAGCTCTGGAAATTGGCTATGTCTTGCATCTGTGCTTCCCATGTTAGGACCCTTGGGGTGGCGTGGTGGGGATAATTCTTAAAAACAAATGCATCAGTGTCCTGTAGAGCTTCATCGAGTGCCTCTATCCCCCCAATCAACCCGAATGTTCCAACAAAGTCCTCCTTTAGTACTTCCCAGTGGCGGGTGCGCTGGTGCAATTCCGCATCCAAGTACCAAGTGGCTAGGATAGGACCTAAGCTGTGAACAAATACATGGACCCATTCTTCTGTAGTTCGGTCAGCCCACCTGGTCATCCAGATACACAGATGTGCGCGGGGGTCCCCAGGTCCAAGGAACATCCTGATGCGTACGTCAGCGGGACCGGAAAACCATAGAAGCATCCTTTCTTGACATGTTTCCCAGTCTGGAAATGCTTCCTTGTGTGTATCCCACCAATGCACAGGTGTCCCACGCATTGTTAGATTAAGGGCCCAGAGCCATCATTCCCTTGGTACTCTATCTTCTAGTGTTCTTTGGAATTCCTGGACTCTACCAGCTTCATCAAAGTGGGGTAGATCTCTTACCTTAGAGGAAATGCAATATAGGGCTCTTGCGATCCACGAGCAACTCAATGTTGAAACCTCATATAACCGGTTTTGCCAATTCTCTAGGTCCTCATTAGCGTCAGAGTAGTATTCACTATCTCTCCAGAATATCTTGTCTGTGGTGGGGTTACCCCTGTCTTCATCCTACGTAGTCAATCTGTAAATGTGGTCTAGTTCCTCTTGTTCATAGGCTGGTTCGGTACACCGTGCACCTTCTTCTAGATCTAGTGGTACTATCACGTGAGTACCATTGTTTTCAAACACCATGCTGTGATTTTTGAGATTGATGACACCTCTCATGTCCATAGCCCAATCCAGCCCGAGTAATGAAGGATATGGATCCATATCTTCCATGATTTCGATGACCTCAAAGTCCACTCGGACTCTTTCTCCGGCTATATCTACCATAACTTTTGGCAACCGTCCTAGTGGGACGATCTTCTGTTGGTTCACCATGCGCAGCTGGATAGTAGACCATTCCAGTTTAGGTTCACCCATTCATTGCCACATCTGTTTCGGTAGTACAACCGCATCCAACCCCAAATCGAGAATAACTTGGTCCATCTCGTAGTCACCAATATGCACAGTCAACCGCATTTCCTTTCCGATGCATTTTTTGTAGCCATATAGCCGGTGGACACCTCTAGTCTCAGGGATGGTGTTGGGCCAGGCTATGCAGTTTCTCAATATTTCTTGAAGAGTTTCTATAGCCGGCTGGTTACGTAGCAGTTTCAACAATGCCTTTAGAATGGGCTCAACCTCTTCCCTTTTCTACACAGGGTCTACTTGTGGTGCCTGTTCCATGAGGTGAACTTCTTCCCTTGCTCCTTGGGTGACCATCTCATTACGCAGCTCAGTTTTAACCCTTTGTACATTCTGAGTAGGGATGGGTTATTTTTCTTGCATTTTGGCTAACAGTATCGGGTAATCTTCAATCTCATGGTCCAGCTGCCGGGAATATACCAGGATTTCCTGGTCAGATTTGGGCAGTCCCTTGCGAAGTGTCCTATCTCCCCGTAGTTATAGCAGATCAGCTACCCCTGACCCTATCCAGCGCTTCCTCCACGACCTTCCCTACCCCTTGCTGGGGAGCCACCAAAAATTGCGGGGGATCTTGGTGAAGCAGGATCTGATTGTACCCTATAGAGGTTTCCCCGATCTACCAATAATTCATATGTGTGACAATTCTGCTCATCATGCCCTACCGACCAGCAGAACCTACACCATTGTTGTTTCAAATCGCCCATACTTAGCCGGGGGCATTGAGTCGTATCGTGTAATCCTACTACCCGGCAATCATCGCACCAGAGCACAGATCCAATGGACCCGGGGCACAGCGGACTAGGTGCCCCTGCCTGTAGGTAATCTGCCAATAGGGGACACTGATCCCTGACATGGCTAGAAACTTGACATCGTAGGCACCAAAGATATTTATTTTCTTGTTCTGTTCGCAAGTTTTGTATTTCTAAGTGCATGGCTCCGAGCTGCTCTTGAATCTGCTATACTCCCCCCAACGTGTCATCTTTGGGCGCGACTTCAAGCTTCATGGTAGCTTCCAAGGCTTTTTCTTGCAACTCAAAGGTCTCTTGGCCCATTGGTGTACGTAAGTGAGGTAGAAACATGGTGATGAACCATTCCATGTGTTGTCTATCGTCATACTTGAACCCTCCTTCTCTGATTGCCTTCTTCAGTTGTTGATCAGCCTCCCACACTGACTCTGTCATATCTTTCTTGAAGTCTTTGACTTCCGCTACCAACTGAGAATACGACTTTGGCTTCTGAAACTATTGTTTTAAGGCATCCTTAATGTCTTGAAGGGATGCATTCCCGTTTTGAGATATGTAGTGCATATACCAATCTAGTGCTCTGTCTTCAAAGGCCAAGGACAATTGTGATTTCTTCATAGTGTCACTCGCCACCCCTTGTGCCGTCCATACTGAGTCGGCTATGAACCAAAATTGGTACATGTCTTCATCGGCCGTGCCTTTGAAGGTAGGAAGTTTTAAGTGCACTTCCATGCCTCCTTCTAGTGAGGCTCTGGTTGAGGGCTTGCTCTCCTGTGAGCCTAATGAATCTTGCGTCGTTTCCTTCTTCGGCGAGCCAGAGGGAATTTCTTCTAGATCGGTTCAATAATACTTACTGCTCCATGTTGCACTTTCTCCCAGCATAGCACTCATTCACTTCCATGTCAGATATTTAGTTTTTCTTGTCATTACCATATCACTCTCTTAGACTTCTTTAGGTCCCAGCAATGGAACCATTTGTTGGCTCGAGGGGTCCTGACCCAGGTTCGGTGTGAACAGTTTGTGAACAAACCCGTATACTACTAGCCCTTTTGACAGTGACCTGCTTTCATAGGGCAAAGTCTCACCTGAAGTGGTATGGGTGGGTTCTGGAACTAGGTTTCTGCACCCTGAGAAAGGACAGGTATGGCAAGCAGAGCTGTGTTTGGTCCTGCGATACTCAGATCGCTTAATGCTGCACACAGTCAAGAGGGTTTCTATTCGCATCCACGTTCACTAGATCTATGATTATATTCGATGTTATAACAGTAATTCGGCAACACATAAATAGAACAGAACAAATCGAAGCATAGAAACACACTTACATAGCACTTCACAGCTTAAGCACAGAAATACACAGCACAACAATTACCAATAATTCTTCAAAGATTCAGTATTCCATCAATATTTCTCATTCATTCATTCATGCATCAATTATCCCTTACAATTCCCTTCCCAACCTGCGCACACAGCAGCAGGGTCCGCACACAACTAGAATAGGATCTCCGCGCACATAGCCAGCAGGAGTTCGTTCCCCAAAACCCAAATAGATCGCTTAAGCCACAATTCGTTTCATTATCTCATCATTCTTGTTCTTTACAATAAAAAATGCTCCTGTATTTATAACAATCTATCCTAGACTTTCCTATGGTCCGCAACCCATGGTTTTCGAACCCCTAGTTTACCCTTTTACCCTTTACAACACTTTCGGGGCTTTGACCCACCCCAAAACCCCTCCACTAGATTAAATCTAACTAAAATATATCACAAATATCAAAATGGACCAATCTTCGCAGCCTGTTAGGAGACCCCGTTCCAACAAGCTTAGAGGCTCTAGACAAGAAGACTTTACCATGATGATAGATCACCTCTTCTTGGACTGAATAGCCCTCTTCATGCAATTGGTCATCAAGTATCATACAAGTGTGAAGATCTTTGGAATACTCTTCAAGAAGTTGAGATTTCCAATACAGATCTACACTGCTCAACAAAGACATCACTGATGATACATCCACTGGACTATCTGTCATATTGTTGATATTATCCTTGGCATTCCCCATGCCACAGGTGTGTGTTGGAAGGTTGGTCCTCCCATTCTTCTCCTCCCACAGCGCAGATCCAGATAGGAGAGTGGATGGTGATGTTAAGGGAATAATATCTCCCTTATCCTTGAGTTCATCCAAGCCTCCCAGCGCTGTAGTCTTTTCCTCTAATGCTCCAATCTTCCCTTAACTCATGAGTGGAGCATCAAGATGTGGGACACCTTTCACCATATCTGAATCAGGTGGCCTCCCGGCTGGTCTTCCACAAGAAAATGATGCCTCATGGTTCATTCTCCCAAGCTTATCAGATGGGATCAACATCCACTTGCTCCCACAGCACCAATTCATCTTTGATTTTTGTGTGGAAGTCTTCTGAAACTTGATTACCCCTCTTAGTGATGTAAGAGTGCCTCTGGTTGGAGCACTTGCCCCATCTTCTGATAGTGGATCAACCAGGGGATCCCTCCATTGTTCTGTCTCCTTGTCTTTTAGCAAATACACATGCTGCTCATGTCCTCCATGGGGAAGAATCTCTGGAATTCCTTGTAAAGGTGCAAGAATCCCTTTAATGGAAGCCATTGCTTCAATTCCATCTCCAAATGAAAATAGATCCCCTCCTGCTGTCACAGCGCTGGAGGGCCTTCTCTGCTCTTCTTCTCCCTCCTCAACAATGTTTAGGACTGGAGTTGGCTCCATGGAATATTCTAACTTATGCAGAGAGGCAAATCTCTTGGGCTTGATTGGCTCTTCCCAAGAAGTCTCTGAATGATTCTCATCGAATCTCTTCACTAGTTTCATAGTGAACTTTGCATAAGAAGAAATATTTATCCCCTTTAAGGAAGAGGATTCAAACAACCACCAAGCATAAGCTTTCCCTTAAAGATGCAGTGCTGCTACTCGCAAGGCTTATTCTTCTGGAACTTGATCCAGTTGCAAGTATGTGTCAAGATTTCTTACCCAAGACTTGGATGAGTCTTTAGGTGATCCATCAAATTTAGGTAGAGAAATTCTACCCAAAGTGTGCTGCATGCACCCTTTCCTCCTACTGTAGCTACTGGATCTTGCTTCTTTGATTTGACAAAACTCTGGGAAACTGATATGCTCTTTGAATATCTCTAATAGAGACTCATATTCTTGGAGATAATCACCAAGAGATTCCTCCATTTTGTTCCTCCTCTCCCTCCTTTCTCCGACAAGAAAGTAGGCATGCTACAAAGTTGTGGATCAAATTCTGTCGCTGAATGCTCACACACATCAGATGAAGTATTGGGGCTTCCTTCATGTGTAAATATCTTCAAGAGATCTTCTGGCTTTCCATTCCTCACTCCCCTAATTTCATCCTTCAGCTCATGCATAGTTTGGAAGAAAGTTTCAGAAAATTTTTTCCCAATCAATCTTCTAGATAAAGGGTTTGGACCCTTTACTTCTGTGTCTTCGGTATAATACTTCTTCAGTACTCTTCTTTGAAACCTATTTTCTCCATCAGTAAGAGGCTCATATTCCTCAAAAATCATATTTACCCTTCAATGAAGCACAGTTTGAGCCAAGATTGAATCTCTGATACCACTATAATATCCCAAAATGGGAACTACACAGCAGGCCTGTTGAAATAATGCACTCCTAAGAATTTAGTGCACTGAAATTAGTTTGCAGCTCCTGGATCCCTTAGATCAGGCCATCTAAGAGCTAAATCCAGAAGGAGATAAAAAAAAAATCAAACTAGGTGGGTTAAACAGATCTCCCACAACCTAGTCTAGCTGAAAAACACCCAAAGGGAGGGGCTGCAGCTACATGCACAATAATGCTTCAGAAATAACTCATTTCCTTTGAATATAAGTAGTAGATCAATATAGTGACTTAATAATCACATGTACATCAGTAAATCATATCTACAGTATGGTTCATACAATAGATAAACAGAAGATTTACATGAAGAAACCCTCAAGATTGAGGTGCTGCAAAAACATATTGAGACTACAAATCTTGAAAACGTTATTTTATTGATGCTACAGCTGGTGTATATTAAACTCCATATTTGTAGCAGATCTATACACAAAAATATATATCCAATATATATCTGTGTACTAGATGGGCTCCCTAATACATTCCCCTTGGGGATCTGAGCAAATCATGAACAGTAGTGAGTAGATCTGAGATCTAAGTTGCAGTCCTGCAGTAGTATTCCGAAATTCTATTGTAAATAGAACCATATACAAATCAGATCTGAATGGAACATGGACTGGATGGCCAATCCATGGATCACCAAATTTCAAGGAAAGCTCCTTAACACCAGAGATCACTCCTCAAAACGTTGCTCAAACACCCTGCAACTTCCCTCTTGTAGATAACACAGTTATGGGAGAGAAACTATGTTGTTAGCTTTAGTACTGAGTAGGATTGATGCCTTGATCTTAAAATACAGCTCTAATGATCCAATACACTTTTCCAGGAGGATAAAATACTAACTCACTGAGAAGAGGCACTAGATTTTCCTAGATCTGAATAGATCTAGCTTCCACTGCTGCAACTTAAAAAGACAAACAAATCCTAAAAAATATCTAATTGAAGTTGGAAGAAGAATCTTGGCCTTAAAGCCTGATAGTGGACAAGATAGAATAGGACTCCTCCAAGAGCTCCTCAATGCAAGAGATGGGATTCCCGACCAGGAACACCCAAGTGCTAAACAACACTATTCTCAGCTAAACATCTAGAGAATGAGGGATGTATAAATAGACAAAACCTTCAGAAATATCAAATGATCAACCCCCTCCTTGGTGTCCTCCTCTTTCTTTTATAATGTGGGAGTCTTGCCAAACCCTAAACCATCTTGATGAGATAGGCTCATTCACATGAGTGGCCTCCAACATGGACTGAGCTGTGCCTTTTGGAGATACATTGCACCTAGACAATGTTGTTGATTTGGTCCTATTGGCCCAGTCAATTGATCCAGCCTCTTTCACACTCAAGTGTGTTTTATAAAATGGCCCAGATTTAGCCTTGTTTACATTGGGCATTGATTTATTTTGATGTTTTTAGGAGTTTTACATGTCCTCCTTCACTCTTTATTCATCAACATGAAAATTAAAATAAGACAAAGAAAAATTGAATATTCCCATTAGCTTGGGCTAATTGGGAATATTACAGTCCTCCCCTCCAAAATGTTTCTTATCCTCAAGAAACTGGTAGGGTGAGTGATGCAACACTTCTCCTTTCCCATTGGTGACACCATCAAGGCACCAGCTCTCTGCATAAGCTGAGTGTTCACCAATCCATCCTCCCATGAGTTGCCTCTCCAAAATCATCATGAGATGTACATAATCCATCACACAAAGTGTCAAGAATTTCACTTAAATAAACATGGCTGAACCCCTACTATCCCTAAAATATGTAGCAAAGTATACAAAGAGAGTCTCCATCCCATGTGGTACACACATGCCTCCTATTCTCCTTCCATAGAAATCCAGAAATAGGACAAGTACATCATCCATGTATGGAAGCAAAATTACAAATACATAAACATAAATTTGAACAAGAGAAGGTGGGTCATAATCCCACATATGGTACTAGTGTAGGGCATCTCCTGCCTGCATCAGATCAAGATGTGGTAAGTGGTCTTTCCACCACTTACTAGTTGACCATGTCATCTAACTTTGGCTGAAAGTATGAGATAAGTTTGGTGCCTTAGGGAAGCACCCATCATGATAACGAATCTCCCTTTGCTCATCAAGGGAGTGGCCAAATTTAGAAATTGGAGTGGCCCATTGTTTGCCATGAGATTTACATGATATATCACTCCTCCTTGGAGCCATGGCATACATAAACATGGTGAAATAATATGTATAATCAGAAGATAAAACTTGACTTACATAATCAGATTCCTCACCATCAATATTTCTCATACTTATGGAGTTGTGCATGGATCTTCCTCCTCTTCCCAAAGAAGGAAGGGATGGCTGAAGTAAACCCTCTATGGAGTCATGTTGCTGCCCCAAATCCACATATTTCATGCATCTTTGAAAATGCTAATACAGTTCTTCTTTCAAGCCTTTTCAATCAAAGATCCTCATTATGATGTTGTAGATCTTCATGGAGTACATATGGCTGAAACAGAACCCTTTGTAAGCTCTTTGTAGTATCTTCTGCTTGAGCTTGGAGGCTGTAGACAAGAAGACTCTACCATGATGATAGATGACCTCTTCTTGAACTAAATAGCCCTCTTCATGCAATTGGTCATCAAGTATCATACAAGTGTGAAGATCTTTGGAATACTCTACAATCAGTTGATATTTCCAATACAGTTCTACACTGCACAACAAAGACAGTGCTGGTGATACATCCACTGGATTGTCTGTCATATTGTTGATATTCTCCTTGGCATTCCCCATGGCACAGGTTTGTGTTGGAAGGTTGATCCTCCCATTCTTCTCCTCCCATAGTGCAGATCCAGATAGGAGCGTGGATGGTGATGTTAAGGGAATAAGATCTCCCTTCTCCTTGAGCTCATCCAAGCCTCCCAACGTTGTAGCCTTTTCCTCTAATGCTCCAATCCTCCCTTGACTCATGATTGGAGCATCAAGATGTGGGAGACCTTTCACCAGAATTGAATCAGGTGGCCTCCCGGGTGGTCTTCCACAAGACAATGATGCCTCATGGTTCATTCTCCCAAGCTTATTAGATGGGATCAACATCCCCTTGCTCCCATAGCACCAGTTCATCTTTGATTTTTGTGTGGAAGTATTTTGAAAGTTGAGGACCCCTCTTAGTGGTGTAAGAGTGCCTCTGGTTGGAGCACTTGCCCCATCTTTTGATAGTGGATCATCCAAGTGATCCCTCCTTTGTTTTGTCTCCTTATCTTTTAGCAAAGACACATGCTACTCATCTCCTCCATGGGGAAGAATATTTGGAATTCCTTGCAAAGGTGCAAGAATCCCTCTAATGGAAGCCATTGATTCAATTACATATCCAAATGAAAATAGATCTCCTCCTGCTATCACAGCACTGGAGGGCCTTCTCTGCTCTTCTTCTCCCTCCTCAACAATGTTTAGGACTAGATTTGGCTCCATGGAATCTTCTAACTTATGCAGAAAGGAAGATCTCTTGGGCTTGATTGGCTCTTCCCAAGAAGTCTCTGAATGATTATCATCGAATCTCTTCACTAGTTTCCTAGTGAAATTTGCATAAGAAGAAATATTTATCCCCTTTAAGGAAGAGGATTCAAATAGCCACCAAGCATAAGCTTTCCCTTGAAGATGCAGCGCTGCTACTCTCAAGGATTCTTCTTCTGTCACTTGATGCAGCTGCAAGTATGTGTCAAGATTTCTTACCCAAGACTTGGCTGAATCTTTAGGTGATCCATCAAATGTAGGTAGAGAAAATCTAACCAAAGTGTGCTGCATGCAGCCTTTCCTCCTACTGTAGCTACTAGATCTTTCTTCTTTGATTTGACAGAAATCTGGGAAACTAAGATGCTCTTGAATCTCTCTGATAGAGACTCATATTCTTGGAGAGAATCACCAAGAGATTCCTCCATTGGTGTTCCCCCTCTCCCTCCTTTCTCTGACAAGAAAGTAGGCATGCTACAACGTTGTGGATCGGATTGTGTGGCTGAATGATCACACACATCAGATGAAGTATTGGGGCTTCCTTCATGTGTAAATCTCTTCAAGAGATCTCTTGGCCTTCCATTCCTCACTCCCTTGATTTTGTCCTTTAGCTCATGCATAGTTTGGAACAAAGTTTCAGAAAACTCTTTCCCAATAAATCTTCTAGATAAAGGGTTTGGACCCTTTACTTCTGTGTTTTTGGTGTAATACTTCTTCAGTCCTCTTCTTTGACACCTCTTTTCTCCATCAATAAGAGGCTCATCTTCCTCAGAAATCATATTGACCCTTCAATGAAGCACAGGCTATGCCAAGATTGAAGCTCTGATACCACTGTAATATCCCAAAATGGGAATTACATAGCAGGTCTACTGAAATAACGCACTCCTGAGAATTTAGTGCACTGAAATGAGTTTGCAACTCCTGTAATCCTTAGATCAAGTTGTTGGGATCCTGTGGTTTGCAATAATGGCAAATACAAATGCTACAGGAACCCACATCAGAACCACTTTAGAATCCTAGGATCTAGACCTCATGGATTCAGAGAGGGATCTCTCTATATGTGTGTTGGAATAATATGATTGAAAGCTTATGTTATGATGTTAGGCCAGTTGTGAAGCTCAAGGGTTTGTTGGTTGTTTGGTTGGGAATCATTAACTGAGAAGGTCATGCGAGGTGTGAAGGAGGAAGCAGATTGCAGGATTGGGCTATGGGGTCATAAAAGGGATTACTTACACAACAATTACTCAAGGCTTTTCAAAGGGCTAGTCATCTATATCAGAAGATATTTTTAGGTTGGGTTGGTGGTATGAAACATTAAGGAATGTTGTGAAATAAGCAGAGCTGAATCGAATTAAGGAAACTGATTCTACCACACAAAGAAAACCTTAAAAATGATTTTTTTAGAGCGAGGCAAAGGGCAGGGAAAACCTTATACCTCTTTGGTCAATACTCCTACTAAGGTCAGCTTTTAATACAACGGTCCAGTAGTCCTCTTGACTACCTTCAGAAAAAAGAAAACATTTAAGCAAACAAAGAGAATATCCTAAGATCAAGTAAGGACTTAGAACCTATCCTCCTTTCAGCATACACTCGAGATCTTTCCAAATCAACTGTTAGAGAAAATTCTAGAGGACGAGGCTAACCATAGACTTCCCTAGCTTAACTTTACTTAGCTTACTTATCAAGAACGTTCGAGAACAAAATCTCAAGTTTTACTCAGTAGACATCGGCTTGCCAACGTTCCTACTAGTTATACTCTATTTTTCTTTCTCAAACAGACAATTAGATGAAAACATAAAGATAAAAATAGCAGCTAGAATTAGGGTACTTTAGAAGTAAATCCTAATTTAAATTTCCTGTTTTTTATCAGAGAATATGAATAGCATGAAAGACATAATAAGAAACGATAAAAATGACGAAAAACATCACCAATGATTTAGATCAGGATCCAGTGAAATGGCTTGTGCAATTGATGTCCAAAACCAATCACATACATTTAGTCCAATGACTATACAGTCTGATGATTCTCTTCCCAACCTACTATACAACAACTACTCAACAACTCACACTCAGTAACAGTTCAACAATTAACAATTTTCCAGCCCTTTACAATGAGTTTTCTATGAATACATATAGGTGAAAGAGGAAAAGTGATGCAGAAATGATAATAAATATTAATTAAGGCAGAAGGGAGGGTATTCGAATGCCCATTCTACTTAATAATCATAGCAATAACTATTTGTACCACTTTAGCTTCTTAGTTGACTTTGAAGCCAACTAGAAGGTTGGTAATAACTCTGAGGCCTGTCCTTTGAATTTATCTCAGTCCGAAGTACCCTACTTGACCTCTAGGACAAGCAAACTGTCATTTTTTGGGTTTTTGTAGCCCCCATGTCTGCTTAATAACTATTCTAACAGTTTTAAATAGGGTTTGTCAGCAGTGTAACTATCAAGTTGTCCCTTTGAGTGTAGGAGAGATTATGGGTTTCATTTAAGTTTCTGGTGAAGTAAAATGCGTTGCTGAGGTGGCATTTAACTTTCCTCATTTGACCTGTTTGTCCTCGGCTGCTTATTTTCTGCTGTGGGCCTCGGACTTCAACCCTTAAGCTTATTAGGCCTCATTGATCTCCTTTAGGCCTTTTTCTGACTGTTTAGGCTGTTATTTTGTGGCTTAAGGGATTCTGATCTTAAATTATGCTTTAAACCTTCATCTGGAACTGATACTCTTTGAATTTTCTCGATCTTACTGTGTTGTTGCTTTTCTTTTGCTTTCTGCAGGTGTTTCATGTGCTTGGAGGTTTTCGCAGAGGGTTTGTTTGAAGACCGACAGTCATGATCTGCTGACAAAATTGTGGTTTTAAACCCCGATGGCCCTTTTCCTATGTTTGCAAGGTCGAGGATCATCATCCTCGACCCTCAGCTTCCTAACAGGCTACGGGAGGGCTTTAAAACCCCTTAAACATCATTTAAACACCTACAAAAACCATCAAACTGTTTTAGAGGCTATGGTGAGGGTGGAGGAGCGATGTAGAGGCAAAGGAGCATGTAGGAGGAGATTCCATGGCCGGAACCATAACAAACAGGGTTTAAACTCGAGCTTTGGCACTGAAAGTGCAAAGGTAGTTTACAAAAAACCAGCAGTGGTTTTCGCACTCGAAATTAGTGGTAAGCGGTATTAAGCTGGGGGAACGCGATATATGTCGAAGGTTGATGTGTGTAACATTGAAAACCACCCATTTCACATTAGAATTGCATGGTGGGAAGGTTTGGGGAGATCAGGCATGAAATGGAGTGTAGATCGTCCGATCTGGGACAACCAGATCGACGGCTGTGAGTGAGTGTGATGGTTCAAGAGTTGTGCGATGGATGGATGGTGGGGCCTGACGGATGCATAAAATTTTTTGTCATTTATCAGAATGAGTTGATCGGAGGGGTGAAAATTTCGGGTTAAATCTGGGTCGTCGGATGAGGAAAAACCGATGGTTTGGATCCAATCGGGGTTTCACATATAGGCGAATGGTGGATGGAAGGGAAGATAGGAGGGAACAATGATGAAGCGAGGGATGTTAGATCACTGAGGATCAACGGCTAGGATCCGTTGCGGGGGCAACGCGTGTTGACCAACAGAGGGGAAGAAGGTACCCGCGGGTGGAAAAAAGGGAAAGGTCCCATGGGAGAAAGGAATCCGGGGGCTGAAAGAAAAGGGGCTAAGACAAATAGGGGAAAGGACATCGATGGTGAAAAGAACTTGGGAGTGGGAATAAGCATGAAGCGAAGTGTGATGGATGATGGGGCTTGGCACTTGGTTACAAAGTGGAGCCATATTACGATAGGGGCTGACGTTTTAAGCCCTCGGGGGCTTAAACCCTACTTAGTAAATAGTACCCTTTTTAGACCAAAATATGTGTTTTTAGGCCAAATTTAGGCTTCCGGTAGGCTGAAAAGGAGGATTTTGAATCTTATGAAGGGGAGGACAAGTGTTAGAAGGGATTCTCGATGAATTTGGAAGTGAATAAGGGGAAATGACAAGCTTGTGAGAGGGGAAAAAATGGATTTAAAAGGGGAAAAGGTTGCTTTAATGTGAAATGATGGAAATGAGTGATGGAGGGACAACAGGCTTTCAAAACGATTTTCTTGGGACTAGCAAGGCTTCTTGGAATACTCTTTTGATGGAAACATTAGTGAAGATCACTATTAAGTTGAAAGACACCAAAGGCTTCAAGAATGAGCATTTTTCTACGAAAATAATTTCTTGAAGGCTCACACAACAAATTTAGCCATCATCTGCTGCAGCAAAGTTTACTGATGGCTAACAGTGGCTCCACTTGGGGATGGAAGCTCCTTGGAGGTGTCAAGAACTTCAGAGATGATCTCCAGATAGTAGACCAGTGCCTATTCACTCTGACAACCTTCTCTTACTTTTAATCAGCTGCTTGAAGAGATGATTAGCACTTTCCATCAGCAAACAATTATTTCCCCAAACAACTACCTACACCATCTATTTTCCTAACGTTTTCTTCATAACGTGCACTTGGACTTGCAAACCTCAGACATCAACATTTATTCTTTTGAAAGCATAAAAAAAAACTAAACTAAATCTACCCTTATAACTCTCTAAGTTCAAATTAGGCAATTGAACTCATCACTTCACTACCTAAGCTACCATATGTCAAGTTTAAATTGTTTGACAGACTTCTTTCTGTACATTCTAGAGAAAAAACTGAAACATAGACAAACCAGGTTTAAGTTGTTTGATTTGCTGTGAGACCTATAGCATGCAAAATAGCTTGCCACATAATTTATTTGCCTAAAATTAAACCAAAATTTAGAAGGCTTAAGGTCTGAGAATTAAGAAAATCTTCCCTTCTTTCTTCAGCTCATGTTTCCAGTTCTAGGTGTATTAAAACCAAGCCTTTCAATATTTGACTTAAGTTTTGGTCGGATTAGAGCCATTCTCTTCTTGATTCCCTGGTTTAGATTTTGAGCAAGTTAGAACTGTTTACCTCTATCCTAATCTACTCTACTGATAAGCTAGGATTAAACAGTCTGGAAAATCTGATTCATTTACCTATTAGCAGCAAATTTAAATCTATCTAGTCATGATTAGGTTGTATGACTAGACAATAGTGCTTGTTTTAAGTAGTGGCATTTTAGCTTGCACACTTTCAGATTCCTATTTTTATTTTCTTTTTTTCTTTTTTTTTCTTTTTTCTTTTTTTAATTATTTTTTTGATATGGGGCTTATACCCTTTTTGTTTCAAGCTGCCCTCTTTTCCCTTTCTATTGTTTTTTGTATTTTTCTCTTTTCAAAACAAAACAAAGGAATGATATTTATAATGAAGAATGAAATATTTAAACTGAGATTTCATCAGAAATAATGCTTGAGCATCCTGCCATTGACAGGACCCCCAAACAGGTCTGTACCATCCATCTGTTGTAGAAAAAATACGTTATGACCAATGACCGATTGGATGATGTAAGGGCCTTGCCATAAATTGTCAAACTTGCCATGTTTGTCATTATCTTCTCTCTTGGAATCCCATTTGAGTACTTTGTCACCAATTTTGAAGTCACTTGCCTTCGTCCTCTTATCAAACAACTTTTTGATATTGTCTTGTACTTCCTGTGCTCTGTTATAAACTTCTTCCCTGGTTTGCTGAAGATGTATGGTTTGATTTATCCTTCTCATCATGCTATCTTCCTCTGATTGTATTTCTTGGACCAAATTCATCACTGGCACTCCTAAACTGGTAGGAAAAATTGCATCTGCTCCATAAACTAGCTGATAGGGAGACGTTCCAATTGATTTCTTTGTTGTCAATCTATCTGCCCATAATGCATGTACCAGCTTGTTGTGCGATGACCTCTGATTTTCTTCCAGCAAATTATTTATTGTGTTTATCAGGCTCTTATTGGAAGACTCTTGCAGCCCATTACCTTGAGGGTAATAAGTTGTGGAATGACCAAGCACAATCTGATATCTGTGATAGAAATGAACCATCTTTTTAGAACCAAATGCAGTAGCATTGTCAGTGATAATTTTCCTAGGACAACCAAATCTAGATAGGATATGGTCTTCAAGGAATTTTATGATAACTGAGTCTATGGCATTCCTTGAAGGGATGGATTCTATCCATTATGGTGAAATAATCTGTGGCTGTGAGTATCCATTTATGTTGGGTAGATGAGGCAAGATGGATTTCCCCAATGAAGTCTAGGCTCCACTGTTGAAAAGGAGATTCAACAGTGATTGGTTGCAAGGGTAAGGGAAGAGGTTTCCTCTTGCCTTCAAAGATTTGGCATTTGTGGCAGACAACTATCATTTTTTGGAAATATTGAAAGAGGGTGGGCTAGTAATAACCAGCTCTAAGGATTTTATTGACAGTGGTTTTCCAATAGAGGTGGCCTCCACATTATCCTTCATGAAACTCATGCTTGATCCTATTTGCATCAATCTCAGGCAAAAATTTAAGAAATAAACCACTGGCATTCTTCCAATATAAACATTTATCTAAAATGCAGTAATTAACAGCCTTTAACTTCAAGAATCTTGCCTTCATTTTAGACAAACCAGGAGGGGCATTGAGATTAGTAAGCACATAAAAAATATTAGCATACCAAGATGAATTGAGGAAATGATCCTCAATAAGTGGGGTTGGTAATCCTTCCTACCCATCTAATGCATCTATCATGTTTATATCAAGTGCTTGCAAGTTAGATTCAACCATTAATTGTGCTAGGCCTTGACCTTTTATGAGTTTAGTGGGTTTAATTTCCAAATCATATTCCAATATCACAACAATCCACTTTCCTCTTTTGCCATCAAGGTCTTGTGACAAAATGTCTTTTACCACTAAATGAGGCACATATGCAATAATGTGAGAGTGTAAGATATAAACTTTGAAATCCTTCAAGGCTTTGACCAAAGCATAGGCCTATTTTTCCATGATATTATTTTTCAGAGGTGCATCTCTTAATGCTTTGATGAAAAATGCAATAGGCTGCTCTTGTCCTTCTGGATTTTTCTGTAATAGGATAGTGGCCACAGTATGTTCTAGTGAAAATGAAAATATGAGGAAGTCCTTAGTGAAATCAGGACTGATAAGAACCGGTGCTTGGGT
The DNA here is from genome assembly GCA_034641835.2 of Pinus albicaulis. NCBI lineage: Eukaryota > Viridiplantae > Streptophyta > Pinopsida > Pinales > Pinaceae > Pinus > Pinus albicaulis. The sequence continues at coordinate 1,241,374,491 of CM076584.1, forward strand.
AAGTGCATGTTTGACCTGTTCAAAGGATTTCTTTGCTTCTAAGGTCCATTTAACTCCTATCTCTTTCTTAAGCATGTTTGTCATGTTCCTAAGGAGTTCTCCCAGGTGCGGTATGAACCTTCTTAAGAAATTAATCTTTCCAATGAAATATTGAAGTTCTTTGATGTTTCTGGGGTGACTGATTCGCAATATACCTTCAACCCTTTTTGGGTCTATTTTAATCCCTTTTTCAGATATGACGTGACCAATAAGCTTACCTTCTTGGAGACCAAACAATGTCTTCTTGGGATTTGAAGATAGCCCAAACTTTCTACATTTATCAAAGACCTTTCTTAGGTGTTCTAGTTGTTCTTCATCTATTTTGGAATAGACTGTAATGTCATATAAATAAATCATAATGAAGTGGCTTGTTTCTTCTGAGAAAGCAATGTCCATGGCTCTTTGAAAGGTGGTGCCCGCATTCATTAATCCAAAAGGCATTTTCAGATATATGAAAGTGCCCCAAGGAGTAGTGAAGGTTGTTTTCAGTTGGTCATCAGGGAGTACCAATATCTGATTATATCCTGAAAAGCCATCTAGCAAAGAAATCCTCCTAGAACCAACAACCCTTTGTAAGATGTGCTCCATTTTAGGCAAGGGATAGTTGTCTTTTAATGAGGCTCTGTTCAAGTTCCTAAAGTCAATACAGAGCCTTATTTCTCCTGTTTTCTTTCTTACAGCTACAATATTAGATACCCACTCTAAGTATCTCACAGGGACAATAATTCCAGCATCATACATTTTCCTAATTTCCTTTTCAACTAGAGGTAACTGCACAGGGTTTATTCTGCGTAATTTTTGCCTAAACGGTATCTGGTTTTCTTTAAGTGGTATCTTGTGCTGAATGGTCTCTGTGTCATATGCCCTTAAATCCTCATAGCTCCAAGAAAATACATCAGAGAAATCTTTAAAAAACTCAATATATTTCAGTTTCATGTGAGCTGGAAATGTTTTAGATAATTTGATCATTTTAGGCTTGTCTTTACTGCCTATATTGCATTCTTCAACATTATATTTAGTGGGTTCTATTGTTGGTTTCTTGGAAACATCATTAAAATCAAACAAGTCTTCTAGAGGTGCTAGTCCTTTGGGTAAGCTTTTGTCTTTAGACTGTAATATCTCTATGTCTTCTCTTCCTGAGTTTATGTACTCTTCTGTTTGATTTTCGAACTCTCTAGTTAGGAGATTTATTTCTGCAATGGGAGAAGGTTCTTTTTCAACATATTGTTCCTCATTAAGATAGTCTTTATCATACTTTGAGTATGAATTTGGCAATCTGAACTCATTTCTGAACTGCAGGAAGTCCTCTATCTATTTATCTCCCTCAAAGACCTGCCAATAATTTTCATTGTCTGGGATAGCCAGTCTATATTTCACTTGGACTATAAACTGTTTGTTGTCATAGGGTCTTTGGCATGAACTGTCAGCACAAGCTAAACCATTGGCAAGAATGTTTCGGTTTCTAGGGACAAAAACAAGTTCATATTCCTCAAAAGTTTTCAACAGGTCCATGGCATCATTTCTATAGGTTCTTAGTCTTGGATGTTTGGCAATGTACTCTCCATTTATTTTTCTAATGATCAGTTCAGAATCTCCATGAACAACAATCCTCCTGGCTCCTAATTTCTTCAATAAATGTAGTCCTAAGAGGAGTGCTTCATACTCTGCTATGTTATTTGTACATTGGAAGTTTAACTTGTATGAATGGCTTTCAGCGTAATTATTCTCTGTGTTGTGAAGCCACACACCTGCTCCTGCACCAGTTCTATTACAAGACCCATCAAAACTCATACTCCAAATAGGGCTAGTTTTGGATTTGTTGTTGTTTTCATTCTTGTCCCCTTTGTCCTATGTGTTCTGACTATCATTATGTAGTTTTATGGGTTCTATAGCATGTTTATGTTGGTCTTTTTCCTCAACGTTTTCATGAAGTTGAGGCCTTTCTTCTTGACTCTCATGACTTGCACTAAGCTGGTGGACAGTGGGTTGTTCATACTCTCTATTTTGTTTGTTGTAATTTTCAGATTTGGAAAAATGTTTGAGAGCCTCTCCCTTCCTATTCTCTCCTCCTATGTTTTCTATTATGTTGGGTGATTACTCACTTTCCAACTCTAGCTCATCAAAGATTTCATCATTGTAAAGAATGAATGAGTCTAGGTATGTATGGACAAAATAAAGAGGGAAATTTTCTGATTTTTCTTGACTACTCACCATAAATTTAATGTGTGATTCCCTATAAAGTCTCCTAAGTTGACTGAAGACAGGGATGGTGGCATATGTCATGTCCATTTGCATTGTACCTTGAAGCTTGGCACCCTATGATCTGGAAAGAAGTGTGCCATATTTGGGGGGCACATCAGCCACTACCACATTCATGACTATGCATTTGGCTGGGATTTGGGTCAAGTTTACACAAAGATATTTTATCAGGCCTAAGAATTTTACTCTGCTAGAGTCAAAAGAATACAAATCTTTATATGGTATGGTTATCTCAAGGCCTAATCTCTCCATGATTACTTTGGGCGTGAGGTTATGTGAAGCCCTTGAATCATGCATATCATTGTGTAAAATCTTATCATGGATATTCAAACTGATATAGAAAGGAGGGACCACTCCTTCTTGGAACTTTCCTTCAATTTTAGGACCAAATAAAAGGGCTGGTTGATCATCATTTAGGTTGACAAAGTCATTATTTTCCTCTTTGTTCAAGACTTTTAACACCTGGAATTTATATATATCTTGAGTGACTAACTCAGTGAGGGGAACAAAGATCTTGATTTTGGCAATTTCACTTTCCAAATTGAAAGGGAACTGATTCTTTGAAAGGTTCAAATTTGTCTTGTTAGTCACTAACTTATCAGAAAAATCAGCTTGCTGGTTTTTACTATGTACATCAGTTAAAATTGTTTTTACAGGGGCACTAGTTGAAGTGTTAGTGCTGTTAGGGTCACCACTCTATTTATCAGTGGTTTTAGTGCTTTTCCCCTTGTTTTTACCACCTTTTCATATCTTTTTTTAACAACAGTTTCAGAGGTCTTTGTTTGGGGAGTTTCTTGGTTCTTTTTGCTCCTGAGGTCATATTGTTTATGGACCTCCATGATGGCATTCTCAAAGCCTTGCCTATAGTCTTTAGATTCTAAGCCTTCATTATCATAATATGTATGTGTGGCCTAGTAATCCCTTGTGAAAAAGCTAGGGTCTTCATTACTTACTCCCAGCATGTTTATATCAGTTCCCTCTGGCTCTTCTATCATTCCCTCATCTTCATCAACATAATTTTCTTGAAATGGAGGTCTAATTTGTTGATCAATATCTCTTTGTCTAATCTGAGGGGGGTTTCTCCTAAAGTTCTAGTTATGATTTTGAGGCTGGTTCCTATTCTGAGCATTTGTTTGGATATCCATCCTCTCCATCCTTCTTTCTAGCCTATCCATGTTTTTGGCTAAATGGTCTAATTTTGAATCAGATGTGGAAGGTACAGTGTCTTCCTTATATGTCACTTTCTTTGCAGTCCTCATCCTTGCTCTTTTGGCAATCAAATTTTCCTCAACAGTCACTGCCCCTCTCTTCATGTCTTATAAAGTGTGGTAATCCCTTTCCCTTAATTGGTAAGCCATCTCAAGGTCAAATCCGTCAGGGAACTTCATTACAACTAGTCCTTGAGAGGGTTTCATATGAGTTGGAAAGGCATTGTAAACACTGTTGTACCTAGCACAATACTCTTGCACACCTTCTCCTGCATTTCTTTTAATTTTTTCATATTCAGATAAGGTTTGGAGAGGGTTCTTTCTGATCTCCCACTTGTTTAGGAATAGTTGATGGAAATCTTGGAGGTCATGAATACTATTAGGGGTTAGGCCTTTAAACCATTTTCTTGCTTCTCCCACTAAACTTTGGGCAAACATCCTTAGTTTAATAGTTTCATCATCTATTTCTTTTCTGTCAAAGTAATCATTCATTCTATCCACATGATGTTGTGTTGTAGTAGAACTAATAGCATCAAATAATGGAATCTTGGACTGATAGTCCTATGGTAGAACAAGTAAAGGCAAGGGAAGGACTAAGGGAGCATACCATGTTGCCATGGTATGAAGTTGTGGGATAAATGGGGGGTTAACTAGTGGAGGAAGGTGATGAGGTGGAGTGGTTTGAATAGTGGGTGTATGGATAACTGAAGTGCATAGACCAGCAAGAGACTGTTGGGTAGATTTGGGGTGGGAGAAACCAAAGTTATGAATGAAATGAAGATCAGGTGGAGTGGTTTCTCTATCACTATAATGGTCACCACTATGTTGGGGTGAACTTGGGGGCTCAAAGTCTGTCTGATCTATACCATTAAGTGAATTATTTCTTGGTAAACTACTTTGAAAATCTAAGTCAACTTGGATTTCTTGAAGAGCTGAAAGGTTTTTAGGGACAGAATTAGCTCTGTGAATTGACCTGATAATAGTTGGTTTCTTGGATGCAGGAGACCGCCAAAGAATACTTTCTGGATTATCAACTATCTCAGGGGGGTTAGGGTTAGGATAAGCTCTAGTATGAATGCTTTTTGTAGCCAATATTGGACCCAAATTAAGAAAGGTTGAGCTAGATATGACAGTCTTTAGAGGCACACTGATTCTGCTCCAAGAAACTCAATCCACAAAGTTTCTCTAAACTGGGTTGAAAATAGATTTGACTGATAATATAAGTTTCCCAATGGAGTCTTAGGACAACCAAAGGGGTCAGCAGGCCTACTGAGACCAATGGAGTCGCCGGGTGAAGGATCGTTACTTGTTTTCCAGGTCTAGCTATTGTTCGCTGTCAACAAACACTAACCACTCTTGGCAGACACTTGTTTCATGTAAAAAATATGGGTTACTGAGTTTTTGAAGTTATCTTTCACTCAAAAGTCCCCAATACGGTCGCCACTATGTTGGGATCCTGTGGTTTGCAAGAATGGAAAATACAAACACTACAAGAAACCACATCAGAACCACTTTAGAATCCTAGGATCTGGCCCTCTTGGATTCAGAGAGGGATCTCTCTATATGTGCATTGGAATAATATGCTTGAAAGCTTATGTTATGATGTTAGGCCAGTTGTGAAGCTCAAGGGTTTGTTGGTTGTTTGGTTGGGAATCATTAACTGAGAAGGTCATGCAAGGTGTGGAGGAGGAAGCAGATTGCAGGATATTTCAGTATGGGAAGATAGGTCAAGAAAAAAGTGTCAATCCATTGGGCTATGGGGTCATAAAAGGGCTTACTTACACAACAATTACTCAAGGCTTTTCAAAGGGCTAGTCATCTATATCGGAATATCCTTTTAGGTTGGTTTGGTTGTATGAAACATTAAGGAATGTTGTGAAATAAGCAAAGTTGAATCCAATTAAGGAAACTGACTCTACCACACAAAGAAAACCTTTAAAGTGACTGTTTTAGAGCGAGCCAAAGGACAGGGCAAACCTTATACCTCTTTGGTCAATACTCCTACTAAGGTCAACTTTTTAGACAACGATCCAGTAGTCCTCTTGACTACCTTTAGAAAATAGAAAACATTAAAGCAAACAAAGAGAATATCCTAAGATCAAGTAAGGACTTAGAACCTATCCTACTTTCGACATACACTCAAGAGATATTTACAAAGAAATTGTCAAAGAAAAGACTAGAGGACAGGGCTAACCATAGACTTCCCTAGCTTAAATTTACTTAGCTTACTTATCAAGAACGTTCAAGAACAAAATCTCAAGTTCTACCAAGAAGACATGGGCTTGCCAACGTTCCTACTGTTTATACTCTATTGGTTATTTCTTGAACACACCATTAGATGAAAACATAAAGATAAAAATAGAAGCTAGAATTAGGGTACTTTAGAAGTAAATCCTAATTTAAATTTCCTATTTTTTATCAAAGAATATGAACAACATGAAAGACATAAGAAGAAACGATAACAATGAAGAAAAACATCACCAATGATTTAGATCAGGATCCAGTGAATTGGCTTGTTCAATTGATGCCCAAAACCAGTCACATACATTTGGTCCAATGGCTTTACAATATGATGATTCTCTTCCCAGCCTACTATACAACAACTACTCAGAAACTCACACTCAGTAACAGTTCAACAATTAACAATTTTCCAACCCTTTACAATGAGTTTTTTGTGAATACATATAGGTGAAAGAGGAAGAGTGCTGCAGAAATGATAATAAATATTAATTAAGGCGGAAGGGAGGGTATTCAAATGCCCATTCTTCTTAATAATCATAGAAATAACTGTTTGTACCACTTTAGCTGCTTAGTTGACTTTAAAGCCAACTAGCAGGCTGGTAATAACTCTGAGGCCTATCCTTTGAAGTTATCTTGGTCCAAAGTACCCTGCTTGAGCTCTGGGACAAGAAAAATGTCACTTTTTGGGATTTTACAGCCCCCATGTCTGCTTAATAACTGTTTTGATAGTTTTAAAGAGGATTTGTCTGCAATGTAACTATCAAGTTGTCCCTTTGAGTGTAGGATAGGTTATGGGTGTCATTTAAGTTTTTGGTGAAGTAAAATACGTTGCTGAGGTGGCATTTAACTTTCCTCATTTGACCTGTCTATCCTCGGTTGCTTATTTGCTGCTGTGGGCCTCAGACTTCGAGCCTTAGGCTTATTAGGCCTCATTGATCTCCTTTAGGCCTTTTTCTGACTGTTTAGGCTATTATTTTGTGGCTTAAGGGCTTATGATCTTCAATTATTCTTTAAACCTTCATCTGGAACTGATACTCTTTGAATTTTCTCGATCTTACTGTGTTGTTGCTTTCAGTTTTCTTTCTGCAGGTGTTTTAGGTGCTTGGAGGTTTTCGCAGAGGGTTTTTTTGAAGGCTGACAGTCATGATCTGCTGGAAAAATCACAGTTTTAAATCCCAATGGCCCATTTCCTGTGTTTTTAGGGTTGAGAATCATCATCCTCGACCCTCAGCTTCTTAACAAGCTACGAGAGGGCTTTAAAACCCCTTAAACCTCATTTAAACACCTGCAAAAACCATCAAACTATTAATAAAACCTGCGACTAGGATAAAATTGTTTCAGAGGCTATGGCGAGGGCAAAGGAGTGATGTAGAGGCAAAGGAGAATGTGGGAGGAGATTCCATGGATAGAACCACAATAAACAGGGTTTAATCTCGAGCTTTGGCGCTGAAATTGCAAAGGTGGTTTATGAAAAACCAACAGTGGTTTTCGCACTCAAAATTAGTGGTAAGCGGTATTGAGTTGGGGGAACGCGATATACGCCAGAGGTTGATGCGTTTCCCATTGAAAAACACCCATTTCACGTTATAATTGCATGATGGGAAGCTTTGGGGAGATCGGGTGTGAAATGGAGTGTAGACCGTCCGATTTGGGAGAACCAGATCGACGGCTGTGAGTGAGCTCGATGGTTCAAGAGTTGTGCGATGGATGGATGGTGGGGCCTAATGGATGTGTCAGAAATTTTTTCATTTAGCGAAATGATTTGATCGACGGGGTGAAAATTTCGGGTTAAATGTGGGTCGTCAGATGAGAAACAATCGACAATCTGGATCCAATCGGGATTTCGCATATAGGCGAATGGTGGATGGAAGGGAAGATAGGAGGGAACAGTGATGAAGCGAGGGACGTTAGATCACTAAGGATCAATGGCTAGGATCTACTATGAGGGCACCATGTGTTGACCAATGGAGGGGAAGAAGGTGTCCGTGGGTGGAAAAAAGGGAAAGGTCCCATGGGAGAAAGGAAACCGGGGGCTAAAAGAAAAGGGGCCAAGACAAATCGGGGAAAGGACATCGGCGATGAAAATAACTTGGGAGTGGGAATAAGGATGAAGTGAAGTGCGATGGTCGATAGGGCTTAGCGCTTGGTCACAGAGCGGAGCCATATTACGATAGGGGCTGAAGTTTTAAGCCCTCGGGGGGTTAAACCCTGCTTAGTAAATAGTGCCCTTTTTAGACCAAAATATTCATTTTTAGGCCAAATTTAGGCTTCCGGTAGGCTAAAAAGGAGGATTTTGAATCTTATGAAGGGGAGGAAAACTGTTAGAAGGGATGCTGGATGAATTTGGAAGTGAATAAGGGGAAAATACAAGCCTTGTGAGAGGGGAAAAAATGGATTTAAAGGGGGAAAAGGCTGCTTTAATGTGAAATGATGGAGATGAGTGATGGAGGGACAACAGGCTTTCAAAATAGTTTTCTTGGGACTAGCAAGGCTTCTTGGAATTCTCTTTTGATGGAAACATCAGTGAAGATCACTTTTAAGTCGAAAGACACCAAAGGCTTCAAGAATGAGCAGTTTTCTATGAAAATAATTTCTTGAAGGCTCACACAACAAATTTAGCCATCATTTGCTGCAGAAAAGTTTACTGATGGCTAACACAGGTCATCTAATATCTAAATCAAGTAGGAGAGAAAAAACAAATCAAACTAGGTGGGTTAAACAGATCTCCCACAACCTAGTCTAGCTGAAAAACACCCAAAGAGAAGGGTTACAGCTACATGCACAATAATGCTTTAGAAATAATGTAGTTCCTTTAAATATAAGAAGTAGATAAATATATTGACTTAATAATAACATGTACATCATTAAATCAGATCTACAGTATGGTTCATACAATGTACAATAGATAAACAGAAGATTTACATGAAGAAACCCTCAAGATTGAGGTGCTACAACAACATATTGAGACTGCAAAGCTTGACAACATTATTTTATTTGTTACACCATTTTTTGGTCATCTAACCTATTATCATTAGATGGACCCAATTACACCATGTAAGACCAATTTTACCCTAAGTAAAATTGCTTTCACTATGTGAAATAACTTAATAAAACACATTTATTAGGTTGTTTATGGTCTAAACAGAAAACCCCAAAAGGAAATATTAAACAAACCTATATTTGTTTGATTTTCCTCAAGGAATAATTAATTAAACAATAATTCAATTATTATTCTTGGTCATGTTTAACCCAAAACAAAGAAATTAATTAGATAAATCTTTATTTATCTTATTATTTTCTAGGAATAATTATTTAAATCTTATTTAAATAATATTCCTTGTTAAATATGACTAAATCACCTATAAATAATTAAATAAATCATTATTTATTTGATTATCTTTCAACCACTTCCTTAAAATGATAAATAAATCATTTATTTATTTATTATTCAAAAATAAAAGGATTTGACCCAAGTCAAATACTTTTTCCCTCCAACAAATATAATAAAATATTCCATAAAAGGTGGATCTAGATTTGGTTAATGTTATTTTAATCATGCACCAAGATCTAGAATGACCCAATATTTTGTTATAAATAGGAGGGTTTTTCCTACCATTCTTCACCTTTTGTTGCCTATTAGATCACTCCGGATCTATACACTTGGTCACATTTTTCTACATTATTTGCTGTGTGAGCTCCCTTTGAGTTCTATCTTTGTCTGGGTTTTCTACACCAACAAGAGAGAGAGATTCTAGATCTGAAGTGCCGAGGACTTCCAAGAACCCATCCCATTGAGGAGAATTGGAAACATCTTCTTGTTTTCCTCCCAGGTGCCCTTAATACAAAAAATTCTTTCAAAAATTGTTCTTGTCTTGTCTATTGGATGTATGGAGCAAACCCTTCTTTTTACTGCTTAATGTCTTTCTATGCATAGATCTGGTTTTTGCAGCTCTTGTCTTGATCAACTAACTGCAGATCTGAAGATATTGGCAGCCTTATTTGATGTTAGGGCTATTAGTTATGCGTAGCTAAAGTGGTCTTTTTTCGTACACTTCGACAGAAGATTCATATCAACATTATTGATGCTAAAACTGATATATATTACACTTCAGATCTAGGTCATATATGTACGCAAAAATATAGATCCAATACATATCTGTGTACTAGATGGGCTCCTTAATACATTCCCCTTGGGGATATGAGAAAATCATGAACAACAGTGAGTAGATCTGAGATCTAAGTTGCATTCCTGCAGTAGTATTCAGAAATTCTGTAGTAAATAGAACCATATACAAATCAGATCTGATGGCCAATCCATGGGTCACCACAGTGCAAGGAAAGCTCCTTAACACTAGAGATCACTCCTCAAAATTTTGCTCAAACACCCTGCACCTTCCCTCTTGAAGATAACACAGTTATGGGAGAGAAACTGCGTTGTTAGCTTTGGTACTGAGTAGGCCTAATGCCTTGATCTAAAAATGCAGCTCTAATGATCCAATACACTCTTCCAGGAGGATAAAAGACTCACTCACTGAGAAGAGGCACTAGATTTGCCTAGATCTGAATAAATCTAGCCTCCACTGCTGCAGCTTATAAAGACAAACAAATTCTAAACAGGATCTGATTGAAGTTGGAAGAAGAAGCTTGGCCTCAAAGCCTGATAGTGGACAAGATAGAATAGGACTCCTCCAAGAGCTCCTCAATGGAAGAGATGGGATTCTCGACTAGGAATACCCAAGTGCTAAACAACACTATTCTCAGCTAAATAGGTAGAGAATGAGGGATGTCTAAAAAAACAAAACCTTCAGCAATATCAAATGATCAACCCCCTCCTTGGTGTCCTCCTCTTTCTTTTATAATGTGGGAGTCTTACCAAACCCTAAACCATCTTGATGATATAGCCTCATTCACATGAGTGGCCTCCAACATGGACTGTGTTGTGCCTTTTGGAGATACATTGCACCTAAAAAACACGGTTTATTTGGTCCTGTTGACCCAATCAATTGATCCATGCTCTTTCACACTCAAGTGTGTTTTATAAAATGGCCCATATTTAGCCTTGTTTACATTGGGCATTGATTTATTTTGATGTTTTTAGGAGTTTTACATGTCCTCCTTCACATTTTATTCATCATGAAAATCAAAATAAGACAAAGAAAAATTTAATATTCCCATTAGATTGGGCTAATTGGGAATATTACAGTAACCAACGCAGTTTGGCCCTCAACTGCAAAAGAGTGTGACAAAAAGTGTGGTTTCTCAACCACTTGCTTGCTGTCCCACTCTCCTCATATGTTTGGATAAAGTGAATGATGTATGGTACAAAGTGAACATGTTCTCCATAATACATCTCCTCCCCAAGTCCTCCTTGGGAGTGGTCACCAATACTGCTCATGGCCTCAAGTAAACCATGAGGTCTAGAAAAAAGAATGCTCCTCCTTGGAGCATCATCCTGCACATGTATGGTTAAGGGGTGCATATATATATTATACAAATCATTATGCAAACAAACAATACCCTTACCATATGTCTTGCTCATGCTAATGGAGTGGCTCATAGATGAGTCTCCTCTCATCCTCAAAGAGAAAAGAGGTGGTTGTGCTAAATCTTCCAAAGAGTTATGTGGCTCCTCCATCTTTACATGATCCATGCATCTCCTTATATGATGATCATTCAATATCATGCAAGAAAAATGATCCTTGGAATACTCCACCAACAACCGGGAGCTCCAACATGGATCTATCCTCCATAGTTACAGCGCTGATGATCTCTCATGAAGAACATCTGTCATATGGTTATCCTCTTCTTTGACATCTCCCATGCCAAAGATGCAAGTTGGAAGGCTACTATCCTTCCCCTGCTACTTCTGCCACAACCCAAAATCTGAAATGAGAGTGGGTGAAAATGATGTTGAGAGAATGCCTCTCTCCTCCTTGAGTCTATCCAAGACCTTTAGCGTTGTAAAATGACCTCCCAAGGTCTCCACTCCTCTGAAATCAATGAATGGTGCCTCAAAATGTGAAGCATCTCTCATCATCTTCTGATCTGGTGGTCTCCTTGGTGAAATGTCTCCATGCAATGAGACATCATCATCAAGAGGAGACTGCATACATGAATGGACAGACTTGTCCCTGCTCTTGCTGCGTAATCCAGTCTCCCTCTTAGGTGCATCAAACTCATGAAATAGACAGGGGTGTGTGCTCCTCATCACATGATGTTGGTCATCCTCCCTATCTCCTCCTTGTATCTCCATAGGTCCACACCTTATCATCAATGGCACATGTAGAACATGAATTTTGCCTTGATCTCCACACATGAGATACTAGGGACTTCCTTGCAAAGATGCAAGAATCCCTCTAGCTGGAGCAAGAGCTCCTCTTTCATCTGCATGAGGTGCTAGATAAACTCCAGATATGACAGCGTTGTTTCCCTCCTCCTCATCAACATGTATGGGCAACCTCTCAAGAATTGGATCCTCTCTTGAAAAAGAGATCTCCATGTCTTTTTGTTTAGGGACATGAGATAAATTTCTTGCCTCTAACAAGGTATTATGCAAGATTTCAACCTCCTCATTGGTTTTCTGAAGTGGAATGGTGTTTATAGTTCCATCCATCACATGCAAGGTTTGTGTTTGTTTGAGTTGGTTCTTATCCACCACACATGTTTCAGGATTATTTCTATCAAATATTCTCACCAATGTTTTAATGAACCTTGCATAAGAATAATTATTTGCATTCTTTAAAGTAGAAGACTCAAATATCCATCATGCATAGGCCTTACCTCCAAAATGCAGCGCTGCTACTCTGATGGCTTCATCTTCAGCAATCTGATGCTGCCGCAAAAAGGTATCTAGATCTTCCACCCAAGCCTTGGCTAAACATGTAGGGGAACCATCAAAGGTATATAGAAGAAATCTATCCACATTATGTTGCTTACTCCTCTCCACCTTGATCTTACAAAACTCTTTGAAATTAATGTGATCTCTAAGCTTTTCAGTTTGAGATTCATACTCTTGCAAAAAAACTAAGAGTTCCCCTCCATGGCATTTTCTCTTATTTCATCTCTCTCATTGTAGATTTTGGCATTTGAATGTGCTGTGCATAATAGGGTGCAGCTTCATGCTCACACCTATCATGTGCCAATCTAGATCTAGCTCTAGATACAAACTCCTTCGGAGATTCCATCTCTCCTCTCATCTTCCTAAGATCTTCATTGATGCACTGCATAGATTTTGAAAGAAGCTTTGTAAGCCTATATTCCTTTATTTCTCCACATAATGGAGTCTTATTTCTATCCATTTCTCCTCCTTTTGATAGCATCATGGCTGAATTCTATAGGCTGAGCCAAGACTATGCTTTGATACCACTGTAATATCCCAAAATAGGGAAAATCTACACTATCGGGAATATCTTAAGATATTCCAAATGTGGAGCTACAGCAATATGTAAAAAAAACAATGGAGTAGTAGTGATAAACCAAATCATAAAATGAGAGAAGATCTCATAGCCATCTTATTAAGTTACAGCAGCAAAATGTATACAAGATCTTGAGGAAAAAGCTACTCAAGATAGGCAATAATCAGCCTCAAGAGACAAGTACATAAAACATGACAAAACACTGCTACACAAGAGTGCCCAAGCTATGATTGTGCAGTTTTATAAAGAGAAACTACTGCTAACATATGTTAATACATAGATGTACAAATGTATGGCTCATACAACATTGGGAGTGAAGATCTATGCTCCCAATCACTACCTCAAAACAATCCTGGAAGGATTGGCTGAAATATCCAAAATTGCAAAATGCCAAAGTTGCAGGGTAGCAGCTGCAACTCAAGAACTGGAAATGGATGGAGAAGGCTAAAGATGCTGCATCCAATGAAAATACCTCCTCCAATGGATCTTCCAAGTGAAAAGCTAATCCTAACACTGAAGATCTCACCCTTCAACAATCACTGCAATCCCTCACTGCAAATACCAACTGAAAATAACGTAGTCAATGAGGGATACTGTGCTGTAGGTGCAAGAAAAAGTGTTGGAAAAGTGTTAAGATCTGCAATATGCTCCAAGGGCTTCTAAATTGATCCCTCAAAGGAAAGAGAGCCTCCTCCTCTGAAAAACAAGTGATGGAAGTGGTGTTGTGAACCCTCACTACGACATCCTGCAACACAACATTAATCTACTGCAGAAATAATGCTGTAGCTAAAGGAAGATGCTTGGCCTCAAGCCTAGATGTGAGGAAAATCAGTACAACTCCTTCAAGAGGCTTCTCAAGAAAGGAGAAGGATTCCTAAACAAGAAAACCTTGTGCTAAGCAACACTGCAACTCTGCTAATCAGCAGGAGAATGCACAAAGTCTAAACAGACAATAAAATCAATAATATAAATCATGAATCACAATGGCTGCCTTACCCTCCTTTTAAACAAGTGAAATCCCTCTCTCCATGGGTCCCACTCATTAGGGTTTCCTCCACCAAATAACCCTCTTCCCATTCAGTCTGCGTTTTCTATAGAAGTGTTCTCCACCTCCTCTCCCAACGTTGTTGAATTGGTCAACTTGACCTTGTCTCCATGAAAATGTCCTCTTTCACACATAAGGGTGTGAAATCCAGCTGTTATGACTATCCCCTTTCACATTTGAGGGATTTTATTCATGTTTTTAATAAGCATGGGCTTCCTTACCCATTTATTTAGCTGCTAGGTGATAAAAACAAAATTTTAATATTCCATTTAGTTGTGTGCTAAAATGGGAATATTACATGATATGATCTTTTGATATATTGTATGTTTAGACCATATAGCTTTCTTTGGTTGTTTAGCCTAGATTGAAAATGATGTTTAGCATTGGAATTTCCTGTTTAGGAGTTCCTCCTCTTCCCATTGAGTAGCTCTTGGGAGAGTTTGTATTGCATAGTCCACTATCTGGCTTGAAGGCCAAGCTTCTCCTTTCAATTACAACTCAGATCCTGTTGAGGGTTTGGTTGTCTTTGCAAGCTGCAGCAAGTCACTAGTAAAAAATGGCTAATTAGTTACCAAAAAAACGAGTAAAATTCGTATATAAACAACTATTCTTCAGTTGGCGACCAATAGTAGCTAATTTACAGTATCTTATAACGCAACCAACTTTTAGTCATTTTTAGCTTATTCATTAATTGGTCGTCCCAATTTTTTTGTCTAGTAGTATATTTGGTCATTAATTTATTTATTGATTTGGTCATTAATTTAATCATTGAATTGGTCACTGATTTAATAATTGATTTGGTCATTAGTTGTGAAAATTAATGACCAAATATTAAAAAATATATATTATTAAATGATCACCCGAGAAAACAAATCAATGACCAAAGAAAGATGACCAAAATGTTGGTCGTGTTATAATATATTTTAAATTAGCTACTAATAGTCATATATATGAAAATTTTAGTCATCGTTTGAAACCAATTAATGACCAAAGAAATATGACTAAATTTTAGTCGTGTAATAAGATACTGTACATTAGCTACTAATAGTCGTATATATGCAAAATTTATTCGTCATTTGTAATCACAAATTTATCATTTGCAATAGTCATTTATTTTTTGTTGGTAGTTTAATATTCATTATATAAATGACTACTTTAGTAGTTTATATTCATTTCATTTACTTTCATTAACAATCATCATAAGCAACTAATTTAGTTGTATATTCATTTTATTTGTGTTCATCATTAATAAACATAAATTGTCAATATAGTAATTTTAGATTGATTTTATGTGTTTATTATTAATTAACATAAATTAATTAGTATGATTTTACAACTAAATAAAAAAAAAATGAAATATCATACAACACACATGTTCATCTATTATGAAAACGCAAAGTTACATATGTTAATTACAATATTAAGTAGTATCAAGTGAAACTATAAATAATTCAAACAACAAATTATATTATATAAAATGTCAAGTATTACAATATGAGTTTCGAACTTAATATTGGTTGGAGTACAGTTTACACATGAAATATTGTTTCAACACTTCAAAACATTATCATTGTGTTGCCAAGACATTGCAAGTGAATTCACCAACTTTGAAGACTTGACCATCTGTCTCTATGTATGTCTTATGCGGGATATTGGCTCTACAAATACCACTATACCAGTTCTCTTCTCTCTCTCTCTCTTTAATTTTCATTTTGTTGCGCTAGTGTTATTGTTCTCCTCTTTTTTCAATTCCTGCTTCTTACCATTAATACTGAGTTCATTTTCTATAAAAAATAAAAAATAAAAAAAAAATAAACAGAGTACAATGAAAAGTATAAGAAACGATAGTCGATGAACTCTGGAATATAAACTAAAGTAGACTATAAAGGATTTATACGATATATACCTCAACATAAACTATATTGTTAATGTCATTTCTCACCATAAAAGCAAGAAACTCGAACAATTTTTCTTCAATTGGGAAATAGTGCCCACTATCTGGCCAAATGACCTGTATAAACAAAGCAAATAAAACGTCACCATAGAATAAATTTTAACCTACTGTGTTTGTAGTGTACAACATTTGTTGATGAAATGTTATCTTCAACTAAAGTAATAAATGCAAATAGAAGCACACATTTTTGTCCCAATATTTTGAATTCGCATGCTTATGGTACATTGCAAATTTTATTCTATCCTACATAATCAAACACAATAGAGCTAGCAATTTATACTAATGATGTCCCATGCTCCACATTTTTAGTTGTATTGTTTCCTCTAGTTATCTTTAAGAAGCAGTGACACTTCAACAATAAAACTTGTCAATACAAATCTAATGGGTGGAGCAAAGTATTGATGACAAAAAAATACAACAAGAAACTAAAAAAGAATAAGACAAGAATTTGTAATTGCGATACTAACCGGGAGTATAGCTTCAATATAACAATCTGCAATTGTCATCATACTATTCCAAGGGAAAAAGAATCCAATTCCCAGAAGCCAACAAATTATATCCAGAGAAAAACTAAACATGTTGGGTCGACATTCAAAGGTAAAGTAACTGGGGACTAGCTATGTCAGATACTTTTTAGAGTGTACGAGTAGCTACTAACACCATTAACAAAAATTTTAAAATAGATCTACCGCATATGACCTCAAATGTGGCAACAAGTTTGATATATGCACTACATGTATACATTTCAAAATGCAGTGCAATGATATAAGAGTATCAAACGAAACTGCACATAATTACATATTCATTATCCAATTTTATTCCAAAACAACATTCAAATAACTGCTATAACTTACCCGAAAAATATGTCGAAATTTCCATTCATTGTCATGAATATCCCTGTCTGTCAGTACCTCGGAAGGTGGTTGCTAAAAGAAATCCTGCCCAAAACAATCAAAACTTAATAAGAGAAAAATATGACAAATACCCTCACCTTTTGCTCCTTTAAAGAATGCATTCTTCTCTTAAAAAAGGTCTAAAATTCTACGCACTTATCTATTAAATAAAAAATAGAACAGCAATGGGAAAATAAGTACTGCACAAGTGGAGGACAAACTTTTTCCACAGTGCGACGTGGCACATAAAACCTGTCAACGGTACTAGTGTTACTTGCAGTTAACATTTTACAAAAATAATTATTCAGTTGCTTGCTTGGTGTGCCGAGATCAAAACCAAGATAACAATATTTTTTCTCTTGTTGCATAGTATCATCAATTTTTAGTTCCCTGCATAAATGGAACTAGTACCAAAGCATTTCTCACCAAAATTGGCAATTACGGCAAAGCACAAATAATGAAATTGAAAATGTCTTACAACATTAAGAGGTTGCAATGTCATTTGAGCATATAATTCATCTGTTTCCAAATCTGCCTGGCAGTCAATAAGGTCTTTATTAAATTTTAAATCTTGTATATACAACGATATGAATGAAAGTGGTTCACAAACAAAGCAAGGATGAAATGAAGAGAACCCACATGCATTGTAACAGTGTGAAGTTGGCAAATTAACTGAATTGGAAGATTCGGATAACTCGATATATTAGCCTCAACCTCCTTGTTTGTTGAAGCAACTAACAGAAATCACATTGATTATGATCAGTTTCATTACATAACATTAAAATTTCAAAATACTGGGGTCACATTTTATGATGAAAAGAAGATAAGCATCCATTATTTTCAGTCATTTGTATCCAAAAGAAGATTGCAAATTAAAAATTAGTGAGAAACCACCTCACCTGCTCACTACAACCCTATGGAAAATAAACAACCTTGCTCCCAACAACATGTAAGAACACAAGCAATCTGGCACGGCCATGCCAAAGCTTTGAATTAAGGCATCTCCTTTCCCTTGCTTGATGTGACATGAACAAACAAATTGTCAATTGGATATTCCTTTAGAAACCTCTTGACGTTCCAATAGTAACTGTGTAAAGTAATATGATATTATGATTGTAAACGTTGCAATATAAAGCACATTAAATTGACAAATATTCCAAATGATAGTATTTTCCATAGACAGTTTTACATTAATTATTTTTCTAAGGTGTCACAATTTGATATGATGAGTTAATTTAACATTCTAGGTTATCTCAATTGCATCTCAATATGCAATTCTAGAATTAAAAAAAATAACTGAAATGCAAAATCATTCTAACTAGAGTAATGTACGCATTAAAAAGGTAAGAAGTGCCATTTACACATTTAAGCTCTTAGAATAATTTAAAAGGCAAGCCACTACATAGATATCTTTTATTTAACATTCCATGAGACTTCGTGGCCATATGGGACAAAGAAAAGCTTACATCATGTGTGACATTTTAAAAGAAATTAATGTCAAAAATGGCAACAAACAAAGAGGTGAAAATATGGTAACCAAATCTTGGTATTGACCTACTCATCCGACTAGACTGTTAATCAATTCATAATGCTCTGCAACTTATTCAAGAAATAGCAAGAAAGCTAATACATGAAGGAAAGTATAAACCAATTATGAAATAAAACTTGTTTCCCTGAAACCATCGTACTCTTATAACTGATTACACCCTAGTAAAGTTTGATAAAACCACATATGATAACATATTCAAGTCATTTTGTCTAAACACAATAAGATGTGAAAATGCACTATACCTAGGAAGTACAGAATAACGCTTCTTTATGCATACAATGTTCAATGTTTTTCACTCCCCCTACTGGTCTGTTATGGTTCAGTCCATCAATAATTGCCCCTAATGGATACAAAATCCATGGATATGACAAAGCGAGAATTGTATTAATTAGAAGCATTTTGTAATTAATTAGCAGCATTGTTCTGAGGAGACTTTCCCTAGAACCTGATTGTGATTCTCCACTCTACTTCTTTTCTCCTTAAAATGGCAGACTTCAAATGTGCTATGGTGTTGTCCAAGGCTCCTAAACCCCTAAAGGAGGCTGCAGCAGGATTAATATAATCCATAAAAGCCTCAAGAACATGCACAATCATTGCTACCAAGTGTATATGTTGTGGATCCAAATCTTTGAGAAGAGGGAGCAAAGTTGGCATTAAACCCACGTCCCATAATGCAATGTAGCCAAAATAAGAAGAAACTAGAAATGTTACAAGAGAAAGCAGTGCTTCTACTAAAGATATCGAACAATAGGATAATTCACTGGAAAATTATTTCCATTGAGCTTAGGGGGATATTTTATATTGTTGATGCAATATTGAGTATAGTTGAGAAGATAAATATTATTACAAAGGCTTACCAAAACTCCACTCCAATTCCTTCCAAAATGGAGCTGAAAATCCAATGTTTATTTTCATTAGATCTTGTTGTGGATCTACCAACTCCATATTTGAATCTTTATTAGGGTCAAGAAGGTCATTCTCTTTAGACAAGCACTACCAATTCATCTAATATCAAGTAGTTTCATCTGACATGTCTCCCCAAAAGAGGATGACTTTCTTGTTGAATGTGTGAGCTTGAAGGTGGGGCAAATATCGAAGGAAATCACCCTACGTCTCCAACACCAAATGGAGTGTGTGCCAAATCCCAATTTTTCTTTCATGTTCCACCTATCCAAGCCCACAATTTCTTTCCATGCTAACCAATTACTCTAGGAAATTCAAATAAGTGAGCTTGAGACCTAGAATTTGGTGTGTTAAATTTTCTTAACCCTAGCAACTGGAAAATGTATTTTCTAGTAAATTTCCTTGCTATAAATTAATTAAAGTTTCAACTTACTAAATAAAAAGCATTGTTGGTATTTAATAGGTAAATAAAATAAAATCATCAGTAGCAAATTGGATTCCAATCCCACACATGCATACACAAAAAATCTGTACATCAAAATTTCGTGTTTATTAAATAATATCTTATCATACATGGGTTTTCTTACTGGGAACATGGTCCTTTGTGGAAAATTACAATCTACAACAATTATAGAAATTTTATGAGAACCTGTGCAGGCTGTACTACCCGAATTATCCTAAGCACCCACACAACTTGCCATATGCTCAACCTACAGTGCAACCTTTCTATCACCTGTGTGGTTGTTTGCACCCCTGCCCACATCACGTGCAACAATTTACTACTTCCTATGGCACGCGTGACTGCTCTGCTCACTTTGCACAACACATGTGGCCCTACTGCAGCACACATGACTGTTTTGAACCCTCCACACAACTCGCGTTTCTCCCTCAAGATGAATATGGCATCATTGTGCCATTGTTGTTGGATGATCTAGAGAATTCTGTTGTACAACCTTATTGGGAATGATCCTTGCTATAGAAATCACTCTGCTACAGATTTTAGACCATATACACTTAGATGAAATTCCCTTTTCATCCAATCACATGTCTAGACACTCAAATCTATTCGAAAGTACCTGTCCAGTGCTACTATCATAAACAGGTCGAGGATGAAGGAGATGATATCACACAAAGAAAAATCCCCCCTGCCCTTTCCCCACTTATTGACATCATACTAGTAAAAACAGAACCTGCCATGGAGCATCACCCTGTACACCCCTTGACACTCATATGGTAGCCAAAATAGACACTTGAGTGGGAATTTTTATCAAACCAAGCCCCCTGACGTCCTTGGGGATAGTAACGCATCCCAAGGGGCCAATGGAATACCCTTTTGTTTGATTGAGACCATGGTTACAATCTCAAAATCTGCTCTACTATTGATATCAAGCCTTGCTACGCAACCAACAAGACACAAAATATATTTTCAACTCTAGTAGGATTATGCAACCATGGTCAAATTCCTCGTAAAGGGAAGGTCTTGATGATGCTAAACAGGAAATTTCCTTTGTAATTGCTGAAGTCACCAATTCTACATGGATATTGGTAAAAGATCTAGACTAAAGGGAATACCCAAATATCTAACAACCAGCCAAGGTGGGGTAAATTTCCAAGCTGAGGGATTCTACTTAGGAAGAGAGTCCAACCCCACCGGGAAAAAAATAGATTGTTAGTCACTAAACACATCACTTGATGCCAGGTTGATTATGTCTAAACAAGCATGAGCATCATCAACTAAAATTATCTAAGCACTATTTGGTATATAAAAGCTAATGTATTAGTGAACAATGTGTTCTCCATAGTCACGCATCTAGGTCCAAACTCCACAAGAGCCAACATCTCAATAATGAAGGTCCAGTCCACTCAGTCAAAAGCTTTGTCAAATGAATTTCAAATAAAAGGGGTTGCTGGCTAGTTTTTATGCACATTTGAAGGTTTTACATGTTGAAACCATGGTATTGAGATTACTTGTTTGTACACAAAACTTGTGTCATCGTTAGAAAACCTAACAACCTTCCATGGCATTGACTAGATCCTTAGGGTCTTTGTTTTAGCCATGATCTTGTGTGCCACACTAAGCAATGAAATTGGATGCCAATCACCAATTGTGTTTATGGCTACTTTTTTGGGAATGTTTTTGCCAAATGAAAAAAATTGTCACTAATCATGGCTCATGGCCTTGTAAAAATCACACATAATCATTAGAGTAAAAAATTGTCACTAATCATGGCTCACGGCCATGATTAGGAATCTATAAATGCATTTTTTATTGTTTCTCTAATGGAAGTATGTAATGTCCCTAGGTAATTTTTGGCCTTGGGGTTCAATCCTTATCTAGTGTTTTCAACCAATCATGAAAAAAATCATAACAACAGTGCACATTTATCAACTCAGATAATGGTAATTACCCTTCTATATAATTCACTAATGATATAAGGGATATTTAATAGTCATGTGTTTCTTCAACAAACCACCACAAGTTAGGGCTAACTGCCTAATGAAAAGTAGACCTATACAACCAATAATCCACCAATATAATTCTGACTGTAATGTCAATATTCAATAGATCAGCATTCCAACTGTAACCCACACTTGCACTATCTAAGTTTGGTTGGTAATATACTAATTAACAACTCATTGTCTAACTGTGTTGCCTCCAAACTTGTTTGTTGTTAAGAAGAGCTTGTGACAACCCTTTCTCAGTGGAGTTTCCTTCTTCGGTTGGAGTATTCCCTTAACCTGGTCAAATCATTGGTTAGATCTTATGACAAACCCCTTTTGATCCAAATTTCACCCACGGTTGGATAGTTGATCATGTTGCTGCATCACATCAAAAAATTATAGGTTCTGGAGGCCTGCTTGGGATGTTTCATTATCAAAGACCTTGCCTGTAATTATTGGGGAGTGGTTTCAAAGCTTCATGTGATCACAGAACCCTGAAAGAGATATCCGTTGCGGCCCTAAATACACTCAGGAGGAAGGCCGCATACAGGTGATGCCCTAAATGCTTCAGACTGAGCACTAAAAACCACCTAGTAACCTACTGATCTCATGTTTGGTTGAGAACAGCCTCGCTACCGCCTGTTTGGCTTTAGTGCCACATAGGACCCCTCATAGCCTTACCTTTCCTTAACCAAGGGTTCTGAGCTTGGGTACACCATAGAAATATCACGGAGAAAAGATATTACTACCCAGCAAAACTAATGGTGGCCAAGCATCCCACAAAAAGACCTTCGTTGTCTTGAACAAGACTTATTAACCAAGAACAACCGGTGAGAATGCATTTCCCTTCTTGCCAAAACGAATCATAGATGCTCCAAAATATTATGTTGCAAGAGTTGTAAAGGAGAGAGGGGTATTAGCTAGGGTGGGATCACCTCCACCAAAACTAATCAAGAGAAGAAAGGAGTCTTAAAACTCTCAAAGCTCTAGCTCAAAGAAAACCAAGATAGTCCATTCCAAATCGATGATGAGAAAATGACTCTATCTCTTTATTTATAGATTCCTCATGGGGGTCTCTCTTCCTAATTTAATGTGAGGGTTTACAAGCATAACCCCCAATTCTGCCTTTTTTCTCCAGCTACCCCAAATTTACCCAATGTTGCCCCAAAACATTGGATAATGGGTTCCCCCCTTTATCAATGACTATACCATATGGGGTTGGATAGACTACTTCGTCCTCCCTTGGGCACTTAGTCAATAGGGAACATTTTAAAGTAGGGTATGAAAAGGGTCTAGCCTCTATTTTCTTGACACCTATGTACTTAGAGAAGTGGGAAGGCCTGGCCTGATCGATATGTGTGCACATAGAACTGACATTGTTGTAAAATTAATCATTAGTCATGTGTGGCAATGCAAAATTAATCATTAGTAGATACTTGCATCACACCATGCTCTAAATGTTGTATACATAAGTGGAAATCATGGCCCTTATTTTCTTTGCCATATAGTCAAGTGTGTTTGAAGCCTTTAAGATCTTTGTTCATGCATTCTCAAGCAGATATGGGAAAACTGTTAGTTAGTATCTTCGTAGTTGCAGTGACACCATATGGATTATCAACAAGTATGGAACTTTTTTGTCTAATTAATTTGGTATTTCTCAGCATATTAAGGAAAACTTTGGAAAGTTCCTTTCTTTATGGGGAAACCATTGTGAAAGAGATCCTTTTCATACGTATGACTATTTGTGGGACAAGAACATAGGCAAGTGGCTGTCATGGCAAGCTCCTGTCATTCTGAAAGACTTCAAGAAATTGATTGATTCTTCACAATATATTGATGATTCCCAAAGAATGTTTATTCAAGCTAAGTAAATAATCTAGATATTCTTTACTCCACTTGAAAGGATTGGAAATGGTCTCATGAGATACAATTTATGGGCACTATTGAACCAAGGAATTTTATGACAAGAACTGACAACTCATTCAGTGGAAAGTCATATCAACAGGGAGTGGAATGTTTGAGACCATGAGTCAAGTTGGCCCTAGAAGTGTCATGATATTGGAAATCCTATTCGTATTTTAAAACTGAAGTACTTAGATTGTTGGCTCTTCACAATATTTTGGTGATAAGGGATCAATTGCATTTCATTTGTCTAACGAGTGGTTATTGTATGGCATGTTGCAACTCTGAATCTATCTTTCAAGGCCATTAATATTAATCATTGTTTTAATATTTAATTTTATTGTTTCTTGTGTTAATTGGAATAATGCTCTATTTGGGGGCAAATGGATGGTTCGAGAAGCATGTACAATTGTGGGATGTTATATGTCTAACAATCCCTTCCTACTTATAGAAGTGATACATTTGGGCAACGTTTCATGAGATGAACACTCTGTTCAATTTGGACGAAATTTCAATATTTACTATTTAGATCAAGTTTGACTATGTAATTTTTGTCTAACATTGTCATTTTTAGGTAAGATGTGGGCAGTCTTTAGGTTGGGGTCAAGGAGTGTTAACTATTATTTCTTTTGTAGGCAAGCAACTCTTATTTGACTACCTTTTGGCTCTTGGCTGTAACAACTGTAATTCTTAATGCGATATTTGTGCCATTTGCCCCTAAAATATTTTTTAGGGTGCATATTACTTGCAGGTCTAATCCATAGCTGTGAGAAGAGGTTAAGGGTGTGGATGTATTTTATTTATGGTAATTATCTCTCTATTATGGGCCGCAGTAAACAGTAGCTTGTGAAGGAAGTCTAGAGGGTCAAGAGACCTAGTCTAGGGTCTCCTTACTTAGTTGCAGCCACTAAGAAGCCAACACAATTGGATGAAAGGTTGTAGACCCTTGGACAGAATTTGTGATCCCTAACAGAGGATTGCAATCCCTTGTTGTAGCGTATCTCTCCATGATCTTTTGTTGAACATCTTTGTTGCAAGACACAGACAAAGGACCATTACTACAGCTAGTTGTTAAGTTGTTTGAGAGAATGAAGGCATGGTTAAGTCCTTCTTTCTAGGCCTCATATTCCCAGGCTTGAATGTAAGCTATAATGGAGAAATATGGAAAATTCTGGCAGCCATAACCAGTATTCAGAATTGCAGTCTAAGGTCAGATCTTCTATTTGGAAATTCAGTGTTGACTTTAAAATAATTGTACTCTCTCTCTCTCTGTTGAACATTTGTATATGAATAATAAGAAGAATTGATCAAGGGCTTTCCCCGACTTGGGATTTTTCCCTGGCTTGTGCCATATCTGTGTGTTATCTTGTCTTGGCTTGTCTTTTTCTTCGATCATCTGTGTTCTTTCTTCAGTTACTGGTTATATGATAATGAGCTATGTGATTGCTATTGGAATCTAAATGGCTTATGGGATAGTATATTCAGTGAAGTAACTAAGTAAGAACATGCTCCAAAATTAACATGGTTTCAGAGCCAGATAAGGTCAATCCCAAGCAAGAGAAGGAATGAAACCACAAGGAATGTAATCAAGTTTCCATCAAGCAAGGGACTGTTAGAATTCTAGTTTGGGAATAGGTCAGAGTTGGTCTCAATATCTCATAGGGGCTTCAAATCAAATTTTCAAACCATTATTGCAGAGTCCTCCTTCAACATTTAATGGAAATAGCCAACAAGGAGGAGAGAAGAGTCAATATTGTTTTGGGCAGTGCCTCTCATGCTAGATTATACCACAGATTAAGAGGTAAGTATTTATGGTTTTCTGTACTTTTTTGTGAAGGGTTTGTCTCTGTTTACAAGGCTGCTAGAAGGTGCTGCTATAGTAGTATGAGGAGAAGGATTTGAGAGGGGAGAGAGGCCTAGAAGGGACCTCCCGCCCTAGCCGCAATGATCTCAAGAGACAATGCATGTAAACGGGGGTGGTTCCTTGTCCTAGAAGGAGATTCTCATTCTGCTCTAGGCCACAGAGAAGGGATTGATTATGCAACAGCTCGGAAAATTCTGTTTTGAGGCCTAGATTAGGCCGCAATCATCCTAAGGTACAGTTCAGTTAAGATCAAGTATATATTGGTATATATGAAGACCTTGATGTAGCAAACACGTGAATTGTAGGAGGCTTGAGGAGGAGCCTTAAAGCCCTCCCAGCTATACTTTGAATGTCTAGTATAACAGCATAACAGGAAACATAGTTGGTCATGAAATCACAATGATTTGAAGTAGGGTTCAACAAGCTTAATTTTCAAGGAAGTCTCTCATATCTTCACTCTTGATACTGCACCAATGAAATAATTTGACGTTCGTTATATAGCTATGGTCTTGGTATGATTTTCCTATAATGTCATATGGTATATGCTTCAGTATGATTCTTTTCATTATGACATTTTGTCTTGTTTCAATCATATATATGTTTCTCATATTATTCTACATTGGTATGGCTTCCCATATTGAAAATAATGGGTATCAACCCATTCCTATATACTCTTAACTTTGTGTATGGATGTCATTATGCAACAATTCCAATATGGTATTGCTATTACAGCAGTATAAGCTTGAACTTTATTTCATCAGCTGTATATGAATGATGTTACAATACATAAATATATGGAAGTGCATCCATCCGTTCAGATATGGATTCTCTGCTCTATTCATATGGTATATTCCCACTGTCTATATTCGTTGAGTTTTTCATTGTATACAGAATAGTAATATTACCCGATATATAGTGTCAGGAATCCTATTTGAGAATGATGTTGCAGTGGAGTAGCTGCAATATCCTCCATATAAAATATCAATGTTCTCGATCATTGTGGGTTGTATTGATTGTGTTCACAGTCATGTTCCTTCAATAGTGTCATCATTCATATATACAGTCACAGTTTG
Organism: Pinus albicaulis; assembly: GCA_034641835.2. Classification (NCBI taxonomy): domain Eukaryota; kingdom Viridiplantae; phylum Streptophyta; class Pinopsida; order Pinales; family Pinaceae; genus Pinus; species Pinus albicaulis. The sequence continues at coordinate 1,241,401,278 of CM076584.1, forward strand.
ATATTCTTAGCATCAAGCTTATCGATCCTTGTTCAGTTTCGAGAAGAATCATTTTTTCACTTTGAAGACCTATAGTAGCATCATTAAAGGAATCAATTCTATAGGTATCTAAAGACCAAACCTCCCTTGTGACAGAAATCACTACAAGAATTCAGGTTTAACATTGGACATTCCATTAGCATAAGTCAAGGATGCATCAAGTATTCAGTCTTTAATGACAAGCATCAAAACCTGGAGGGAAGAAGGCAGTTCTTCTTCACCAGTTTAAAGTGCATTAACTATTTTCCACACTCTTCTACAATAATAATGAACATTGGAATAAATTCAGTATATCAGATGTAATATTTGTGGCTGAGAAGAAACTTGGCATAATTTGAAATTTCCTTGGTCTATCTAGATGTTAAGATCAGGCTAGAAGCCAGTATCCATGGCATAATCAGACTTGGAAATCATTCCAAGACTAAATTCAGAGTAATTCCCTTGGTATCTTTAATTTCAGTCATTCTTACAATTTCAGTAATAAGGTTCTATTGATATACTGCTATTGAGATCTGTCATTTGAATAGGCAGAGCATGTGAGAGATTTCACCTATGTATTTTTGAGGTTTGGTATTCTAACATGTCATCTTAAAAATAAGGAGTAGATTTATAAAAGGCTGAAGCAAGAATTAAGAGGGAGCTATATTGATGACTTTGGCACATGGACCAAAGGAATAGTGACTGGAAAAGTAGCAGGTTGCAGATAGCTCTATGAATATAATTTTGGCAAGGTCACTTTCCTTATATTTAGAGGGAGTTATAGACAAGCCATGATGATTGGATTGTAAGGATGCAACTACTTCTGATTGATGACACTCTCGTTTGTCAACGTAAGAGGGAGTTGACTTTCGAAGTCAAGATTTAAGACCTAGCCTTGATGCACTATTCCCTAAACTTAAGGATTGATGGTAAAATGGTCTGCATATGTATATCTTGTGGGATACCTGATCACCACCTAATCAAACATATTTCTCGCTATGAAATTTCTCAAGTCAATTTATGGGTGAGCCCCATATATTGGACAACTGCTTATTGTGATATCTCAGTGATTCTACATCCTAATGTACACTACTGAAATCTTAGGTTTCATGAATATTTTGATGATAACTCGGTTGAAAATATGATGGATGGAAAGAGCACATCTAAGTGTTATATATTCCAGCACTTTTGCAGTAGAATGTATAAATTTAAGAAACCTCTTCAGTTTTCGTTGTTGTATATTGCATAATAGGATTAAGAGAATCCAGTGTTTCACATAATACCACTTTATATGGTAAAACAAAGGACATTCCTATTTTATGTCATGTTTGAGTGATCTCACATTGAGTAGGATGCCTGATGGACACTTTTATTTCTAGAAAGACAAGCTTAGGCTTCGATCTCCCTGGGTAAGAGAGAGTAAGATCAATTAAATATTTTCTTCATCAAGATAAGCAAGAAGCAGAGGATTTATACATGATGCCAAGATCTCTGTTGGATGTTTTCTACCACTTTTTGTTTATTTTTAAGGATCCAGACAAGGAGAAAGAACCCTTGAATTTCAAAGGACTAATGAAAAAACAAACAAAGACTGACAATGACAGTTATTTCGTGAACAGTTGATTGACACTTAAAATAACTAGTGACACAACTTCATAACTTGATTATTTCCTGATGACAAGTATTTGTGTGATGTATGAATTCAAATTGAGATCAATCACATACATGCTAGGAATTAGAAATAAAACCTACGAAAACCACAGAAAAACTAAATTGTAAAGATAAACCAAAAATCTAGATGTGTGAATTTTTATACTAAGGTTTGTTTGACAGCCTCCTGTCTAGCTGCAATGATGAAATAAAATGTACATCATGGAATCAGGGAAGATCATGTTGATTATGGTAGCCAAAGAAAACTTTATCAAACAAGTAACTTGTCAAATAAATTTTATGGGGGCAGTATGCAACAACCCTTTTGATGTATGTACACAATGCACATGGAATTTGTTAACAAGAAGTCATAATGTTGGAGTCTCTGGTATAACAGAAAATACATGGAACCTTCAAAATGCCAAAATCTAAATAGAAGTTGAATATTGAAACAATGGACTCAATTGGAGAGAAGGATTGATTTCACATAGTTCCTTCATGTGAATAAATGGAAAAACAATTGCAAGTCGATGGTATCAATAACAACATAACACCAAAATAAGTAATATTGGATATGAAACAAACCATGCAAGATAGTGATAAGTTAACAAGGGGAAAATGAGTTTGTTTTAGTTGCAAGACAAGGTCATTTTGTAAATTCTCACAGACTTAACAATATAAGTCAAAATAGTGAAGGATACAGGTATTTGCACAAACATGCCCTGTTATCACTTGGACTCTTCAATACCAATTTACCATCCATCCATCTATCTACATATGCTTGAGTGTGTATGCATAAAGACACAGAAAGGGCCTTAAAAAAAGGATTTGTACCTAACATCGTCGGATTCTCCTGTGATAGCAGTGACACCCTATCTGTCCAATAAAGTTGAGGGGTAAGTCACATGACAAATTCAAACCCAACTACAAGAACTTTTAGCATATTTCTTATTTAAAGCTATTTAGATGAAACATTTGAAAATGAAACCCGCCATTTTTTTTCAGAACTAAAAGGGAGGTGTGGTGAATTTGAAGGAGATGAATAAATTTAAGTCCAGCTTGATCAACCTCTTATGGGTTTCTGCAAGTCTGTTTTTTGCTTACGGTGATATTGTTTTGGGGATTTCCGAGGGCCGATGGTTAGCCCTATGAAGAAATTCTCACGCCATTATGATTGAAATATGTGGCACAAAATTCAAATGATAATAATCCTTATAGAAGTAAAACCATGACGACAATGAAGTTAAATTTAAGAGTGTATAGTTTCTAACTTGAAATTAGCTGGAAGATGACCTTTGAAATAGTTTCTTTTGATTTCAATTAATTCTGAGTATAGAAAGGCTAAGTTGAATAGTTTAGTATGGGAGCTTATGTACAGTTTGGAGAGTTGTTGAAGAGCCCTTTTCTAAAAGGCATATCTTTGAGGACCGAATTACTATGAAGGGAGGCTGAGGTAGTTCCTTATAGGGCCGAGTCAATTAAAGGCTGCTTCATCCTATGAAGAAGTGTCATGGATGCAAGGAATGGTAGCATATGTTGCTATTGGTGAGCCGCTGCACTTGGAAGGCTACTTCAGTCGCTTATGTTCTATGTTTGGTGGAAATTGAAAAATAAGCCACAATCTCTGCAAGAAAGTGTGGTAACAGGGAAAAATATAGTGCGGTCTCTTGAAGTAGAATGTGGACAATACAATGCAAATTATACATAACAAAAAATGCGGACAATACACAACATACAGTGCAGACTCTTCTGGGATATAAATGTAGGTCATGTATAACCCAGATACATCTAAGGTAAAGAAAGGTATGATCAAGTATGGTCAAATGCATATTACGCTAAGTGGAGACTATGGACAATGCAGATATTCTGAGCATAGTTGCAAGTGAATAAGATGCTCATTTTTTTCTGAGTATAATTGCAGATTCCAGAAGAGAATACTATGCAGATTTAAGGATCAATAACAACATCACTGTTCAGTGAATAATAGCCTGGAACACATCGTATAAACAATGTTTTGTTGAAGAAGCTCCATGGACAGAGCTGGTTTTAAATGCATGGATAAAAGGGCAAATTCGAAACCTATGATCAGTGATGTTGGAGCAGCATAATCATTATGTGAAGGAAAACTTGTTGGGTTGATATTTGGGCCTTAGGTACAGAATTGTCTAAAGGATTTAACAATTTCTTTGGGTGTCAAACCACATTTATTGATGAGAAATTTAGTGGCAACACCCCCGTCTAGGGTTATGGATTGCGTTGCCATTTGAGTGCAAATAATAGAAAATTTCAAGTGGGGTTTTGCAATGAATGCAGGAGAGCGTGAGAGAGACATGGCTAGTAACAATGCAGAATTTTTTTTTGCAAATAGTTTGCATATACTCTGAATAGAAATTTCCTATGTGTAATAAAAGGAAGGGAAACCTCAATGGCAGAGAAAGAATTAAGAGTTACCTAGAGAACATCAGAGGACTCTATCAAGGGTGTCTAAGGTGCATAAAACTCAGAGCATGGAGAGAGGATGCATAAAACAGAGCAGGTGCTTTGCCAAAAAGTAGAATGTGTACCACTACAAATTGCTAGGGTTTCCAACATATAAAAAGTAAATTCCTGCTTAAATGAACCTATTAGAAGAAGCAAGAATAGGCACAGGAAATTTAGCCTTGCTCACCAGTATGAGCACGGAATAATCTGCATTAAATTGGGCCTTGCTCCCTATTATGAGCATGAAAAAATCCACACATGTGAACTCGGTAGAAAATTTGAACCTCATTCCCAAAGCTCAATCATAAATTCCACTGAGTTGTGATAGATGCCATTTTAAAGATTTGGAATGCTTCCACGCAATGAAATTCCAGGTTTTTCTAACTTGTATTTGTCTTTAGGTGGGCTCTTTTACAGAATGTTTGGTATGTTTTTTGTTTTGAGCTGAACAAAGTGATCTCAAATTTTTGAAGCAATGGCGTCATTTTCAAATGGCCAAAGGGAATCCTCTCACTCAGATAGCAGCAACAACTACCTCGATTCACTCAAGTGACATAGGATTGATGCACTACTCCCTAGGCCTGGAGGTCTGGCAAAGACTTGGCGAGATTTTCCTTTCTCAAGGAAAATACTTTGTGAAGTTTTTGGAAAATTTGATATGGTGGATTGTAAGTCTGTGTCGACACTAATAAAACTCAACTTTAAGAAGTTGAGTGGCAGCATTGTTGGGCCCGTGCTAGCAAATCCTACTGAGTATCATTAACTCGTAGGGGGCCTTATGTTCTTAGGGAACATTCATCCAGATGTATGTTGTGCAGTGAACAGTTTGAGTCAACACATGGTTGATCCTCATAACATTCACTGGGTTGGTGCCTGAAACTCTTGAGATATCTCTGAGGCACGATAGACCATGGGAAGAGATACACTGCTGGGAGTATGACACTCCATGGATATACCAATGACGATTGGGTTGGCAGTGTGGTGGATCACAAGAGCACATCTAGATGCTACTTCACACTTGGGTCTGCTTCGTGCAGGAAGCAGAAGCCGGTAGCTTTGAGCACCGCTAAAGCCGAATACATTACAACATGTATGGCATGTTGTGAAGCCACTTGGGTGTGAAATTTCTTCAGTGAGTTGTTCAAGCATGTGCTAGATGCCACCGTTATCCTTTGTGATAACCCAAGGGGGATTCATTTTTCATAGAATCCCAAGTTCCACGATTGATCCAAGCATGTTGATGGCTTGTACCACTTTATCCGGGATATGGTACAGCGAAGCGCCGTAAGGCTCGATCATATAGGAACTGATGAGCAGGTTGCAGATATTCTCACAATTCCCTTGGGGAAGGTCATGTTCCTAACCTTCCGTGAGAATCTTGGAATTGTGGAACGACCCTATTTGGAGGGTCCTATTAGACGATGAGCTCTCGGAGCTCTAGGGGGGGTTTTTGGGGATAGATTCTTGGTGCTATAAGCAACCACTGGGCTAGGCTTGCTGAACCTAGTTGGTGTGCTTCTACGCCACCATGATGATATTGAGCTGGTTTACCTCTCTTTGATCTGTGCCCCGTATGCATCCTACCCATGCAGTATTGGGGAATAGGTGGAGGTCAAGGTACAATAGGAGGAGTTGGATACTTAGCATGATGGCTTCATTGGTCCCATGGAAATTTAGCTGCCACCACAGGGGAGATAGGTAGAAGTAGTAGACACAGCTCAGGAACGTTAGGGTGAAGTAGAACTTACACGACTGGTGCCCCTTCCCGTGGGTACTAATACTCCCCCTACTACTCCTATGTCTGTTAATTTATTTCCTCGGTCTATTTGTCTCGAGCTTAGTCCCTCCAGCCATAAACCTTTTGACTCTTGTTCCCTTGTTTCTGATCTTATATTTCTTGAAAGTATCCTCTATGCCATTCCTAATTTATCTTTATCCGACATTCCCCTATTACCTAAAGAGCATCCCTTGGGCCCTGTCTGCCCTACTGAAATTCCTCATTATAACCTCAGGCCGAGAGACAAAAAATATGGTATTTTTATCCCTGTTGGAGGTCTTGAGATCCACTTGGAACCCTCTGTTCCTAATAAAACAAGAGGCAGAAAATCGAACATCTACAAAGAAAATTTGAAAGAAAAACTTGATATTGATGATGGCAAGAAATTATCCCTTAAAGGGGCGCATAGAGTAGCGATGACCCCTGTCGTGGTTTCTCGATGATTGTGATGTCCTACAATTGTAGAGGGTTGGCCAGTGCCCACAAGAAACTAGCTCTAAAAAGTATATTGTGATATTATCTTGCTTCAAGAAACATGGGTGAAGGGGACATGGTGATGAAATTTTTAACCCAAATTATTCCTGGGTGGTCTTTTTTGGCCCTTGATGCATCTGGAAAATCAAGAGGATTGGACTTGGGATTCAGAGATCGGAGCATCAAACTTCTGAATTCCTGGGGGTCTGATCTGGGTCTCAGGGACAAGGTCTTTTCTTGTGATCTTGGGTTACAATTCTCCATTATAAATATCTATGACCCTTGCCAAGATAGAGGAAGATTCTGGAACTCTTTCTTCTCAAATTCTCTCATAAAAAACTTTATGATAATCCTGGGAGGGAATTTTAATGTCTCTTTGGGTTTGTCTGAGCCTTCGGGGCCTCACGCCCAAGCAGATCCCCTGGTGGAATTTTTTCTAAATAAATTCAGGAGGGTTAACTTCATTAATATAGATCCAATCAAGTGTAGTTGGATTTACCACTATATGTATCAATACATAAGGTATTATATTTGAGTTCAAAGTGATTGTTTTATTTGTCTGTGGACCTATATCAGTTATCCGGGTCTCTTTTCTTTCTCCACTCTCTTCCTCACCTACAAATGGAATCCTTAGATTTAAATTAATATATGTACATTTTTTTGAGATTCAACAAGATGATGAGCTTAGTGAAAAGAGTTGCCTTCACTAAGTGGGCCCGCAGGCTATTTTTGCGCAATGTCTATTTTTAGACATGTCGATCATATTCTATGAGTTACAGGATGCTATTTGTGGATGGTTGGTCAAGTTGGAAAAATAGATGGACTTCTATTTTTAGACATATTGGGCAGAATCTATTTTTAGATTGCAAGTCTAAAAATAGATATGTCGAATATTAATAGCTCTTAATAATAGTTGGACTCTAAACATTATCTTATTCTCTTGGAGCACTTCAATTAAGTGCACAGATGTGGCACAATAGCTGATAGAAGGAATTACGCTATTCCTGAGGGTTTACTGGAGCTAATGCATGAGGACTTCAGTTAGAACTCATGTGACAGAGTTTGGTGGAGTTATAGAAGTAGTTGGTGGAGCGATTAGTTTAACCTGGCTTAGGATTCAAATGAGCTAGTTGTATCTAGTCTAACCGTATCGATACACAGGTGAGAGTGGTGTGAATTAATTAGTTAATTAATTCAATTAAACATACCATTAATCAACCGAAGAATACATCAGCTTAACCATAAAGCAGCATGGCAGTTTCAGTGAAGACCAGTGGAGAGATAGGTGAAAGAGAAAGTGTGACTATCAGTTGTGACTATAGTGATGCATTGATTGCATCCAACACTCAGTGGAGATGCCAATGAGGATTGCACAGTGCAAGCTTGGTGAATTCAAGTTCATTTAGAGCCATTCATCGGCAGGGATTGCGCAGCATAGGCAGGCTAGCAGGTGGCAAAGATTGGTGCATGGATTTGCAAGATTGGGCCTGATTAGTGTGTAGCGATTGTATTGTACTAAGAGCTTGATATGATCAGCTTTGTATGAGGATTTTTACATGATATCTATGACATATATTATATACAGATAGTTGGGGTTTTCAACTTCATACTTTCTCGTTAAACAACTGTGTTCATATGTGTGAATTCTTATTGTTTCATGTGTGCATTGCTATCTTGATTTTATTTTCGCAAATGATCAATGGTGGAATAGATTATGTATTTTGCATGAAGTTAAAATAGTGTGAGATCAGGATAATATTGGATATATAACACATAATTTATATAATTTCTACATGGTATCAGAGCAGTATTGATTGGAGAAGATTGCAATTATTGAAGCGATTGAGTTTTGTGCTGGTGGAATTCGAATTTGCTGCAGTGTTTTCTTGGTGTTGAAGTTGAGCATTCATTGAAATGTCTTTCAACGGATTGTGATTGGAAGGACAGGATGGAGGTGGTGCTAGATGATAATGGGTTGAAGGAGTTCATAGATACTGATATTACAAAGCCTAGTTCTAGCGATGTAGCCGCACTTGACACATGGCAAAAGAAGGTAGTGAAGTGTCAAAGAATTATGTTGGAAGGTGTAAAGGATCACATAGTGTCCATCCTTCACGGTAAAGCTACTCCATTCTTAATGTGGAAAGCTTTGAAAGAATTGTTCCAAAGTAGAAAAATAAAAATGGAGAAAGGCGACAGTATACCAAAATACCTCACGAAGTTTGTCCACTGCAAGGATGAGCTGGGAAGTGTGGGGGTTACTATTGATGAAGAAGACTTGGTGAGATTAGCTCTCCTTAGGCTTCTGAAGAGTTGGCATAGCTACGAGGACTTTGTCAATGGTCGGGAGAAACTGCCGGGATGGGAGCGACTTTGGTCGGATCTTGTGCAGGAGGAGATAAGGCGGGGTACCAGGGATGGATCTTCATCAAATAATGAAGGTGAAGAAAATTATGCTTTGGCTTCCAAAGCAAGGAAAGGGAAGGGGAAGAAAAATCCTTCTCAATCCGGTGCGAAATGCAAGAAGCAGGACTTGTCCAAAGTGAAGTGCTTTCACTGTCACCAGCATGGACATTACGCCACTAATTGTCCACAGAAGAAGAAAAATAAGCAAGTTGATAGATCTGCAGCTGGAGAGGCCTTAGCCAAGCAGTTTGAGCTAGATTTTTCACTGATTGCATGCTTGGTTTCAAGTGTGATGGGATCAATGTGGTTTCTTTATAGTGGGGGGTCTTTCCATATGACCGAAGACAAATATTTGTTTAGTGATCTGGATGAAAAGGATCTTGGAGTGCACATCGAGATGGGCGATGATGATAGATACAGTGCGACTGGTATCGAGACCATTTCCTTTGAGAGGGAGTCTGGAAAACCTTTCATCTTGAAGGATGTCATGCATGTTATAGGATTGAAGAAGAATATGATCTCTGTGGCGATGTTGGAAGATAAGGGTTATGATGTTGTTTTTAGCGAGGGAAAAGCCTTCCTGCACAGTAAAGCAACAGGTCAAACCAAGAGGATAGGGATTCAAGTTAAGAATATTTATCAATTGTAGGTAGATGGCTGCGTGGCAATGGCAGGAAAAGCAGAAGGAGTGGTGAGCCAGGATGAGGGAAAATTGTGGCACAGGAGATTGGGCCATCTTCACCATGGTGCTTTGAAAATTTTGCAGCAGATTTCTACCGGGCTTCCCAAGGGTACACTTGCACAATAAGATCAGTGCAAGGGATGTACTTTGGGAAAATTTGTGAAGACCAATTTTCATGAGAAGGATAGTCATGCCATGATGATCCTTGAGAGAACTCACACAGACGTGCGTGGACCTTTCTCAGTTGCTTCAACAGAAAAGCATAGGTATTATGTGATATTTGTTGATGAATTTTCTCGTAAGTCCTGGATCTTCATCATACAGAAGAAGAGCAAGACATACTAAAAGTTATGTGAGTTCTAGGCGCTGGTTGAGAAAGAGTCAGGGAAGCAGGTGAAAGCTCTAAAGAGCGATAATGGTGGTGAATACATCTCTGGCGAATTCGAAGACTTCTACAGCAAAGAAGGAATTTGAAGAGACCTCATAGCGCCTCATAACCCACAGCAGAATGGGGTCACGGAGAGAAAGAACAGAACGATAGTGGGTGCTGCATGGGCGATGTTGCATTATCAGGGCCTTCCCATACACTTGTGGGCTGAAGCATGCAACACTATGGTTTATGTGCAAAACCGTTGTCCTCATAGAGTACTTGGCATGAGTAAACCCGAAGAGGCGTTTTCTGGTAAGAAGCCTGATATTTCTCATTTGAATATTTTTGGCTCACATGTTTACATTCATGTGACGAAGGATGCCAGGAAGAAGCTGGAACCGACCGAAGAGGTTGGGATATTTGTGGGGTACACAGAAACACCCCACAATTATCATGTGTATTTGCCAGACAGTCGGATGACTTTTGTGCGACGGGATATCAAATTTCATGAGGAGAAAGCCATGAAGTTGTCGCTTGAGAGGGAGCTACAATTGCATGTAGATGAAGAGCTACTTGTTCCTAAATATGAGCCTCGGGATGTGGATAAGCCACAAGAGGAGGTTCATGGAGTGGAAGAAACCAATCATGCAGTGCCAAACATCAGAGGGCGCAAGCACACTACATAAGCTAAGCGACTGAATCTTGATGCAGCGTAGAATGTAGGAGCACCTACATCACAGCGTAGACAGAGACAGTCACTTGACCAATTTACTGGATACATGGCTCTAATGAGCAAGTGTATCGTGACAGAACCATCTTCTTTCGAGGAAGCTGTGGAGGATCTTGCATGGGTAGATGCCATGGTGGAAGAGTATGATTCGATTGTCAGAAACAGTGCATGGGAGATTGTCCCAAGGCCGGAAGGGAAATCAGTGGTAGGTTAGAGATGGATCTACAAAGTGAAGCAAGCTGTTGATGGGAGCATCGAGAAGTACAAGGCAAGATTTTTTACCGAGGGCTTCTCACAGATCTAGGGGATTGACTATGAAGAAACCTTTGCACCTGTCGCAAGGTATTCTTCCATATGGACGATCCTTTCTCTCTCAGCGCAAATGGGTTGCCACATTCATCAAATGGATGTGAAGGCTGCGTTCCTCAACAGATTCATTGAGGAGGAGGTGTACATTGAGTAGCCTAAAGGATTCGAAATCTTCAGCAGCGAGTCGCATGTGTGCAGGCTCAAAAGAGTGTTGTATGGGCTGAAACAAGCACCTTGTGCATGGTACACATGAATAGACAGTTATTTCACCGGACTTGGTTTCACCAAGATTGAGGTGGATCCTAACCTATACCATATTGTGGTGGAGAGTAAGTTTTTGATCATTGTACTTTATGTATATGATTTAATAGTAACAGGTGATGAACTGTTGATACACTCATGCAAGGCAGATCTTGCAAAGGAGTTTGAGATGAAGGACTTGGGCCTCCTTCATTATTTCCTGGGATTGGAAATTTGGCAATGGAAGGGTGGACCGTTTGTGTCTCAAGGCAAGTATTCCCAAGAGATACTAGAGAAGTTTCACATGCAAGGCTGCAAGCCTATCAACACTCCTCTTCCTGGTGGTTGGAAGAAATATGATGCTACATCGGCAGAGGTAGTGGATGTCACTTTTTATCGACAGTTGGTTGGTTCGCTCATGTATTTAGTCAATACACGACCGGACATATGCTATGCTATGAACCAGCTTTCACAAGCTATGGTTAAGCCTACCAAGCTCTTTTGGAAGGCAGGCAAGCATGTCCTAAGGTATCTCAGAGGCACATTAGGATATGGATTGTGGTACAGACAGTTGGATGAGTTGAAGCTGCATGGCTTCACGGATGCAGATTGGGCAGGGAGCCCAACGGACAGAAAGAGCACATCTGGAGGGATTTTTAGAATCGAGTCTACAATAGTTTCTCGGTGCATCAGGAAACAGATATCCGTGGCACTCAGTTGAGCGGAGGCTGAGTACATGGCAGCAAGTTTGGCTGCATGTGAGGCTATATGGATGAGGAAGATCCTGGTCGGGTTGTTCGGTTCACACTTAGATCCTACTGTGATATATTGTGATAATCAGAGTTGCATTAAAATCTCAGTTAATCCAGTATTTCATGATAGATATAAACATATTGACACCTGGTACCATCATATCAGAGATTGTGTGCAGTGGAAGATCATGTTACTTTCTTACATTCCTACGAAGGATCAGGATGCAAATATTCTAACGAAGGCTCTCACCAGGAGCAAATTCAAATACCATAGAGAAAGGATCGGGGTGGCATATAATCCCTATCTTGTTGAGAGGGAGTGTTGAGATTCAAAAAGATGATGAGCTTAGTGAAAAGAGTCGCCTTCACTAAGTGGGCCCGTAGGCTATTTTTGGTGCAAAGTATATTCTTAGACATGTCGATCATATTATATGAGTTACAAGATGCTATTTGTGGATGGTTGGTCAAGTTGGAAAAATATATGGACTTCTATTTTTAGACATATTGGGTGGAATCTATTTTTATATTGCCAGTCTAAAAATAGATATGTCGAATATTATTAGCTCTTAATAATATTTGGACTCTAAACATTATCTTATTCTCTTGGAGCACTTTAGTTAAGTGCAAAAATGTGGCACAACAACTGACAGAAGGAATTATGCTATTCCTAAGGGTTTACTGGAGCTAATGCATGAGGACTTCAATTATAACTCATGTGACAAAGTTTGGTGGAATTATAGAAGTAGTTGGTGGAGTTGTATTTAGTTTAACTCAGTTAGACTCAGTTGAGCTAGTTGTATCTAGTCTAACTGATTGATACACTAGTGAGATTGGTGTGAATTAATTATTTAATTAATTCAATAAATAATAACTCATTAATCAACTGAGGAATACATCAGTTAACTACAGCGCATGGTAGTTTCAGTGGAGACCAGTGGAGAGGTAGGTGAAAGAGCCAGTGTGACTATCAGTTGTGATTATAGTGATGCATTCATTGCATACAACACTCAGTGGAGATGCCAACGAGGATTTTGTGAGCAAGGATGGTTGAATTTGAGTTCATTCAGAGCCATTCTTCAGCAAGGATTGCGCAATAGAGGCAGGCTAGCAAGTGGCAAAGATCGGTGCATGGATTTGCAAGATCGGGCCTGATTAGTGTGTAGCGATTGTATTGTACTGAGAGCTTGATATGATCAGCTTTGTATGAGGATTTTTATATGATCTCTATGACATATATTATATATAGATATTTGGGGTTTTCATCTTCAGGCTTTCCCGTTAAAAAACTGTGTTAATGTGTGTGAATTTTTATTGTTTGATGTGTGCATTGCAATCTTGATTTAATTTCCGCAAATGATCAATGGTGGAATAGATTCTGTATTTTGCATGAAGTTAAAATAGTGTGAGATCAGGAGAATCTTGGACATATAACACATAAGTTATATAATTTCTACATGGTATCAGAGTAGTATTGATCATTGGAGAATATTGCTATTATTGAAGCGGTTGAGTTTTGTGCTGGTGGAATTCGAATTTGCTGCAGTGTTTTCTTGGTGTCGAAGTTGAGCATTCATTGAAATGTCTTTCAACGGATTGCGATTGGAGTATGCCCTTGATGGTAGCTCGAATTATATTGCATGGAAGGACAGGATGGAGGCAATGCTGGATGATAATGGGTTGAAGGAGTTCATAGATACTGATATTCCAAAGCCTGGTTCTAGCGATGTAGCCGCACTTGACGCATGGAAAAAGAAGGTAGCGAAGTGTCGAAGAATTCTATTGGAAGGTGTGAAGGATCACATAGTGTCCAGCCTTCACGGTAAAGCTACTCCATTCTTGATTTGGAAAGCTTTGACAGACTTGTTCCAAAGCAGAAGCAACCAGAGGAAGTTGGCACTTAAAGACAAGCTTGGGAAAATAAAAATGGAGAAAGGCGACAATATACCAAAATACCTCACAAAGTTTGTCCACTGCAAGGATGAACTGGGAAGTGTGGGGGTTACCGTAGATGAAGAGGACTTGGTGAGCTTGGCTCTCCTTGGGCTTCCGAAGAGTTTGCATAGCTACGAGGACTCTGTCAATGGTCGGGACAAACTGCTAAGATGGGAGCGAATTTGGTCAGATATTGTGCAGGAGGAGATAAGGCGGGGTACCAGGGATGGATCTTCATTGAAGAATGAAGATGAAGAAAATTGCGCTTTGGCTGCCAAAGAAAAGAAAGGGAAGGGAAAGAAAAATCCTTCTCAATCTGGTGCGAAAGGCAAGAAGCAGTACTTGTCCAAGGTGAAGTGCTTTCATTGTCACCAACATGGACATTACGCCACTAATTGTCCACAGAAGAAGAAAAATAAGCAGACTGCTGGATCTGCAGCTGGAGAGGCCTTAGCCTCACAATTTGAGCTGGACTTTTTGCTGATCGCATGCTTGGTTTCAAGTGTGATGGGATCATTGTGGTTTCTTGACAGTGGTGCGTCTTTCCATATGACCGGAGACAAAGATTTGTTTAGTGATATGGATGAAAAGGATCTTGGAGTGCACATCGAGATGGGCGATGATGGTAGATACAGTGCGACTGGTATCGGGACCATTTCATTTGTGAGGGAGTTTGGTAAACCTTTCATCTTGAAGGATGTCATGCATGTTCCAGGATTGAAGAAGAATCTGATCTCTGTGGCGATGTTGGAAGATAAGGGTTATGATGTTGTTTTTAGCGAGGGAAAAGCCTTCCTGCGCAGTAAAACAACTGGTCAAACCAGGAGGATAGGGATTCGAGTTAAGAATCTTTATCAATTGCAGGTAGATGGCTGCGCAGCAATGGCAGGCAAAGCAGAAGGAGTGGTGAGCCGGGATGAGGGTGAATTGTGGCACAGGAGATTGGGCCATCTTCACCATGGTGCTTTGAAAATTTTGCAGCAGATTTCTACCGGGCTTCCCAAGGGTACACTTGCGCAGTCAGATCAGTGCAAGGGATGTACTTTGGGAAAATTTGTGAAGACCACTTTTCATGAGAAGGATAGTCATGCCACGACAATCCTTGAGAGAATTCGACAGCACACAGACGTGTGTGGACCTTTCTCGGTTGCTTCAACAGCAAAGCACAGGTATTACATGATATTTGTTGATGACTTTTCTCATAAGTGCTAGATCTTCTTCATGCAGAAGAAGAGCGAGACATACTCAAATTTCTGTGAGTTCAAGGCATTGGTTGAGAAAGAGTCGGGGAAGCAAGTGAAATCTCTCCAGAGCGATAATGGTGGTGAATACATCTTTGGTGAATTCAAAGACCTTTGTAGTAAAGAAGGAATTTGAAGAGAACTCATAGTGCCTCATAACCCACAGCAAAATGGGGTCACTGAGAGGAAGAACAGAATGATCGTGGGTGTTGCATGGGAGATTTTTCATGATCAGGGCCTTCCCATACACTTGTGGAATGAGGCATGCAACACTGCGATTTATGTGCAAAATGGTTGTCCTCATAGAGTACTTGGCATGAGTACACCTGAAGAGGTGTTTTCTGGTAAGAAGCCTGATCTTTCTCATTTGAATATTTTTGGCTCACCTGTTTACATTCATGTGACGAAGGATGCCAGGAAGAAGCTGGAGCCGACCGCAGAGGTTGGGATATTTGTGGGGTACACAGAAACACCCCACAATTATTGTGTGTATTTGCCAGACAGTCGCAAGACTGTTGTGCGACAAGATATCAAATTTCATGAGGAGAAAGCCATGAAGTGTTCGCTTGAGAGGGAGCCACACTTGCATGCAGATGAGGAGCTATTAGTTCCTAAGGATGAGCCTCAGGATGTGGATCAACGACAAGAGGAAGTTCATGGAGTGGAAGAAACACTCATGCAGCGCCAAACATCAGAGGGCAGAAGCGCACTACAGAAGCTAAGTGACTGGGCTAAAGCTTGATGCGCTACAGAATGTAGGAGTCGAGCACCTACATCACAGCACAGACAGAGACAGTCACCTGACCGATTTACTGGATACATGGCTCTGATGAGCAAGTGTATCATGACAGAACCATCTTCTTTCGAGGAAGCTGTGGAGGATCCTGCATGGGTAGATGCCATGGTGGAAGAGTATGATTCGCTTGTCAGAAACAGTGCATGGGAGATTGTCCCAAGGCCGTAAGGGAAATCAGTGGTAGGTTCGAGATGGAAGCAAGCTATTGACGGGAGCGTCGAGAAGTACAAGGCAAGATTTTTTGCTCGGGGCTTCTCACAGATCGAGGGGATTGACTATGAAGAAACCTTTGCACCTGTCGCAAGGTATTCTTCCATACGGACCATCCTTGCTCTCTCAGCGCAGATGGGTTGGCACATTCATCAGATGGATGTGAAGACTACGTTCCTCAATGGAGTCTGTTGGGACTTAGAAATGTCATATTTTCATCCACCTTTCCCTTCACTATTCCTTACATTTCATCATCCCATTAACCTTTCATCATATTATTTTCATAAATACATTTGGGTTTCACCTTCTTATTTTCGACTTTATTCATTTTGTATTAGAAGTGAATTTATGATTAAAAATTAGAAAATATACATGTTTTTATATATATCTCAAGAATATGTGAGCTTTGTAATGTGTAGGAAATATGTGAAGGATTAATTCCTAAGAGATTTCTCAAAATATCTCCTCCACTCATATTAAGGGAGAGATAATTATTCAAGCCTCTTTTCCCTAAGGAGAAGATCATGGAGGATTTGGTTGGCATATCTTATTCAAGATATGTGAGAGATGTGTGGAGGATTCAAAGGGATCATATCTTGTAATAATGGGAAAGTAGTTGAGAGTGCTTGAGAGAATAGTGGATATGTAATTATGAGATGGTTATCTTATTCATGTATATAAGAGAGTGCTCTCTCTTCATTTCAGAAGTTTGATAAGTTGATAAGTTTTGAGTTTGGAGAGATAGTCTTGTAATTAGGAGAAGGGGATTCTTAGCTTTGATTCATATTCTTTTATTGTTACGCTTTCATGATTTGTCATTTGATTCTTGTAATTTAATTTGAGATAGCTTTATTGTTGTGAGCTCACATATGTTGTTTTTCATTCAAATCTTCACATGTTGTATTTCTTTTCCCTTATGCAATTTCCTGCTTTCCTAGTTAGTGTTTCAATGCCTTCCTAGATTAATTTGATTTCAGTAATTTAGATTAAATTAGTTCCACTTCGGCCTTGCATATATAGTGCATGTGCCTCGTAAGCCTACGAACCTCGGATTGAAAAATTAAATAGTTGGACAAGTACTACAACAAAATTAAACGATAATATTTTCACCCTACATTTTGGCACTGTTGCCGGGGAGGCACAATGGATTGAATTTTAGTTGATTTTTCATGCAAGTGTGTTTAGACATGTTCCTAAATTTGAGGTGTCAAGGCGGTAAGACGTGGGGAACAGCCTACGCATCGCGTTCGAGATATTGTAACAGGCTTGGCCTCATATGGATCATGGCATGTAGGGTGTGTTTACATTTATGCAAAGTGTGAATTTCAATTTCTGCAAGTGTGTTCGATTTCCGCAACTGTGAAGAGTGTTATAATTGAAGAATTTGATTACTGAATTAATGAACAGTCCTTGTAAGAGGGTTTAATTGAGTATTGAATTCAATATTATCTCTGTGGTCTTTGTTTTTAATGAATTCAATTTTTAGTGTGTTGATTTGAAAGAGTTTTTGTGAACTAAAACCTTGTAAAAGGATTAAAAACTCAGACAATTATTAGCACTCTGTTTTTAAGAATTCTTTTTCAACATGGTTTTACAATGAGTGTCAGCTTGGAACTACTCACTCAGATCCTAGCAGAAGTCGGGATCTCCTCTTCCCTAGAAAAGGAAATTTTGACAAAAATTAAAGGTTCAACTACTCCCCAAGAAATAAACGAAGATTCAACATCTGAAGAATCCTCCATATCTGATGGCGAACAATCATTCGAACAGGAGATCAAGGAAGAACAACAGGAGTTACAACATGATCTAAGTGAGAGAAATTGTGCCTATCGAAGCCTTATCGAACAATGGTTCCAGGTAAGTACTCAATTAGATTCATCTTTTTATTTTTATTTAGTTGATTTGCAGTTACAACAACTAGACTCATTCACTCTCGAATATTTTCATCCTTCATTTAAAAAATTGCTACTGAATATATTGTTGTTACTGCTATGTGAATGGATTCATTGGAAGTTTAATTACACGTAACTATTTTTCTAAATTCTCTTTAGTATAGAGTAGGTAGGATATTATTTTCTTCAGTTTTCAATAAGTATGCTCTCCTCCTGTGTTTTTACACGATCTCGAGGATCATAAAATAAGTTGTCAATACACATTTTCAAGAATGAATAAATTGCGATTTATCAAAAGACATCTTTTCACTTTATGTCCATTTTCAATAAAATCTTATGAGATTGGGAATTTGATAAAATTTCGATTTTAGTTTAAAAAAAAATAAAAAAATAAAAATAATTTTTTTTTTTTTTGAAAACTAACAATTTTTCTAGGATAGGATACAATTTCATTTTTTTTTTAATTAAAAAAAAAAAAAAACATTCGGTGAATAAAAAACAAACTGATTTTTTACATCTAAAACAATCGCTGAAACTGTGTCTCTCTTGCAATTGATTGCATCTGGCCATATTAAAAATTGCAGCAAGCAATTAGATGATAAAACCTGCAAACACAATTAAATCTGAAATTCCCCAGGTTCATCGTTTTGCTTGGGGCCAATAAAAGAACTGTAAATTTCGTTGGAATGTACGCGAACTTGTGTTCATAAACCTGCAACTAGCAACAACAAACCAAAACGATGAGCAACAAATGGCTGGTGGCTTTGACAAACTCACATTGGATAGTCTATATGAAGATGCAATGGTTCGGCAAACTGCATATAATCGACAAGGTGGAACTATGAAGCTAGAGGGGTCATCTCTGTTACAAGTAACTTGGTTCCAGGTTTGATGCACGATCTTATGTTCAATGGGAAGGATGAATCTCTGAACAAAATGGTGTTACCTTTGATGGACTGGCTCTTTTGTGAGCCTAATCCGATTGCTCTTAATACAGCTTTGGCACAACTTGGTGTAATAAGGCCTATATTTAGGTTACCCTACGCCCCTCTTCCTATTGAGAAAAGGATCCAATTTTGCAATATTTTTCGAGATTTTGGCCACATCCTCTATCCCTAGCCAGCGTATCATTGAAATATGCCCTCCTCCATCGCAACTCCCTCAGCAACTCCCACAAAACCCTCCAAAACATAAATTAAAAATCTGGCTCTTTGTCCAGAAAATTAGGAAACGATAATACAAATTCCAATTTTGCAGGAACAAATCACTGCACGATAAGTCAAATCGGATTTTTCTATCACTAAATCAAATATCGAGGAGGCAGTTTTGTAGTAATATCCGGGGAATTCTTGGTTAGAATGGTGATGAACTCCAGCTTTGCGTTTAATAGAGGAGACCCCCACAGAGTGAAGACGAGTCATTTTGTTCTATGCAGGCGTTGAACCAGTTAGAAGGTTTTACTTGCAATGAAGTAGAAGGTGATGTGCATGTCTTCCCTCGCATTCACCTACCACAAAAAGAAATCAAAACTCCAGTGCGTACTTGACCCTGAAACTTGAATTAAGGAGGATCTGCGATTTTATCGCTGTTTTTATAGAGGGAATTCGGTGATCGAATACTATTGACAAAAATGAGTCAAATGGAGGCCTACCGCTGTGGTGTTGGAGATCTGTGGAAATGCCAAACTAGTGAAACAAATCCGAGAACCTTCGCTCACCGCATGGG
This sequence comes from Pinus albicaulis, assembly GCA_034641835.2. Classification (NCBI taxonomy): domain Eukaryota; kingdom Viridiplantae; phylum Streptophyta; class Pinopsida; order Pinales; family Pinaceae; genus Pinus; species Pinus albicaulis. Next base: position 1,241,420,963 of record CM076584.1, read on the forward strand.
TGGTTTCCAGGATCTTATTTAGCGGCTTGAGCTCTCTGTCAAGCTGGGAAAACACAAGGGATGTGTAAATACTGTGCATTTTAATCCAACTAGTGACCTACTTGTGTCAGACTCTGATGACAAGGAAATTATAATTTGGGATTGGGCTGCTAATATTAAGAAACTATCTTTTCATTCTGGACATACAAACAATGTATTTCAGGCCAGAATTATGCCTTTCACAGATGATTGTTCTATTGTAAGCTGTGCTGCAGATGGACAGGTAAGCCTTAGTCAACCTCAGGATCCTTGTTATCCTGTCATCTTTCCCAGCACAAATGTATTTTGGAATTGTCAATTTACTGCGCATGTGCTTCATTGCATTTGTGAAAACAAATGGGTGGTTTGAGTATTGATGAAGGTGACATCATAATACGCAGTTGATATTCAGAAAGCATGGCCTCTGTTGATTATATCATTATATCTTTTAAGTTTAGGAAAATTCGTCAGAATGACTACAATGGAGAAATGTCAATGGATAATCAGGAGCGTACATTGTGATGAAAACAGGCCAATTCGTACCTCGAATTCTATGAAGGGATGAATATTTTTGGTCATTAAATGAGGTATGGATTTTTACATTAAAAATTTAGAAGACCTTTCTATGTTAGTTTGGTGTTAAAAATAAAAATTGTTTTTTTAATTTGTTATTTAAAAAAAAAAACAAAACAAAACAAAACCTTGATGAATTTGTTGATGAGTTTGTATAATTTAATTAGGGTTAGTTTCTTTTATTATTTTCATTATTATTTTTGTTTTTAATAAATAAATAAATAAAGAATCGACATAAATAATAAATTAAAAACTTTTGTTTTTTTTTTAATTTGTTATTTATTAAAAAAATGATAAAAAATAAATAAATTTTCTTTTTAATTTGTTGTTTAATTCAACACCAAACATAAATGATAAAATAAAATTTTCATTTTAATTTTGTTAAAAAATAAAAATAAAATAAAATTTGTTGTTAAAAAAAAAAAAAAAAATTTGCCCTCATTCATTCATAAACTAACTACTTGTTCCCTAACAAATACAAAAGCCTTTTCAAATGTTTTAAATCAATTTTCCTACAAACCAATAAAAACATTTTGAATAAGTATTGCACAATCAATGAGTACATTGCATGAGGACATGCAATATTTCTAGTTGGGGGAAAATAAAAGTATGTTGGATTTTATCATTTATTTTAAAGTGAATTTGTGGGCAAGAGTTAGGATGCATATACTAACAAGTGAAATGAGATTGGTGTTATGTGTAGGTCAACAAGAAGGTTATGCAGAAAGCTCAACATTACGATGCAACACCCTTTTCATCCACAATTAGTGTAACTTCGAAAAATAATTAAAAAAAAATGGACATTTCATAAATTCTTGAAAATGAGCTAATTTGTTTTTGAGTCACTTCATACAGGAATGATCGATGGAGATGGCACACAAAGGTGACAATTTTTTGCAGGAATGGTGCTAAGTTTTTCAGAGTTGAAGACAATCTAATGCAAAAGTGATTTTTCGAAATCACAATGGAACATGCATCATTGGACGCTTGAAAGAACTACTTCTTCACAGCACATATCATGACATTTTCCACTACACAAAAATCCTTTTGCGTCATGATTACTCACCTTTTTCCTTCCAAATGCCTAGACCATCCTTGTGTTGAAGCCCATTTTCCATTACCTTATCTTTCACGACTTCGTGCATGCCTATTTTTCTGAATTGCATACATTCCTTTATCCTTTTCAGTTTATTGCCTTCTAGTTTGCCTTATGAATAAAACTTATTCCCTTTCCATGATTACATTGCCTTATTTTTCTCACCATGTTGATCCACACTGCTTGCCCGTGAGTTCATTCTATTTATAGTCCTACCAAATCTCTTTGTACAAACTCGCGTTGACTGATGTGGGATTCCTTAAGGCCCACCTTTCAACAAGTCTTGCCCCATCGACATCAGCACCTTATCTAGGAAATAGACTAGAGTTCCTTTTGGGTACCTTGAGACTTGCATGCCTCAATGGCAAGTTCTCTCGCTGACAATCATGGGAATAAATCAATGTCCCTTGATCGTCAGATCTTTCAAATGGCTCGACGTCAACCCCTTTATTCGCATTTCGCAAGATGTACTCGGGTACCTTGGCACTCATTGACATCAATGGTGATTTTGCCTCACATTGGTTAACGGCATGCATCAATGGCTGGTAATCCAATGATTTATTTTCATGCTCGACACCGACACATTCTTTCGCATGATTAGACTTGTACCATCAATTTTTGTAGCAGGTGAAGACTATACACTTTTTTTTCATGACTCCCTCAGCAGTTACAGCAGCATGAATTTTGATCTATGAGAGTGCCACAGTTCCACTTTCAGCCTTTATCTTTTCCATGATTCAGCATCAGCAGTTCAGATTCCTTCATTTCCCAGGATCCAGTTATAGCAACATCAGTCACGTTTTCATGATCCAGCAGCAGCTACATTCCTATTGCATAGTTCATCATTCTTGGGTAAGTAGAGGTATGTTGTTTTCTAATCTTTAATCATGCAATTCCTTATATGCTGACTTGAATATTTTGGAAAATTCCCTCACCATGCTCCATTTCCTTTCATGACCCATGTCAAGTTGCATGAGGACATGCAACCAATTCAGTTTGCGGGGGGAGAACTATATTCACTACATATTCACTACCATGATTCCATTTCTCCACCACTATCACTCCATTTTTTTTTATCTCATTTACCATTCACCAACATTTCTTTTCCAATGATACTTTGTTGCACTTTGCTTCATACACATTAATATACATATTGGCATGTTTCATGAATATTACAAAAGGGCTTTCTTATGCACATTGATAGCTTATGATTTCCAGTGAGTGTTTACATTATTATTGCAGCAAGAGAACAGAAAACGAAATGAATGTTGCTAACACAAGAACCAACATTCTTTGTATTCATGAGAACCAACCATAAGAAAAGAGAACAGAAAACGAAATGAATGTTGTTAACACAAGAACCAACATTATTTGTATTCATGGTTGTCACACAAGAACCAACCATAAGAAAATGTAAGTTGTTACTCATGTCTTTCACATATCCTGGAAACATTCATTATTAAAAAGACATCATCATGTAAAGCCAAAGTTCAGATGCCAAATGTTCTTAAAGAGATCCATGCATGGTTGCATGAGGACATGCAACAAGTTCAGTTGGGGAGGATGTTGGGACTCATAAATGTCATATTTTCATCCACCTTTCCCTTCACTATTCCTTACATTTCATCATCCCATTAACCTTTCATCATATCATTTTCATAAATACATTTGGGTTTCACCTTCTTATTTTCCACTTTATTCATTTTTGTATTATAAGTGAATTTATGATTAAAAATTAGAAAATATACATGTTTTTATATATATATCTCAAGAATATGTGAGCTTTGTAATGTGTAGGAAATATGTGAAGGATTAATTCCAAGAGACTTCTCAAATATCTCCTCCCCCATATTAAGGAGATAATTATTCAAGCCTATTCCTAAGGAGAAGATCATGGGGGATTTGGTTGGCATATCTTATTCAAGATATGTGAGAGATGTGTGGAGGATTCAAAGGGATCATATCTTGTAATAATGGGAAAGTAGTTGAGAGTGCTTGAGAGAATAGTGGATATGTCATTATGAGATGGTTATCTTCTTCATGTATATAAGAGAGTGCTCTCTCTTCATTTCAGAATTTTGATAAGTTGATAAGTTTTGACTTTGGAGAGATAGTCTTGTAATTAGGAGAAGGGGATTCTTAGCTTTGATTCATATTCTTTTATTGTTACGCTTTCATGATTTGTCATTTGATTCTTGTAATGTAATTTGAGATAGCTTTATTGTTGTGAGCTCACATATGTTGTTTGTCATTCAACTCTTCACATGTTGTATTGCTTTTCCCTTATGCAATTTCCTGCTTTCCTAGTTAGTGTTTCAATGCCTTCCTAGATTAATTTGATTTTAGTAATTTAGATTAAATTAGTTCCACTTCGGTCCTGCATATATAGTGCGTGTGCCTCGTAAGCCTACGAACCTCGGATTGACAAATTAAATAGTTGGGCAAGTACTACAACAGAATTAAACGATAATATTTTCACCCTACAGAGTCATTGAGGAGGAGGTGTACATTGAGCAGCCTAAAGGATTCGAAATCTTCAGCAACAAGTCACATGTGTGCAGGCTCAAAAGAGCATTGTATGGGCTGAAACAAGCACCTCGTGCTTGGTACACACTAATACATAGTTATTTCACAGGACTTGGTTTCACCAAGAGTGAGGCAGATCCTAACCTATACCAGATTGTGGTGGAGGGTAAGTTGTTGATCATTGTACTTTATGTAGATGATTTAATACTAATAGATGATGAACTGTTGATACACTCATGCAAGGCAAATATTGCAAAGGAGTTTGAGATGAAGGACTTGGGCCTCCTTCATTATTTCTTGGGATTGGAAATTTGGCAGCGGAAGGGTGGATTGTTTGTGTCTCAAGGAAAGTATTCCCAGGAGATATTGGAGAAGTTTCACATGCAAGGCTGCAAGCCTATCGACACTCCTCTTCCTGGTGGCTAGAGGAAAGAGGATGCTACATCGGCAGAGGTAGTGGATGTCACTGTTTATCGACAGTTGGTTGGTTCGCTCATGTATTTAGTCAATACATGACTGGACATATGCTATGCTGTGAACCAGCTTTCACAAGCTATGGTTAAGCCTACCAAGCTCTTTTGGAAGGTAGGAAAGCATGTCCTGAGGTATCTCAAGGGCACATCGGGATATGGATTGTGGTACAGATAGTCGGATGAGTTGAAGCTGCATGGCTTCATGGATGCAGATTGGGCAGGGATCCCAACAGACAGAAAGAGCACATCTGGAGGGATTTTCAGTATCAGGTCTACAACAGTTTCTTGGTACATCAGGAAACAGAGATCTGTGGCACTCAGTTTAGTGGAGGCCGAGTACATTGCAGCAAGTTTGGCTGCATACGAGGCTATATGGATGAGGAAGATGATGGTCGAGTGATTCAGTTCACACTTAGATCCTACTGTGATATATTGTGATAATCAGAGTTGCATTAAACTCTCAGTTAGTCCAGTATTTCATGATAGATCTAAACATATTAACACCCGGTACCATCATATTAGAGATTATGTGCAGCGAAAGATCATGTTACTTTCTTACATTCCTACGGAGGACAGGATGCAGATATTCTGATGAAGGCACTCACCAGGAGAAAATTCAAATACCATAGAGACAGGATCGGGGTGGCAGATAATCCCTGTCTTGTTGAGAGGGAGTGTTGAGATTCAACAAGATGATGAGCTTAGTGAAAAGAGTCACCTTCACTAAGTGGGCCCATAGGCTATTTTTGGCGCAAAGTCTATTTTTATACTATGTCTATTTTTATACATGTCGATCATATTCTATGAGTTGCAGGATGCTATTTGTGGATGGTTGGTCAAGTTGGAAAAATAGATGGGATTCTATTTTTAGACATATTGGGCGGAATCTATTTTTAGAATTCCAGTCTAAAAATAGATATGTCGAATATTATTAGCTCTTAATAATATTTGGACTCTAAACATTATCTTATTCTCTTGGAGCACTTCAGTTAAGTGCACATGTGTGGCACATCAGCTGACAGAAGGAATTACGCTATTCCTGAGGGTTTACTAGAGCTAATGCATGAGGACTTCAGTTAGAACTCATGTGACAGAGTTTGGTGGAGTTATAGAAGTAGTTGGTGGAGTTGTATTTAGTTTAACTCAGTTAGACTCAGTTGATCTAGTTGTTTCTAGTCTAACTGATTGATACACTAGTAAGAATGGTGTGAATTAATTAGTTAATTAATTCTCTAAATAATAACTCATTAATAAACTAAATAATACATCAGTTAACTACAGTGCATGGAAGTTTCAGTGGAGACCAGTGGAGAGATAGGTGAAAGAGCAAGTGTGACTATCAATTGTGACTATAGTGATGCATTGATTGCATCCAACACTCAGTGGAGATGCCAATGAGGATTGTGCAGTGCAATATTGGTGAATTTGAATTCATTCAAAGCCATTCTTCAGCAGGGATTGCGCAGTAGAGGCAGGCTAGCAGGTGGCAAATATCGGTGCATGGATTTGCAAGATCTGGCCTGGTTAGTGTGTATCGATTGTATTGTACTGAGAGCTTGATATGATCAGCTTTGTATGAGGATTGTTACATGATCTCTATGACATATATTATATACATATAGTTGGGGTTTTCAGCTTCAGGCTTTCCCGTTAAACAACTATGTTCATATGTGTGAATTTTTATTGTTTCATGTGTGCATTGCTATATTGATTTTATTTCCGCAAATGATCAATGGTGGAATAGATTCTGTATTTTGCATGAAGTTAAAATTGTGTGAGATCAGGAGAATCTTGGATATATAACACATAATTTATATAATTTCTACACATTTCAGCCTATTGTGAAGGACTACAAGGTTTTTCTGGGAAGCGGGATGGCCTACCAAGTATTGACAGTAGATCACTATTGAGAGGGATCCTATAACATCGTCTCTTGGAAAGGGAGGATCATGATAGTATTAGAGGATAATGGGGTGGGAGATTTTATCAAAAACACAATTCCACCACTGCACGATCCCCAATAGTTGGCCCAACATAATAAGAATGACATCAAAGCCAACTTGATACAAATTTGATAAAATTAAATTTTGATAAATATTGCTTTTTAATTTTATCAGGGAAAATTTTTTGGATTCACCTAAAAATCTGCACTTGTTATGTGTATTGTAGAAGTGGATTTAAAAATTAGAATATGATGAGTCTGGCCCCTCAATTATTCACAGGAAGTGCTTCTAGAATTTTGGACGTTTGTTAATTCTATCTAGGAGGAGAGATGGATGCATATGCCTTGGTAGTTTTAGGTTCGATGGAGGAATAACATTGTAAAGAGATGATTTTTGTATTTATTTATGCACTAACTTTCTTTAGTTGATTTTTGGGTTTGGGTTTTTCATTGTGTTGGATTCATGAAATAATTTGAGCCTATGCTAAAGGATTGCATTGGAATCCTTGCATTGGCCAAATTCAAGTTGTGCTAGTATTTTTCGCCCTATTGTGCTTGATTCATTATATTTTCTTACATATATTCAGATGGATTGGGAAATATTTAGCATGTCTGAAATATCTCTGCACAATTATGATCATTGTAAGAGGATGAGTTGTTACCATGTTGTTGAAAGCTTGTTGCGTGTTTTGTTTTGAATTTCTTTGCACGATTGTAGCTTTGAACATAGTAGTTACTTCTCACATCCTAATATTCCTAAAAATGACTTCTCAAACTCTGTTTAATCAAATAAATGCATCCCAACTAAATGGGTTCATAGTCATTATCATCAATTCGTTTATTATCACTTTGAAATATTGGCACAAAAACCTTAATGAACAGATGGATCATTTTAGAAACATATTAAGAGAAGAAGCAATGTATTCAATAGCCCTAAGATAAAATCAAAATAAACAAGATCTTGTGAATCATTGAAAGGATAGACACACCTATACTAAATCTAACAAATTTCCTTGTGATAGAGATCAGCGATAAGTACCTTGCTCTAGTATATTTTCTATTTCATTTGGTAGCCCATAACCATTAATCTGAACAAAATCAGGATTACCAATAGATCTGCCCACTTCAAGTGTTCTTCCAAGGATCTGCCCAAAGATAGAATATAGTCAGATATTGATATGTTGCAGGAGAGCATTATGGTGGACAGGCTAAAGTTGAACATAACTAGTCTCTTTAATTTCAAGATATGTACATGTTTCAGGGATGGATTAATAACTTACTGAAACTTTGTTTTTGTACCAGTCACCTATAAGCAGAGTTATATCACCATCAGGCAGAGGGAATAGAACAAGGATCAGGGCCCTGCTAGCCACATTTAGTCATTCAAAGCCCCTTGCAGCTTTCTGCAGATACAATGATGGAAATTAATAGTATATACCTATCTGATCCTTCGCTTGGAACTTGTACATAAAGTTATTTCCTAGTGGTATGGGTCAATTTGTGCTAGGTACTCCATATTGCCACAAATTTATCCATTATCTGGTGGTCTGTGATCTTCCATAATAGCTGGGGCCTCACTAGGAATGTGCATGCATTGTTTGATGTGTTCTAGGTTTTGTATACTTTAAAAAAATGATTAGTTCAATGATAGACCATAAGAGAAGGCCATCCCAACAAAACCTGCACCAGTTAAAATTGTTATTAATGATCATCTTATACATAAAAGTAATCAGTAATAGCAGAAATCACCCACAATTTACATTTAGTTTCATTGTTCATACCAGGATTGGAGTTACCCTATGGGAGTAGAACCATGGAAAGAGAAAAGGAGTAAATACCAGTTGCATTTAACACCTCTAGACTCTGAATCAACCATTCAATCGATCAGAAAGTGTGGAAAAATGGGCTCGATTTTTTTTCAATAAGGTTTAAGTTCTTCTTCAAGAACTAATCCTCAACCCTAAAAGCCCTAATGGTCATTTTTCTTACTATGACTCGCCCAAATGATTTGTAATGGGCCATTTCGTTGTACCATTTAGTCTCATCAGTTATAGTAGAAGCAAAATAGTCTTCTCAAATACCACTACCCTGTCTCCTGAATTGTGCATCGTCAACATGCCATTTCCCTCATTCTTCCTACCACTCTGTGCATCATCGACATGCCATTGCCCTCATTCTTCCCACCACGCCACATTGTGCATCGCCGGCATCCCATTACCCTCATTCTTCCCGCCACACTCCATAGACGCCTTCCTCAATTTTTTTGATGTGATTGTTGCTTCCTGCTAAGCTATGCATCGTCTGCATGCCATTTCCCTCATTCTTCAGGCCACGGACCATATAGGCCTTCCTCCTCAATTTATTTTATAATGTGATTGCTACTTCCCGCCAAGCTCCATAGAGGTTGTCTTCAAAAATTTTAATGTCATTGCTGCTTGCACGAATTAGGCGCGATTTTTGAAAGCTATTAAACTCTCCGTGTAATGTTCACGGTTTTTATTTGTGTTTCTTTCAAATATGGTTCTCATTTAGTGATTCTTTTGAACAAAATTTGAATATGTATTTTATTTTTGAGTGAACAATATAAAAATAGTACTCTATTAAGGGTTGGAAAAATAAAATTTTTATGGGTAAAGAGGAACAATTATGTTAGATACAAGGAAGGGGTAATATTTGTTTACGGAGAAATTTTGACAAGAGCGATAATAAATTAGGGTAAAAAAGATTATTAAGGGAAAATGGTTGGTTGGTTTAATTGATTATTGTCAATGTTGTAGTATTTTTTTAGTTATTTATTTCCCCTAGTTAGGTTCAAATTCTTGATGAGACATTTGTCCTATCTTTATAACACTCGAAAAGTAGAAGCCTCTAAAGAGTAGGACCATCTCACTAGTGTATCTCCAAACGTCTTGACCCTTCTTACTAAATCACGTGTTATTAGTATATACTAGAAACATATTGGATATACTTTTGGGTTGTAGTGGAAATCATTCCATTTCGTCTCAAGTATAGCTCAAATCACTTTGATTAATTACTAGTGTTGGATTTCTCTATAAAAATTTCCTAGAAATAAAAAAGAACATGACTTTCAATCTAGAAGGGCAGTTTCCCCAAGGAATGTGACCACCCCACATGTGTATTTAGAGATGCCTTGACCCTTTCTAAATCATATGTTATTATTATAGACTTGTAACATATTTAATATACTCTTGGGTTAGAGTGGAAATCATTTCAATTCATCTCAAATGTAGCTCAAGTTACTCTAATGATAAATATATATTATTTTTTCTATTTATAACAAGGATATTGACTATGTTAATATGTGTTTTGGTTAATCATTTTAATAGCAACTTCTATGTTGGTTTAGTAGTGATTGTATAAAAGTGTTCTAAATTTAGCATTATATATGGATTCATGGACCCCTTTAAGGGGGTCATTGAATCCATCTACCTAAATTTTAACATTGCGGATGAAGGTCTCTAAATTTTAGCACTTCAGATGGACTCGGAGACCCCTTTGTCTCTAAATTTAACATTGTAGATGGATTCAAAGAAGGGAGTCTCTGAATCCATTTGCAGTGTTAAATTTTAGAGACAAAAGAGTATTCATAATTTTAACATTGTAGATGGATTCATAGACCCATTTGTCTCTAAATTTTAATAGTGCAGCTGGATTCAAAGACCCCTGTAGTGAAATGTAACATTTCAGTATCAAAATTTCAATTTTCCATTTTTGGAATGACATAATTAAAAATTACTAACATAAATGACTAATTCATATACTTGTTGTACTTATTATTTGGTCATATTTTTATTTTTGGACTATAATAGTCATTTATGTTGATCATTATTAATTTTTTCACTTATTATCTAGTCATATATTTTAATCCTAGAATAATTAGTCATTTATGTTAGTCGCTTTTAGTTTAGTCACTTATTATTTAGTCGTATATTTTATCCCTACACTAAATTAGTCGTTTAAGTTAGTCATTTTTAGTTCGGTCACTTAAAATTGATCAAATTTAGTAGTAATTCACTGGAAATAATTCTGGTGACTAAATTTTTTAGTCACCTAATCACTAATTTCATCATTTTCTACTAGTGAGTGGAGATTAGATCTATTCAGATCTAAGACATTTCAGTGCCCTTTTTCAGTGGAGGAGTCCTTTGCTCTATTAGAGGAAGTGTATTGGAGTGATTGAGCTTCATTTCTTGATATTGGCATGTGGCTAGCTGATATCTATACCCTACAGTGCAGTTTATATTCTAGATCTACGTTATTCTTGTAGGAGTTGTTGCAGGGAGTTTGGGTGCACTATTTGGAGAGTTGGTTTCGGAGTGTTGGGAATCTGCCTTTCACTTTGAGGTCCCTTGGACGAGATCTACATGTTGTATATTTCAGATTTGATCTGCATATTCTGAATACTTCAAAATTTCTGCATATTTCTGTAGATCTGCTTTCTTAGATCTCAGATCTACTTCTTATCCTTGGTGTAATGCTCAAAACCCCAAGGGGATCTGAAAGAGGAGCCTTTCTAGTGCATGGATCTGATATGGAACTGAATTTTTATGCACAGATCTACTCTAGATCTGACATGTAACCCACAACAGTTTGCAGCCTAATAAAATAATGTTGTCAAGGCAGTTTCAGTCCATTCATGTGGTTGCAACACCTATTTTGAGGTAATTTCTTCTGTTTATGTCTTGTATTTCCAGCTATGTATTTCATGGGCTTCATTATACAATTATATTGCTACTTTAAATACTATTGAAGAGAATTTTATTGGCCTCCTACCCTTGATATAAGTGAACTGCGTTATTTCCTTGTTGGTTTATTCATACATTTTTGCAGTCCCACTTTTGGGTATTTTCCAGCTGTACTAGATGTGGGAGATTTGTTTAACCCACCTAGAAAGATTTTTTTATGTTCCCCTCTTGGATTTGGGTCTTATATTATCATATATAAGGGATCAAAGGGCTAATTTAATATTCTATAGCAGCCATTCCTAAAAAATGCATTTTTCAGGCATGCCTTGCTAGCTGTCCCAATTTAGGGATATTACAATATATGAGATCCTGGGGAATTCCTTGCAAGGATACAAGAATCCCTATGGTTGGAGCAAGTGCTCCATCTACCTCTGCATGAGGTGCTAGATATGCTCTAGATGTGACAACCCTATTTCCCCCATCCTTCTCTTCCTCTTCAATATGAATGGGAGTCACCTTCTCAATAAGAGGATCCTCTTTTGAAAAAGGAATCTTCATGCCCTCTTGTTCAAGAATATAAGATAGAGGTCTTGCCTCAAGAAAGGTAGTATGCAAGGTGTTAGCATCTTCAACAGTTTTCTGAAGTGGATTTGGGTGTATAGATTCCTCCAAAATATGCAAAGGTTTTGTTTGTTTTGGATTGTTTAGTTCCACCAATGATGTTTCAGAATGTTTTCCATCAAACCTTTCCACTATTATCTTAGTGAACTTTGCATAAGAAGAAATATTTTCATTTCTTAATGAAAAAGACTCAAATATCCACCAAGCATAGGCTTTACCTTCAAAATGCAGCGCTGCAACTTTTATGGCTTCATCTTCAAAAACTTGGTGCTGCTGCAAATAGATGTGTAGCTCCTCCACCCAAGCTCTAGCTAAACATGTTGGTGATCCATAAAAAGTAGATAAAAAAAATATACCCATGTCATGCTGCTTTCTCCTCTCCACCTTGATCTTGCAAAACTCTTGGAAAGTGATATGATCTCTAAACTTCTTAGCTTGAGACTCATATTCTTGTAGATAATCACTAAGATCTTCCCTCCTAGGAATTTCTTCTTCTCCCATCTCCCTCATAGCAGATCTGGGAATATGATTGCGCTGTGAATCATAGTGTGTGGCTGCATGCTCAGAATCATCATGTGATAATATAGAGTTGGCTTTAGATCCAAAATCCTTTGGATATTCCCTCTCCCTTCTCATCTTCTTGAGATCTCCTTTAATGCTCTGTATAGATTGAAAAAGAAGCTTTGAGAGCCTCTCTTCCTTCCTTCCTCAAAATAGTGGAGTATTCTCTTTGTATTTTCTGTACATCTCTTCTTCTTCTTATTCTCCCAATGTCATAATGGTTGAGATCCACAGGCTGAGCCAAGATTATGCTTTGATACCACTGTAGTATCCCAAAATGGGCATGCAGCAATACATGAACACAAAATTGAAAGTAGTAGTGTCAATCAACTTATAACCATGGAATACCAATATGGATACATAACACCATGTATTATATTAGCAAATATATACATAATAGTGAGGCATGAATCATATACAATGAAGGAACAAGCCTCCCATAAGAAATCACTCCACAAATGAGCTGCTGTCACAATACAAGAATGTCGAAGACTGCTACAGCACAGTTAAAAACACAATGCTACAAAAAAATGATGTAAAAAATATGTAGGGATGTTATAAGCCTCAAAATATATGCCCAATATAGATCTATGCTCAATACCAACTCCTACAAGAACCCAGAAATGGGTTTTCAGAAATACACTCTATACAAGATGGGATCTAGAGCCCAATGGCTGAAGATACATTGAAAAACTGAAGAACAAGAGTGTAGAAGGTTGGAGTATAATATATCTAATTTTTATCCCCTCAAAGGTCTCCTCCCATGAAAGGATGAACCCCTCAATCACAAGAAAACACTGCAAAGAAACCACAAGACCTGCCACTAAAGCTGCCCTCCAAATAACGCAATTCCTAGTTGGAACAGCGTTGGAAATGATGGGAAATGTATGGCATGGTGAAAAATATCTGAAATATGATCTATGACTCTCCAAACAGATATCCCAAGAGAAGTAACCCTTCCTCCTATGAGAAACTAGCTCAGAAAGTGGGATTCTAACCCCTCAACTGCTACACCCTGCAACACAGCACAATAACCTGTAGAAACTGCGCTAATGAAGAAAGCTATAGCTTGGCCTGAAAACCTTAATGTGGAAATGAATACAATACTCTTCCAAGAGGCCTCTCAAGGAAAGAGGTGGGATCCATGTTTGGGAACACCCGGTGCTAAATAGCACTGCAACCCTGCTAAACGGAAGCAAAATTCTGAGCAGACCAATATCAAAATAATAATCTAAAACATGAGCTCAAATGGCTGCCATCCTCTTCCTTAAATATAATATGAGCTTGACTGCCCTTGGCCCCACTCAATTAGTTCATTTCCTTCATGAGATCCATATCCCTCCAAAACTTTGTTATTCCTCAATTAATCTCCACTCCTCCATGACAGCATTGTTGATTTGGTCAAAGTTGACTTAATCAACATGGTCTAGCCCCTGTTCACACTTGGAGGTGCTTTATTTAGCTGCTTAAAAGGTCTCCTTTCACACTTGAATTGTTTTTATTGCTGCTTAGGAGACTTATGGGCCTTCCTACCCATTTATTCACCTACCTAGTGATAAAAAAAACTATAATATTCCATTTAGATTAAGGATAAATTTTTGGAATATTACACATACATAATGCCACACAAGATGCTGGCATACGCAAATAAATTTGATCCACTATGGACCTTGTTGAGTTGCACCACCATCCTTTCATGACAAAAGCGAGCAAAGTCATAAAAATTATCGGACCTCAACCGGCGCAATACTCCAACTTGCGAGCCTGATGCCCGATGCGGAGCAACTGACCCGACAAGTTGTACAATCACTGCCAGAGTACGTCGCTCTACCAAATTTTTCATGGATGTAATGCTAATGCACCCCTCTGTAAGAGGCACCCCACCACAGTGGCATCTCCAAAACCTCTCCAGATCCACCCTCTCAAAATGGAGTGGATATCTCAGCTCCTCACCATGAGGCAGTAACCCGGTCACAAAATACACATCCATCTTAGGATGGATGACTAGGTTTGTCCCCCGCAACACAAACATGTTGCACCTCCTGTGCCAGTGTCGGATCAAGTAGCATAGCAATCAGTCCTACAACCGAAGAAACTCGTTCTCCACAAACTTCAGGAGTCCCCATTGCGCCAACTGACGGTGTGCCACAGCATCAACATCCAACGCAGCTCAGAGCTCGAGCTAACCCCGCTCCTGCCATAATAACCTGTCATCAAAATAGGTACCCATCAGTCTAGAAAAAACACAAAAATAGGCAAAAAACCAAAATATTTTTTCGCCTTGGCTTTGCACGCCTGTCCCTCGTACATGCGCACTTAGGTTGCGCCTGTATTTTTCACATGCGTGCTTAAGGTGCGCCAAAAAAGGGGAACATAACGCTTTAGCGCGCTTGTCCCCCGAAAATGTGCACAGAGAGGGCATGCCTTTTCCTCGATCGCCCATGCAATCTAGGGAAAAAACACCCAAATCCATACAAACCTAGTCTGTACAGACCTCGGCACCATCAAACTGAAAAAATTAAAGTGTAAGACATTAGGGAGGTTACTTGAGCATGCTATCACTAATCACTGGTGCTTAGGTTGACTGCAATGGCAAGAACTACTACGCAGCAGCCTCTGAACTCTCAAAAACTCAGCAAGTACAAATGAATTGAAATAGGGACATATTCACCTATATATCACCATTTTCAAAAACTTGGGAGGACCATAACGAGAGATCATAAGGTTCGTTCTCCGAACTGTAAGCTGCATTGTGAATAGCACTCCATGATGAATAGAGGCAGTGCCACACAATCGCACTCCCAAAAAATTAATTTTTTAGCACTGGTAGGTATGCCCTTTCTCGTCTTCTTTTTAAAGGTCATGACTTTCAATAATATTTGATAAAGAATATGCTTTCACTTGAGATAGTTTTTTTCGCAGGAAAGGCTCGTAAACCATCCACAATGCCATCTACTAAAATTTCCAGAGCAGGTATCATTCTACCCCCAGCATGATAGAGTCCCAATCAACTCTGCATATCCTGACATCATTTCTCCATCAAAAATCAACCATAGGGTCCTCATATCCGACCTTGTTTATCATCACCACACCCTGCACATGATAAACATCCTTGTTGGTCAATAGAGCCTCCCCTCCATGGCGCTCGTCACCCACAATAGACCATATATCACAGCAAAAGTGACACCATGGTCATACCACTTTAGTTCAGGAAGAACCTCATGCCCATCCATTCACCATGCATAAGGTCAAGTTTACCATACAAGCTAAAACCCCCTTCCCAGATGACTAGGTTGTACAAGCAGATCAAAAGCGCACTACCGTGCCTTGCAATTGGCCCACCATACCTCCACCAGCATAATCCCATCTGCGATACTTTCTCATCCTCTTCATCAACCTTGCACATGATACCAACCAATGGGACCCCAACCCTGAGCAAAACACCTTCCTCACAAAATCAGTGAGCGAACACTTTCATGTTCTGGGGTACCCGTCTTTGTGTTTTGTACAAAAACCCCATTATTTTATTCTTTTAGTAAGTGTATAAAGACCCCGAATGGTGCACTATGTCCTTCACCCTCCCATCCATATTTTTCTCCCATGGCAGCAGTCCCTGAACACCCTTGGTCAGATTATTACACCCCCACACAAGCCACCATGACATTCATACCTAGTTTATACCCACCCTGGAATTCCTACCGACTCCAGGGATTTGCCCATCAGAAATAACTATGACTGCCACCAAGCTGCTTAGTATACTCTGACCTTGGGTCACTAAATCCCCATCATCAATTTTCAGTCACCCCTCGACAACATGCCTATGTTAAACCCAGCATATCCAGGTCCCCCACCCCTCATGTCGACAACCCCTCGGCTGGTTAAGGCTTCCTTTTTGTCGACTTCGACAACTATTCTCCAAAAAGGAAGCGGTACCTTAGATAACCCCTTTCCATGAAAGGGGCATCCTTGGGTGGCACTATGGGAGACATCATTGCCCATATATTTCATCGATCCTTCTGACATTCGACTACAACAAAATCTTTCATGTCAAGATGGTATCATACCTTACAACCATTGCACTTTGATCAAATTTGTCGAAGACCCGTGCCTCCATAAGCGTCTCTTTTAGCAATGCTTACACGGGAAGGTCCTAGCCAGCACCTGTGCGTACAATGTGCAGTTATATGCCATACCGAGTTTACGCATATGGGTACCATATTCCACCTATTTTCAAAGAAAAAATGCCCCTGAGGGCATCAGCTGTTGTTTTCAGCAACCACCAGATCACTACCACATCAGTGATATAGACATAACATATATCTATCAAAATAGATTTTTTTAACTAGCCACAACATCACGAGCATGGTATATGCTTCCCTCGTAGAAAATTTGTATATGTATTGTATTATATTTGCTTACAGGGGTCCCTTAGGACGCGGTCATTCTTGGAACTGGTGCAGGGTGTTTTCAATTCCAAGCTTCACACAGGTCTCTCTCTCTCTCTCTCTACGCATGATATACAGAAAAGAAACTATAATGTATTTCGGCTATACAGTTCTTCCTAGACCTCACACATTAGGGGGAAACTGTTAACACTGGAAAATCGTATAGTAGAAGATGACATTATTTAATGTCAAGAAGAAGGATTTACAGGGCTGGAATACATTACAGAATCTGGAAAGTATTTAAAAATCTCTAATGTTTAAGGAAAAATCAAATTTGAAAAAGTCCTAAATGTTTTTGCATGCATTATATTTTTTGAACAGTGCCTTTGCTCGCCTTATGACCCGAAATGCACACATTCCCGGGAGTGATGAAATGTCACTATCTGGGACCACAAAAAGCATAGGACAAGTGATTCCTCACTTGAAGCTGCCTAAGGACAGCCACCAACGCCTCCTTAGAAACCAAGTGAGCACACAATGGAATATTTGGAGCACACAAAGGAATCATACCCCTCTCTTGGGTCACCATCCACAATGTACCAAGAGAGGGAGGGAGGATTTGAAATCTCCTATATAAGGCCACCATGAGATGAAGAATGGGTGAAACACATTGTTATTCTGGCTATAATTTCATAATAAATACCAGCAGTGTGTGATCCGGAGATGAAGATAGAGGGGACTCAATTGTTGGCCATCCAACAAGTTCATTCCACCACAGTAGAGAGAGAGGGAGACTATACCGAGGAAATCTTGGGATAAAAAAATCCTTGCATCGAGACTTAGAACCATGTTCTAGGGGCCCTTTGGCAAGAGGGTAAAGTTTCACTCTTATTCCTACCAGCACTCAATAAGAGGGGCCAAGAGCCACCATTCGTATTATTGTTTTCATTTGACTCTTTTTAGAGCTCGTGTTTATTTGTTTTAGTTTTTTTTAGTTTATTTTTAGTTTATATATGAATTCTATTACTCTATATAGTATGCTTATGATTATAGCTTGTTCCACTAACTTGCTTGACTCCACTTCTTTTTCTGCATATTACCAATAACTTAAGTGGGTTGACCACACCCCTTAAGTTGGTGTGATTTCGTACATATGTGCACCAAACACACCCCAACAGTAGGGCCTTGAACAAAAAGACCATGAAGAATAGATACCCAACTCCCAGGATCGATGAATTGATGGATTAAATAAGAGGATCCAAGTATTTTTCCAAGATTAATTTGAGATTGGGGTATCATCAAATCAGAGTGAGGGATCAAGACAACCCCAAGATAGTATTCTGATGCTACTATGGCCATTTTGAGTTATTTTTTATGCCTTTTGGGCTAACCAATACTCCGACAACATTCCAATCTTGCATGAACCACATTTTCCATTGTCACTTGAGGAAATTTTTATTGGTCTTCTTTGATTACATTATTATCTATAGACGCACATGGAAGGAGCATCTACAACATATTGAGGCAGTATTATGCATTCTTAAAGAGCAAAAAATCTATGCTAAGCTCTCCAAGTGTGAGTTTGGGCTCACAGAGATGCTCTATTTAGGCCACATCATTGGAGTAGATGGGGTGAGAGTTCATGAAGAGAAGGTCCGTGCTATCAAAGATTGGCCCGAGCCAAAGAATGTCACAGAACTTTAGGGGTTTGTAGGCATTTTTACCTATTACCATAAGTTTGTTAAAGGGTTCTCTCAACTTGCAGCACCACGTACAGATCTAACTAGGAATGGAGCATTCAGTTGGAAAACTATAGTGCAGAGAGATTTTATAAGCTAAAGGAGGTGACGAGTAGTTTCCCGGTATTAGTTCTACCAGATTTTACTGAACCCTTTGTGTTGGAATGTGATGCTTCGGGAGAAGGAATTGGATCAGTGTTGATGCAAGGGGGACAAACCATAGCTTTTGAGAGTCGAAATTTGTAGAAATTAGTATACACTAAGCATGCATACATCCAGATTCCCCTGATCTCACAATATTTAACTTCTTGTAAAATATAGAATCATTCCACTGTTAATCTTTTGCGGAAACTTAATTGCACACACATGTGAAGCATAAATAAAAACAATCGCACATAACACAGTTGTTTAACGGGAAATCCTGAAGATGAAAACCCAAACTATCATATATTATGTATCATGGAGATCATTTAACAATCTCATACAAAGCTTAATACATCAAGCTATCAGTACAATCAATCGTCACACACTAATTAGGAAAAATTTGCAAATCCATGCCCTAATTTTTGCCCTCCTGCTAGCCTGCCTCCACTACGCAATCCCTGCTGAAGAATAGCTTTGAATGAATTTGAATTACACTTACCTTGACTGCGCAATCCTCATTGGAAACTCTAATGTGTGTGTGATGCAATCAATGCATCACTATAGTCACAACAGACAGTCCATCTTGCCCTTTCACCTATCTCTCCACTAGGTCTCCACTGGAACTTACATGCACTGTATTTAACTGTTTTATTGTTCAGCTGATTAATGAGTTATTATTTGTGAATGAATTAACTAATTAATTCACTCCAATCTCACTAGTGTATCATTCAATTAGACTAGATACAACTAGCTCAACTGAGTCTAATTGAGTTAAACTGAATACAATTCCATGAACTACTCTTCCAACTTTGTCATAACTCTACCACTTGAGTTCTAACTTAGTCATCCATGCATGAACTCCAGTAAACCCTTGGGAATTGTGTAATTCCCTCAATCCATTGATGTGCCACATATGCGCACTGAAACAAAATGCTCCAATACAATAAGTTGTTGTTTATTGTCAGATTATTATTAAGAGCTAATATTAATCGACATGCATCTATTTTTAGATCGACGATCTATAAATAGACTTCGCCCAATATTCTAAAAATAGAATTTCATATATTTTTTCAACTTGATCAAACATCCACAAATAGCATCCTACAACTTCTGAAATATGATCACCATTTCTAAAAATAGAAATAGTCTAAAAATAGACTTGCGCCAAAAATAGCCTGCGGGCCCACTTAGTGAAGGCGACTCTTTTCACTAAGCTCATCATCTTGTTGAATCTCAACACTCCCTCTCAACAAGATAGGGATTATCCTTCACCCTGATCCTGCCTCTATGGTATTCCAATTTTCTCCTGGTGAGCGCCTTCGTCAGAATATCTGCATCCTAATCCTCCGTAGGAATGTACTAAAGCAACATGATCTTCCGCTACACACAATCTCTGATATGATGATACCGGATATCAATATGTTTAGATATATCATGAAACACAGGATTAACCAAGAGTTTAATGCAACTCTAATTATCACAATGTATCACTCTGGGATCTAAATGTGAACCGAACAAATCAACCAAGATCTTCCTCTTCCAGATACCTCACATGCAGCTTGACTTGCTGCCATGTATTTTGCTTCTGCTAAACTGAGTGCCATGGAACTTTGTTTCCTGCTGTACCAAGAAATTGTCGTAGATCCGATACTAAAAATCCCTCCTGATGTGCTCTTTCTGTCTGTTGGGCTTCCTACCCAATCTGCATCCATGAAGCCATGCAACTTCACCTCCTCCATCTGTCTGTACCATAAACCATACTCATATGTACCCCTGAGATATCTTAGGACATGCTTGCATGCCTTCCAAAAGAGCTTGGTAGGCTTAACCATCACTTGTGAAAGCTGGTTCACCACATAGCATATGTCCATTCTTATATTAACTAAATACACAAGCGAACCCACAAATTGTCGATAAACAGTGGCATCCACTACCTCTGTTGATGTAGCATCCTCTTTCCTCCAATTTCCTGGAAGAGGAGTGTTGATAGGCTTGCAGCCTTGCATGTGAAACTTCTCCAGTATCTCCCGGGCATACTTGCCTTAAGACACAAAAATTTCACCTTCCCGCTACCATATTTCCAATCCAAGGAAATAATGAAGGAGGCCCAAATCCTTCATCTCAAACTCCTTTGCAAGATCAGCCTTGCATGAGTGTATCAACTTCTCATCACCCGTTAGTATTAAATCATCAATATAAAGAACAATGATTAAAAGCTTACCCTCCACCACAATTTGGTACAGGTTTGCATCCGCCTCACTCTTGGTGAACCCAAGTCTGGTGAAATAGCTGTTGATCCGAGTGTACCAAGCACGTGGTGCTTGTTTCAGCCCATACAGTGCTCTTTT
The DNA here is from genome assembly GCA_034641835.2 of Pinus albicaulis. Classification (NCBI taxonomy): domain Eukaryota; kingdom Viridiplantae; phylum Streptophyta; class Pinopsida; order Pinales; family Pinaceae; genus Pinus; species Pinus albicaulis. The sequence continues at coordinate 1,241,442,095 of CM076584.1, forward strand.
GAGCCTACACACATGTGAATCGCTACTGAAGATCTCAAATCCTTTAGTTTTCTCAATGTACACCTCCTCCTCAATGATACCATTAAGGAACATAGTATTCACATCCATCTGATGAATGTGCCAGTCATCTGCGCTGAGAGAGCAAGGATGGTCCGTATGGAAGAATATCGTGCAACAGGTGCAAAGGTTTCTTCATAGTCAATCCCCTCGATCTGTGAGAAGCCCTGGGAAACAAATATTGCCTTATACTTCTCGATGCTCCCATCAACAACTTGCTTTACCTTGTAGATCCATCTTGATCCTACAACTGATTTTCCCACCAGCCTTGGAACAATCTCCCAAGCAATGTTTTTGACAATGGAGTCATACTCCTCCACCATGGTATCTACCCATGTGGGCTCCTCCACTAATTATTCAAAATAATATGGATCTATCATGATACACTTGCTCATAAGAGCCATGTATCTAGTAAATCGGTCAGGTGACTGTCTCTGTCTGTGCTGTGATGTAGGGACTCCTACATTATGTGCCACATCAAGCTTTAGTCTCTCAGCTTCTGTGGTATGCTTTATGCCTTGTCTGATGTTTGGTTCTGCATGAGTGGACTCCTCCACTCCATGAATCTCCTCCTATGGCTGATCCACATCTAGAGGCTCATCTTTGGGAACAAGAAGTTCCTCCTCTGCATGCAAGTGTAGCTCCCTCTCAAGCAACAACTTCATGGCTTTCACCTCATTGAATTTTATATCTCGTCGCACCACAGTCATCTGACTTTTTGGTAAATACACATAATAATTATGGGGTGTTTCTGTGTACCCCACAAATATCCCAACTTCTGCAGTCGGTTCCAGCTTCTTCCTGGCATCCTTTGTCACATGAATGTAAAAAAATGAGCCAAAAATCTTCAAATGAGAAATATCAAGCTTCTTACCAGTAAAAGCTTCTTCAGGTGTACTCATGCCAAGTACTCTATGAGGACAATTATTTTTCACATAAATCGCAGTGTTGCATGTTTCTGCCCACAAGTGCATCGGTAGGCCTTGGTCATGCAGTATCGCTCATGCAGCACCCACGATTGTTCTGTTCTTCCTCTAAGCAACCCCATTCTACTGTGGGTTATGAGGTGTTATGATTTCTCTTCGAATTCCTTCTGTGCTACAGAAGTCTTTGAATTTTCCCGAGATGTATTCACTACCATTATTGCTCCGTAGAGCTTTCACTTGCTTCCCCGACTCCTTCTCCACCAATGCTTTGAACTCACAGAACTTTGAGAACGTTTCACTCTTCTTCTGTAGGAAGAAGATCCAGCATCTGCAAGAATAGTCATCAACAAATATAACATAATACCTATGTTTTGTTTTTGAAGCAACCGAGAAAGGTCCACACACGTCTGTGTGAATTCTCTCCAGGATCACCGAAGCACGGTTCTCCTTCTCATGAAAAGTGGTCTTCACAAACTTACCCATCGTACATCCCTTGCACTAATCTGATAGCGCAAGAGTACCCTTGGGAATTCTAGTAGAAATCTGCTGCAAAATCTTCAAAGCGCCATGGTGAAGATGACCAAGTGTCCTGTGTCATAATTCGCCCTCATCCCGGCTCACCACTTCTTTTTCTTTGCCCACCATTGCAGCGCAACCATCTACCTCCAGCTTGTAGAGATTCTTAATTCAAACCACTATTTTCTTGGTTTGACCCATTGTTTTATGTTGAAGGAAGGCTTTTCCCTCACTAAAAACAACATCATAACCTTTGTCTTCCAGCATTGCGACCGAGACCAAGTTCTTCTTCAGACCTGGAACATGCATAACATCCTTCAAAAAGAATGGATTACTAGACTCCCTCTCAAAGGTAATTGTCCCAATGCCAATCGCACTGTACCGACCATCATCACCCATATCTATATGCATCTGGAGGTCCTTCTCCTCCAAGTTACTAAACAACTCTTTGTCTCTCGTCATATGGAAAGACGCACCACTATCAAGATACCACACCGATCCCATTGCACTTGAAACCAAGCATGCGATCAAGGAGAAATCAAGTTCAAATTGTGAGGCTAAGGCCTCTCTAGCTGCAGCTCTGACAACCTTCTTTTTCTTCTTCTTCTATGGAAAGTTAGTGGCGAAATGCCCATGTTCGTGACAGTGAAAACACTTCACTATGGACAAATCCTACTTCTTGCCTTTAGCTTCGGATTTTTAAGGATATTTCTTCCCCTTCCCTTTCCTTGCTTTGGAAGCCAAAGTGAAATTCACTTCATATTCATTCTTCGATGAAGATCCATCCTTGTTACCCTGCCTTATCTCCTCCTGCAGAGGATCCGACCAAAGTTGCTCCCATCCCGGCAGTTTCTCCCGTCCATTGACAGAGTCTTCGTAGCTATGCCAACTCTTCGGAAGCCCAAGGAGAGCCAAGCTCACCAAGTCTTCATCATCAATAGTAAACCCCACAATTCCCAGTTCATCCTTGCAATGGACAAAATTCGTGAGATATTTTAGAATTTTGTCGCCCTTCTCCATTTTTATTTTTCTAAGCTTGTCTTTAAGCGCCAACTTCCTCTGGTCGCTTCTGCTTTGGAACAAATCTGTCAAAGCCCTCCACATTAAGAATGGAGTGGCTTTCCCATGAAGGCTAGACACAATATGGTCCTACACACCTTACAACATAATTATTCTTGTCTTTGCTGTCTTCTTTTGCCATGCATCAAGTAATGCAGCATCGCTAGATCCTGGCTTAGGAACATCGCTATTGATGAACTCCATTCCATTATCCTCCAGCACTGCCTACATCCTCTCCTTCTAGGATATGTAATTCGAGCTCCCATCAAGGGCATACTCCAATCGCAACCCATTGAAATCCATTTCAATGTATACTCAACTTCTGCACCAAGAATCTTCTGCAGCAAATTCGAATTGTCCACCAACACAAACTCACTAATTCTTCACAATTGCAATATTCAAGAATTAAAAATTCTATGATACCATGTAGAAATTAGTATACACTAAGCATGCATACATCTAGATTCCCTTGATCTCACAATATTTAACTTCTTGTAAAATACAGAATCATTCCACCGTTAATCTTTTGCGGAAAATTAATTGCACACACCTGTGAAGCATAAATAAAAAAAATCTCACATAACACAGTTGTTTAACGGGAAATATTGAAGCTAAAAACCCCAACTATCATATATTATGTATCATGGAGATCATGTAACAATATCATACAAAGCTTAGTACATCAAGCTATCAGTACAATCAATCGTCACACACTAATTAGGAAAAATTTGCAAATCCATGCACTGATTTTTGCCCTCCTGCTAGCGTGCCTCCACTATGCAATCCTTGCTGAAGAATAGCTCTGAATGAATTCAAATTAAAATTTCCTTGAATGCGCAATCCTCATTAGCAACTCCAATGTGTGTGTGATGCAATCAATGCATCACTATAGTCACAACATATAGTCCATCTTGCCCTTTCACCTATCTCTCCACTGGGTCTCCACTGGAACTGACATGCACTGTAGTTAACTGTTGTATTGTTCAGTTGATTAATGAGTTATTGCTTGTGAATTAATTAACTAATTAATTCACTCACTCTCACTAGTGTATCATTCAGCTAGACCAGATACAACTAGCTCAATTGAGTCTAACTGGAAGAACCTCGAATACACAATTCTTATGAACTACCTTTTCCAACTTTTCCAACTCTATCATAAACTTGCCACTTTCAGTTCTAATCGAGTCTTCCATGCATGAACTCTAGTAAACCCTGGGGATTGTGTACACCCTCAAATTCATCGATGTGCCACAAACTGGTGCATCGAAACAAAGTGCTCCAAGAGAATAAGTTGTTTATTGTCAAATTATTATTAAGAGCTAATAATAATCGACATGCATCTATTTTTAGATCGACAGATCTACAACAGACTTCACCCAATATTCTAAATAATTAACTATTTTCCAACTTGATCAACCATCCACAAATAGCATCCTACAACTTCTGAAATATGATCACCATGTCTAAAAATAGACATAGTCTAAAAATAGACTTGCGCCAAAAATAGCCTGCGGGCCCACTTAGTGAAGGTGACTCTTTTCACTAAGCTCATCATCTTGTTGAATCTCAATGGAATTTGCTGCCACATGAGAAAATTTATCCCATATATGATAAGGATAAGTTGGCTATTATGCATGCCTTAGCCAAGTTCCGGTAATATTTGGTGGGAAATAGATTCCGAGTGAAGATTTATCACAATAGTCTTCGGTTCTTCCTTGAGCAAAAGCAGCTTCAAGAGAGGCAACATAAATGGGTGAGTAAGATCCAAGCATATGAATTTGACATAGAATATGTCAGGGGGAAGAGAAATGTAGTGGCATATGCTCTATCTCGGAGGCCAGCAACACTATCCTTAATAAGCATGGATACAGATTGGAAGGCTTAGTTGCTTGTGGAATATTCCAAAGACTGCTTTGCATGTGAAATCCTAGATGGACAGGTAACTTATGAGAGGTATAAAATGATGGATGAGGTCATCTATTACCGATATCAGGTCTTCTTGGCTAGAGATTCTAAACTCAAGAAGAATATTTTGTAGGCATCACGTGATTCACCACTTGCGGGGCATCAAGTATTCACCAAGACATACCAGGCTATTCGGGAGAGATTCTCATAGAAGGGTCTCAAATAGGATGTGCTCCAACACATCAAGGAGTGCATATTTTTCCAGAAGAAAAAAGGGGAGCACAACCATCCTGTAGGATTATTGCAACCACTCCCTATTCTAGATGGAAAATGGGAAAGTATTTCCATGGAATTCATCACCAGTCTATCTACGGTTCAAGGTAAGGATTGTATCTTTGTAGTTGTTGATCGACTAACAAAGTATTCACATTTATTTTCTATTTCTACATGATATACTGCTTCACAGGTAGCCGAGCTCTTCTTTAGAGATGTGTTTAGACTCCATGGTCTCCCAAAGACCATAGTAAGTGATCGGGATAGCTGCTTCATGGGTGGTTTTTGGCAGGATATTTTTCAGTTAGTGGGTACTGAGTTGACATCAAGTACTAGCTATCACCCACAAATCGATGGACAGATAGAAATAGTAAATAAGTGGTTGGAAGGCTACTTGTGGAACTATGTTTTGGGTCAGCAAAGAGCATGGTTGTGCTGGCTCCATTTGGGGGAGTATTGCTACAACACAACCTTTCATATGTTCATTAGCAAGACCCCATTTCGAGCTCTTTATGGGTATGATGCTCTATCATTTGTTGATGTGATTTTTGGAGCAAAAGGCTCCTAGAGAAAAGGAGTGGATTCAGGAGAGTCAATATATACTCCCGGCCCTCAAGGACAGCATTGCTACAGCACAAAACCAACAGAAGATATATGCAGACCGTGGTCGGATAGAGAGACAGTTTGAGGTGGATGATTTGGTCTATAGTCATCTTCAGCCATAGAGATAGTCTACACTTAAGGACGAGGGGGCTGAGAAGCTTAAACTTCAGTTCTATGGGCCATACAGGGTGATTCGTCGTGTTGGAGAAGTAGCATGTGAGTTGGAGCTTCCTATTGGGAGCAAGATCCATATAATTTTTCATGTCTCATGCCTCAAGAAGGCCATTGGACAACATGTGGTTGCTACCATGGATCTCCCACCTATTGATGATGAGGGCCATCTGGTTTTGCAACCAAAGGCTATCTTGGATACTCAGGAGAGGCAGCTAAGGAGCAGGGTGATTAGAGAATATCTAATTCGATGGAGGAATCTACTTGATGAGGATGCCACTTGGGAAGGAGAGAATATTTTGCAGCATCCTTCTTTACTGTTGCTTGAGGACAAGAAACATTTGGGAGGGGAGGACTGTAATATTCCCAATTAGCTTTTAGCTAGTTGGAATATTATATGTTGCTTCTATTCATAGTCTAGATGAATAAGTGGGGTAGGGATAACCTTAAATCTCTTAAGTATGAATAAATCACTTCCAATATGGATGTGGATCATTTTAGATAGTCAAAATAAAGCCACCTTTGGTGTGAAAGGGGGCAATGCATGTACATTGGTTCAAGGTTGACTAAATCAACAACGCTGCTAAAGAAGAGAGTGGAGCTAGTGGGGACAACGTAGTTTTGGAGGGGGAGTCTTTTCATGGAAGTAACATCATAAATGAGTGGAGCCAAGGGTGAGGAAGCTCACCAAGAATATAAGGGAAGGGACGGCAGCCATGTGAGGCATTCAGAATATTTTTTATTTTTGATTCTTATGACTTCTTGCATGCTTCAGCTGTTTAGTTGAGTTTGCTGTACTGTTTAGTACAAGGGCATTTCTAGGCGGGAATCCCATACTCTACCTTGGAGGACTTGAGAAGGAAACTAGGAGGGTTATTCTGATCTTCATTTCCACCATTTGGCAATGAGCCAAGCAGTCACCTTCAGCCACAGTGTAGTATCCTTGAGGAACTGTGTTATTTTGCAGGGTGTTACAATAGAGGGTTGAGAAACCTTGTTTATGAGCTAGTTTCCTAGTGAAAGGAGCAGCATTTCACCCAGAAATCTAGGGAGGAGAATTTATAGCCATATATTTTTCATTTCAATGATATTCCAACAGAGCTTCAGTGATATAGTGTGATTCAGCCACAAAGTTACAGTCTGCACTTTTTGCATCTTGTGATTTTCAAGAAACCCTTGCCGGGTTACCTTGGGATTGTGTTTGAGAGACTAGTTCTCCATTTTCAGCTCGTTTTGAGTAATATATTAGAAGATCCATTTCTTTCCATTTTCTTATAGCAATAACCCTCATTGGGATTTTGTTTTCATGTATTCTGACATTTCTATTTTGCAGCATCATTTGGGATTCTAGTGTATCTGGGCTTTGGAGGCTTGTTTGCCTAGTTTGAGTGATTTGTTCCTCAACACATTGTATAATTTGCTGCTATAATACATAATCTAATGGATCTATGATTTTATCATGTGTTTTGCATCATTATTTGTTGTACATTTCAGTTTGGTGTTCAATATTGTTGTCCTTCCTAATTTGGAATATTACAGCTAAACACACTTCCTTATGCAAAAGTTCATTCAAATGACTGAAAAGATGAATTAAAGTCTACTGATGATGGTAAAAAAATATAGAAACACAAGGAATGATGGATTTATCCCCAGCAGAGTCGCCAATTTGTTATATGGAATTCTAATCTATGGATAAACTAGTCTTCCCTGAGTGTGGTGTTCCTTCACTCAGAAAGATAGAAGAAAGGTAAATGTTCTTTTCTCTAAGACAAATAGATAAACCGAAGGGAAAGATACCTACTTGTGATCTTTCACTCTCGTTCCTCTTCTTTTGTCTCTTTCTTCACTCTCAATCCAACTAAACTTGCCAGATCAATACCTGCAATCAAAGACAAAAGATAGCAAAAGACATACACATATACAATACCTATCTTTCTCAACCAAATCAAACTGATTAGATCTGAGAATACATACACATTTGAGAATACATTCACAAGATATAAGTGTATGTATGAGAGAAAGAACAAATATCTTTATTAAGAAAGTACGAGGAAAATATTTAACCAATATATTGATTCATCGTCAACCTGCTCCAACTTCATTCCATCCTCATCACACCAAGCATCATCTCAGTAGCATAACAGTAATCCAGCTCTCATCAATTCAGAATCCAACAGCATAACACTACACAAATTTCTTCCTCCCTTGCACTTACATGAGTGCTCAATTTATAGGGAAATTGAAGGTAGTTTCTCAATAAATGATATTGAATGGAACTCTAATAATAGATGATACATGTTTCTAGGTTCATTGGTGATGGATGAACACATGTATTCTAAGTAGGATACATATGAGCTCTTCTAGAAGGCATTGGACATGTGGAGATTCTTGGAACAATGATGATTTTTCTCCCAGGAGACCAATGCACTCTTAAGTGTCGGGAAGTTCTTTGTAGATCACCCTCGCATGGGGGTAAGTGATTTTCAATGCACTTAGGCCCATTCAAAGGAGCATTGATGATTCAATGGGTCATTTTAACTATGCTTCAAACATTGAAATTCTCATGAATTAAAGCCATCAGTGGAATGACTTCTTTAGGGCATGAAGAAACTGAATTAGGGGATGATAGACCCTGTTTGTATTGAATTAGGGGATGATAGACCCTGTTCATACTAGTCTTAGGGATGATGCCCAAATTGACCTGTAACAATCATCATCATCATTTCATTTAGCTTAGTGTCTCCATTAGGTCATTAGGGTTTCAGTCATCTAAAATTTGTCATTCCATGCATACATCCGACAAAGGAGTGGTAATAGGTAAATTTTTTCGATAAATTTTGGTTTCAAATGTAATTCATGTTTCAAATATGTAATAATTTCATCATGTTCCTAAAGCTACAAAGAATTTTTCAACGTTAAAAGTTTACAAAGCAAAGTGAAAAGGACATGTAGTGGACCACCCCACTATTATGAAGAAAAGTGACCACCACAAGCTATAAAAGGAAAATTCAAGCTCATTTTCTCATTCACTTAATTTAAGAAGATCTCCCATTCATAAGAAAGCGCAAATTCACCAAATTCAAGCTAAACACAACCCAAAATTTGATTCCAAAGCAACCACGCTACGCTTTCTAGGCTCCACACTACACTTTCTTCCAAACGTTGTGTTTTCTCTTTTGGAGACATCAAATAAAATTTTGAAGGCTATCAAGGTGTCTAACATCAGTGGAAAAATAAGTTAAACCTCATGTAACCCCTCCTTGTAGCTCAATTTCATGGTTTTAGTGTGTAAACCCTCCATTAACCTCTACGTTGTGTTTTAGTGGTTGGCCCATATTTTCAAATTTTCCAAGGTAAACACACTCTCCCCTAGAGTTATTATCCTCCCTCACACTCTAAACCATCTCCCATAGCCTTCAAACTCCCTCATTCCCAATTTCCAAGCCACAAACCCTAAACCCTAGCCTAATTATGCAATTTTGGGAAATTTTGCTAGATGGACTATGTAAAAATTCCATAGATCAATTCATATACCCATTTAACTCCATTTAACTTCCTATACTTCCGTAATACCCTTGCCCATATCCCTAAATTTTCCTACTCTCATCTCCCTTCCCTAACCCCTTCATCCTATCCCTTTTCTCCCTTCTCCTGTTTTTTCCAATTAGGAATTTTCCCCTTGCAAATAATCAAATGGAGGAGAAGAAATCGTATAATAAGGGAGGCCAAGTGATAAGAAATGAGACCTTAACCAATCTTGAAATTATTTCTTCACCATTATCCAAGCACTGTTTTCAAGGAGTAGGGTGTCTTCTTTTTTGTGAAAAAGTTGAGAGAGTCAAATACAATGCCACATTGACCAAATTGTTTGCCACTCAACTCAAAAAGGAAAATGTAATCATTATAGGGGTTACATTCACCATATCAACTGATGTAATAGTTAAGGCCACAGGGATACCCAATCATGGTGAAAAATGGTTCACGAACCAAGACCTAGACCTTCAAAATTACCAGCCATATCTCAGAATACATTATCAACAACACATGAAGAATATTTTTCCTGTTGAGCACCTCCTTGACAAGTATACACCACCAATGAATATCATCATGAAATACTTCACCTATGAGGGAATATTTTCTAGAATATATGGGTATCATGTCAGACTTATCATGAATTTCACAGGGGTAAAACCACTCAATTTTCTCTATTATCTCTACAGAAGTTTTTCAAAGATGGCAGAAAAATTTCAGCATAAGTAGAGTAGTCTTGAAAGCTCTTCCACCATGCTTTGATCAAAATCATTGTTGTACACCATCTTGAGTAGAAGAGAATCACTTTGGAAACTTTCATGGGGGCAGATGTCTTTTTGTCTTCTAGTAGCCAGCCTACTAGCCCTAGTTCACCATCAACACCATCAACACCATCTAGACATGTGGAGGTTTCCTCACCTAGCATAGTTTCAGTGAGGAGGAATATTGAGGTAATTAAAACATACGAAAGAGGAAGAAGGATTGTTTTTTCTCCCCAGATTGAGGAAGGGGCCAAGCCCACATCAGCAGAGCAGGGATTACATTTACAACATGAGACATCTTTGCAGGATAGGGAGATCATCCATCATGACATTGACATAGTAGACTTGGAGGCTAGTGAAGAACATGAAAACCTAAAGAGGATCATCAAGGAAAAATATGATCTGACCAAAGAACTCAAGGACAATTTGGCAAGGGCTAATTTCATAATTTCCTTCCTAGAGCAAGACAACAATTAGTTGAAGGAAAAACAATTGTCTTTAGACAAAAGTCAATTTGAAGCTAGTATACGTGATGTGAAAGGAAAAGAATTGTTTGATATTGAAGATTCAGAAAGGCATGAAGAGTAGGTGAAAAGGAAGAGGCCAAGGACCATGGGTCTAAGAAGTTCACTTCAGAAGGAAAAAGAGAAAAATCCACCAAATGAAGAGTTGAAATTTGAAGAAAGGATAGGCATGGAAATCAATGAAAAAGGGGAATTTTGGCTTGAGAAAGTCAATATTAACTTGGAGAGTCTCCTTGATTAGGCTAACAGAGACAAAAATATGAAAAAACGCATGGCTGACCACTACTATTCAAGAAATACGATTTGAAATGTCAAAGTCAAATAATTGCAAGCAAGGCTAAAGGAAACCCTAAAAAGTCTAAAGGAGAAGGGTAACTTGGATATAATTTTTGATGCTTCCTTAGTGGCATAACATACCTTATCAAGCATCTCTAGAAAAATTTTGAGGATTTTTGGAGCAAATTTTTATTTTTGTCAGTTTTTGGTGAAAATTAGAAATTTTGAAAACCAGTCACACTGGAAAAAGTGTAGCGTGGGCCACTCTATGCTCTTATTGAGGGTTTCCACTAGATGAAAAATTAGAATTTTTGGATTCATCTTGATGAGTACATCAATCCGAGTTAGCGGTAGAGCCATGTCAGCCACTTCTAGAGGGTCAAAATTCCCAAAAAATGCAAAAAATGAACTTTCTACACTGTTTTTGGAGGCTTCGCTGCGCTTTTTTAGTACTCTTGGGAGAATGAAATTTTGGAGGGCTATAAGCCACCTTTTTTAGTGATTTATGAGCCTATAATGTAGCATACATCCATATCTTTCCATATCAACTTTCATATCAGGATTTGGACACCTGGAAGGCCTTCAAATTTCCATTTTCCCTCAGCTTGCTACCCTTTCTCCAGAAGGAATTTTTCAAAGGTTGTTTGACCTAGTTTGACTTTTTACATATGTAACTGATGAATTATGATTATTTTGTGATTTCATGAGCTGTAATTGAGCTGGTAAATAGTGAAATAGGGTAGATACATGCTTTTTAATGTAATTTTAGTCAGATGTATCTAATTTCCTATAATGAGGTGAATTGGTTGACCTCCACTAGACATTAGGTTTTGTTGAGCATATCCTGTAATTAGCTCCAAACTGATGGATTTGACCCTTTAGAGAGGGGATATTTTGTTTTTTTCTATATCTATCATTTTCAGAGTCATTTGACTCGTTGGACATCAGTGGATTGTAACTATTGTAGCTTGTACTTTCACTGTCATTTTCAGAAATCAAAGGATGCACTTGCAGCTATTATCTAGGAATTCATGTGAAATGAGTTTATGATCATGTATTTTCTCTATTATAACTCCTCTTTCATATCTTGTATCTTCAGTGGCTTTCCTTACAGTTCATAGGCATAATTCTATTGATTTAGCTCTATTTATATGGAAATGTCATTTGTGTTTCATGCTTCCAGTTTAATGAATTCATGAATGAACATGCTCATTAAATCCCTATAGCTTCTCAGAATCACCACCATACCTAAAAAACCCTAAATCCATCATATATCCACTTCTACCTTGTTCCTTTATATTTTTTCAGTTGTAAACCCTTTGATACCTAGACCTAGCTACCTAGTTTCATCACTGATCCAGCATAAAACCATAAAATACTCAAAACCTACCTAAGCCTATCATATCTAGCCTAATATCCTTCATATCACAGTCAATCCTTGATTGTGATATCATAGAGAGAGCCCTCTCAGCCTAGTAGGGATAGCTGCTAGGTCAAAGTGGTTTGTGGTTACCTTTGTTAGTCTCCTTTTCAGCCTTCAGAGAACTAGCGGAGTGCTAACATTCTAGTGACGATGCTGGGGAATGAAGTGATAGATATTACCTAGGTGTACTACTACTTTTCATTGAATTCTAGGCCTATGGGTGATAGGCCCTAGTGTTGATGAAGGTTGATTCAAAGTTACGAAGAGCCGAGGTGCAGAAAGCAAGAATACACTGTCTTCGAAAAGATACACAAGATCAAATCCTGATCCACATCCAACTTCTCTAGTTGAAGATCCAGAGAAAATCATCATAAAGCATAGATCTCATCACTCAAAGATTTAGTCAGGTCCATCTTCAATGGTAATATCTACATCATTGTCTGCAAAACTATTATCCCTTAAGATATTCCATTCGATCTGAAATTTGAATTATCTTTGTTTAGGTCAAAGTCAGAAATTTCCTTGTTTGAAATAGTGTTTGATCCCTTGAGGTTGTCTGAACTTAAATCATTATCTAAAATAGTATTTTATTCTCTAAAGATTGAATATAGTATATTATCTGAAGAATCCAAATTTGAGTCAGATTTTGATAGGAAGGTCTGAAGTTAGTTTGATAAACTTGAAAATTAACTAACTAGCTCTAATATACATCTAAGAAAGATATCATCCAGTATCAGCAAGAGTATTTGATTACTCCAACACCATCTCAATTAGTTGCTGCAATATCTTCCATCCCTTCTACATCATTTCAACCTCATAAACCTTCTCAGTCTACCCCTCCCATTGTTACTCTTGCACCACACTCAGTAGGGTTCATGGCGAGATTTGAACCTCTAGTTTTACCCGATCAACTTAAACCCTTACCACAGAGCTATGGTCAGATAATTCCTCTCTATGATGAAACCTTAGAGAGTAGTTCCAGATAACACCAAATGAAAGTAACTGATTTCATTGATTTAGAAGAGATTGATGTCGATGATGGAAAAATGAGGATCATTGCCCAAATTTTCTCTAGGGATGTAAAAACATGGTTATGTTCTTTGATTTCCCATTCCATAGAAAATATGGAGCAGTTAACTGATGCATTTATAGCCAGATGGGAAGTGAAAAATAATCCACTTCAGATCCTTTCCGAAAATGAAAACTTAGAAAGAAATCCTAATGAGTTTGTTCAGGATTTTACTGCTCGCTTTAACCGAGTATATAACTCAATCCCAAATGATATCAAGCCTCCTCCAGATTTTCCACTCTTGTACTATCCAGATGATTTTGATCCAAATATGGCATATCATCTTTGAGAAAGAAGCACTACAACCCTTGAGGAGATGCAGAAAAACATGGTTAGTGTCAAAGAAAATTTGACGATAAAAACTTCAAAGACCAAAGATGAAAGAAATGTGACAATCAAGGAAGAAGCATCCACATCCTCTGATGCCAAATTGGATACTCTGATCCTCAACTAAACTTTCCTTCCTCATCTTATCCTCCTCTCTCTACTCCTCTATCCCCTCCTCAAGCAAACCTCCCTTCCTCCCCTTCTCTTGATGCATCAAATGAAGAAGGAAGCGGCAATGAAGAATCAAATGAAGACAGGGGTAAAGATGACAATGATCCAAACCCTACTGAGGTTGAGGGTGATAATGATTTGAGCCCATAAAGGGCAGATTAAATGGAGACAGAGGATAATGAAGATGAGGAAGAGGGAGATGATGAAAAACAAGCAAGGGACATGAAAATGGACAAAGGTGAAAATAAGGGCAGCAGCTAAGATGACCAGGCAGGCAGTCAAAGAAATGACACTCATGATGAAGCAAAGGAAAACATGGCTACAAGTGAAACAAATGACAAAAATGCAACAGGTAATGAGGCAAGTACAAGTGAAGAAGATAACATTCATGGAAGTCATGACAACAGTCATGATAGTCATGAAAATATTGAAGACAATGACCCCCACAGTGACCATGATGATGAGAAAAGTGAAGAAAAGGTTGAAGGTAATCATGACAGTCATAGTGACAGTGAAGGAAGTGGTGAGGGTGATGATAAAAATAAGGATCATAGCAGTGAAGAGGCAAGCAGCACAAATGAAGTCTAAAGTGACAGTGTATAAATCAGTGAAGAGGGTGAGGGTGGTGATGATGTTGAGGACCAAGAGGATAGTGATGAAACAAAGAATGTGATGATTGATGATGCTAATGATGAAAATGAAGAGTTTAATGACAGCAGCAAGGATCAGAGCCATGATAAAGACACCAATAAGACCAAACTCACTCCTTTTTCATCAGCATACCAAAGATGGCCTGGACTTGTGTTTGCTACCTCAAAAAGGAAAGGGACCATGCCCTCCACCTCAGATCCAGAGCTAGACAAAGGAAAATAAGGACCTTGATCTTCAAAGAAAGATGACCAAACATTATGCCCGGAGAAATCAATTTGCAAGGGATAAACTGAAGAAAAACCTTGCCAAGCTACAGGTACTAAAAGAGGAAAAATATCAAGAAATCCTTGGATTTTTGGCCCAAGCTTCTCTACAGGTCTCTCAAACCCCATGAGGAGGACATCCACCAATTTTGAAGGAATTTGGGCAAGTTTTTGTTTTTTGAGATTTTGGAGGTCTATTAGCACAGCGCCACTGGCGCTACACTTTTCCCTTAGGCATCCTCTGAGGAAAAACTCTTTATTTTTGGATTCCTCATGGCTAGCACACTATTCTCACCAAATTTCAGAGAAATTGGAGTAGTTTTGACCCCTCAAAAGGTTAAAAAACACCTCATTTTTCACCATTCTGCCTCATTTTCAGGCCTGGCACTGTGCTCAGAGCAGTCTTGGGAAATTAAATTTTTAAATAGGTTACATGTGCTCAATCAAAAAACCAAATGCATATCTGGAAATCAGACTCGGAAATATTTCCAACAAGCCATCACAGAGAAAAATCTGACATAGGGAAGGCCCCCAAAAGTTGGTTGCAACAGGACCTATTTTCTGCCTAAGGTGGCGTTGCACTAATGGACACCACTGTGTGTTTTTGGCCAAAAAGTCAAAAAAACACACAAATTGATGGCAAAATGATTTTGTAATGCTTTCTTGGGAAAATTACTCTATATTTGATTGAGGATTTATGTTATGTTATTTTTCATTTATTAGCTTAGATATTATGTGTCTTGAGCCTTGCATGGTCTTCAAGCACATAAATGACATTTATGATGGAATTAGGGTTTCTAGAAGCCTCTTATGGTTTCCACCTCCTCACTTGCTAAGATAAATATAGCATGAGGATTTTATTGTAAAGGTTGGCATTTCATGACTCTTTGGAGCAAATACATAGTCTTCTGGAGGTCGAAGAGAAATTTGGTGTTGTGGAGCTTGTGAATGGCTTGTTTTGCTTGTTGATGGAGGAGGCTTGCTTGCAGGATCCTTGAGCTTGGTTAATGGTGAAGTGCTTCTATTCAGTTATTTTATTCTCATGTATCATTTTGTTTCCATCCTTCTATGTTGCAGTAGAACAGAAAAGTATACGTTAAGAAATGTCGTTTGAGGCACCTTAGTCCTTCTTGTTTTCTATTGTCTGTATCTTTTCCTCTACTAGGTCAGTTTAGAGAACCCTTAATTACTCTCTAGGCCCACCCAAGCTTGTTTATCTTATGAATGGTTTAATACAGTAGGTATCAAAGATGATTTATGGCTAGCCCTGCTCGTTTGATGTCACTAAGCACTGTTCTTGATGTCTCTCTCCAAAGTACCATTAGTTAGGTCTGCCAAAGAGGCCATGTTTCGATCATACCCTTTGTCCATGCTTGAATAATTGTTTTGGAGATCTTCATAGCTATGATCAATGATGTTTAGGTGTTCCCTATTCTTCGATTAAATTTATATGTGTATCTTGAATGTTTTCTAACCTTGAAGGTGAAATCATTAGAAGTTAAATGAGTTTCTCGCCTTCTATATTTCATTGCAATGTTTGTCTTGACTGCTTATTTGCTTAAGTTGAATCAAAGAGTTACTGGTTTTCCTGATCTATTGATTGCTTCTTTATTCTTATGGTATTTAATTCCCTACTTGTGTTCACAAACTTCATGTCCATCTCATTTCCCATAAACCTTGAAAATCCATTGACCATGCTAGATTTTCCCTATGATGCTCCCCAATCCATTGCTGAACTTCCATGAATTTTATTGACTCCATAGCCCAATGACTTGAAGACATCTCACTCTATCTATTCTACTTGATCATCCTACCCAACCAAAACCAACATACAAACCCTACACTTAACAACTAGCCTAAAATCAAACACTAAAATCAAACAAGTTCACACCCTTTACACACAATAGAGAGAGCCCTCTCTGAGTCCAGGAAGGCTAGGTCCTAGGACTCCAAAGAATGGTCTGATGTTACCATGTGCATTTGATCTCACCAATCTAACAAATCACGGGACCCTAACATAATGGCGATCACGGTGGGACCTTCTGAGTCAATGACAATCTAAGTATTCCTTAGGACCTCAGAAAACCCACAAAAATCCTTAGATTGATATTCAGTCGCTGATGGTGGATAGCAGCCTATATTAAAATAGTCGAAATCATCCACCTGGTGACTCCACAACTCTCAATAGACCGAAAGAATCCACTGGAGGAAGAACCTCAAACATGACCAGTCATCCTAGAAAGAAAGAGCACTCAGGCCTAGGTTGGATTCAAGAAATTATTGTTCTCATTTATAACTATTTTCTATCCTACTTTAAGCTTGATCAAGAATGCATTAATGAGGTCTACATTTATCATTGGAAAGATCTCGAGCCTCAAAAAGTTGAACCTCAAATTGTAGACCATGAACATACTGATACACCTGTGAAAGACCTAGTGAAACATGAGCCTCATGTTGTCTTTCTTGCTCCTGCTGAAACCTCAAGAAGTCATAAATCTGTTTTTGCACTACTTATACCCACAAAGGTCCCAGAAATATACAAGTCTCTGATTTTTCCTTCTATCGTCCAGTCCCTCCCTACAAAACTTGCAAATAAGCTACCCAGATTTGATGGAGAAAACTCAAAGTCACCGCTGAAGAAAAAATTCAAAATATTGAGAATCTACTTGACCTATTTGATGTAGGAGAAGATGATGTGCATATTATAATGTTTGCCTTATCATTAAAAGGAAAAATTAATATTTGGTTTAAGGACCTTCCAGCTACAAGCATTAGCAATTTTCATCAATTCACTCAAGTTTTCTTAGATAGGTGGGAAGTCATGGGAAATGTTCTTCTCATCATAAAGGAATAAAACCATTTGAAAATACATCCAGGGGAGACAGTACAAAACTTTTCATCCAGGTTCAATAAAGTATACCATGCAATACCTGCTAAGATAAAGCCACCCGTAGGGTGGGCTCTCTTGCACTACCCAAATGCTTTTGACCCAGAGATGACTTTCTAGATAAGAGAAAGAGATCCTTCGACCCTGGAGGAAATGAAAAGGATAGCAGTTGATGTGGAAGCCAACATACTGCACAGGGAGGCAAAGCTAAGAGTAATAGAGAAAGAAAAAGCAGATCAAGAGAAATTAATATCTTCAGAGGTAAAGCTAGAGATGTTGACAAATACAATGAGAAAAATGATGAATATACTTGGTAGGAAAAAGGAAGAGTACAAGGTTGAGGTTGGTGCTGATTATTCAAAGCTTCTAGTACCATTTTCTTGGGAAGAACCAAATCATTCATTTCAATGCAAAGATAGCTATCAAAACATACTGGTTGAGCAAGGTTGCAAAGAAGAAGATGTAGAAAGTTGTCAAGTAAGTACTATATGCCTTCCTACATCTTGTGCTTCACTATTAAGAAAGTATTACAAGAAAATTGAAAATAGAAATAAGGTAGAATGCTCTAAAGAATCAATAAGGGAAGAAATGGATAATACAAACCATTTTTAAAATCCAGAAGTTCTCCCCTCAAATCATCTTGGTATGGCTGTTTAGATTACAAAACCAGAAATGGAATATGAGCCAGCACCTCTTGAGTCCCTACCCTTGTTCTTTGAGTCATTTCAGATTGCTAAAGGAGAAGCTATTGGCCATTAACACTCTCCTTTTCATATGGTGGAACAATCTGCTGATCAAATGTGCATAATGGATGACATTCCTCCTATGAATGAGCTACCCAAATATGATCAATATAATGATGATTATGTTCTCTAGACTCAAGATAACACTACAGAACAATCAGTGATTAGTTCTTGGGATAAAGACAATCATCTTCAACAGCTCAAATATAGTGATTATCAAATACCTCTCAACTATGACAGTGAAGATGAAAGTGCAGAAAGTTTGGGAGAAAGGGCAGGTGTTAAGGTATAAAAGGTATCTTTTTAACACCTATTTATCCTACATTAATTATCAATTTGGGAATGACTTTTGATTTCAAGAGTGTACTCAGTTTGAGGCTACAATTTATCCAAGAGCTATGCTGTGTGAGATGTAGTACACTATTCTAAATACAAAAGTAAGCAAATGCTTGGAAGAGAAATCTAATTACAATCACATAAATTCAAATGTTCTGAAACTTAACTATTCACTCAGAAAACATAAATCGAGGATACAGTAGCAATAACTCATTCCTCTAGAAATTGATACAATTAAAATCAAACTGGAACAAGGCAATCAATCTGGTAACGAGGAAGCAATAACCAATGTTCTCTATAGTTGATAGTCCTGCTTTAAAGAAATCAAAGGGAAATCAAAATTGAACTAACTGCTGTTGAAAGTAAACAAAGAAGAACTCTTATTAAAAGCAAGAATTAGAAATGAAAAGCAATCTGTAATTGAATGGCTATGTGCACAAACAACAAACTATAACAATGTAAATAAACAATATTTCTGCAATCTGAAGCTAATGAATCGAAAGTGATCAGCAGCAAATATTAACTTAAAGTAACAATTCTATTAAACACCAAGCCCACAACAAACGTTGTTAAACAGTAATCGACATGAACAGCAAGAAAATGGAGCTAAATATTGAACAGCAAAGCTTTAATAAGCAATAACAAGATGAATAATACAGGAATTAAAATCCTTGTTGAAATGGAATAGAGATGCAATTCATTAACGTAACACACCAAGATCTATAAGTAATTAAACAACAAACCGATTAACTTGCAAAATGTAATAAAAGAAAATATGATCTATCTCACAACAATAATGAAAAGATAGAGATACAAATAGCGGATCGGTCCACCAGGGCCAGGCCCTCAACCACCGGTGAAACACCGCTGGGTTTTACTTCAGAGCTTGAGAAATGGAACAAGAACGCGTCTTTGTATTAATCAAACATGAATAGCTTTTACATCAATTTCTCTTTGATCACGAGAGTCAAGGAATTACAGTGTTACAAAAGGAATTCAATAATCATCCATTCTTCTCCAATACATAATACATGCTCTCCTTTTATAATCAGAAAGAGGAGAAATTAAATAGAAAATATGATCTATCATAACAATATTGGATTGTTCCCAACAACTTTATCAACCAAAAAATATATTTCCATCAATATTTCAACAAAACCAAGTCGAATTTGGATTTGCAACTGAAATAATTTGGAGGACGGTCGCAACAGTAAATCTGAGAAAATCGTGCTCAAAGAACCTTGTGTTTCTCTCAACACAATATGAATTTGGGCTAACAGTTCTATACTAAAGTTAATTTGGTCCGTTCTGGACAAAACCCATGTTCCGGATTTTCTAGATTCTTCTTCATTTTCCTAGAATCTCAATCACAAAACTATCACTTCTTACGAATTTCTGAGTTGGAATATTTGATGATGATTTGGAGATCAAATCTGCAATTTGGCAAATATCTTGGAGGCTAAAATGGTGAGTGATGTTACAAAATATATTAATAAACCATCATTGATAAAATTATGTATAATAATCATCCATTTATTAAAAATAAAGGAGAAGAAATAATATTCATCCATAGGAGAATAAATCATTATAAAATGGATTTATATGATAAATTATAATAAATGACATGATAAATAAGAGTAAAAATGGATGAAATAAGTGTTAAAAAAGTGGTCGTATTCATGGCCCAATAGCAGGGTCTTTACCTCTTTGTCATGCTTCCTTTCAGTTCATCAAAGACAACCTTAATGCAATCAGAAATCAACAATCTTTGGGTATTGATTTTAACAACAAAGAACAAATTCAGCCCTATGTCCAGCCTTCACAAGAGAAAGAGAACAGCTATGGCTCTATTCAATTAGGTTTTCCAGATGAAAAAATGGCAATATATGATGAGTCTGACAGTGCAGATGATCATGAGGAAGAGAAGGAGTTTCTTTCCCAAAATAGTCCCAAGCTTAGCCAAGTGGAGGAAGAAGCAGTCTTGGATCAAGCTTATTTTCCAAATCCTCACATTCAGGTATTATTTCAAGATCCCTTTGTTGATTTATTAGAGAAATATAAAGGAGGGGTATGCCATGTCAAGAGAAGTTTGATGTATAATTTCAAGAACATTTTAGGCTCTACTGTTCAAACACTAGTAAGGTGGGAGTGTCCTTTTGATTTTTTCACTACACTCAAAGAGCTGAAACAAAATCACTCATGGAATCATCTACTTGACTGGTTATATTCGAAAAGGGAGTTCACCAAATGAATGTATATATTGTATAATTTAGATTACGATAGATAGGAAAGCGAATAACCTCAGCACTAGGAGCATCTTTCTACCTTTAGTTTTAGATTTTTTTGACCAAAAAGAGAGAAAAAGTAAAAAACAAAGAAAAAATGAAAAAGAGGGAAGATGAAAAGAAGAGGTACAGCCCCATACCAAAAAAAATAGTAATGCTGAAAGTGTGAAAGCCTAAATGCCACTACTTGTTAAAAAGAAGGTCTTATTCAGTCATCCAGCCTAATCATGGCTGAACATGTTTTAAATTTATGCTGATAGGTTAGTGAAAGAGAGCTTGTCAAAACATCTAAACTAGACTTGTCAGTAACAATAGATTAGGAAGAAAATATTTTTGGTTCCACATGCCCAAATATGAACCAAAGAAGAGAGAGAGGGATGAATAAAAAATTTCATATCATAGCCCTCATGTTTTCACTTTTAATTTTTGCAAAATAATGACTATGTGCAGCTTGTCCAAATGCCACAACCCATGAAAAATCAGATATCTTAACCCTGGTTTGATCATGTTTTCAATTTCATGTCAGTAGGATAAAGAATAAATTTTTTCAAGCAGCTTAATCTTGACAAATGAATAAACTAGGTAGAGAATAAAGAGAGTTCATTAGCCTAATATGAACTCTTGGGAGTAATAAGGGTAGAAGTAGATAGTTTTTTTATGCTTTCAAAATAAAATAATTTCAAGGGTTCTCCAGTCCAAATTCACCCAAGTGAAGAAATAATGTTAGGCAAAGTAAGTTGGGTAGGTAGAGATGAGTTTGAAGCTAACATGTCCTTTAGATTTTTAGATCTTAGCTTCTCGAGAAGCATCAGCAAATGAAAGAAGAAAAATCTGCCCAATGGATGAGGTAATGGTCTTCATAAACCCATAGATATGAAGTTCTAGACACCTATTGAAAAGGAGCTACCCTCCCCAAGTGGAGCCACTGTTAGTCATCAGTAATTTTCACTATCCGTAGATGACTAATTATTAGTTCTAGATTTCTAAAAACAAAATTCCATGAACATTGTGAGTTTTAGAACTCTTACTGCCTTCATTATCCTCAGAGAATTTTTTTTACTATCCTACCATTTTTCCATTTCATGATCACTTTGTAACTCCTACAGACTCCAAATGGCTTGTGCCTCTCATTTCCATCCTTTTTCCTACCCATAATCTCATTACTATGTTTGTCCCTTACATATGACTCCATTGTCCATCTAAGGTTTTTTAGGGCGTTTTTTCTTGGTTTCATGATTTCCATGGTTAAATCATCAACAAGGCTTGTATCCTAATGCTCTTACACCTCCTCCTATCCTTAATATAAATTCATAAACACTTCCCATCACTCCTATCCCTCAAGCTCATCATTTTTCTACAAAACCTAGCCTATTGCTACAATTTGACACTTTTCGAGACTAGGCTTGTGTTTTTCCATTTTAGGCTCTTTCTTGTCACTCAATTCTTGAAATTCGACTTTCCCCTACTCTCTAACATATATCCCTATTCCCCAAAATTTCCCCGAGAATTTAGACAACCCCTAACCCCTTCATTCCCCTCCCTCTACAAGGCAATCCTAAATCCCTTGTTTTACCTACACCAAACCCTAATTTCCCCTTCCAATTAAGCTAGGGTTTGCTATGGAAAGGAGGCATAGGAGCAAAGGATCCATATTATAGATCATATCAATAAACATAATTCCATACCAACTCATAAATAGCATGCCTCCATCGTTTTCCAAGAATTCATTCCAAGGGCCAAGTCATTTGCCACACCTAGGGCCAGTTTTGTTTAAAAATATGTTTCTGAACAAACATAGATGAATTTGAAAGTGAGAGATTTTTTTGTCCATAATAGGGCCAAGAAGAAAAAACTCCTTCAGTTCTTACACAGGTATCATGGTTTGGGAGCAATGTTAAAAATACAGGTGTCACGGGAGAATTTATTGACTGCTGGAGTGACCTTGGCAAAATCTGGTTTTCTCACAGCTGGAGTGTCGAAATGACTTTCTTGATAGGTCACAAGACAACTAGACTCGAATATTTTTCCAATGAAATATAATGAGCTCAATTTTTAGTTAAGGAAGGCCTCCAAAAGTTGTCTACACCGGCATTGTGCATTTCTACACCATCAGTCAACACGTTTTGACTAGTCTTGGGAAAATCAACATTAGATAGAGTAAATAAACTCCAATCAAGGAAAAAATGGTGTATTTGGAAAGTAGATAGGTTAATATTTCCAGCGAGATATCATAGGCCCAAATCCAACATCGGGAAGGCCCCCAAAACTTGGCTACAACAGGACCTATTTTCTGCCAAAGGTGGCACTGCGCTTATGGACAACTCTGTGTGTTTTTGGCCAAGTATTGGCGCTATGCTAAGAGGCTGGCACTATGCTAATAGGGTTCTCCATGGTGAATTTTTCACACCGCGCTGTGCATATAGAGGGTGGAACTACTCTTATAGCCCAGCGCTGTGCTAATGCAGAATTTCCTCCAGACTTGCAACAAATTTGCCCAAAGGCTCAAGGACACCCTCAAATTTTCCTCCAAAGACCTGCAAGAAAGTGAAGCTGGTAGGTTCCCTTTTTTATCCTCATATCAAGTGTTTTTAGTCATTTGGTGGCTATGTAATGACTAAACCCTAGTTTTGCAAGCCCTAGGTCTTCAATGCATAATAAACCTCTGTTTTTGGCCTCCTTGAACAAATTAATTGTCATTTAAGGGAGAATGAATTAGGGTAGTTACACTTCATGTTCCAAATAAGACCACTTTCAAATTCAGGTCCTCAGCCACATCATTAATTAACTTTCCTTCCTCATCTCATCCTCCTCCCTCTACTCCTCTATCCCCTCCTCAAGCAAACCTCCCTTCCTCCCCTTCTTTTGATGCATAAAATGAAGAAGGAAGTAGCAATGAAGAATCAAATGAAGACAGGGGTAAAGATGACAGTGAGCCAAACCCTAATGAGGTTGAGGGTGATAATGAGTTGAGCCCATGAAGGGAATATTACATGGAGACAAAGGATAATGAAGATGAGGAAGAGGTAGATGATGAAGAACAAGCAAGGGTCATGAAAATGGACAAAGGTGACAAACAGGGCAGCAGCTCAGATTACCAGGTAGGTAGTCAAAGAAATGACACTCATGATGAAGCAAAGGACAACATGGCTACAAGTGAAACAGATGACAAAAATGTAGAAGGTAATGAGGCAAGTATGAGTGAAGAAGAGAACATTCATGACGGTCATGAAAATATTGAAGACAATTACCCCCACAGTGACCATGATGATGAGAAAAGTGAAGAAAAGGCTTACAGTAATCATGACAGTCATAGTGATAGTGAAGGAAGTGGTGAGGGCGATGATAAAAATAAGGATCATAGCAGTGAAGAGGCAAGCAGCCCAAATGAAGACCAAAGTGACAATGTAGAAATCAATAAAGAGGGTGAGGGTGGTGATTATGTTGAGGACCAAGGGCAGTGATGAAACAAAGGATGTGATGAATAATGATGCTAATGATGAAAATGAAGCTTTTAATGACAGCAACAAGGATCATAGCAATGATAAAGACACCAATAAGACCAAACTCACTCCTTTTTCGTCAGCATACCAAAGAGGGCCTGGACTTGTGGTTGCTGCCTCAAAAAGGAAAGGGACCATGCCCTCCACCTTAGCTCTAGAGCTAGACAAAGGAAAATAAGGACCTTGATCTACAAAGAAAGATGACCAAACATTATGACGGGAGAAATCAATTTGCAAGGGTTAAACTGAAGAAAAACCTTACCAAGCTACAGGTACTAAAAGAGGAAAAATGTCAAGAAAGCCTTGGATATTTGGCCCAAGCTTCTTTATAGGTCTCTCAAACCCCATGAGGAGGACATCCACCAATTTTGAAGGAATTTGGCTAAGTTTTTGTTTTTTGAGATTTTGGAGGCCTATTAGCGCAACACCACTGGTGCTACGCTTTTGCCTCAGGCATCCTCAGAGGGAAAACTCTACAATTTTGGATTCCTCATGGCTAGCACACTATTCTCACAAAATTGCAGAACAATTGGAGCAGTTTTGACCCCTCAAAAGGTCACAAAACACCTCATTTTTCACCATTCTGCCTTCTTTTTAGGCGTGGTGTTGCACTCAAAGAATTCTTTGGAAATTAACTTTTTGAATAGGTTACATGCGCTCAGTTAGAAAACCAAAGGCATATCTAGAAATACAACTCAGAAAGCTTTCCAACAAGCCATCACAGAGCAAAATCCAACATTGGGAAGGCCCCCAAGAGTTGGCTGAAACAGGACCTATTTTATGCCTAAGGTGGCGCTGCGCTAATGGAGAGCACTGTGTGTTTTTGGCCAAAAAGTAAAAAAAACACACAAATTGATGGAAAATTTAATTTTTAATGTTTTCTTGGGAAAATCACTCCAGATTTGATTGAGGATTTATGTTATGTTACTTTTCATTTATTAGCCTAGATATTATGTGTCTTGGCATTGCATGGTCTTCAAGCACTTAAATGACATTTATGATGGAATTCAGGTTTCTAGAATCCTCTTATGGTTTCCACCTCCTCACTTGATAAGATAAATAGAGTATGAGGATTCTATTGTAAAGGTTGGCATTTCATGACTCTTTGGAGCAAATACATAGTCTTTTGGAGGTTGAAGAGAAATTTGGTGTTTTGGAGCTTGTGAATGGCTTGTTTTGCTTGTTGATGGAGGAGGCTTGCTTGCAGGATCCTTGAGCATGGTTAATGCTGAAATTCTTCTATTCATTTATTTTTTTCTCATGTATCATTGTGTTTCCGTCCTTCTATGTTGCAGTAGAACAAAAAAGTATACGTTAAGAAATGTCATTCAAGGCACCTTAGTTCTTCCTATTTTCTATTGTCTGTATGTTTTCCTTTGCTAGGTTAGTTTAGAGAACCCTTAATTGCTCTCTAGGCCCACCCAGTCTTGTTTATCTCATGAATGGTTTAATAAAGTAGGTATCAAAGATGATTTATGGCTAGCCCTGCTCGTTTGATGTCACTAAACACTATTCTTGAGGTCTCTCTCCAAAGTACCATTAGTTAGGTCTGCCAAAGAGGCTATGTTTCGATCATACCCTTTGTCCATGCTTGAATAAATTTTTTGGAGATCTTCATAGCTATGATCAATGATGTTTAGGTTTTCCCTCTTCTTTTATTAAAGTTATATGTGTACCTTGAATGTTTTCTAACCTTGAAGGTGAAATCACTAGAAGTTAATTCTCGCCTTCTATATTTCATTGGAATGTTTGTCTTGACTACTTATTTGATTGAGTTGAATCAAAGAGTTAATGGTTTGCCCTGTCTATTGATTACTTCTTTATGCTTATGGTATTTAATTCTCTACTCATTTTCATGAACTTGATGTCCATCTCATTTCCCATAAACCTTGAAAATCCATTGACCATGTTATATTTTCCTTGTGATACTCCCCGATCCATTGCTAAACTTTCCATGACTTTTATTGACTCCATAGCCCAATGACTTGAAGACCTCTCACTCTATCTATTCTACTTGATCATCCTACCCAACCAAAACCAACATACAAACCCTACACTTAACAACTATCATAAAATCAAACACTAAAAGCAAACAAGTTCACACCCTTTGCACACAATAGAGAGAGCCCTCTCTGAGTCTAGGAAGGCTAGGTCCTAGGACTCCAAAGAATGGTCTGATTTTACCATGTGCATTTTATCTCACCAATCTAACAAATCACGGGACCCTAACATAATGGCGATCACGGTGGGACGTTCCGAGTCAGTGACAATCTAAGTATTCCTTATGACCTCAAAAAACCCACAAACATCCTTAGATTGGTATTCAATTGCTAATGGTGGATAGCAGCCTGCATTAAAATTGTTGAAATCATCCACCTGGTGACTCCACTCAATAGACCTAAAGACTCCACTTGAGGAAGAACCTCAAACATGACCAGTCATCCTAGAAAGAAAGAGCACTCGGGCCTAGGTTGGATTCAAGAAATTATTGTTCTCATTTATAACTATGTTCTATCCTACTTTAAGCCTGATCAAGAATGCATTAATGAGGTCTACATTTATCATTGGAAAGATCTCAAGCCTCAAAATTTTGAACCTCAAATTGTAGACCATGAACATACTGATGCACCTATGAAAGACCTAGTGAAACATGAGCCTCATGCTATCTTTCTTGCTTTTGCTGAAACCTCAAACAATCATAAATATATTTTTGCACTACCTATACCCACAAAGGTCCCAGAAAGATAGAAGCCTCTGATTTTTCCTTCTATCTTCCAATCCCCCCTTGCAAAACTTGCAAAGAAGCTACCCAGATTTGATGGAGAAAACTCAAAAGTCACTGCTGAAGAACACATTCAAAATATTGAGAATCTACTTGACCTATTTGAAGTAGGAGAAGATGATGTGTGTATTAATATGTTTTCCTTATCATTACAAGGAAAAATTAAGAGTTGGTTTAAGGACCTTCCAACTGCAAGGATTAGCAATTTTCATCAATTCACTCAAGTTTTCTTAGATATGTGGACATTCATGGGAAATGTTCTTCTCATCATAAAGGAATACAACCATTTGAAAAGACATCCAGGGGAGACAGTACAACACTTTTCAGCCAGGTTCAATAAATTATACCAGGCAATACCTGCTAAGATAAATCCACCCCTAGGGTGGGCTCTCTTGCACTACCCAAATGCTTTTGACTCAAAGATGGCTTTCCAGATAAGAGAAATAGATCCTTCAACCCTGGAGGAAATTCAAAGGATAGAAGTTGATGTGGAAGCCAACATACTACACAGGGAGGCAAAGCTAAGAGTAATAGAGAAAGACAAATCAAATCAAGAGAAACTAATATCTTTAGAGGTAAAGCTAGAGATGTTGACATATGCGATCAGCAAAATGATGCATATACTTGGCAGGAAAGAGGAAGAGTACAAGGTTGAGGTTGGTGCTGATTATTCAAAGCAGCTAGTACCATTTTCTTGGGAAGAATCAAATAATTCATTTCAATGCAAAGATAGATATCAAAACATACTGGCTGAGCAAGGTTGCAAAGAAAAATATGCAGAAAGTTGTCAAGTAAGTACTATATGCCTTCCTACATATTGTGCTTCACTATTAAGAGAGTATTACAAGCAAATTGAAAATAGAAACAAGGTAGAATGCTCTAAAGAATCAGTAAGGGAAGAAATAGATAATACAAACCCTTTTTCAAATCCAGAAGTTCTCCCCTCAAATCATCTTGGTATGACTATTTGGATTACAAAACCAAAAATGGAAGACGAGCCAGCACCTCTTGAGTCCCTACCCTTGTGCTTTGAGTCATTTTAGATTGCTAAAGGAGAAGCTATTGGCCATGAACACTCTCCTTTTCATATGGTGGAATAATCCACTGATCAAATGTCCATAATAGATGACATTCCTCCTATGAATAAGCTGCCCAAATATGATCAATATGATGATGATTATGTTCTCCAGACTCAAGATAACACTACAAAACAATCAGTGATTATTTCTTGGGACAAAGACAGTCATTTTCAATAGCTCAAATATAGTGATCAGCAAATACCACTCAACTATGACATTGAAGACGAAAGTGCAAAAAGCTTGGGAGAAAGGGATGGGTCTTTACCTCTTTGTTATGCTTCCCTTCAGTTCATCAAAGACAACCTTAATGCAATCAGAAATCAACAATCTTTAGGTATTGATTTTAATAGCAAAGAACACATTCAGCCCTATGTCCAACCTCCACAAGAGAAAGAGAACAGCTATGGCTCTATTCAATTAGGTTTACTAGAAGAAAACATGGAAATATATGATGAGTCTGACAGTGTAGATGATCATGAGGAAGAGAAGGAGTTTCTTTCCCACAAGAGTCCCAAGCTTAGCCAAGTGGAGGAAGAAGCAGTCCTAGATCAAGATTACTTTTCAAATCCTCCCATTCAGGTATTATTTCAAGATCCCTTTGCTGATTTATTAGAGACATCTAAAGGAGGGGTATGCCATGTCAAGTGCAGTTTGATGCAGAATTTCAAAAACATTTTAGGATCTACTGTTCGAACACTAGTAAGGTGGGAATTTCCTTTTGATTTTTTCACCACACTCAAAGAGCTACAACAAAATCACTCATGGAATATTCTACTTCATTGGTTATATTGGAAAAGGGATTTCACCAAATGAATGTATATATTTTATAAGTTAGATTAGGATAGATAGGCAAGTGAATAATCTCAACACTATGAGCATCTTTCTACCTTTAGTTTTATATTTTTTTGACCAAAAAGAGAGAAAAAGTAAAAAACAAAGAAAAAATGAAAAAGAGGGCAAATGAAAAGAAGAGATACAACCCCATACCCAAAAAATAGTAATGTTGAAAGTGTGCAAACCTAAATGCCACTACTTGTTAAAAATAAGGTCTTGTTCAGTCATCTAGCCTAATCATGGCTGAACATGTTTTAAATTTATGTTGATAGGTTAGTGAAAAGGGGCTTGTGAAAAATCTAAACTTGACTTGTCAGTAGTAGTATATTAGGAAAAAAATATTTTTGGTTCCACATACTCAAAT
The DNA here is from genome assembly GCA_034641835.2 of Pinus albicaulis. Taxonomy (NCBI): domain Eukaryota; kingdom Viridiplantae; phylum Streptophyta; class Pinopsida; order Pinales; family Pinaceae; genus Pinus; species Pinus albicaulis. The sequence goes on from CM076584.1 coordinate 1,241,471,411, forward strand.
ATGAACCAAAGAAGAGAGAGAGAGATGAATAACAAATTCAAAATCATAGCCCTCATGTTTTCAATTTTACTCTTTGCAAAATATTGACTGTGTGCAACTTGTCCAAATGCCACAGCCGATGGCAAATCAAATACCTTAACCCTCGTTTGATCATGTTTTCAATTTCATGTCAGTAGGATAGATAATAAAGTTTGTCAAACAACTTAATCTTGACAAATGAATAAACTAGGTAGAGAATAAAGAGAGTTCATTAGCCTAATATGAACTGTTGGGAGTAATAAGGGTAGAAGTAGATAGTTGTTTTATGCATTCAAAATAAAAGAATGTCAAGGGTTCGCTAGTAAAAATGCACCCAAGTGAAGAAAAAATGTTAGGCAAAGAAAGCTGGGTAGGTATAGATGAGTTTGAAGCTAACATGTCCTTTAGATTTTTAGATCATAACTTCAAGAGAAACATCAGTAAATTAAAGAAGAAAAATCTGCCCAATGGATGAGGCACTGGTCTTCATAAACCCATAGATCTAAAGTTCTGGACACCTCCTGAAAAGGAGCTGCCCTCCCTAAGTGGAGCCACTGTTATTCATTAGTAATTTTCACTATCCGTAGATGACTAATTATTGTTTATAGATTTCTAAAAACAAAATTCCATGAACATTATCAGTTTTAGAAATCTCACTGCCTTCATTATCCTTATAGAAAATTTTATACTATCCTACCATTTTTCCATTTCATGATCACCTTGTAACTCCTACAGACTCCAAATGGCTTGTGCCTCTCATTTCCATCCTTTTTCCTACCCATAATCTCATTACTCTATTTATCCCTTACCTTTGACTCCATTGTCCATCTAAGGTTTTTGAGGGCATTTTTTCTTGCTTTCATGACTTCCATGGTTAAATCATCAACAAGGCTTGTATCTTGATGCTCTTACACCTCCTCCTATCCTTGATATACCTTCATAAAGACTTCCCATCACTCCTATCCCTCAAACTCATCATTTTTCTACAAAACCTAGCCTATTGCTACAATTTGACACTTTTCGAGACTAGGCTTGTGTTTTTCCCTTTTGGACCCTTTCCCCTCACTCAATTATTGAAATTCCACTTTCCCCTAATCTCTAACATCTATCCCTATTTCCCAAAATTTCCCCGAGAATTTAGACAACCCCTAACCCCTTCATTCCCCTCCCTCTACAAGGCAGTCCTAAATCCCTTGTTTTACCTGCACCAAACCCTAATTTCCCCTTCCAACTAATCTAGGGTTTGCTATGGAAAGGAGGCATAGGAGAAAAGGATCCATATTATAGATTATATCAGCAAAAATAAGTCCATACCAACTCATAAACATCATGTATCCATCATTTTCCAAGAATTCATTCCAAGGGCCAAGTCATTTGCCACACCTAGGGCCAGTTTTGTTTAAAAAATACATTTCTGACCAAACAGAGATCAATTTGGAAAAATTGAGAGAGTTTTTTTTCCATCATAGGGCCACAAAGAAATTATTTCTTCACTTTTTACACAGGTATCATGGTTTTGGAGCAATGTCAAAAATACAGGTGTCACAGGAGAATTTCTGCACTGCTGGAGTGACGTTGGGAAAATTAGGTTTTTTCACAGCTGGAGTGTCCAAATGACTTACTTGATAGATCAAAAGACAACTATACTTGAAGAGAATTCCAATGAGCTATCCTGAGCTCAATTTGGAGTTAATAAAGGCCTCCACAAGTTGTCTGCACTAGCACTCTGCATTTCTGCACCATCATTCAACACTTTTTGACCAGTCTTGGGAAACTCAACTTTTGATGAGGTAAATCAACTCCAATCATGGAAAAAATGGTGTATTTAGAAATTATACATGTTACTCTTTCCAGAAAGCTATCACGGGCCCAAATATGACATCGGGAAGGCCCCCAAAAAATGGCTAAAACAGGACCTATTTTCTGCCAAAGGTGGCGTTATGCTTATGGACAACATTGTGTGTTTTTGGCCAAGAATTGGCACTACGCTCAGAGACTGGTGCTGCACTCATAGACCCTAGTGCTGCACAAATATGGTTCTCCACAGTGCTTTTTTTTCACTGCACTGTGCATATAGAGGGTGGTGATGTGCTTATAGACCGGTGTTGCGCTAATGCAGAATTTCCTCCAGACTTGCAACAATTTTGCCCAAAGGCTCAAGGACACCTTCAAATTTGCCTGCAAATACCTACAAGAAAGTGAGGCTAGTAGGTGCCCTTTTTTCTTCTCATCTCAAGTTTTTTTAGTCATTTGGTGGCTATGGAATGACTAAACCCTAGTTTTGCAAGCCCTAAGTCTTCAATGCATAATAAACCTATGTTTTTGGCCTCCTTGAACAAATTAATTGTCATTTAAGGGAGAGTGAATTAGGGTAGTTACACTTCATGTTCCAAATAAGCCCTCTTTCAAATTCAAGCGCTCAGCCACATCATCAACTAAGCTTGCCTTCCTCATCTCATCCTCCTCCCTCTACTCCTCTATTCCCTCCTCAAACAAACCTCCCTTCCTCCCCTTCTCTTGATGCATCAAATGAAGAAGGAAGTGGCAATGAAGAATCAAATGAAGACAGGGGTAAAGATGAAAATGAGCCAAACCCTAATGAGGTTGAGGGTGATAATGAGTTGAGCCCACAAAGGGAAGATTACATGGAGACAGAGGATAATGAAGATGAGGAAGAGGTAGATGATGAAGAATAAGCAAGGGACATGAAAATGGACAAAGGTGACAAACATGGCAGCAACTTATATGACTGGGCTGGCAGTCAAAGAAATGACACTCATGATGAAGCGAAGGACATCATGGCTACAAGTGAAAAAAATGAAAAGAATGTAGAAGGTAATGAGGCAAGTATGAGTGAAGAAGAGAACAGTCATGGAAGTCATGACAACAATCATGACAATCATAAAAATATTGAAGACAATGACCCCCACAGTGACCATGATGATGAGAAAAGTGAAGAAAAGGTTGAAGGTAATCATGGCAGTCATAGTCACAGTGAAGGAAGTGGTGAGGGTGATGATAAAAATAAGGATCATAGCAGTGAAGAGGCAAGCAACCCAAATGAAGACCAAAGTGACAGTGTAGAAATCAGTGAAGAGGGTGAGGGTGATGATGATGTTGAGGACCAAGAGGACAGTGATGATACAAAGAGTGTGATGACTGATGATGCTAATGATGAAAATGAAGAGTTTAATAAAATCAGCAAGGATCAGAGCCATGATAAAGACACTAATAAGACCAAACTCACTCCTTTTTCATCATCATACCAAAGAGGGCCCAGACTTGTGTTTTTTTCCTTAAAAAGGCAAGGGACCATGCCCTCCACCTCAGCTCCAGAGCTAGACAAAGGCAAATAAGGACCTTGATCTACAAAGAAAGATGACCAAACATTATTCCCAGAGAAATCAATTTGCAAGGGCTAAACTAAAGAAAACCCTTGCCAAGCTACAGGTACTAAAAGAGGCAAAAGGTCAAGAAAGCCTTGGATTTTTGTCCCAAGCTTCTCTATAGTTCTCTCAATTCCCATGAGGAGGACATCCACCAATTTTGAAGGAATTTGGGCAAGTTTTTGTTTTTTGAGATTTTGGAGGCTTATTAGCACAGCGCCACTGGCGCTACGCTTTTCCCTCAGGCATCCTCAGAGGGATAACTCTACATTTTTGGATTCCTCATGGCTAGCACACTACTCTCACCAAATTTTTGAGCAATTGGAGTAGTTTTGACCCCTCAAAAGGTCAAAAAACACCTCATTTTTCACCATTCTGCCTCCTTTTCAGGCCTGGCGCTGCACTTAGAGAAGTCTTGGTAAATTAAGATTTTGTATAGGTTACATGGGCTCACTTAGAAAACCAAAGGCATATCTAGAAAGAGGACTCATCATGCTTTCCAACGAGCCATCAGAGAGCAAAATCTGACATAAGGAAGGCCCCCAAAAGTTGGCTGCAACAGGACCTATTTTCTCCCTAAAGTGGCACTACGCTAATGGACAACACTGTATGTTTTTGGCCAAAAAGTCAACAAAACACACAAATTGATGGAAAAATTATTTTTTAATGTTTTCTTGGGAAAATCACTCTAGATTTGATTGAGGAGTTATGTTATGTTATTTTTCATTTATTAGCTTAGATATTATGTGTCTTGGGCCTTGCATGGTCTTCAAGCACATAAATGACATTTATGATGGAATTAGGGTTTCTAGAAGCCTCTTATGGTTTCCACCCCCTCACTTGCTAAGATAAATAGAGCATGAGGATTCTATTGTAAAGTTTGGCATTTGATGACTCTTTGGAGAAAATACATAGTCTTTTGGAGGTTGAAGAGAAATTTGGTGTTGTGGAGCTTGTGAATGGCTTGTTTTTCTTGTTGATGGAGGAGGCTTGCTTGCAGGATCCCTGATTTTGGTTAATGGTGAAGTGCTTCTATTCAGTTATTTTTTTCTCATGTATCATTGTGTTTCCATCCTTCTATGTTGCAGTAGAAAATAAAAGTATAGGTTAAGAAATGTCGTTTGAGGCACCTTAGTCCTTCCTGTTTTCTATTGTCTGTATGTTTTCCTCTGCTAGGTCAGTTTAGGGAACCCTTAATTTCTCTCTAGGCCCGCCCAAGCTTGTTTATCTCATGAATGGTTTAATACAGTAGGTATCAAAGATTATATATGGCTATCCCTGCTCGTTTGATGTCACTAAACATTGTTCTTGAGGTCTCTCTCCAAAGTACCATTAGTTAGGTCTGCCAAAGAGGCTATGTTTCAATCATACCCTTTGTCCATGCTTGAATAATTGTTTTGGAGATCTTCATAGCTATGATCAATGATGTTTAGGTGTTCCCTCTTCTTTTATTAAAGTTATATGTGTATCTTGAATGTTTTCTAACCTTGAAGGTGAAATCACTAGAAGTTAAATGAGTTTCTCGCCTTCTATATTTCATTGGAATGTTTGTCTTGACTGCTTATTTTCTTGAGTTGAATCAAAGAGTTATTGGTTTTCCCTGTCTATTGATTTCTTCTTTATGCTTATGGTATTTAAGTCCCTACTTGTGTTCACAAATTTGATTTCCATCTCATTTCCCATAAACCTTGAAAATCCATTGACCATGCTAGATTTTCCCTGTGATGCTCCCCAACCCATTGTTGAAATTTCCATGACTTTTATTGACTTCATAGCCCAATGAATTGAAGACCTCTCACTCTATCTATTCTACTTGATCATCCTACCCAACCAAAACCAACATACAAACCATTCACTTAACAACTAGCCTAAAATCAAACACTAAAAGCAAACAAGTTCACACACTTTGCACACAATAGAGAGAGCCCTCTATGAGTCTAGGAAGGCTAGGTCCTAGGAATACAAAGAATGGTCTAATGTTACCCTGCATTTTATCTCACCAATCTAACAAATCACGGGACCCTAAAAAAACCTAATGAACTTCATCATACCAAGAAACCATACCTATGATTCCTATGGTTTCTTCATCTCTCTATCAAATGTAGGCGCCTTTTCTTTATAAAACTTGTCTGGAAAATATCCCTTGTCATTCCTCTTGTAAGGATGATAATGATGATGATCATGATGCATGTTAGAAACATAACTAGAATGGTACTTATGTCTATCACCTGTCCTATCTGGAGTGTCCAAAGAATTTCCATTTCTAATCGTATCCTCTTTATCTGACCTGTGACCACTAGGATATCTACTTCCATAAGCCCCATTAGTCCCATCATCTTGTCCATAGCTAATCCGTAGTGGCCCTTGTTTTTTCAAATATGAAAAACTTTGAAGAATTACTATATTAACCTCAGCCTACTTTTCCAGTGCCTATATGAGTCTTTCATTATCTTCCTTGCAACTCCATATTTCTTCCTTCAAACTTCTCAGTGTATCTTCCAAGTCGGAAGAGTTCTCAACACCCTGTTTCTCCTCTAACTCATAGGGAAAATATACGTAGTCTACCATCTTGTTATTCATATTTTATTTCTTCCTGCAATGCATTCTATGTCAGCTAAACCAAATCTCAATTAAACAACGTACCTTAGCATAATTTGGGGAGGATATCTCATTTGCAAGATCAAGAAATCAACAAAATACATCTATATATATAATCATATCAGAATATAAATATATAACATCTAAGTATATTAACACATAAATTTCATTCTAGCTAGAGTCTAGTCATCGATGCTTTACCATATCACTACATATACCATGACCACATGCATGAAAACATCAATCATGTCAATGTACACAGACAATACACAAGCGAAACAACATGTAACCAAGCATGAATGACCAATGCACGTACAAAATGTAAAAACATGTAAACAAGCATGCGCAGACAACACCTAATCATGAACAACATGTAACCAAGTGTAAATGAGCAATGCATGTACAAAATGCAACAACATGTAAGCAATCATACACGGAAAATACATAAGCACAAACAACACATAACCAATCATACACTCATGATGACACATGCCACCATGACACCAACAATGTTCACATGGCGACATCACTGTAACCATGGACAACATCATGCATATGCAACACACACACACACATATACCACAAGCACACTAAACGCATATGAAACCAACATAAATTCATGATCAACACACTTCCCATCCAGTCTGAGGGTTTAACCATGCTCCGATACCACTCTGTAACACCCTCCTCGCACATCTACCTAATTAACTGGCCAACTAGGGTAAACATGTGATGAGAGGATACTATGATGAGATTCAACCTCATAGGTGACCTTAAGGAAGTGGAATCTACGAAAACATGTCACACAGAAATTGTACACCAACAATAACACCCCTAGGAGTTCACCCAACCATCCAGGCATCTTGCCCCTGGCTCCCACTGAGATTTTTAGCTCTTAAACCTCTGGACACATGCACAATTCTACATTCTTGCATGCCTGTGTTTGGGAGGCTCTGGATACATGCACAATTATGCATTCCAGCATCTAGGGACTAAATTACCTAGTGTTGTGATAGCATCCCTGGGATTTGAGCCACGTTTTTAGGCCCAGAGCCTAGGTCACTACCTAGAACTTCATCACAAGTTCAGAGATGATTTGTAACAATAGAAAAATGATGCAAAATCAAACACATCAAAAAGGACTCAAATAGACCCCTACTAGCCATGACAGGAATTTCGTCAATCATGTCACAAACATGAAAACTAAAGGTGTAAACAACATATCTGAGCATATGGGTATTATACTTAGCTGAGAATCGCTACAAAGAATTGTTCCCTTACATCATTAGTTACATTACCATCTATTTGATCATAGATACATTGTTCATTCATTTACAAGTAGAAAGATGGGGAGAGCCATACATCATCACCCATATAATACATGCTTATAACTAGCATAATAACCACAAAGTATGAAGGATACATTAGTCATAGAATCCACATGATAAAAATAATATTTATCCATCGATACTAGAAGAAGAGAGCTCTTATTGCAATAAGAAAAATGCAACCAAGTTTGGGACTTCCATGTTCCACTCGACCATAGAAATGGTTGAGCCAAATCTCTCTTCATCCAGTCACCCCCATGCCATATTCCAAGAATGAATATGCGATCTCATTAAAAAAATCCATCAAAACCAAACTAGGGCTTCCAGAGGGAAAACTATCTCAAGCCTCAACGAGTGATTCCACCTCATGGTCAGACATCACAACCATTATAGATTGGTATCTACCCAAGGTTTTCTAGGGCTCCAGAGCGTTTGTTCCAACCAAAGCTTCTAGTACTAGTAACTCAAACTTAGTTGTTACAGGGCTTCCAGAGTGTTTTTCCAACCAGGGCTTCTAGGATTAGTAACTCAACCCACCTAGGGCTTCCAGATTGTTTGTCAAACCACCACTTCCAGGACTAGTAACTCAACCTACAGTTTTCTTTTGGGCTTCCAGGAACTAACGACTCAACCCACGACTAAAGGAACATGAGAACCAACTAGAAAAAAAATAATGAAAATGAACCCACAACACCATGGTTATCCAGGAAATGGAAATACTAGAAAAATCCATCTGTCAATCCAGGGAATCCTCCATACCAATCATAGATCATGACCGAGAACCACATGCATACACCATGCATGAAAAAACTAGTGAGGAAAAAATACATGCAACTCGATACCTGCAATCAAAACCTGTTGTAGTTGTTGATCATGATGTCCTCTTATGCTTTCCTGCGATTCCTTTTCTTTATTGCTCCAAATCTCAAATTATACCACACTCTCCAAGAGTGCTCCAAGAATGCTATAAATTTCCAAGAGTATGAGAGAGAGAAAGAATAGTGAGATCTCCAAAACTACACTAAACAAAAGCCATGAACTGATCCTCATAATCATTTTTATTAATGAGGCCTCTATTTTCTTCGTTTTCCATTATTTTCCTTCATTCTCCTCCTCACATGCAACATGTGACCTTTCACCTCCCTTTTCTCCTCATTTCCATTATTTTCATAAATAAATGCCAATAAATGCCATTTTTCCCTTCCAAAGCCTTAGCTATTTCCTTTGCCAATTTCCATAGCCATAAAAAACCATGTGAACACCTGCACTAGGATGTTTTTCCCAACATTCAACTTAGAATGTGTGCCCCATAACCATGGTTATTATTTTTCCTTTATTAAATTTTATTACATGGAATTTTCACCAAGGCTATTAAATAACCCTCCCCCTTGGGGGAACACCGTCCTTGGTGTTCAAAAACACCTACAACCATCAAGATTGTTGTAAGAAAAACATATTGTCCATGGAGCTTTATAACTTATCTTGTTGTAGTATTTACAATGATCAACATGTCGAGAAGCAACCCAACAATATAACATGAAAAATATAACATCATAATGAAATGACACCCATACCGCTTATTGGAGATTTATAACATAGCCCATGGTGGTATCTACATCCATATACATATGTACATATACCAACATCATACCAACATATATCAAAACATATACCAAACATCATACCAACATATATTAAAACATACACCAAGCATCATACCAAAAAAATTTCTCAACTAGCAAATAAGGAAGGATACATAGCCCACATCTAATCCGCCATCTCCCATGTATCTTCATCAGGCCCAAAGTGCTTCCATTACACTTTAACCTGCTCAATTCCAAAGCATGAGCATTTTTCTCTACAAAATGCATTGTGGTTCCAGCTGGAATTCTCCTTATAGCTCCACCTGCAATACAGATCAATCAATCATATTATCAACATATTTAACATACTTTTTAAGTAATGACACATTGAAAAAATCATGGAATTTCACTATCAAAGGAAGTGCAAGTCGATAGGATATTGGCCCAATTCTTTCAGGAATCTTGAAAGGCCCACAAAACCGAGGTGTTAGCTTGGTACATGATCCAATCCAGAAGGAGCTCTTCTTGGGCTTGATACACAGGTACACCTATTCCCTAACCTGAACCTCCTTAAAAAACCTATTCTGATCTACATAACTCTTCTACCTATCATGTGTTGCCTTCAAATTCTTCTTTATAACCTGCATTTCTTGTTCCATGTCTTCCAACATGTCTGGTCCAATCAACACCCTGTTAGCTGGATCACTCCAACTGACGAGAGTGTTGCAACTCCACCCATACAATGCCTCAAATAGACTCATTCTCAAATATTCTTGATACCCATTGTTGTAAGTGAATTCGACAAGTGGAAGATACTCTTCCCACTTTCCCTATTGATGTATCACATACATCCTCAACATGTCCTCCAATATCCTTTTGACACTCAATTTTTCCATCTGTCTGTGGATGATAAGTTGTGCTGAAAGCCAACGCTATACCTAATCCTTCAAATAGCTTCTTCCAAAACTTGGAAGTGAACTTCTCATCCATGTCTGACACAATATTCTTTAGAACATCATGCAATATGACCACATCTCTGATGAATACCTATGTTACATCATTCGCTGAGAATGTAGACTTCACTGGAATGCAGTGTGCTACCTTCGCTCACATGTCCACAACAACCATGATTGAATCATATTGTCTCATTGTCCTTGGTAAGAATATGATGAATTCCATGGAAATGACCTCCCATTTCCTCTATGGAATTGGAATGAATTGTAATATTCCACCTGGATGTTTACATTCTACCTTTATCTTTTCACAATCCACAAATCTATCCAAAAAATTTGCTACATCTCTCTTAAAAATATGCCAATAATGGAACATCTTCATTGTAGTCAATGTCTTCTGATAGGGTGACTTGAATATGGTTTCGCATGAAACTCCCTCAATATCACCTTCTTTAGCTCACTATTGTTTGGCACATATATCCTATCTATCTGTCGTGAGACGATAGCCCACATCCTTTACACATATACATGTACCTATACCTATACCACTACATGTACTTGTACCATAACATGTACATGTGCCTGTACTATACTGCAACTTGTGCACAATCTCCATGTACCTGTGATCCTGCTGACCTGCCTACAAGATCCTATCATGTGAATCCATCCCATAGGAGCTCATAAATGTAATGTGATTTGTTAGCACTCCACCAAATCTCCGAAGGATGAGAAGGAGACCAGAAAAGGTAACCACAAACCACTTTGACCTAGTAACTAGCCCTTTAGGCTGAGATGGATCTCTCAATAAGATCACAACAAAATTGACTAGATAATGAAGATTTTAGGCTAGGTATAGTATGCTCTAGGTTTTTATTGATTTGGATTTTTGTGTTGGATGAAAATGGACCTTTAGAGCTAGGCTTTGAAACTCAGTTAGGGTTACAAGAGAAAAAATTGTAGGGGAATAAAAGGGGCAAGGTAGGCAAGTTCAAATGACCAAATAAGTTGTATGATTATGGTGTAGGATGAAAACAGAGATCAGTAACAAGCATATAAGTATGATTTCATTCCTTAAGAATAAAATCAACACAACATCATCATCTCATCAAAACATGGCATGCATTACTCATGAATCTTTCTTAAAGAACTGTAAAGACAATGAGTGAAAGCAATATATATGTAATGGAAAGAGAAATTATTCAATGAAGTGACTTACTGAAGAGAAAAATAGCCATACAAGCTCACCACATGAATCCCTGAATTTAAGCTACAACTTTTCTCTATATTCATTGTATTACTTTGCCAAAATGAAATACACTAGTTCAATTTCCAATGTTCCAACCCTTGGAATGATTTAAAAAGGCCTCATATAGCTACTGAGATCTGAATCCACCCTTCGAGGTCGAATTTTCCAGCAAGAAAGTCAAATACATGCATCTATCTAAAGGCGGCTACACCCTAGGGAGGTTGCACAACAAATTCCTCCTTTTCCTAACCACTAGAGACATATACTCAAAGCAATAAATGGAGGATAAGACACATATTAAACTCCATTTTTACCATTTACATTTAAATTTTTACTTTTACAGTCATCCACATTCATCTTTTCACTTTTACAAAAGTCAAACTAGGAATTGTCAAAAATTACACAGTGAGAATTCAATTAAAATCTTAGAAAAATGGAAAAAGCGCAGCACCGTGTTGGAGGTAATTTTTAGGCACTTTACTGAAGTCAAAATTGGAATATGAGAGAATGGTAAACTATCCTTATCTATCTATTTTCCATAACATCTTGAATTTTTTAAAATGACCCATGGGAAGGCCTTCAAAAACTCATTCTCCCAAGACTGGGCAAAAAACGCAGCATGGCTGAGGAAAAGCATAGCGTGAGATTGAAAACCACTTTTGGAGGCCTTCGTGAACTCCAAATTGAGCTCAGGATAGCTCATTGGAAATATTTCTCTATTGAGTTATCATGTGACTCATCATTCAGGTCATTTGGACAATCCATGACAGATAAAATGCATTTTCCCAAGAGTACTATAGAAGTATAGAAAGTTCTCCTGTAGCAACTATATTTTAGGAATTTCTCCAAAATCATAACACCTGTGTATAAATGGAAGGAGGCTTTTGTTCCTCTTTCTATTATTGGAAAAAACCTCTTTCATTTTCGTCAAATTCATCACCATTTGGTCAGAAACATGCTTTGAAGTAGAACTATTCCTATGTGCAGCAAATGACCTCTTGATGAGTTTGTGAGGCATTGATATCCTTGATGTTAGATGGCTCAAATCTTGAAAAATGTACTCCATTATTGTATTCCTTCTTTTCAGTGTATGTGGTCTCTATTTCCATGGTGAAATCCTATCTTACTAGGAGGAAAAATTAAGGTTTGCTCTTGGGATAGAAGGGGATTTTGGGGCAATTTTGGTGACCTTGAAACCCTAATGACCTAATGGAGACATTTAACTGAATAAAATCATGATGGTGATGACTAAAATTATGATTATAATATTTGAATGATGGTACACTCAGTTGAGTGATGAGAGTGACCTGCTATCCTCATGTATTCTACAGTATCACTAGATGACTATGGATTTTCTACAATCTGTTGAAAATAAACATTCTCTGACTATCATTTTATTTTCAGAAATAATTATTTTCCATTCAAACCTATTTTAACTATATCTCATTTTTTCCTCCCTCAAATACCCTCATTCTCTGAGAACCCATGTTTGACCTTGATCCCTCAATTTTTTCCCTTTCCCCTACCTAAAACCCCACAAAAACCCTTCTCTTCATCCATTTCCCCTTCTTCCATTAAAACAATGTAAAAACCCATTTTTTACATTGTTTTAAACTAAAAAATTAATTTCATTAGGGTCCCACTCTTTAAATGAACTATGTTTGTTTATAAAACCTAACCCTTATATGTTTAAAAACCCTCCATACTACCTTAACCCCCCGCTCTCACATAACCTTGTCCTACCATTTATTAAGCTCCTCTGCTTAAACTCCTTAGCCCGGGCACTACGTTATTTATACACTCACACTACGTTTAAATAAATATTCTGCTTCATTAAAACCCCCGGCCCCACCTTCTTAACCTACCCACCGCCCCATCCAATCCCAGCCACCCTCCGATCCGACGGCCCCAATCCTCTGTCGCAAACCTAAAAGATCGCCGTTTAAAAAACCCCGCACCTTCTTAAATAGGCAGTATGTGCCCTCGTCTCTCCTACCACACGGCACTCCCTCTATGGTATCGCATCCCCGCAACCAAACCCGCCTCACCACTGTTTCCCCATGCAAAAACCGCTCACTGATTTCCCTCCCACGGCAAAAACCATTGACCCCTTTCGAATGATTCAAAGCCTTGTGCCTTTGCGATAAACCCCGATCCCTTGGATTAACTCCCACAACTCTTCCAAAGACTCGATAAGCCACATACAAATGTAGAAGGCCAAAAACCTCCATTTCCTGGACTCTATCCCCCAGCGCAGGTTTTAATTAACAAATGTTTTTAATGTGTAAGTAATTATACATGACAGAAATGCATAAATTGCATCTCTAAGGTACAAAAATTGGTGAATCGAGGTTCTTTGGGTAACGATCCAGAAATCCTTACTCATTTAAGGATCAGGAGCGTGGGATCAATCAAAGAAAAAAAGTTTTCAATCAAAGGATAGAGTGAAAGACAAAGCACAGATGACAGAAGGATAAAAGAGAGATTAAAGATAAAAGCAGATTAAAGGAATGAAACAGAGAAAGCAGAGTTAAGAAAAAGGCAAATCCAAGTTTAAAGACTAATCAGATGATAAAATAACAAAGAGAACAAGGCCAGATGACTAAGGCACTCAGCCTTTACTACTTCAAATCACATTTTCCACCTATAGCCTCATTTTCACGTAAAATTAAAGCAGCTACAATTAATAAAGGAATCAGAGATATTTTAGCAGCTCAACAGTTATTGTAAAAATTAATGATAAAGCCAAATAGTCAAAAATATCCTAAAGTTAGCTCAGCAGTCAAGTTAAAAGTTATTATTACAGTGAGTCAGTCAGTGATATTTTTCCTTGGGCCTTGCATGGTCTCAAAGGTCAAGATTACATTTACTTTGTAATAACTACATCCTGAAACCCTAGATTAGGATCACCTCCTCATCTGCAGATAAATATTGCATGTATTGTTCATTATTGTTACACCATTTTTTGGTCATCTAACTTGTTACTATTACATGGACCAAAGTACACCATGTAAGACCAATTTTACCCTAAGTAAAATTGCTTTCACTATGAAAAATAACTTAGTAAACCACCTTTATTAAGTTGTTTATGGTCTAAACAAGAAACCCCATAAGGAAATATTAAACAAATCCACATTTGTTTGGTTCTCCTCAAGGAATAATTAGTTAAAAAACAGTTTAATTAATATTCTTGGTCATATTTAACCCAAAACAAGTAAATTAATTAGATAAATCACTATTTATCCTATTATTCCTAAGAATAATTATTTAAACCTTATTTAAATAATATTCCTTGTTAAATTTCACTAAATCATTCATAAATAATTGAATAAATCATTATTTATTTGATTATTACTCAACCATATCATTAAAATGATAAATAAATCATTTATTTATTTATTATTTACAAATAAAGGTATTTGACCCAAGTCAAATTCCTTTTCCCTCCAAAAAATATAATAAAATATTCCATAAAAGTTGGATCTTGATTTGGTTAATAATATTTTAATTATGCACCAATATCTAGACTAACTCAATATTTTGTTATAAATAGAAGGGTTTTCCATTCATTCATCACCTTTTGTTGCCTAAAGATCACTCTGGATCTAAACTTTTGGCCTGACTTTGATCCACCATCATTGTCATATTTTGCTACCATTTTTCTTGTGAGCTCCCTTTGAGTTCCATATTTATCTGGGTTTTCTACACCATCAAGAGAGATGGATTTTAGATCTAAAGTGCTGAGGACTTACAAGAACCCAACCCATTGAGGAGGGCTGGTAACATCCTTCTATGTTCTCCTCCCAGGTGCCCTTAATATAAAATTCTTTAAACATATTCTTGCCTTGTCTATTCAATGCATGGAGCAACTCTTGCTTTTATTTACTGCTTAATGTCTTTTAATGCATAGATCTAGATTTTTGCAGCATTTATCTTGGTCACCTAATTGCAGATCTAAAGATATTGGCAACCATCTTTGTTGTTAGGGATGTTCGGTATGCACATCTAAAGTGGTCTTTTTTCGTATGCTTGCGATTAAGAATCATACTAATAATTATTCTTGTTTGTTTGTTAGTTTTTGGTTGCTAGGTTGATTTCTAGGCTAGATTTTGATCAGACTCTGAGTTGCAGAGATTCTTGCACTAGAGTATTATAACTATTTTGGACATCAGTAATAC
The DNA here is from genome assembly GCA_034641835.2 of Pinus albicaulis. NCBI lineage: Eukaryota > Viridiplantae > Streptophyta > Pinopsida > Pinales > Pinaceae > Pinus > Pinus albicaulis. The sequence continues at coordinate 1,241,486,701 of CM076584.1, forward strand.
AAGCACGTTCACAGGATTCTTGAGCTATTTTAATGGTGATGTTATACTTCTTTGTCAATGTTTCCCTTTTGTTTTCCATATTGTCCATCATTTCTCTGATAAAAGAACATAAATTTTAGATTAGGATATGTTGTCTTGGCACCTTAATTATGTCTGCTTATTTAATCCTAATGTTTTCTTCTGCAAGGTCTGATTAGAGAATTCAGGGGTGTCCCGCTCTTTAGTTCCACCTAGCTTGTTTCCTTGAAGTTTACTTAGTAGAGTCTGGCCAAAGGAATTTATGGTTTTCCATGCTCTTAGGTTTTTCTTGAAATTTTATTTTAAAGGCCTTCTTTGAAGCTTGATTAAAGAATTCAGGGGTGCCATGCTCTTTAGTTTGACTGACTGTTATCTTGAATGTTTTTTTTGTCTGAAAGTAATAGCTAGAGAATTCAGGGGTGTCATGCTCTCTACGATTGCTGGATTGTTGTCCTAAGGTTTACATAGTAGAGTTTAGCTAAAGAAATTTATGGTTTTCCATGCTCTTTAGTTCCTCTTAAATAGTTCTCTTAAAGGATTTTCTTGTTGAATTATGGTTAAAGAATTCTTAATTGCCCTTTAGTTTTACTAATTTCACAACTTGTTGTCATTTCATATTTCATCTAATCTAAAAGATCCACTTGATATAGTTAACTTTCCCTATGAAAACCCTTGCAGAGTTGATGTGCAATTAACTCATTTTATGACTCCATATCCCAATGGATTAATGCTTCTCACAGTCTATCTATTCAACTAAAATAATCACTGAATTAATCCATCAATCAATCAACCAAACAAAACAAACAGTCCTAGAACTTCATAAATAGTCTATAATTAGAAAACACAAACATAAAGATATATCATTTTCATCACAAAATAGAGAGATCCCTCTCTGATTCCAGGAAGGCTAGGTCCTTGGACTCCAAAGCAGTTTCATGTGGTTCCCTGCAGAGTTGTTCTTGCCAATATTGCAAATCACGAGAAGCAAACATAGTGGCGACCATACTGGGGACATACTGAGTTATTCAACAGCTTAAAATTTACTCAAGAACTCAGAAAACCCCTTTCAAATTTAGATGAATCAAGTGTTAGCCAAGACTGGTATCTAGTTGTTGATGGTCGACAACAACCAGCCTAAAGACAGTTAAAAATCATCCACCTGGTGACTCCACTGGTTTTCAGTAGGCCTGCTGACTCCATTGGTTTTCTACAGACTCCACTGGGAAAACTATTGATAAAACCTGATATCATCAAACCTCAAATAGAACCCAGTCAAAATAATTTGTGAATAAAGTATTTCTTTCACAGATTGGTTTGTTTTCAAACTGTTATAGAACTTTCAAACCTCTCTGAAACTTGGGTCCAAGTTTTGGTTTCTAGAAGAATCTGTACCAGATCCCATCCTGACCCAAACCCTCCTACAATAGTTAATAACCCTGAGAGCCTCTTAAGGAAATCTCCTAGATCTAAAAATCAAACTGTTAGTAGACCTATTCACAAGGCAAGTTCCCTACCTAAAAACCTTAAAAACTTGCAGAATATCCTATCTGACTCATCCCTGGAACAAAGCTTTTCCACGACTAGATCTCAAAGTTGGATAAACCAGATCGTTTTAGACCCATCCATCTTACAGCAGAATCATTTTGTACTAACTTCAACCCGCATTCATACACCCATTGTTCACATTCCTCCACTTAACCCTCCACCTCCTCTTATAAATCATCCACTTGTTAATCCTCCTTTGTTTCCCCATCTCCCAGCCATGGCAACATGGTATGCCCCATTAGTCCTACCATTACCTTTAGCAGTTTTGCCACAGGACTATTAGTCCAAGATTCCCTTATATGATGCAAGTAGTTCTACAACTGCTCAACAACATGTGGATAGAATGAATGACTATTTTGACAGAAAATAAATAGATAATGAAACCGTTGAACTAAGAATGTTTGCTCAAAGCTTAGGGGGAGAAGCAAGAAAATGGTTTAAAGGCCTAACCCCTAATAGTATACATGACCTCCCGGCTTTTCATCAACTATTCTTAAAAAAATGGGAAGTCAAGAAGAACCCTCTCCAAATCCTATCAGAGTATGAAAACATCAAGAGAAACGTTGGAGAGGGTGTCCAAGAGTACTACACTAGGTTCAATAGTGTATATAATGCCCTCCCTACCCACATGAAACCTCCACAAGTTCTAGCTCTAATGAAATTCCCAGATGGTTTTGACCCAAAAATGGCTTACCAACTAAGAGAAAGAGACCATCTTACATTAGAAGACATGCAGAGGGGTGCAGTAAGTGTAGACGCAAGTCTGATTTCCAAAAGGGCTAGGATGAAAAATGAAAAAAGAGTCACATATAGGGAGGAAACTACACCCTCATCATCTAATACTAAAATTGATAACTTAGTTAGAACCATGGAAAGGATGACAGGGAGAATAAACATGAATGAGAGAGCTTACCTCGGAGAAAACCAAGCAGCTAATAAAAACGTAAATCAGAACCAGAACCAAAACTTTAGGAGAAATCCCCCTCAAATAAGACAGAGAGGTCCTGACCAGCAAATCAGGCCCCCTTTCCAAGAAAAATATGCTGATGAGGATGAGGAGGTGATTGAAGAACCAGAACAAAGTCAAATCAATCTAATGGGAGTTCATAATGAGGATATTGTTTTCCTCACTGAGGAAGAGAAAGGAATATTTTACCCAATTCAAAATGAAGAAGAATTCCTAAAATCTGAAGACTATAAACAAGGCTTCGAAAATGACATTATGGAATTGCATAGATAGTATGACCTCAGAAGCAAGAAAACCCAATCCCAAGAGAAACAACCCAGAAATTTCTGCTAGGAAGACCCCTGAAAGTAATCGTAAAAAACATAAAAAACTGTAAACATAGTGGTTAAAAGTTTTGATAAAAATAAAAACAAAAACATCCAACATAATGGCAACCAAATCAGCACTAGTAATCCAGCTAGTAGCCCTAGAAAAATTGTTTTAACTAAGATCCCAAATGAAAATCAACAAGCTGAAATTGCTGTAAAAACGGTGTCTGATAAAACTGATTTGAATTTACCAAAAGCACATACACCATTCAGTATTGAGAATGAAATTTCCAAGATAAAAATCTCCATACCTCTTACTGAATTTGTTGGCCAAGATGTATATAGATCCCAAGTTTTTAAAGCCTTAAACATAGGAGAAAATGTTGATTCTGCGAGTTTAAATGATGAGAAACCTGAAATTTTGTTTGGACCAGAAGTAGAAGGTAAATTCCAAGAGGGAGGTGTCCCTCCATGTTATGTCAGCTTGAAAATTCATGATAAAATCCTTCACAATGCCATGTTAGATTCAGGAGCTTCACATAACCTCATGCCAAAGGTAGTAATGGATAGACTAGGCCTTGAGATAACTATACCATAAAAAGATTTATACTCTTTTGATTCCAGTAGAGTTAAATGTCTAGGCATAATCAAATATATCTGTGTTAATATAGCACAAATACCAGCCGAGAGCCTGGTAATGGATATTGTAGTGGTTGACATTCCTCCTAAATATGGAATTCTCCTTTCACACTCATGGGGAGCTAAAATTCAAGGCACCCTCCAAATGGACATGACCTATGCTACCATACATGTCTTTAGTCAACCAATAAGACTATATAGGGAAACTCATATGAAATACATGGTAAGCAATCAAGAAAAGCCTGATAACTCCCCTCTCTATTTTGTCCACATAGACCTTGATTCATTTATCCTTTATAATGATGAAAAAATTAATGAATAAGTAGCAGTTGATGAAAAATTAGTGGAAGAAGAAGAAGAAAAAGAGGAATAAAAGCCTGAATAGTCAGACTAGGCAGACCAAATAAAAAATGAACAACACAATAACCAACATAATGGTAAACCTAAAATTGAACCTCTTTGGAGCATGAGTTTTGATGAGTCTTGTGGTAAAAATGGTTCAGGAGCAGGTGTTTGGGTGCACAACACTGAGAATAACCATGTAGAGGGCCACTCATATAAGCTAAACTTCCAATGTACAAACAACATAGAAGAATATGAGGCACTCCTCCTACGGCTACAACTACTCAAGAAATTAGGAGCCAAAAGGATTTCTGTCCATGGGTATTCTGAGCTAGTCATTAGGCAGATTAAGGGAGAATATTCAGCTAAACATCCTATATCAAGAGCATATAGGAATGATGCCCTTGACCTCCTAAAAACATTCAAAGAATGTGAACTTGCCTTTGTCCCAAGGAATCAAAACATCCTTGCCAATGGTCTAGCATTTGCAACTAGTACTTGTCAAAAACCTCATCATAACAAACAATACACAGCAAAAGTCAAATACAGACCAACAGTCCCTGATAATATAAAATATTGGCAAGTATTTGAAGATAACAAAAATATTTAAGAAATCCTGCAATCCAAAAATGAGTTTGAAATGCCAAATTCAGACTCAAATCATGAAGAAGACTGCTCTGCTAAGGAACCCACATACAAGGAAGAACCCCCTGATGGTGTCGATATAAATCTGTTCGCAAAAGATGACCCACAAAGAACAGAACTGTGTGCAGATTCAGTAAAAGAAGACTTTGAAGTGCTGCACTTCAGAGATAATACCTTTCCAAAAGGACTTGTCCCTCTTGAATAACTGTTTGATTTTAATGATGTTTCTAAGAAGCCAAAGATGAAATATACTGAAGCAAATGTAGAAGAATGCAATATAGGCAATGAACAAGAGCTCGAAATGATAAAATTGTCCAAGACATTGCCAGTACATATAAAACAAAAATATATTGATCTATTCAAAGAATTCAGTGATGTTTTTTCTTGGAGCTATGAAGACTTGAATTCCTATGATACATATATCATTCAACACAAGATTCCTCTCAAAGAAAACCAGAAGCCATTTAAACAAAAGTTGCACAGAATAAACCCTATCCAAATGCCACTTGTTGAGAAAGAAATCAAGCAAATGTATGATCCTGGAATAATAGTCCCAATCAGATACTCAGAATGGGTTTCAAATCTTGTATCAGTGAGGAAAAAGATAGGGTAAATTAGGCTATGAATAGACTTCAAAAATTTAAACAAAGCATCCCTAAAATACAACTACCCTTTACCAAAAATGGATCACATATTGCAAAGGGTAGTAGGCTCCAAAATAATATCTCTGATTGATGGCTTATCACGGTACAATCAAGTGTTGGTACATCCAGATGATCATCACAAGACAACTTTCACCACACCTTGGGGCACCTTTATGTATGTTAAAATTCCTTTTGGGTTAATGAATTTCAGAGCTACTTTCCAAAGAGCAATGGATATTTCTTACTCAAAAGAAATAAGTTACTTCATTGTGATATATCTTGATGACATAAGAGTCTACTAAAAAACTAATGAAGAACATCTAGCTCATTTAAGAAAGGTCTTTGAAAAGTGCAGAAAGTATGGCATGTTTTTAAATCCCAAGAAAACTTTGTTTGGCCTTCAATAAGGGAAGCTTTTAGGCTACATCATATTTGAAGAAGGGATCAATATTGACCCAAAGAGGATTGAGGGAATATTGCAAATCAGTCACCCAAGAAACATCAAAGAGCTGCAATATTTCATTGGAAAGATAAATTTCTTGAGAAGGTTCATACCAAACCTTGCAGAACTCCTACAAAACATTACCAACATGCTAAAAAGAGAAACAGGAGTCAAATGGACCATAGAATCAAAGCAATCTTTTGATTTGGTGAAGTAGGCTCTTACCCAAACACCTATTCTAATCAGTCTTGTCTTCACCAAAGATTTCTTCATTTTCTCCTTTGCATTAGAACACATTGTTGTTGTTGTCCTACTACAGAAAAATATAAAAGGACAAGAGCAACCCATAACATTCTTTATCCAAGAATTAAGAGATGCACCTCTAAAATATAATATCATGGAAAAGCAAGCTTTTTCTTTAGTCAAAGCACTAAAATATTTCAGAGTCTACATTCTGCACTCACACATCATTGCATTTGTGTCTCACGCCGTGGTTAAAGACATCTTGACACAAGATCCTGATGACAAAAGAGGAAAGTGGATTGTTGTTATCTTAGAATTCATCTAGAAATCAAGCCCACCAAGCTAATCAAAGGGAAAGGACTGGATAAACTCATGGCTGAAACAAATTTTCAAGCACTGGACATCAATATGATTCACTCATTGGAAGAACAAGAGGAGTTGGCGACTCCACCTATTGAGGAAGCATTTCTAAGCTCACCCTAGTATGCTGATATATTATATGTTCTTTTTAATCCAAATGTTCCTTCTGGTTTGTCCAAAACAAAGGCCAGTTTCTTGAAACTAAAGGCTGTAAATTTCTACATTTTAGAAAAAGTTTTATATTGGAAAAATGCTAGTGGTGTATTGCTTAAAAGTTTGCCTGAAGAAGATGCAGATAGGATCATGCATGAATTTCATGAAGGAGAATGTGGAGGCCACCTCTATTGGAAAACCATTGTTAATAAAATCCTTATAGCTGGTTTCTATTGGCCTACCCTCTTCCAATACATCCACAAAATCGTAGTTGCCTATCATAAATGCCAAATCTTTGATGGAAAAAGAAAATTTCTGCCTTTACAGCCTATATCTGTTGAAGCTCCTTTTCAACAATGGGGTCTTGATTTTATTGGAGAAATCCACCCTCCCTCCTCTACCCAGCATAAATGGATCCTTACTACAACTGACTATTTTACAAAATGGATAGAAGCCATCCCTTCTAGGACTTCCACAGGCTCAGTAATTATCAAATTACTTGAAAATAATATTATATCTAGATTTGGTTGTCCTAGAAAAATTATTACTGATAATGTTGCTACCTTTAGATCCAATAAAATGGTGGACTTTTTCCACAAATATCAGATTACATTGGGACATTCTACTGATTACTACCCTCAAGGTAATGGGTTGGTTGAATTCTCAAACAATATTTTAATGAACATCATTAAAAATTTGCTGGAAGAAAACAAGAAATCATGGCATAGCAAACTAGTACATGCACTATGGACAGACAGGCTAACAAATAAGAAATCAATTGATATGTCTCCCTATCAGCTGGTTTATGGAAAAGATGCAATCTTCCCTACAAGCTTGGGAGTGCTAATAATGAAGCTCATTCAAGAGGTGCAACCTGAAGAAAATGACATACAAAGAAGAATAAACCATACTGTTCAGCTGCAGCAAACCAGAGAAGGAGTGTACAACAGGACATGGCTAGTACAATAAAATATCAAGAAAATTTTTGACAAGAGGACCAAGGAAAATGATTTCATCATTGGAAACAAAGTACTGAAGTGGGATTCAAGGAGAGAGGACAAAGGAAAGCATCGAAAATTTGACAATCTATGGAAAGGTCCATACATCATCCATTTTGGAAGAGGTAGTAGAGAATTTTTCTTACAAGAAATGGATGGAACAGAACTATTTGGAGGTTCTTTCAATGGCCAGATTCTCAAGCATTATTTTAGTTAAATATCTTAGTTTAAAGTTTTCTTCATTTCATATAACATTTTCTAAACAAAAAACTCAGAAAAATTGATACAAAAAGAAAGAAATAAAAGAAGAAAAGAGGGCAGATAAAAAGAAAAGGTAAAGCCCCATACCAAAAAACAAATAATAAATCTGAAAGTGTGCAAGTCCAAATGCCACTACCTTTGAAAAGAGTTTTTGTTCAATCATACAGCCTAATCATGATTGAACAAATTTTGAATTTTTTCTGATAAGTTAGAAAATGACGATTTGCCAAACTATTTTATCTTGCCTTATCAAAGACTATATAGAAAAAGGCATTGGTTCGAAAGTCTAAAATCTGAAAACCAATTAGGGAAAAGAGGGGTGAATGATAAATGAAATATTCAAGAACAAAACCCTCAGTTTAGTTTTACTTTTTGCAAAATAATATTGTGTTCAGCTTGTCCAAAATGCCACAATTCATGACAGTCAAACTGCTTAATCTTGATTTAGTCATGCTTTAAATTTCATGTTGATAATTAGTGAATAAAAATATGTCAAAATGTTTAATCTTGACAGATAAGTTGATTAGGTAGAGAATAAAAGAGCTCACCAGTTTAATTTGAGCCTTTGGAAGTTATAAGGTTAGATTTAGACAGTTTTCTTTTCAAAATAAAAATGATGTCAAGTTTTGCAAGTCTAAATGCACCTCCAAAGTGAAGAAAAAATGTTAGACTAGGTAATGGGTAGGCAAAATTGATTTTCAGGAAGCATAATGTTTTAAATTCTGAAGATCACAGTTACAAAAGGTTGCAGCAGACCAACATTACAAAAATGGAAAAATAGCCAAGTACATAAGGCATTGATCTACAAAATCTAGAGATCTGAACTCTGAGTTTCTTGACACCTCCTAAAGGAGCTTCCCTCCCCAGCTGGAGCCACTGTTATCCTCCTGTATTTTACAGTATCACTAGATGACTATGGATTTTCTACAATCTGTTGAAAATAAATATTCTCTGACTATCATTTTATTTTCAGAAATCTCACTGCCTTCGTTATTTTCCATTTAAACCTATTTTCACTATCTCTCATTTTTTCCTCTCTCAAATACCCTCATGCTCTGAGAACCCATGTTTGACCTTGATCCCTCAGTTTTTTCCCTTTCCCCTACCTAAAATCCACAAAACCCTCCTCTTCATCCATTTCCCCTTCTTCCATTAAAACAATGTAAAAACCCCTTTTTTACATTGTTTTAAACTAAAAATTTATTTTCATTAGGGTCCCACTCTTTAAATGAACTTTGTTTGTTTATAAAACCCGACCCTTATATGTTTAAAAACAATCTATACTACCTTAACCCCCTGCTCTCACATAACCTTGGCCCACCGTTTATTAAGCTTCTCTTCTTAAACTCCATACCCCGAGCCCTGCATTATTTAAACACCCTGCGCTATGTTTAAATAAACCTTCAGCTTCATTAAAAACCCCGGCCCCACCTTCTTAACCTACTTGCCGCCCCATCCAATCCCGACCACCGTTGGATCTCTGCCCTCCAACCCGACGGCCCCAATCCGCTGTTGCAAACCTAAAAGCATGTCGTTTAAACAACCCCGCACCTTGCGAAATAGGTGTTATGTGCCCTCGTCTCTCCTGCCACGCGACACTGCCTCTATGGTATCGCATCCCCTCGACCAAAACTGCCTCACCACTGTTTCCCCATGCGAAAACCGCTCACCACTTTCCCTCCCATGGCTAAAACCATTGACCCCTTTCGAATGATTCAAAGCCCTATGATTTTGCGATAAACCCCGGTCTCATGAATTAACTCCTGCAACTCTTCCGAAGACCCAATATGAAGAACATCTAGCTCATTTAAGAAAGGTCTTTGAAAAGTGAAGAAAGTATGGCCTGTTTTTAAATCCCAAGAAAACTTTGTTTGGCCTTCAAGAAGGGAAGCTTTTAGGCTACATCATATTTGAAGAAGGGATCAATATTGACCCAAAGAGGATGGAGGGAATATTGCAAATTAGTCACCCAAGGAACATCAAAGAGCTACAATCTTTCATTGGAAAGATAAATTTCTTGAGAAGGTTCATACCAAACCTTGCAGAACTCCTAAGAAACATTACCAACATGCTGAAAAGAGAAACATGAGTCAAATGGACCATAGAAGCAAAGCAATCTTTTGATTTGGTGAAGCAGGCTCTTACCCAAACACCTATTCTAATTAGCCCTGTCTTCACCAAAGATTTCTTCATTTTCTCCTTTGCATCAGAATACACCATTGCTATTGTCCTACTACAGAAAATATAAAAGGACAAGAGCATCCCCTAGCATTCTTTAGCCAAGCATTAAGAGATGCACCACTGAAATATAATATCATGGAAAAGTAGGCTTTTTCTTTAGTCAAAGCAGTAAAAGATTTCAGATTCTACATTTTTCACTCACACATCATTACATTTGTGTCTCACACCGTGGTTAAAGACATCTTGACACAAGATCCTGATGGAAAAAGGGGAAAGTGGATTTTTGTTATCTTAGAATTCATATAGAAATCAAGCCCACCAAGCTAATCAAAGGGTAAGGACTAGATAAACTCATGGCTGAAACAAATTTTCAAGCACTGGACATCAATATGATTCACTCATTGGATGAACAAGAGGAGTTGGCGACTCCACCTATTGAGGAAGCATTTCTGAACTCACCCTGGTATGTTGATATATTATATGCGCTTTTTAATCTAAATGTTCTTTTTGGTTTGTCCAAAACAAAGGCTGGTTTCTTGAAACTAAAGGCTGTAAATTTCTGCATTTTAGAAAAAGTTTTATAATGGAAAAATGTTGATGGTGTATTGCTTAAATGTTTTCCTGAAGAAGATGTAGAGAGGATCATGTATGAATTTCATAAAGGAGAATGTGGAGGCCACCTCTATTGGAAAACCACTATTAATAAAATCCTTATAGCTAGTTTCTATTGGCCTACCCTCTTCCAAGACATCCACAAAATGGTAGTTTCCTATCATAACTGCCAAATATTTGATGGCAAAAGAAAATTGCTACCTTTACATCCTATATCTGTTGAAGCTCCTTTTCAACAATGGGGTCTTGATTTTATTGAAGAAATCCACCCTGCCTCCTCTGCCCATCATAAATGGATCCTTACTACAACTGACTATTTTGCAAAATGGATAGAGTCCATCCCTTCTAGGACATCCACAGACTCAGTAATTATCAAATTCCTTGAAAAAAATATTCTATCTAGATTTGGCTATCCTAGAAAAATTATTACGGATAATGCTACTGCCTTTAGATCCAAGAAAATGGTGGAATTTTGCCACAAATATCATATTACATTGGGACATTGTACAACTTACTACCCTCAAGGTAATGGGTTGGTTGAATCCTCAAAAAAGAGTTTAGTGAACATCATTAAAAATTTGTTGGAAGAAAACAAGAAATCATGGCATAGAAAACTAGTACATGCACTATGGGCAGACAAGCTAACAAATAAGAAATCAATTGATATGTCTCCCTATCAGCTGGTTTATGGAACAGATGTAGTCTTCCCTACAAGCTTGGGAGTGCCAATAATGAATCTCATTCAAGAGGTGCAGTTTGAAGAAAATGACATACAAAGAAGAATAAACCAGACTGTTCAGTTGCAGAAAACTAGAGAAGGAGTGTACAACAAGACATGGCTAGTACAATAAAATATCAAGAAATTTTTTGACAAGAGGACCAAGGCAAATGATTTCAGCATTGGAGACAAAGTGCTGAAGTGGGATTCAAGAAGAGAAGACAAAGGCAAGCATGGAAAATTTGACAATCTATGGAAAGGTCCATACATCATCCATTTTGCAAGAAGTAGTAATGCATTTTTCTTACAAGAAATGGATGGAACAGAACTGTTTGGAGGTCCTGTCAATGGCAGGATGCTCAAGCATTATTTCAGTTGAAGATCTCAGTTTAAATTTTTCTTCATTGTATGTCACATTTTCTAAACAAAAAATTCATAAAAATTGATACAAAAAGAAAGAAATAAAAGAAGAAAAGAGGGCAGATAAAAATAAAAGGTAAAACCCCATACCATAAAACAAATAATAAATCTGAAAGTGTGCAAGTCCAAATGCCACTACCTTTGAAAACAATTTTTGTTCAGTCATACATCCTAATCATGATTGAACAAATTTTGAATTTTTTTCTGATAAGTTATAAAATGATGATTTGCCAAACTATTTAAACCTATCTTGTCAGTTACTATATAGAAAAATACATTGGTTCCAAAGTCTAAAATCTGAAAACCAATTAGGGAAAAGAGGGGTGAATGATAAATGAAAGATTCAAGAACAAAACCCTCAGTTTAGTTTTACTTTTTGCAAAATAATATTGTGTGCAGCTTTTCCAAAATGCCACAATTCATGACAATCAAACTGCTTAATCTTGATTTAGTCACGCTTTAAATTTCATGTTGATAGTTAGTGAATAAAATTCTGTCAAACTATTTAATCTTGACAGATAATTAGATTAGGTAGAGAATAAAAGAGCTCACAAGTTTAATCTGAGCCTTTGGAAGTTATACGGTTAGATTTAGATAGTTTTCTTTTCAAAAGAAAAATGATGTCAAGGTTTTCAAGTCTAAATGCACCTCCAAAGTGAAGAAAAAATGTTAGACTAGGTAATGGGTAGGCAGAATTGATTTTTAGGAAGCATAATGTTTTAAATTCTGAAGATCACAGTTACAAAAGGTTGCAGCAGACCAACATTACAAAAATGGAAAAACAACCAAGTACATAAGGCACTAATCTACAAAATCCAAAGATCTGAACTCTAAGGTTCTTGACACCTCATAAAGGAGATGCGCTCCCCAGCTGGAGCAACTGTTATCCTCCTGTATTCTACAGTATCACTAGATGAATATGGATTTTCTACAATCTGCTGAAAATAAACATTCTCTGACTATCATTTTATTTTCAGAAATCTCACTACCTTCATTATTTTCCGTTTAAACCTATTTTCACTATCTCTAATTTTTCCCTCTCTCAAATACCCTCATGCTCTGAGAACCCATGTTTGACCTTGATCCCTCAGTTTTTTCCCTTTCCCCTACCTAAAACCCCACAAAACCCTCCTCTTCATCCATTTCCCCTTCTTCCATTAAAACAATGTAAAAACCCCTTTTTTACATTGTTTTAAACTAAAAAATTATTTTCATTAGTGTCCCACTCTTTAAATGAACTCTGTTTCTTTATAAAACCTGACCCTTATATGTTTAAAAACACTTCGTACTACCTTAACCCCCTACTCTCACATAACCTTGGCCCACTGTTTATTAAGCTCCTCTCCTTAAACTCCTTACCCCGAGCCCCACATTATTTAAACACCCCACGCTACATTTAAATAAACCTTCAGCTTCATTAAAATCCCCGGCCCTGCCTTCTTAACCTACCTGCCACCCCATTCAATCCCGACCACCGTCAGATCTCCACCCTCCAATCTAACGGCCCCAATACTCTGTCACAAACCTAAAAGCATGTCATTTAATCAACCCCGCACCTTGCGAAATAGGTGGTATGTGCCCTCATCCCTCCTGCCACGCGGCACTCCCTCTATGGTATCACATCCCCGTGACCAAACCCACCTCACCATTTTTGCCCCATGCGAAAACCGCTCACCTCTTTCCCTCTCACGGCAAAAACCATTGACCCCTTTCGAATGATTCAAAGCCTTGTGCTTTTGCGATAAATCTTGGTTCCCTAAATTAACTCCTGCAGCTCTTCTGAAGACCCGATAAGCCATATACAAACACATAAGGCCAAAAACCTCCATTTCCCGGACTCTTTCCCCTAGCACAGGTTTTAATTAACAATTGTTTTTAATGTGCAGGTAATTATACATGACAAAAATGCATATATTGAATCTCTAAGGTACAGAAATTGGTGAATTGAGGTTCTCTGGGTGACGATTTAGAAAGCCTTACTAATTTAAGGATTAGGAGTGTTGGATCAATCAAAGATAGCAAGTTTTCAATCAAATTACAGAGTTAAATACAAAGCACATATGACAAAAGGATAAAAGAGAGATTAAAGATAAAAGCAGATTAAAGGAGTGAAATAGAGAAAGCAGAGTTAAGAAAAAGGCAAATCCAAGTTTAAAGACTAATCAGATGATAAAATAACAAAGAGAACAAGGCCAGATGACTAAGGCACTCAGCCTTTACCACTTCAAATCACATTTGCCACCTATAGCCTCATTTTCACTTAAAATTAAAGCAACTACAATTAATAAAGTAATCAGAGATATTTTTAGCAGCTCAACAGTTATTGTAAAAATTAATGATAAAGCCAAATAGTCAAAAATATCCTAAAGTTAGCTCAACAGTTAAGTTAAAAGTTATTATTATGGTGATTCAGTCAATGATATTTTTCCTTGGGCCTTGCATGGTCTCAAAGGTCAAGATTACATTTACTCTGTAATAACTACAGCCTGAAACCCTAGATTAGGATCACCTCCTCATCTGCAGATAAATAATGCATGTATTGTTCATTATTCTTGTTGGTTGGTTAGTTGTTGGTTGTTGGGTTGATTGCTAGGCTGGATTTTGATCAGACTCTGAGTTGCAAAGTATTTTTTGCACTGGAGTATTGTAACTATTTTGGACATCAGTAATACAAGCACATTCACAGGATTCTTGGGCTATGTTAATGGTGATGTTATCTTTCTTTTTCAATGTTTCCCTTTTGTTTTCCATATTTTCCATCATTTCTCTGATAAAAGAATAGAAATTTTAGATTAAGATATGATGTCTTGGCACATTAATTATTTCTGCTTATTTCATCTTAATTTTTTCTTCTACAAGGTCTAATTAGAGAATTCAGGGGTGTCCTACTCTTTAGTTCCACCTAGCTTGTTGCCTTGAATTTTACTTAGTAGAGTCTGGCCAAAGGAAGGTTTTCCCTGCTCTTTGGTTTTTCTTGAAATGTTATTTTAAAGGCCTTCTTTGAAGTTTGATTAAAGAATTCAGGGGTGTCCTGCTATCTAGTATTGTTGGATTGTTATCCTAAGGTTTACTTAGTAGATTTTAGCTAAAGGAATTTATGGTTTGCCCTGCTCTTTAGTTCCTCTTAAACAATTATCTTAAAGGCTTTTCTTGTTGAAGTATGGTTAAAGGATTCTTAATTGCTCTTTAGTTTTACTAATTTCACAACTTGTCATCATTTCATATTTCATCTAATCTAAAAAGTTCCACTTGATATAGTTAACTTACCCTATGAAAACCCTTGCAGATTTGATGTACAATTAAATCCTTTTATGACTCCATAGCCCAATGGATTAATGCTTCTCACAATATTAAACCAAAACAATCACTCAATTAATCCATCAATCAATCAACCAAACAAAACAAATAGTCCTAGAACTTCATAACTAGTCTATAATTAGAAAACATAAGCATAAAGATACATCATTTTCATCACAAAACAAAGAGAGCCCTCTCTGAGTCCAGGAAGGTAGGTCCTTTGACTCCAAAGCAGTTTGATGTGGTTCCCTGTAGAGTTTTTATTGCCAATATTGCAAATCATGGGAAGCCAACATGGCTACATGTTAATTTCTTGAGAGTGGAAATAACCCTAGACACACTAGCCAATGACCAAATTTTTATTTGAAGACTCTCTGAAATGACAAAACGTTGACTTGACACCCTAAGAAAACCTTATAAGAGAATATTTCATCACTAGTGATAGGCTTAAAATAATGACACTAACATTGGCTCCAACTGGGGATGGAAACTCCTTGGAGGTGTCAAGAACACTGTAGACCAAGTAGCCTTACCATTGGGCATGGAGTCAAAAATTATAAAAAAAATTGAATACTGAAAACTTGACTCGATAAACTGACTCAAAACTGGACTGATGGAAATAAAAACTTACAAACTTATTGATGGAAGCATATCACCGAGACTTGAGGGATTCAAACCGTGATGACAACCACCTGCCTGCTGAAGACATATGTACAATCATGTGAAATTATACTTCTAGTGTAACCAATCCAACATATGGCTACTTACTTGAATTATGCTCTCACTTTCCTTAAGAAGGTAGAAAAAACAAAATATAGGCAACTCCGAGTGTTCAAAGAAAATGTCCTCATGATCCATAAATTCAAGAAAATGTATCATCCCTATTGGTTGCAAAAAGTAAATGTAAGGATCATGAATAACTTGAAATGTTACCTTGTCTCAAGATCCAGCAAAAATTCCAAGCACACCCTTCATTCTGATCTGAAAGAACACATGGTCATTGATCCATAGGAAGGAATAGGGAAGTATGACCTTCTGCTACCTGAGCGTTTGCTGTAAATTCCTGAAGCATGGGCAAATCTGACTCGATCTCTGACGTAATGTCTCTCTTAGACTTATACTCCTCAAATTCATAGTCTAAATCATCCTTGAACAGAAAAAATTATTCAATATTGTTAAACATGACAGCCTTATCTTCTTCATGAAAGACAATAGTCCTTGTTAGATGATCTCTTTGCAGGAAATCATCATCACAAATCAGCTTACTCACAACAACTTCCTATATAGTTTCATCATTCTCATTATTGTCATCATTTAAACTTAGATTTTCATTTTCAATAATGGAAGAAGTTTCACTAACACATTCCTGACTACGTGAACACTGCAAACCTACATTAGCTTGGGCTGTAACATGAATGTTCAGGATCCGATCTATTTCATCTTCAGACAGAGGAGAAAATTGAGTTTTATAGAAGTTAACATTGGCTTGATGATTTTCATTTTCAGGATCAAGAATAGGAATTTCTCTTTTTCGGTCCCAGGCCATTTCATCCAAGGAGGAATCTACTGATTCTTGTTGGGAGGAGAAATCCAAAAGGGCTTCTATGATTTCATAATCTAGACACTCTTCATCCCCATGCAAATTTTCAAGAAACCCAATGAAATTTTCAGAAATCTCACAACAACTATCAACCATCGATAAGGAAGAATTATAGCCTTGATACTCTTGAAAGAAAATAGAATGAAAATCCTTTAGAGAATATAAACTAGAAGATGGTAGACTCTCATACCATGATCTCGCTTTTTCCTCCAAGGTAGCCATAAACATCTTCATCAAAAAATCTTCAGGAAAATCAATATTTAGTCTGTGAATATGAAAACGAAATCTAACCAAATGCAAACTAGCATCTTCTCCATCCTGGCCTTTAAACTTTGGTAGCTCTGTTTGCCAATCTATACAAGGAAACGATTCAAAAAAACTAGAAATATGAGCTCGATTTATAGCAGCATACCTTCGAAAAGTTGAATCCATTTTGACAACAATGAGGTCACCAAGAGTTTCTTCAAACTACCAGTTCTTGAAAAGTGGAGTCGTCATGAAAATTCTGAACCGTTGGATTCTTTGACACTAGAGTCGTCAGGTGAAAGATGCATAGCCTTCTTGTGCCCGATCATTGTTCACCATCAGCAATTATATCTTATCATTTTCATTCTTTCCCAGGGAAGATCTATCACCTCGTTCCCTGGAAAAAGCGCCAAAATTTTAGCACTCCATCGGATCTCCAAAAGCTGAGAAGGAGACTGGCAAAGATAACCACAGACCACTTTGACCTAGTAGCTAGCCCTACTAGGCTGAGAGGGCTATCTCAATGAGATCACAGCCAAATTTAATGGATAATGGAGATTTTAGGCTAGGTATAGTAGGCTCTAGGTTTTGATTGATTTGGATTTTGGTGTTGGATGAAAATGGACCTTTAGAGCTAGGCTTTGAAACTCAGTTAGGGTTACAAGAGAAAAAATTGCAGGGGAATAAAGGGGCAAGGTAGGCAAGTTCAAATGACTAAATAAGTGTATGATTATGGTGTAGGATGAAAAGAGATATCAAGAACAAGCATATAAGTATGAATTCATTCCTTAAGAAGAAAATCTGCACAACATCATCATCTCATCAAAACATAGCATGCATTACTCATGAATCTTTCTTAAAGAACTGTAAAGAAAATGAGTGAGAGAAATAGATATGTAATGGAAAGAGAAATTATTCAATGGAGTGACTTACTGAAGAGAAACATATCCATACAAGCTCACCACATGAATCCATGAATTTAAGCTGCAACGTTTATCTGTATTCACTGTATTACTTTGCCAAAATGAAATACATTAGTTAACTGTCCAATGTTCCAACCCTTGGAAATGATTACAAAAATCCTTATATATCTACTGAGGTCTAAATCCTCCCTTGGAGGTCAAATTTACCAGCAAGAAATTCAAATACATGCATCTATCTGAAGTCAGCTACACCCTAGGGAGGTTGCAAAACAAATTCCTCCTTTTCCTAACCACTAGAGACATATCCTCAAAGAAATAAATGGAGGATAAGACACCTATTCAACCCCATTTTTACCATTTAAATTTACATTTTTACTTTTACATTCATCTACATTCATATTTTCACTTTTACAAAAGTCAAATTATGAATTGTCAAAAATTACATAGTGAAAATTCAATTAAAATCTCAGAAAACTGGAAAAAATGCAATGCCCTGTTGGAGGCCATTTTTAGGCACTTTCCTAAAGTAAAAATTGAAATCTGAGGGAAATTTAAACTAGCCCTGTCTTTATAGTTTCCATAACATCTTGAAATTTTGAAAATGACCCATGGGAAGACCTTTAAAAACTCATTCTCCCAAGACTCGTCAAAAAACGCAGCATGGCTGGGGAAAAGTACATTGTGAGATTGAAGACCACTTTTGGAGGCCTTCATGAACTCAAAATTGAGCTTAGGATAGCTCATTGGAAATATCTCTCTATCTAGTTATCATGTGACTCATCAACAAGGTCATTTGGATAGTCCATGACAGAGAAAATGCATTTTCCCAAGAGTACTCCAGAAGTATAGCAACTTCTCCTGTAGCAACTATATTTTGAGAATTTATCCCAAACACTACAAGGAAAAGACCCTCTAGTGGATGTTTTTGAGGAACCCCTTATAAAAATACCCTAGACATCCATTTCTAGCGGAGGTTCCTAGAGGACGATGGCAGGCGGAGGTTTTTGCGGATGTATTTCGCCCGATGCTCTTATCACCGTAAAATGTACCGGTGCAGTTAAAACATTGGCACACTGGACACCGTACGCTCCATACACACCGGCCCAGTGCGTTGTGTTTATGTTGCACACCGGGGCCTCATAAAAAACGTGCGAAAACTGAAACCACCCGGGTCGCCCTTAAACGCACCGGGTCGCCAACACACCGAGCCGTCCTGAAATCCCCATGCACCGGCAGAGGGTTAAATAAATAAAAAATAACGGCCAAAAAATTGCACACAGCATAGGCACACCGGAAACCGTGCACTCCATACACACCCGCCTGGTGCATTTAACTAAGGTACCACACTAGTGCGTGTCAAATCGTTAGCATTGGTGCCTGATAAAAAGCGTGCAGAAAAAAGAAATAGCTTGGGTTGGAGTGAAGGAAATGCACCGGGGTCCCCATAAATGTCGCACATCGAAAAAGGGTTAAATAAAAAAACATTATGTCCAAAAAACCGCACAAATCATTGGCTCATCAGACACTGTTCCCAGTGCGTCATATTACTGTAGAGCGCTGGTGCATGTCAAATCGTCAACACCGGTGCCTGATAAAAAGTGCGGGGAAAAGAAACAGCCCAGGGACGAATAACGGAAATGCACTAGGGTCCCCATAAACACCGTGCACTGGAAAAGGGTTAAATCAAAAAAAAATTACGACCAAAAAACCACAAAAATCATTGGCTCACCGGACACCATTCCCGGTGTGTCATATTACTATAGAGCACTGGTACGTGTCAACTCATCAGCACTGGTGCCTAATAAAAAGCATGTAGAAAATAAACAACTTAGGGCGGAATGACGGAAACACACAGGGGCCCCACAAATGCCGCACATCGGAAAAGGGTTAAATAAAATAAACATTAAGGCCAAAAAACCGCACAAATCATTGGCTCACTGAACACCATTCTCGGTGTGTCATATTAATGTAGAGCACCGGTACGTGTCAACTCGTCAGCACTGGTGCCTGATTAAAAGAACACGGGAAAGAAATAGCCTGGTGCAGAATAACAGAAATGCATCAGGGTCCCATTAAACGTCGTGCACCGGAAAAGGGTTAAATAAAGAAAACATTACGGCCAAAAAACTACACAAATCATTGGCTCACCGGACACCTTTCCCGATGGATCATATCACTGTACATCACCGGTGTGTTACGTATACGCCGCACCGGTCCTTCAAAAAAGTGCGCGAAAACAAGGACCGCCCCGGGCGTCATACTGAAAACGCACCGGTACGCTAATAAAATCTTGGCGCACCAGAACAGGGTTAAATAAAAGAAAAATTACGGCCAAAAAACCGTATTTTCACTTTTTTCAGTGTTACAGAGCCCTCAAGCACCGGTGCAAGTTATCCTTGTTTACATTGATTGCACGCACTGCTGCTGTGCATTGCCACCAATCGCCAGCTTGAATTTTATAAGACAGTGGACAAATTTTCTTTTGAAAATTCTATAGCCAATATGCCTCCTCGATGAGGAAATGTACAAGTATTTTTCATGTTTTTCCATAATTAAAACTTTTAGCGGATTAGAATTTTAAAAAACCTTAAAATTAACCATTAAAAAAAAAAAAAAATTTGTCATGCAGTGCGCTTGAGCCGTTCGGCTTGCACCGGTTGCCGGTGCTGCCTGTAAATTTACAGGATGCACTGCCACCGGTGCTAATGGTATCCGCACCATTTCCGAGGAAGTATTGCGAGGCGCACCGTGTTATTTTAAATAATTTTAAAAAGTGTGGTGCATTCATTTACCAGGCCGCACCATTGACAATGTGATATAGTGTCAACTCGGTGTGTTGATAGATATAACTACCCTGGGGCGTGTAATGTTGTCAGCGCCCCGCATACCAAAATTTGACATTATCAACGGTTCGGCCTGGTAAGCGGTGCTAAGGGTATCCGCATTGGTCTTGGGGCGGTACTAAAGGCACAACGTGTTATTTTAAATTTCTTTAAAAGGAGAGGTGCGGTTAGTTAACTGGACGCACCATTGACCTAGTTGAATAGTGGTGATGTGGTGCATTAACAGAAATAACCACCCCGGGGCGGCTATTTTTTCATCACACGGCTTACCCTATTTGGCTTGCATTAATGGTGTGGCCTATTAAAATACTGCACCGACGACTATGTACGGTGGCAGGAAAGCAGTGTGCTGACTTAGCTATATGCCCCAGAGCATATAGTGTAGTCAGCGCACCGCCCTCCTAACATTGCACGTAGTGAACGGTGTGCTAAAAAAATTTTCTGGAGCACCATCCCCGGTGTGCTGTATATTATTAGGTGCACCGTATCCGGTGCGCTCTGTTGAAGGTCACACTGGGACCAGTGCTTGACTGTGTTTTTGGCGCGCCGAATGTTGCTTTATTTATTTTTCAAAAAATATTTATATACGTATATTTCTAAATACATGTGTCATTTAATAAAAAAATTGTGTTTAATATGTCAATCATTCATAGACGTGAAAGGAGACAAGAGGGGTAACAAAAACAACAGTAGGTGGAATAGTATAACATGGTTCACCTGTGGGAGGCAAAAGAGAGGGAGAGAGATGCGTACCCTTGCCCTACTACAGCAGCAACGCAAGGGCACCTAAGGCAGGTAGGCCTCCTCAAGTTCTATGAGGAGGCTACTTCCCTAAATTCCCATAGTTTTTTTTTGAGACATCTTACCCAAAGGTGGAATTCCCAGCTACAGGCTTTCCGGGTTGGTATCAACCAGTGGTACACGCCCACTGAGGAGGATGTATATTTTATTACAGGGCTATCGAGGAGAGGGTGGATTTTTCCGCGTTCCCCGAGGTTCTAGCTGGCTGTGTGGTAGGGAGTCAGTTAGTTTACTCCCAGAGATACATTGAAGCAAATTTAGTATCTACTGCAGATTTTTAGGTCGCTGGAGGGTAGTTACATATTGGTGTGTTTGGTCATGAGGAGGCCCAATGTCTCTCACTTATCCTTTCGACCATTTTGCACAACACCAGTGACGGGCAACACATTAGTTGCTTGCTTTTATATTATGTTGATTCTTTACTATAGCAGCCATGACTTGTCAGGTGGTCTGCCATTTTTTTGCGGTAGTTCTATACAGCATTAGATATATGTCATGCTCATGCACAAGGGAGGGTTAACTTCCATTTTGCTTTAGAGATTTTTTGTTTATTTTTTAAGATGCTTCCAGAGACGAGGCCTAGTTTTCATCAGTAGCCTCGTAGGCCAATTGCTGAGGCACGTATGCACATGTGGGTGCAGATGATGCCCAAGAGGGAGGAGACTCTTTTTCTAGTGAGGATATCAGATGATGCACTGGAGTTGCTAGCCAGTGTTGATGAGCATCCCTTCATTATGGCCCCCTATCCTTATGCGGGGTTGGATTGGCGAGGGTGTGCCAACATCCTCTTCATAGCTGATGAGCCGCCAGATGATAAAGGTAATATTACTGTTTTATTTAAATTTATTATAACATGTTCTTTAACTTGTTTTTATTAAATTGTGTAATGAAATTGTCTAATTATTGTTGTGTACTTGTATATATTTTGCAGACATTGGCTCTTTTGATGGCAAGGAGATGCCGCCACCACCACCTGACCCAGATGTGCAGGATCCTGATGACGATGAGGGCATGCCAGATGCCAAGGATCATCAAGAGTCCGGTGTAGATCAAAGACTTGCTCCTGCTGGTGCACCGGTGCGCGGTCGACTTAGTGATGCTAGATACAGGATGGAGTTGGGTGACCAACTCATTGCATTGATTGTTGAGGTGGACATCAGGCCTGCTCATTACAGAGACATAGAGGCCGATGATAGGCTATTACGAATATGGAGAGGCATGTCGCGTGACATGTACAGCCTGATGCGACATGTCGTAGGAGCTATGATAGCTTTTACGTGACTAACGAGGACTATTGCACGTTACGATTGAGCCACAACACATGATGGATAGTCTGCGAGGTGCAGCGTACCATCATTTCATGATCGTTCACCTCGCGCCACGCCAGATGAGTATGATCAGCCTCCACTAGCATCTACCAGCAGTCATCATGGAGATGAGGCTGGGCCATCGGCCACTAGTATTGATATTGATGTTGTACTACCACCAACTGATCCATAACATCTATATTACAGTTGTATATTTTTAACATTATTCAGTTATATATATATATATATATATGGTCCATGTATTTTATGTTCATGTTGTAGTTGTACTTAATTTACATGTTGGTGATCATCATGATGTGTATGTTGTTAGATCATGTTAGATATGTTCATTCAATGTGCAACTTGCAGATAGATGTGTATGTGATAGCACGAATTATTTGACATGAGATGTATATTTGATGTTTGTGTTGTGATGATGTTAATATATAATGTTAATTGTGTTTTGTTAGATGATCATGATCACGATGATGTAGTTAGCGATTTGAATGTGTTTTTTAGTCAAATATGATGTTTGTACAATGGTTATCATGAACATGATGTTTATTAATTAATTTAATACCAAATGATCATGATATTGTAAAATTGTAATATTTGTAATTCTAATTGTATTTAAAATTCTAAAATTGTAATTGTAATGGTATATATGTAAATTTGTAAAATTTTAATTGTAATTGTAATTTTTAAATTTGTAAAATTGCAATTGTAATTGTAATTTTTTAATTTGTAAAATTGTAATTGTATATATTTAAAATTATAAAATTATAATTGTACGTGAAATTGTAAAATTGTAATTGTAATTGTAATTGTAATTGTAATTTTAATTGTATGTAAAATATTTGTAAAATTTTAATTTTATTAATGTGAAATGAATTTATTAGAATTTGTAAATTTTAAATAATTGTAAAATAATAAATCTAGAATAATATGATGTATTGTAACATAATAAAGTTTAGAAAACAATGCAAATAAATTCATGTACTTTAGAATTATCATTATTTTATTATGATCTTAGATACAAAAAAAAAAAAAATTATACAGTACGCCATTGTTTTTGAGATCAACATAATTGCAAATTATCAAGTGAATTTTTTATTTTAACATTAACACAATGCAAATTACCAATTAATTCAAAATAAATATTATATTAATATTTTGAAAAACCCATCTTAAAAAGTATAAATATTGATGAAATAACACAGGTACCATATCACTCTCGGTTCTCATGATCACCCTCATTATCTTCTAGCTCGCATGGAATGATAACACTATTGTTCTCAAAAATATGTTTTGATCTAGGGTCATGTGTTAATACGAACCACCAATCCCTATCCAACACATCTGGGTAAAAAATCACCTAGTTGCAATGTTTAGGGAAAACATAGGGCTCCTTAGCTTCATCCCACATCTTTCTAGAGTTGATACATATCAGCCTATTGTCGCGATCTTCCTTTACATTATTCCGATCAAATGTGTCCCACCACTTGCACCTAAAAATAACACATTGGAAAGAAGAAAAATCCACTTCAATGATCTCTTGTATCTTTCCGACATAACCATACTAGGTTTTGATCACGATGGCTAGATCGACTAGATTGATCGAACTCGACTTCCACTCTACAGTCTTGTGTGATGTTTCCAACATCAGTATTTTCTGTGAGAAAATGGTGTCCATATGCCCACATAGATGGGAACAAATGCACCTATTGTAAAAAAGTTTAAAAAAATCATAGTGTCATGTGTCTTATAAATAATAATCCAACAGTTAAATTATGAAATGTAGATGTCTTAATATAAGTGTCAAATTTACATATAAATTAAAAATATTATTACTGAGTTGCTGCACCCAATCCCTACGTTTAGTGCATCCTCTTCAACAGGCAGGTAACGACCGGTAGCACTGTATTTCTCTCTGAATTGGTCAGCAACCCAACTGTTGAGGCATATTTTTGGCATATTTTCTTTTAAATGATCAGGATAAGGCACACTTATACCATTCAACCATCTGAATTCTTTCCTCTCACTATCCCTTTTCATCCTATTTTGTTTGTACAATGCGACCCACGGTTGTGTCGCTTCAGAATTGCAAAGAACGAATTTATTGATTGCTTCAATTTCTGCATTCACTGATGAAATCAAACCAACATTATATAGTACTTAGAGATCAAAATATACATTATATTGAAGTTTGACATGAATATTAATTACTTTTTGTAAATTTCAAAAATTATAAGTCACTTACTCTTTATCAAGCGCTTTTTTCCACTCGTTTGGAGCAACTCTCCTTCTCTTTTGTCTTCATCCATTTCATCGTCCCAAATCACCGCACCTGGTCTGTTGTCAATCTGCTTGATGTACTCACTAGCATAATAGAAAGACTCATACGATACATACCCCTTTGCCATAGACCCCTCGGGTTTTTCCCTTTGTCAAACAAAACCCTTCAATTTCTTCATGTACCTCTCTAAGAAGAACATCCAACGACAAGAAACAACCCCAAATAATTCAACCTCAT
The DNA here is from genome assembly GCA_034641835.2 of Pinus albicaulis. Lineage (NCBI taxonomy): Eukaryota > Viridiplantae > Streptophyta > Pinopsida > Pinales > Pinaceae > Pinus > Pinus albicaulis. The sequence continues at coordinate 1,241,511,747 of CM076584.1, forward strand.
CTACCAAGTGGATTAGAAGATGATCCTGTAAGTCCATGAAACTCATCAGCAGTTCCTTCTCAAACATACAAACAATCTCAACTATCTCTTGACGCCACCATGGAATGCTAGCTACATAAATGTCCTTTGACGTGATCCAACGTACAAATGCAGATAATTTAGATATCGCACGTCCTAGGTCTTGAGGGAATTCATGTTTCACACACCCACGCATGAACAAAGGATAATGACACTACAAAGTTATAAACACTTGCAATAATATACAAAATTAGTTATGTTTTATGATCCCCACATGGGATAAAATTTATTAATATAACAAATAATAAAATCATGCTTTTGACATTATACATACTCTTAGAAGATTGAAATGGTCATGCGATTTCAACCCTGACAAATGGTCATCCATGGTGAAGCAGCACCATAGTGAAGACCCGTATGAAGTTGGCACCCTCACATCCATTATAACTTCCTTTGCCAAAGATATATCATATTTTTTAAAAATCCATGGGACATCACCTTTTTTTTGAAAAACCATGAATTAGAGGGACCAGCGCCTGCCTCTGATCCTATACTTTCTAATCGTCTTGGCCAATGTTTCTTTTTAGTTTTTGAAGTAATAAGATCTTTCCTAACAGCCAATGTGTCACTTTGTTTCGATGATATGTGCCTCCATAAAGAAGATGAAACATTTTTAAATATATGCATGGGATCTAATAAATGGGCAATCTTAAGATGCTCCCAATATGGGAGGTCATAAAAGATAGATTTCCTTTTCATCCCAATGGGAAATTTCTCAACATAGGTGTCGAAGAAATCTGGATCATCGAACATAGGCTCCCCATTTGAATCAAACATTTATATGAACTCCTTCTCCTTCTCTCTCTCATATTCTCTAAGCCATTCAGCTGGTGTCATTCTTGGAGGCCTTTGGGTTCTCTCTCGTTTACCATTTAAAGCAGATGCTGCACTTCTATAAGGGTGTTCTTCTAGTAGGAATACCCTGGAGCAATCATGCAGTGGCTTTCGTAGGTCCTTGGACCATCTAGATTTCAGAGAAGGTCCACAAAATTTACATCCAAAATACCCTTTTGTTACAAGACCTGCGAGATTATATTTGTATACATTAATTAATATGCATGGCACATTAAAGAATATCATGAAGATCAAAAAAAATATTACAACAAATTAAATAACTAATATTTGAAATAATATTGTTACATATATAAACAAATCCATAAATTAAACATGTAATTTACCAGAGCAAACTCCTAAGCCTGGATAATCATGTGTCGTGTAAGGACATATGCCATACAATGTAAAACTCCTCTCTGCTGCGATGGGTCTTGATACATCGTATACATTTATCCCATCCCATAATTCCTTCAATTCAGCTACCAGTGGTTGTAAGTAGACATCCATATTCTTTACTTGTCTTCTACCAGGGACTATGAGAGCCAACATAAGATGTTCATTCTTCATGGACAACCATGGGGGGATATTGTTATTGATCATTACTACAGGCCAAACAGAATAGTTGGTGTTCTGGAGGGAATATGGTTTGACACCATCCATGGCTATGCTGAGTCGTAGACTTTGTACTTCATCCTTGAATTTTTCGGGCCATGTATCCTCTATATGCTTCATGGCTACTGAATCAATTGGGATTCACATAACTCCCAAATCACTTCTGTGTGAAGCATGCCATCCCTGTAACATAGCTAATTCTTTGCAACGAAAGAGCCTTTGAATCCTTGGGATTATAGACATGTGCCTCAATATCTTAAAAGGAGGACCAATACGTGATTTAACCTTCTTTTTTATTTATCATACCTGTCATGCCCACATTTTAGACACATCTCTTTGTCTACATATTCTCCTCTATATAGAATACAATCATTTGGACATGCATGATATGATATGTACTCAACACCGAACATTTTTAACAATTTCTTTGCCTCTTCGCAGCTACCGGGCAAGACATTATCACTCGGAAGAACCTTATCTTTGAATAACCTGTAGTTGGTGATCATGGAAAAATATATTAATAAATTTACATTAATGTCGATATAATTATTAACGTTCATAAAATATAACACTTGCAATGTTCATTGCAGTGTACTGATTATATATCAAATTTATATAAGGGAAGTACTTTATGGTAACTTACCTCAAAAGTTCCAAGAAACATGCATTAGAAAAGCCAAAATTTGCTTTCAATTTGTATAGTAACATCATTTTCCCCAACTGGGTAGACATTGACTGACCGCCAGGTCCAAAGAGAGGGGTGGTGGAAGCAAATTTAAGGCTTTCGAAAAAGGTGTCAGCAATATGAGCATCATCCCCTAGCTAATCATCATTTTGGAATGCATCTAACAACATTGTCTCCATGGCAATCGTATCCCTTAAGTAATCATCCATACCAACCTCTATTTGATTGCCTCAATTTCCAGCTTGTGAAGAACTACTATTGGTGTAGTCATTCCTAATTGGTGAATCTGGACGTAGCGGGAATTGAATTGGTGGTTGATTCAATCATTCTTGGTATCGTTCCTCTCCGATTTTTTCTCTTAATTCAGTCTTATCTCAATTTTACGTTATCGTGGGGTGCAACGGAAGATGGTAGGTAGGTTGTTCATCATCACTAGAATCCTAATAATTAAAAAATAATAATTTGAACCTGATTAGTACAAAATATATGATATCAATTAGTAACCATGTTTTTTTTTTTTTTTTCTGAATCAGTCTACTTCTATATTGATACAAAAAGATTATAGAGAGGCTGAGGCCTCAGGATAGCTAGCCCAAAGATGCGACATTCTTACCATGGAAAATTTTAGGGGCTAATATTCGCAGGTGGGCTAATTTTCCATGGTTTTTCCAAAAAAAAGATTCGTCAATTTCCATTTTTTTATAAAAATGATTCGCCCAAATTTTATAATATAAAATTATTTTACCTTAAAAATCGCCAACATTATACATACAATATATATAGTATCATTATAAATTGAATAATTTTTCAAATACATCAATAAACATTTATAGTTTTCATATTAGTGACTAGTGAGATTTGCCAATTTTTTAAACTTCAAAATAATTTTCCATCCTTAAAATTTTCCCTAATTCTTACATTATAGTGCTGAACATTGACAGAAAAAAACAACTGTTTACTGGCTGATGATACATTTGTAACCAAGAGCGTGTCCGTCTCTATAAACAACTGATACTTATGTCTGAATTGATAACTGGAGTATAGGACTTTATTCGTCAGACTAGACAAAAACAAGCGCTTCCCATGGCAAAAAACACAAACAGACACATTGTAGCGCTGGAGCATTGTCCTAGGGACAGTAACATGGATAACATTGCGCCGCCCACATAGGGGAAACCGGCGATAAGGCGAAAGAGAGAGCATTTGAACTTGAAAACGATACCCCTGCAAAAAACTGTGAAGAAGAAGGAGAATGAGCACCTTCTTGTTACCTGAATTCAAAAACCAGCGAGCATTAACCTGTTTAAGCATCATTGGTGGGAGAGGGCACTTCTTCCATGACTGGACACACATACGGATCGGGAGCATCTTCAACTGGAGGAGGGCATGCCTTGCCCGAGAAATCACCACCTGACGGAGCGCTAGGCCCAGCCTGCTGGAGCTCGTGTTGTGAAGCCAATGCACCCTGAACATTATGCATATTAACCCCACGGGGGCAAAACAGAATTTCGTCCTCAGATGCCGGAGTAATTTCAGAGGGGACCGTAACCTGAGCAATCAGATTATTTCTTAGCTTTATGGTAACAGAGGCTAGGAAATTTTGATTGTTGAGTGAGCAAGGGTAGTGAAAACGGGCAATGTGGAAATGAGCGTTGGAGGAGAGATGGAATTGCACCGCAAAGGTGGAAGGACCACGACCACGACCACGACCCCGGCCACTCCTGGGAGCTACAACACGGCCAGCACTGGAATCATAGGATTCAGACGAAGAAGCAGAAGAGGGAAACGAAGGCAGCCGAATGACTTGCCCACGAGAGGAGCCATGTCTGCTAGTCATTTGAGGACGCAGGCGAGGCATTTTGAGCTGAGCAAGGAGGGCTGGGTGAAAAGCCGAAAGGGGACTGGTGAACGAATGCAGAGGATTCCTGAAGACAACAGAGGCGGAGCTGCTATGATTGCAATAAGGTCCAAAGGAGATGTGAATACCAGTCGAAAGCTTGATGCAGCAGCTCAGAGAACAACGCTTCCCTGTGCTAGTGCGCAAGAAGGGCTCAACGTCAACCTGAGAGCAACAGGATCGCAGAGGAGAAACACGAAGAATAGACAGAATAGGCGCCATGACAGTGGGAGGTTCGAGAAAACGAGGTGAGGTTGGCTGCATTAAAGCAGCATTAACGATTGTAGCCGGCATTATTAACTCCTGCCTTGAGCGAGGATGGATGGCAGTGGAGGTATACCATGTGCCTATCCACCACACCGTCAGCAGATCATACGTCTCCAAGTACACCCGCATCCGGGAAATTAATAACCATGTTGAGAATATTGCATGATTATAAATTGGTTTGACATTGAAATAATTACATATTAATCAATATATATACCAAAAAATTATAATTATAATTACCATCATTGTCCCGGGATTGTGGCTAGAAGATGCAATATTGTTACAATTGGCAGCATGAAGCGGCTGTCCATTTTCGTCTACCAAATGTGCCTTGCGGTATGCAGATCCTAATAAGAACTTCTGATGTTTTGGAGTAGTTTCAATATTTTTTTTGCATCTGAACTGGATGTTGAATCTGCATGAACCTGCAAATTTTTATACATTATAAATTTAATTAAGTTGTGCATGATTGACTGCATGGATAGAAAACATAAATTCAATTAGATAGTGAAAAAATAAAACAAATCTAAAGTAAATATTACGTCTCCAGATGGATAGGGAGAACTTTGCGATGGACTTTGAGAAATATTATGGAACAAGCTGGATTTTGAAGAATTTTCCATTTCATATAATATATGATATTTTCAGCTACCTACATTTGAGCAAAAAAACAATAAGTTTTGGTGCACAAACCTAAATGTAACTTCGATGCGTAATGTACAGATAACCACATTGGTGCATTTTTGGTATTGGGCACCGGTGCTAATTTATAAACAGATGCACTGGTGTGGTTAGATTAAAGGACGCACCGGTAAATGAATAACTGCAAATAAAAAAAGCGCAACCCTATTTTCTTTAAGTGAAAAAAAAAGCGGTAAATTGAAAAATGAGCGGAAAAATATTTTCGAAAATCTAATTTCATAAAACATTTATTTAAATACTAAATACTTTTCATTATTTCACTATTTTTGCAAAAAAATTCAGCCAGATATTTGCAGGATACATACCTGGAGCAAATAGAGCACGAGAGCACTGTGGAGCAGGGAAATACATTTGAACAGAAGTATTCAAACAATCAGAATTCCAAACCTCTGGTTATTCAAACCTTGTACCATTGAATTTCAAATGATGTGAGTAAAGTTTATTGTTTTTTTTGTACTTTTTCTGCAGTATAAGAAAAATCAAAGGTCTATTGTTTTTTTTTTTTTTTTTTCTGTAGTTTTTTTTATGAAGTAAAATAAAAAAATCAAATTTTATTGTTTTTTTTACTTTTTCTGTAGTTTTTTTATCTTTTCTGCAGTTTTTGGAAACAAAATAATAAAAAAATCCATTTTTAGAAACAAAAACCCTAGATTCTTTTTGTTTCTGCCCTTTCTTCTCCCTCTTTCTGTAATTTCAGAATTAGGGCTTTTCAATTTAGATTTATAGGGTTTGTATAGTCATAATACGTCCAACCCACAGGACGACTTACATAGTCGAATCCCAATACATGTTGGCCCTTGCGTTAATCTAAAAAAAACATATTTTCTTTCGTCGATGCACCCTGCGTAACAGAGCACACCGGTGCACTCTATTATACTAGCGCACCGCGAAAGTACAGTGAAAAAAATAAAAAATAAAATATGTTTTTATCAGTATGCCATATGTAAAATATCTCATCGGTGCACTATTTCATTATGGCGCATCGCAAACGTGTTGTTTTGCAAAAAAAAAAACATTTTAGAAACAAACCCTACATTCTTTTTGTTTATGCCATTTCTTCTCCCTCTTTCTATGATTTCAGTGCTTTCCAATTTATATTTATAGGGTTTCTATTGCTAAATATAAGCCTAAAACATCCAACCCATAGGACGAACTACATAGTCAAATCCCAATCCATGTCGACCCTTGCGTAAATTTAAAAAAAAAAGAATGATTTTTTTTATCGGTGTGCCCTGTGTACCTGACCACACCAGTGCGTTGCATTATCCCAGCGCACCGCGCATTTACTATGATAAAAAATTAGAAAACAAAATATTTTTTCTCAGTGCACCATTTTTAAAATATGCATCTGGTGCGCTATTTCATTATGCCGCAACGCGAACGTTCTGTTTCGAAAAAAATTAAAAATAAAACTTTCAAAAAATACAAACCTTACATTATTTTTGTTTTCTCCCTTTCTTCTCCCTCTTTCTGTGATTTCAAAATTAGGGCTTTTTAATTTATATTTATATGGTTTGTATTTCTAAATATAGACCTAAGACATCCAACCGACGGGACGATTAGCATAGTCGGATCTCAATCCATGTGGGCCCTTGGATGAATTTTAAAAAATAACAGTTTTTTTACCGGTGCACCTGGTGTAACATAGAGCACCGGTTCTTTGTATTGTACAAGCGCACTGCATAAGTGAAGTGATAAAAAATTAATAAACAATTTTTTTTATCGGTGCGCCGTATGTAATGTATGGCACCAGTTTATGCTACAAAAACTAACACTGGATGATTTTTATTATTTTATCATGGTTAATCGGTTCAGTGATTGACATGTAACGCACCGGCGCTCCTTGTTGACATAGAGCATCGTACGGTCTATTATACTGTTTGTGCGGTGCGTTTGGAAGACAGACTTGCACCGGTGTCAGTGCGTACACCATGAAAGGCGCACCGGTTTCTTGAGATTTTTTTTTAATTTGAAAAGTTGACAATTTATTTATAAATATATTAATGAATGATATGGTACAGATTTGAGATTGATAAAGAAATTACTGACAAGAGATCAAGTAACAGAAATACTGATAACACATCAAGAAAAGCAAAAAAAGCAACTTCTTTGTAAATTCTTTACAAAAAATATTAATTTTGAACTATATGTATGTTTCACTAATATGTATTGTTTACTATGTATCATGCAGAGCCACAAAATGACGAAGCTCGATAAGATTAGTTCTTATCTAGGACCAGAAGAGCGTAAAAGCTTGATGGAAAAATTACAAGAGGATGAATCAGGTGAATGAAAAAATACTATCGATCCAATATGAGTTTATTTTTTTAGTTTTCATTAATAATATAGTTAAAATTATTAGATAACATGTGTGAAACAGTCTATTAATTCACATTTGTTTAATGTTCTACAGGGACCAAAAACTTAGAAAAGGAACGTTGTTCTAAGAAAAGAAAAAAAATAGACCATGCAAATGAAAATAAATTGCTCCTTAACTCATCGGGAGTAGTGCTGGAGGTTAACGAAAGGGGGTAAAACTTTTACAAAATTTTGAGGGATCTACTGGAACAAATGTATAGACGTTCTTTCCACTTACAATACAAAAACCAATCCAATGATTCCAAGAACCAAATTTTATCTAAACTACATGAAGAGTGTCTAGAGAATTGGTCAATGAGACATGTGAGACTTTTAATAGCAAAAACGTACAACAACAAAAAAGAAGGAATGAAAAAGTAATATTCCTTTAGATGTTTGTCTAGAATTATTTATAAATATCACTTTTGTTATACTTACTTTTCATATTATATCAATATAAAAATTAAATAGTTTATTGTCATGTTACATTTTCAGGAATATTATGAAAATCTCAAAAGATGAACGAGCTGATATCAGAAATATGCCAATAGGAATGTCCAAAAATGTGTACAAGGAGATGGTCAAAGAAATTGACAAAATTGCATCGCGGGAGGAGCCATCTCAACAACAACGTGCTTCAAATGTAATATGTAATCATTGAATTTTTTGATCATTAGGTACAATAAATAAAAAATTTAGCATTAAATATTAATTTTCAAGTATTTTCTTGCAGAAAAGAAAAGAAAATGGAACCCATTCAACACATAAAATAGGACGACAAGGAAGAAAAGGATTGATATATAAGTTTGTGAGTAATTGTTACTTCCTTATAACAACTTAACTAGATGTCTTTTTTGTATTTTTTAGGTTGTTTTACAAAAATCATCATTGAATGTCTTCAAACAGGTGCTAACATACAAAGAAGAACCATCAGAGGAATTGATTGAAATTGGGTTAAATATGGGTTGTGAGTATATGTTGGCATATCATAACTTAATTGTGGAATTTGTAATAATTTATCAATCTTGTTTTACTTAGCTCCATCTATAATTAATAGAAAAAATAAATCTTTTATATTAAATATATGATTTGTTATGGGGTATAAAACTTGCAGGAAACAAAGTATGACACTGCGCCAATAGATCAAATCTTGAAATATGGCATGTTACATGGTTTTGAATGAATGTGTACAATTTATGAGTCAATTGTTGCATTGGTATGTCATTTCTTTTCGATTTACATTGATGTATATTATTTAATATTGCAATTTTCATTATTCCCACCAATGTATATACACTCATTATAGTTTATTTTTATGTTTGTAGATGGAAGGTGAAGAAGAAGAAAACAATCAACACCATGAACAAAAAATTCCTAAAAATAACCCAAGTCCTGGAAGTATCTCTAGCAGTGACAGCAGTTCAAGCGAAGAATGATGATCACTATGTTTGGATATCAAAGCAAGGCGTTGTATTTTTTGAAAAATGTCTGTGAAATCAGACATTTTATTTAATGTAATGGACATAGTATCCCAATTGAAAGATAAAGGGATACCAATAACTGTCCCATTTTGTATGAAAAAGAATGTCTTATATATATATATATATAAAATAAAAAATGTTTTAATTTATTCTATTGCATTCTCTATTGTCGTTATTGTGTTCTCCATTGTCATTCTCAAATGCACTAATAAAAATTTAATTCATATGAATATTGTTATAAGATATATATGTGTCGACTTTTGATGAATAATGAATTTTAAAAAACCACAATAATTATGATATGATATAACAAATTAATCCAAACATCACATTCAAATGCATTAATAAAAAATTAATTAATATGAATATTGTTATAAGATGTGTTGACTTTTGATGAATAATGAATTTAAAACAATCACAATAATTGCATTGTCACAACTCGATGTTTCTAAAAATTACAAAATGAAAACCGGTGCGTGTATTCTTATACCGGTGCGCTTGTATTCTTAAGCACAAAGGTGTGTTTTTACGACCTATGGGCACCACACAAATACCAAAACCAATTAAAAATATCGATGCATTTGTGCGGTATGGCGCTCCGGTGTGTTTATGTCTATATACGCACCGGTGCCATTTTACGACCTATGAGCACCGCACGGATACCGATACCAATTATAAATCTCGGTGCGTTTGTGTGACACTACACACCGGGGCGTTTTTGTGTCTATATGCATCAGTGCATTTGGAAAACCTATAAGCACTGCATGAATACCGATGCCAATTATAAATCTCGGTGTGTTTGTGTGATAGTGCCCACTGGGGAATTTATGTCTCTATAAGCACTAGTGCATTTTTACGACCTATGGGCACCGCACAAATACTGATACAAATTATAAATCTTGGTGCCTTTCTGTGATATTGCGCACTGGTGCATTTCTATATGTCTACGCACTGGTACATTGATACGGCCTATGGGCACCGCTCAAATCCCAAGACCAATTAGAACGGCCCCGTGCGTTGTATCTCCAACACTACGCTCGGTGCAGTTTTATACCTTAACAGCCCGGTGCAGTTTCCTTCGACCATCCCGATGTGCCTTATATATGTACACATCGTTGCGTTCAAGCCAGAGTAGTCCACCGATAAAAAACATCTGTAATAACCTCCGGTCGCATATTTTTTTTAGTTGTGTTGAATTTCCATTAAAAGCTTTGCCAAAACCTCTGTAACCATAAACGGATGTGGTAGCATATGTTTTTTTGACAATTTTGGCCAATTTTATAACACTAAAAACCTCCTTTATAACCTCCGCTAGAGGGTCTTTTCCTTGTAGTGAAATCATAACACCTGTGTATAAACTAAAGGAGGCTTTTGTTCCTTGTTCTATTATTTACAAAAACCTCTTTCAATTTTTTCAAATTCATCTCCATTTTGTCATAATAATTGTTCCTATGTGCAGCAAATGACCTAATGAGTTTGTGAGGCATTGATCTTTTTGATGTTAGATGGCTCAAATCTTGAGGAATGTCCTCCATTATTTTATTTCTTCTTAGTTTTTGTGAATCATAGCATACTATCTGTCCCTCATACATAATAACTCAACCAAGTCCTATTTTGTGAGCATATGTACATACTACAAACTCCTTATCTATATCTGCAATCTTTAACACTGGAGCATGTGTCAACAACTACTTAAGATGCTCAAAACTGGCCTCACACTTCCCTATCCATTTAAACTTCTTACCTTTCTTATGCAATGATGTAATAGGATAATTAATCTATGAGAAGTTCTTGATTAACCTCCTGTAATAACCTACCAATCCCATGAATTATCTCACCTCATCTACATTATTAGGAGCTGCCCATTCCATGATGTTGGCAATATGATGCAATGTGTTGTCCTTTATGGAAACCTACTTGATGAAGTTGTCCTTGATGGAAATTGACTTGATGAGTTGTCTTTGATAGCAACCTATTTGTTAATGATGTATCTACAGATCAGTTCAGAAGTAGCAGAAGAAAGAAATTCCAATAAGTGCCAGAGTAATGATGAATAAGACATGTCACAAAGCATACGCGGGTTTGTAAAGGCAAAGTAGCATATGTACGCGTAAAAGTACGTACCAAGTAGCGTATGCCTATTTGCGCTCTAAAATTATAAAACCAAGGGACATGAACATGGTATTGGCGCACAGTATTGAGCACTGGATTGTCAATTTGATCTCGTCCAGGAATACCATCAGCGGTTGAGTGGTTTTGAATTATGGTATTGATAAAGGCCAAATCTATATAAGGAGAAGAAGATCATAGTGCAAGTGGGTGCATAGGTCTGGGTTTTAATGAATAATTCACTCTGAAGTATATCTACATGGAATGGGTAACAATTTATTGATTGATATGAATTAAAATGCACCTATGAAGAAAATGATGAAGAGGGATCTCTAGATCTGAAATGACTATATATTTTCTAGATCTTTTTATGGAATGTTTAGATCTATGATTTGGCGAATCTTTTCTGAAGTAAAGGGTGAGATCTAAGTTGTTTATCTGATCTGAAGAGCTACACAGTCCTGAAAAGTTACAGATCTATACACAGGTTCGTTTCAGAAAAAGCGCATATATACGCAGGTTCGTTTCAGCAAAAGCACGTATGAAATCAAAGGTCAGTTTTGAAATAGTTGCAGATCTATACGTAGGTTTGTATCTATGAAAGCGCGTATATACACATGTTCAGTGAAGTAAAATCACATATGGAATCAAGGGTTTTGCTGAAGTATGTGGAATGAAATGTCTGATCTGTTTTGCTATTTTATTGCTATCTGTCAATGATGTATTCATACAGATCTAGGTTGTTTGAATGTTGATTATGCTATTGATTATGTTGATTAAAGATCAAGTTGTTGGTTGATTGGTTGATGATTCAATGAATGAATTGATGGGGTTATAAGTTTCAGTTTGATGTATGTTGAGCTTAAATATGTGAGTGGGTCCTACTCCGGTAACCGATGAAAAGTGGCCTACAAGGCATGTTGTGTAGTTGATGGATCTAGTATGAAAAATTGATAAAATGTGGTCCATGATGGTGTCAGAGGGCTCAAGCCCCTTCATATGAGGGGGCAGTAGCCCTCTTCCGCAGTAGTCGGCAAATGAGAGTGGGGGGTGGTAGCTTCTCTGTGAGGCCGGTAAATGAGCAGGGTAGTAGCTCCCTTCCAGGAGAGGCTGGTAAACGAGAGCAGGGGGTAGTAGCTCCCTTCCAGGAGAGGTTGGTAAATGAGATCAGGGGGTTGGAGCTCCCTTCCAGTAGTGGCCGGAGAATGAGAGAAGGTTGCAGCCTTCTGCAGGTGAGTGCCTGCGTGCTGGTATGAGTCTGCGCCAGTACAAAATTGTAAGAAGTTTTCTTTATAATAAATATTGAAGACAAAGACGACAACAGTGGTGGTTTTCTCCCAAATTGGGTTTCCACCTTAAATACTGGTGTTCATGTGTGTTTTTTATGTGTGATGGTTTACTCTATTATTATTGTACATGCTTACTAATTACTAAACATCTGATGAATGAATGATGCAATGATCTAAGTAAAGAATTAATTGCATAATAAGATCTCTAGACATACACAAGTTTTATTAAGGATATCCACGTGTATACGTGAGTTGGGTTCAGTAAAGTAGTGTATGGTTTTAAGAGAAAGAAAAAAGTAAAAACTTTTCAGTCAGCTCTAAATACTGATTCAACCCCCCCCTCTTAGTATTTTTCCCAACAATTGGTATCAGAGCAGGTTCTTCTGTAGAATCTTGATCGCTTGAAGGAGATCCGTTGCAATGGGAAGTCATGAAGGAGTATTTTATATAAGGCCACCTCTATTCAATGGAAGTAATCTGTTATTTTGGAAGATACAAACAAAAGCATATTTGCAAAGTCTTGGTGCAGATGTATGGGGAATCATGGAAGGAGGTTATCAGTTGTTGGCAATATGATGCAATGTGTTGTCCTTGATGGCAACCTACTTGATGAAGTTGTCCTTGATGGAAACCTACTTGATGAGTTGCATTTTGATAGCAACCTATTTGTTAAAGATGTAAAAATGATGTATCTACAGAGAAATTCAGAAGTAGCAGAAAAAGGAATTTGAATAAGTGCCAGAGTAATGATGAATAAGACATGTCACAAAGCATATGCGGGCTTGTAAAGGAAAAGTAGCGTATATACGCGTAAAGGTACGTACCAAGTAGCGTATGCCTATTTGCGCTCTAAATTTATAAAACCAGGGGGCATTACCATGGTATTGACCCACAGTATTGAGCGCTGGATTATCTATTTGATCCCATCCAGGAATACCATCAACAGTTAAATGGTTTTGACTCATGGTATTGATAAAGGCTAAAAATATATAAGGAGAAGAGGATCATAGTGCAAGGTGTGCATGAGTAAGGGTTGTTGATGAATAAATTTCTCTAAGGAATATCTGCATGGATGAACTATTTTCTTAATTGATAGATCTGAATCTATGATGCACCCATGGATTTGATGATGGTTCAAGATCTCTAGATCTGATGATGATGAATCTCTAGAATGACCTACTAAAGGAATGATGAAGAACTGGCGCAATTCTACTGAAGAAAATGAATAAATCTGGGTAAGTCTTATAGATCTGGTCTGTTTTGCAAAATTTATTTTTCACAGATCTATACGCTAGTTGGTTTCAACAAAAGTGCATATATACGCGGGTTCTCTTCATGAAAAGCGCGTATGGCAGTTAGGTTTTTCTGAAGAATAATATACACAGAAGTATACGCAGGTTGGTGTGCAGAAAAGTGCATATGTACGCGGCTTCAGTGAATCAAAGTAGTGTATGCTATTTGAATCAATGTCTGTTTAGGGTTGAGTTTGTATCTGCATATCTATTATGAAGTCTGGGTATTGAATGAATGCTTCACTCTGAAGTATATCTGCATGGAATGGATTACAGTTTATTGATAGATCCGAATTAATAATGCACCTATGAATAAAAAGATGGATCAGGATCTATAGACCTGAAATGACTATGTATTTTCTAGGTATGTTTATGGAAAGTTTAGATCTATGATCGGATGAATGTTTTCTGAAGTGAAGGGAAAAATCTGAGCTGTTTATCTGGTCTGAAGAGTTGCGTAGCTGTGCAATGTTTGCAGATCTACACGCGGGTTCGTCACAGCGAAAGCACATATACATGATGGTTAGGTTCAGCAAAAGCGCGTATAGAATGTAAGGTCAGTCCTTAGATAGTTGCAGATATATACGCAGGTTTGTCTCTGTGAAAGTGCGTATATATGCAGGTTCAGTGAAGTAAAAGCGCGTATGGAATCTAGGGTTTTGCTGAAGTGTGAAGAAGGAAATCTCTGATCTGTTTTGCTATTCTACTGTTGTCTATCAATGATGTCTTCATAGAGATCTAGGTTTTTTGAATACTGATTATGCTGCTAGTTGATTATGATTAAAGATTAGTTATTGGTTGATTGGTTGATGATTCAATGAATGAATTGAATGGGTTATAAGTTTCGGTTTTTTGAGCTTAAATGTGTGGAGTGGGTCCAGTCTAAAAATCTGATGAAAATAGGCCTACAAGGTGTGTTGTGTGGAAGCTATTGGATCCAGTATGAAAATTGATGAAACGTGGTCCATGGTGGTGCTGAGGGTCGAGGCCTTCAGTGAGGGGGTTGTAGCTCCCTTCCAGTGGTAGCTGGTAAATGAGATCAGGGGGTAGTAGCTCCCTTCCAGTGGTAGCTGGTAAACGAGATTAGGGGGTAGTAGCTCCCTTCTAGGAGAGGCTGGTAAATGAGAGCAAGGGGTAGTAGCTCCCTTCCAGGAGAGGCTAGTAAACGAGATCAGGGGGTTGGAGCTCCCTTCTAGTAGTGGTTGGAGAACGAGAGAAAGTTACAGCCTTCTGTAGGTAGGTGCCTGCGTGCTGGTATGAGTCTGCGCCAGTACAAAATTTGTAAGAAGTTTTCTTTATAATAAATATTGAAGACAGAGACGACAACATCGGTGGTTTTCTCCCGAATTGGGTTTCCACCTTAAATACTGGAGTTCATGTGTGTTGCTTATGTGTGATGGTTTATTTTTTTATTACTACACATGCTTACTGCTTACTAAACATCTGATGAATGAATGATGCAATGATCTAAGTAAAGAATTAAATGCACAATAAGATCTCTGGACATACGCAAGTTTTCTTAAGGATATCCCCGTGCATATGCGAGTTGGGTGTAGTAAAGTAACGTATGGTTTTAAGAGAAAGAAAAAGAAAAAAAAATTCAGTCAGCTCTAAATACTAATTCACCCCCCCCCCCCCTCTCAGTATTATTCCCAACAATTGGTTTCAGAGCAGGTCCTTCTGAAGGAGCTTGATTGCTTGAAGGAGATCCGTCACAATGGGAAGGAAGCAAAAGAAGTGGGCTACTCAAGGAAAGAAGATATCTCAGAAATCGTGTACGACAGAAAATGAAGATGATGCAAAAGGTATTAATCCTTGTTCTTGTGATTCACTTCCTTATGCAAGCAATGGTGAAGATAGTGAAAATGCTAGTGAAAGAAACAGTATGGGTCTAGAAGAAAATCTCAAAATTAATGTTGAAGATCAATTTAAAAAGAAGGAATCTATCTACAAAGATATGATCTCTAGAATGAATGGACAAATAGAAATGTATTAAAGACTGTAGGATAAAGTAATCAATCGAAGTGAAAGGCTTGAAGCAGAAATCATCTCTCTCAAAACAGATCTGGAAAAATCAAATAAGAAGAATGAAGAACTTTTACAAACTTTTGTAGAACAAGAAAATGGGTTGAAAGAAGAGATTTTAAAATTGAATGATCAAGTAGAAGAAGGAAGAAGGGTCGAAGAAAGTATGAAGAAGCAATGCCAAATATTGGAGGTTGAGGTAAACATTTTAAAAGGTAAATAAGAAGAAAAAGATAAACTCTTGAGGTTTCAAGACAGTACTAAGATTCTGGACAATATTCTTAGTAGTCAAAGGTCTCCTTCTGTTAAATTTGGTCTTGGTTTTCATGAAACTGTTAAAGGAGAATCTAGTTCACAAGAAACTGCTAAAGATTCAAAGGATATCAATGCAAAACCTGAAGTGTTGAAAGAAACAAAAGGTCAACTGACAATCATGAACTCTCAAAAGAAATCATTCCCTCCTAACTATAGACGCATCAATCGATTCTCTCCTTTGATCAATAATGTCGAATGCTTTAAATGTCATAATTATGGGCATCTTGTAGCCAATTGCAGAAGCAGATTGTTTCAATCACAAACAAACAGATTCTACACAGAAAGGTACTAAGGTTTCTTCAAGGGATATTGTTTTTCATGCAGCAAGTTTGGTCATAAAGCAGCTGATTGCAATAGAAGAAAGAATAGAAAAACACATTATGATCCATATGCTTACTTTTCTGGTCACACAAGATGTTATGCTTGTAACAAGTATGGACATGTAGAAAAAGAATGCAGGATGAATAGATCTGAGAAATTGGATAATTTCCAGCACACAATAAGAAATTTCAAGCAAAGCTGGAAAAAGAAGGAGGACCGGTCAAAAACTTAGGGGATAATAATCTTACTGCAGTCTTCCGCTTCTAAATCTTACTTCTCATAATGACTACAGGAGTGATGTGAGATACATTATAGGAATCAGCAATTCCCATGGTTGGTTTGGTAATTCTGGTTGTGTTTATTTCTAACAATGCATCTAATGTGACAATAGAAGATAGGTACATAATGTATAAATCCAGGAGAAAATGGAGTTGTGAAATTTTCAGTTTTTCACTTTTCATACACGGGTTTCATGAACTAAAGCCGCGTATACACGTGAGTTCTGTTGGAGACAAAAGCATATTTTTTTTTGATAAGAAAAACAGTGAGTCAGCTCAAGGACAGGAGCACAGTTTCAGGGGGAGCATTAGCCTTGCTGAGAGTAATGCATTGTTGGCATTATGATGGTTCTAAAATATGATCTCTCTCTTGAGGTCTTTTTGGTATTGGTTATAGAAATTCATATTTGTAATTTGATGAAAAGGTTATGTTGAGACCTATGATGTAAATTTTTATATTCATTCATGTAAGGACTTCTTCAAATCTGTAAACCCACTTGGTTGGGTACTTGAGTCACATATGTAAATCCACTTGGTTGGATCATTGATGTAAGCATGAGTCCTTGGTGATAGGAAAGGTCATAGAGTCATGTACTTCATTGAAAAATATGTTTGAAGATTCAGCGTGAACTCAGGGGGAGCATGGTAACTTCAGTGTACATCAGATCTATAGAGCTCTTCTTTCTACAAGAGAAGAAAAACCTTGTTTTGGTTTTGATCCACCCTTTGCCCTTGATGTCAAAGGGGGAGAGTATCATGGTGTTTGAATAATGGTTATAATCAATGTATCTATCTGTTGTGGTGATCAAACACCATCATGGTTGCCATCAAGTCCAAAGGGGGAGAATGTTGGCAATATGATGCAATGTGTTGTCCTTGATGGCAACCTACTTGATGAAGTTGTCCTTGATGGAAACATACTTGATGAGTTGCGTTTTGATAGCAACCTATTTGTTAAAGATGTAAAAATGATGTATCTACAGATCAGTTCAGAAGTAGTAGAAAAAGGAATTTTAGTAAGTGCCAGAGTAATGATGAATAAGACATGTCACAAAGCATAAGTGGGTTTGTAAAGGAAAAGTAGCGTATGTACGCGTAAAAGTACGTACCAAGTAGTGTATCCCTATTTGCGCTCTAAATTTATAAAACCAGGGGGCATTACCATGGTATTGGCCCACAGTATTAAGCGTTGGATTATCTATTTGATCCCATCCAGGAATACCATCAGCGGTTAAATGGTTTTGACTCATTGTATTGATAAAGGCTAAAACTATATAAGGAGAAGAGGATCATAGTGCAAGGTGTGCATGAGTAAGGGTTGTTGATGAATAAATTTCTCTAAGGAATATCTGCATGGATGAACTATGTTCTTAATTGATAGATTTGAATCTATGATGCACCCATGGATCTGATGATGGTTCAAGATATCTAGATATGATGATGATGAATCTCTAGAATGACCTACTGAAGGAATGATGAAGAAATGGCACAATTCTGCTGAAGAAAATGAATAAATCTAGGTAAGTCTTATAGATCTAGTCTGTTTTGCAAAATTTATTTTTCATAGATCTATACGCTAGTTGGTTTCAACAAAAGTGCATATATACGCGGGTTTGCTTCATGAAAAGCGCGTATGGCAGTTAGGGTTTTCTGAAGAATAATATACACAGAAGTATACGCAGGTTGGTGTGCAAAAAAGTGCGTATGTACGTGGCTTCAGTGAATCAAAATAGCGTATGCTATTTGAATCAATGTTTTTTCAGGGTTGAGTTTGTATCTGCATATCTATTCTGAAGTCTGGGTATTGAATGAATGCTTCACTCTGAAGTATATCTGCATGGAATGGGTTACATTTTATTGATAGATTTGAATTAATAATGCACCTATGAATAAAAATATGGATCAGGATCTCTAGACCTGAAATGACTATGTATTTTCTAGATCTGTTTATGGAAAGTTTAGATCTATGATCGGACGAATGTTTGCTGAAGTGAAGGGAAAAATCTAAGCTTTTTATCTGGTCTAAAGAGTTGGAATGTAAGGTCAGTCCTTAAATAGTTGCAGATATATACATAGGTTTGTCTCTGTGAAAGCGCATATATACGTGGGTTCAGTGAAGTAAAAGCGCGTATGGAATATAGGGTTTTGCTGAAGTGTGCAAAAGGAAATCTCTGATCTGTTTTGCTATTCTACTGTTGTCTATCATTGATGTCTTCATACAGATCTAGGTTGTTTGAATACTGATTATGCTGCTAGTTGATTATGATTAAAGATCAGTTATTGGTTGATTGGTTGATGATTCAATGAATGAATTGAATGGGTTATAAGTTTCGGTTTTTTTAGCTTAAATGTATGGAGTGGGTCCAGTCTGAAAATCTGATGAAAAGAGGCCTACAAGGTGTGTTGTGTGGAAGCTATTGGATCCAGTATGAAAATTGATGAAACGTGGTCCATGGTGGTGCTGAGGGTCGAAGCCTTTAGTGAGGGGGTTGTAGCTCCCTTCCATTGGTAGCTGGTAAATGAGATCAGGGGGTAGTAGCTCCCTTCCAGTGGTAGCTGGTAAACGATATCAGGGGGTAGTAGCTCCCTTCCATGAGAGGCTGGTAAATAAGAGCAGGGGGTAGTAGCTCCCTTCCAGGAGAGGCTGGTAGATGAGATCAAGGGGTTGGAGCTCCCTTCTAGTAGTGGCTAGAGAACGAGAGAAGGTTGCAGCTTTCTGCAGGTGGGTGCCTGCGTGCTAGTATGAGTCTGCGCCAGTACAAAATTTGTAAGAAGTTTTCTTTATAATAAATATTGAAGACAGAGACGAAAACAACAGTGGTTTTCTCCCGAATTGGGTTTCCACCTTAAATAATAGTGTTCATGTGTGTTGCTTATGTGTGATGGTTTATTTTGTTACTAATGCAAATGCTTACTACTTACTAAACATCTGATGAATGAATGATGCAATGATCTAAGTAAAGAATTAAATGCATGATAAGATCTCTGGACATACGCAAGTTTTCTTAAGGATATCCACATGTATATGCGAGTTGGGTGCAGTAAAGTAGCGTATGGTTTTGAGAGAAAGAAAAAGAAAAAAAAATTCAGCCCCCCCCCCTCTCAGTATTTTTCCCAACATCAATATCCAGCAAATATTCCTACTGATACAGCAGAAAGGAAGAGATATGAAATCAATGCCAAAGCTATCAATGTTTTATTAGCAAGCATGTCTAAATCAGAATTTGTTAAAGTGATGCAGCTAAATTCAGCAAAAGAAATATGGGACAAAATCATTCAAAGCTATGAAGGTGATACAAAGGTAAAAAGTGCAAAACTCCAAACTCATAGAATTGAATATGAAAATCTAAGGATGCATAATGATGAAGTGTCAAATGAGGATGAAGAAGGTTCCAACCAAGATCTGCAAGTGCTCATGGCATCTACCATGGATGATGATAATTTCACAAAAGAAAGGGATCTGATTGGTAAAGAATTGCATAGAACAAGAAAGAAGGGTTGCTTTCATGGATGTTGTTTCTATTGTAATTCATTTGGTCATATGGTCACTGATTGCAGGTTAAGTATGATGAACAGATTTGATAAATTGGAGAATTTCCAGCACACTATAACAAATTACAAGAAAAGCTGGAAAAATAAGAGGCCCCGGTCAAAAACGTAGGGAATATTGACCCTACTGCAGTCATCCGCTTCTAAAGCTTACTTCTCATAATGACTGCAGGAGTGATGTGAGATAAATTATAGGAATCAGTAATGTATCATCATAGGGGGAGCAATGTATGATGATTCCCATGGTTGGTTTGGTAATTCTGGTTGTGTTTATTTCTAACAGTGCATCTAATGTGACAACAGAAGACAGATACAGAATGTATAAATCCAGAAGAATAAGGAGTGTGAAATTTTCAGTATTTCACTTTCCATACGCGGGTTTCAAGAACTAAATCCGTGTACACACACAAGTTCCAATGGAGACAGAAGCGTGTGCTTTTTCTGTTAAGGAAAATAGTGAGATGGCTCAAGAATAGGACCACAGTTTCAGGGGGAGCATTAGCCTTGCTGAGAGTAATGCATTGTTGGCATTATGATGGTTCTAAAATATGATCTCTCTCTTGAGGTCTTTTTGGTATTGGTTATAAAAATTCATATTTGTAATTTGATGAAAAGGTTATGTTGAGACCTATGATGTAAATTTTTATATTCATTCATGTAAGGACTTCTTCAAATCTGTAAACCCACTTGGTTGGGTAGTTCTGTCAAAATGTGTAAACCCACTTGGTTGGGTACTTGAGTCACATATGTAAATCCACTTGGTTGGATCATTGATGTAAGTATGAGTTCTTTGTGATAGGAAAGGTCATAGATTCATGTACTTCATTGAATAATATGTTTGAAGATTCAGCATGAACTCAGGGGGAGCATGGTAACTTTAGTACACATCAGATCTACAGAGCTCTTCTTTCTACAAGAGAAGAAAAACCTTGTTTTGGTTTTGATCCGCCCTTTTCCCTTGATGTCAAAGGGGGAGAGTATCATGGTGTTTGAATAATGGTTATAATCAATGCATCTATCTATTGTGGTGATCAAACACCATCATGGTTGCCATCAAGTCCAAAGGGGGAGATTGTTGTCAATATGATGCAATGTGTTGTCCTTGATGGAAACCTACTTGATGAAGTTGTCCTTGATGGAAACTGACTTGATGAGTTTTCTTTGATAGTAACCTATTTGTTAATGATGTATCTACAGATCAGTTCAGAAGTAGCAGAAGAAAGAAATTCCAGTAAGTGCTAGAGTAATGATGAATAAGGCATGTCACAAAGCATACGCGGGTTTGTAAAGGCAAAGTAGCATATGTACGCGTAAAAGTACGTACCAAGTAGCGTATTCCTATTTGCGCTCTAAATTTATAAAACCAGGGGACATGACCATGGTATTGGCCCACAGTATTGAGCTTTGGATTGTCAATTTGATCCCGTCCAGGAATACCATCAACGGTTGAGTGGTTTTGACTCATGGCATTGATAAAGGCCAAATTTATATAAGGAGAAGAAGATAATAGTGCAAGTGGGTGCATAGGTCTGGGTTTTAATGAATACTTCACTCTGAAGTATATCTGCATGGAATGGGTAACAGTTTATTGATTGATCTGAATTAATAATGCACCTATGAAGAAAATGATGAAGAGGGATCTCTAGATCTGAAATGACTATGTATTTTCTAGATCTGTTTATGGAATGTTTAGATCTATGATTTGGAAAATCTTTGCTGAAGTAAAGGGTGAGATCTGAGTTTTTTATCTGATCTGAAGAGCTGCACAGTCCTGAAAAGTTACAGATCTATACGTAGGTATGTTTCAGAAAAAGCGCGTATATACGCAGGTTTGTTTCAGCAAAAGCGCGTATGAAATCAAAGGTCAGTTTTGAAATAGTTGCAGATCTATACGCAGGTTTGTCTCTATGAAAGCGCATATATACACAGATTCAGTGAAGTAAAAGCGCATATGGAATCAAGGGTTTTGCTGAAGTATGTGGAATGAAATGTCTGATCTGTTTTGCTATTTTACTGATATCTGTCAATGATGTATTCATACAGATCTGGGTTGTTTGAATGTTGATTATTCTACTGATTATGTTGATTAAAGATCAAGTTGTTGGTTGATTGGTTGATGATTCAATGAATGAATTGATGGGGTTATAAGTTTCAGTTTGATGTACGTTGAGCTTAAATATGTGGAGTGGGTCCAGTCTGAAAATCTGATGAAAAGTGGCCTACAAGGTATGTTGTGTGGAAGCTGATGGATCTAGTATGAAAATTGATGAAACGTGGTCCATGATGGTGCTAAGGGTCGAAGCCTTCAGTGAGGGGGTAGTAGCTCCCTTCCAGTAGTAGCTAGTAAACGAGAGAAGGGGGTAGTAGCTCCCTTCCAGGAGAGGCTGGTAAACGAGAGTAGGGGGTAGTAGTTCCCTTCCAGGAGAGGCTGGTAAACGAGAGTAGGGGGTAGTAGCTCCCTTCCAAGAGAGGCTGGTAAACGAGATCAGGGGGTTGGAGCTCCCTTCCAGTAGTGGCTGGAGAACGAGAGAAGGTTGCAACCTTCTGCAGGTGGGTGCCTGCGTGCTGGTATGAGTCTGCGCCAGTACAAAATTGTAAGAAGTTTTCTTTATAATAAATATTGAAGACAAAGACGACAGCAGTGGTGGTTTTCTCCCGAATTGGTTTTCCACCTTAAATACTGGTGTTCATGTGTGTTGCTTATGTGTGATGGTTTATTCTGTTATTATTGCACATGCTTACTACTTACTAAACATCTGATGAATGAATGATGCAATGATCTAAGTAAAGAATTAAATGCATAATAAGATCTCTGGACATACGCAAGTTTTATTAAGGATATCTGCATGTATATGTGAGTTGGGTTCAGTAAAGTAGCGTATGGTTTTAAGAGAAAGAAAAAAGTAAAAAGTTTTCAGTCAGCTATAAATACTGATTCACCCCCCCCCCCCCCCCCTCTCAGTATTTTTCCCAAAACATGATGGCCCTTATCTTTTCTAGATCCACTGTTACTCCCTCCTTGGAGACAACATGTCCCAAGTAATGTACCTCATTCTGAAAGAAACTACACTTGTTGAGCTTAGTATACAACTGATGCTCTCTCAACAATCTCAACACTAATACCAAATTCTTGGCATGTTCTTCCTCATTTATAGAAAATACCAATATGTCATCATTGAACACAATAACAAATTTTTCCAAATAAGGATGTAACACACTATTCATCAAACACATAAAGCTATTTGGAGCATTAGTCAAACCAAATGGAAATACAAAATCATAATGCATGCTAGGTCCCTATAATACTAGTCTATTCCCTTATTTTTATTATTAGTGCAGCCCCCTTATTGTTATTGTTAGTGTAGCCCCCTTATTGTTATTTTTGTGCCCCTGTAGTCCCCATATTATTCTTATTGTGCCCCATAGAATCCCACTATTATTTTTGTTGTACCCTTACATTATTATTTTTATGTCGGCTAGGATTATATTGTGGCCCCTTGGACTCTTATATATAGAAAGGAGTTTTTTTTCATTTGAATCATCCAATAATTGTTCATATATGTAACTTAAAGGAGGTTTTCCCCTCAAAGAGGCTTATTTATAAGTCGTTGACCTATATTTTCTTTGAGTTTGTGAGTTGGTTGCATAAAATTTGGTATCAGAGCTTGGGATTCTAGGGTTTCGCTTCTTCAAACAAGTCATATTGGAATTTGCGCTATAAATTTTTTTATACAAGGCTTCAGAAGCTAAAATTTCTAACACCTAGAGTCAAAATCTTGATGAACTACTTATCAAAATTTCAGATTTTTAGAGATATGATCTGAGAAAATTAGGGTTTTTGCAGGCTCCATAATTTCCTCTCAAATAGGTGACCGATGGAAAATTGTCATAACTTTCATTTCAGGTATCAGATTTGAATTATGTAAAAATTGGATGACATTGCAAGGAATTTAGTTTCTTTTTTATTGATTGCATATCCTAAGGTAGAAACAATGACACATGGCACACCATACAAGTTTGATCTACTAAACTAGTCCATAATTAGGTCATTGTGGGAGATCTAGTATAAATTTATATTGAAGATTCCAAATTAGGTATAAAATGTGGCATTGGAAATAAGACTCAGAGGGATACTACAGTACTAAAGTTCAAGTCTTGGGGATCCGAAATCACAGAGATACATCAGGTTCAATATCGAGCTCCTCAAAAGCAAGAAAAAGGTGTGTAAATTTTGTTAAAAATTGCATAACTTTTGTTTGAATAATCAGTTTGAAGTGATTCCAAGGGTGTATTAAGGCATATAAATCAGTATAGGGTTCTAAAATTCCTCCCAAAAATAATTCCACACCCATTAAGCCCTCCAAAATCTCTAATATGACACATGAAGAGGAAGAATTGTGGCATGATATCTCAAAATTATAGGACCAAGTGCAAAAAATTTCACTCTCACATAGAACAACCAAAAATGAACTAAAAGGTGACATGGGTGGTTTAAAAGCAGACATGGAATCTAAGATGGATGGTTTGAAGGATGGCATGAATGGGTTCAATAATGGCATGGAAGCTAAGATTAATGGTATAGAAGAAAAACTGAAAGGAAACATGGAATATTTAAAGAAAGACATGGAAAGCTTGAAGGAAGGTTTGACAAAGTTGCTACAAAAAAATCTTCCTAATGGAGAAAAGGTAGTAAAGGAAACTCATGATGAGAATAAAATAAATTTTAATCATGATTTCATAGACTCTAACATTATATTCAGGACCCACCATATTCCAAATATTGATATGAGGAATTTTGATGGCAAGGATCATGTAACTTAGATACTACATATGGATCAATATTTTGGTCTCCATAATGTGCAAAACACACAAAAGGTATGCATTTAAACTTTATATTTAGAACCCATTCAATTTGTATGGTATATATGGATTTTATCTCGTAAAAAAAATTGTCACTTGGTCAATGTTTATGGAGGAAATGATAGCACACTATGAGGATACAAAGAGCAACACCTTCTCTAGCCAATTGATAAATCTCAAACAAAGGGTTCAATGGTGGAGCACATTGATGACTTCAAAAAATTTAATATAACGATAAATGATATTCCATAGGAACACAGGATTGATGTCTTCATAGGGACTTTAAATTATAACATACAACATGAGGTTCGCCTTTGGTAACCTAATTCATTGGAGAAGGAATTCAAGTTGGCAAGAAAAATTTAAAGCAAAATTATGGTGACAATGAAGCCTACCACTCACAACTATAAATATGGAAGTGTTGCTACTCTTATCCTTCCACAACCTACAAGGTTGACACCACAACAATTGGAATAAAAAAGAGTAAAAGGGAATTGATATAGTTATGATATCAAATATAGTAAAGGTCATAACTGTGCTGAGAAGAAATTATTTTACATAGATTGTGAAAAGGAACAAGAAACTTCAAAAGAAGAGGATATACACTAGGAAACAACCCTAGAGAAAGAAGAAATAAATTTGACCATATCTTGTAATTCATTGGCAGGAATTACCACTCCTCAAACTCTCAATATAGAAGGAAATATAAAGAAGAAAAAGGTAATAGTGTTGATTGATTTTGATAGTACTCATAATTTAATTCATTTTAAGGTAGCCAAGGAATTCAATTGCTTCCTATACCCAACACGAGAGTGTCAAGTGATAGTTGAAAATGGAGGAACTATAAATTGCTCTGGAAAGTGCCATAATATCAAGCTAACCATGGGGGAATATGTATTGAATAGTCCAATGCTCTCCATTCCAATGGGTGGTCTTGATGTTGTACTAGGATTCCAATGGTTACAATCTTTGTGTACGATAGCTTTTAATTTTCAATAACTTTTCTTTAAAAAAAAATTGGGAAGGAAAGGAAGTTGAATTATGAGGTATTGCATATTTTGGAAATATAATCAACTCTAATGTTATGACAAAGCTTCTGAATAAATAACAATGGGGTGTAATTTCACAATTATGCTCACTAGAGTTTCATACATCAAAATCATATATTTCTCCATATCTCCAAAAAGTATTGGAAAATCATTACAAGGTGTTTGAGACTCCCAAAGGACTCCCAACTATGCGTGATCATGATCATGTTATTCATTTGATTCTAGGAATTATTCCTCCAGACATCAGGCCTTACATATATCCTTATGCCCAAAAGATTGAGATTGAACATATGGTTGCAGAAATGCTAGAGGTTGTTATAATTAAACCTAGTCAAAGTTATTTCTCTGCTCCAATAGTATTGGTGCACAAGAAGGACGGATCATGGTGTATTTTTCTAGATTATAGGGAGCTCAAAAAGCTCACCATTAAAGATAAATTTCCCATCCTTGTCATTGATGAAATATTGGATGAATTACAAGGAGAAATTTACTGCATCAAGTTTGATCTTCATTCTGGATATCATCAAATTAGAATGAAGACTAAAGAAATTCTTAAAACAACATTTAGAACTCATGAAGGTCATTACAAATTTTTTTTCATGCCTTTTGGCCTTACTAATGCACCTTCCACATTTCAAGGTTTGTGAATTCCATTTTCAAACCGTTATAAAAATTTTAATGTTACTATTTTTTGATGATATACAAATCTACAACAAGTGTTGGAAGGATCATGTTCAACATGTTGACAGGGTGATCAAACTATTAGAGGAGAAACAATCATATGTAAAAACCTCCAAATGTTTCTTTGGAGTATATAAGGTGGAATATTTGGGTCATATTGTATCTCATGAGGGTGTTAAGGTAGACCCTAACAAAATTAAATCCATTAAGGAATGGAAAATCCCCACAACCATAAAGCATCTTCGAGGATTTCTGGGGTTAATAGGGTATTATTGCAAATTTGTTAAGAATTATGGGATAATTTTAGCACCTCTAACATCATTACTGAAGAAATATGCATTTTCTTGGACTCCATAAGCAACTAAAGCCTTTGAACATCCTAAAGAGGCAATGTGCCAAGCACTGGTCTTAGCTATGCAAAACTTCACAAAAACCTTTATTGTGGAATGCGATGCATCAGGAAATGGAATTGGTGTGGTTTTAATGCAAGAAGGAAGACCCATTGCTTTTGAAATTCGTGCAATCAAAGGAAATTATTTATAGAAACCTACTTATTAGAACGAAATTTTAGAAATACTACATTTACTAAAGCAATGGCAACCTTACCTAATGCAAAGACACTCGAGGCAAAAATATATTATGATAGTCTTCAATAATTTTTGGAACAAATATTATCTTCAGAAGAGAAAAAAAATGGGTCACAAAGATGTTGGGTTATGAATTTGAAATCATCTAGATAAAACGGAAGCAAAATGTTGTTGTAGCTGCACTCTAAAGAAAGGATGAGGATGTGGAAGCATTGTTTTGTTCCATTTCTATTATCCAACCTAAGTGGATAACCGAAGCAAGGGATGATGGAAGAATGATAAAGAGGTGTGGACACTCATTCAAAATTTGTAGCAAGATCTCGGTACATATGATACATTTAGCTAGAAAAATGATTCATTATGGAAAAAAGATCTCTTATATCTTTGTAAGAATTCCCAACTCAAACAAAATATAATTTTGGAATTTCACACCTCTCCCTTAGGAGGGCACTCAGGATTTTTAAAAACTTACCACAAGGTCAAGAAGGAATTTTTTTGGGGTGGACTTAAATTTGATATTCAAAATTTTGTGGCAGAATGTTTGGTTTGGAAACAAAATAAAGTTGATACAATTAAGACCTCGGGTCTGTTGCAACCTTTATCCATTCCAATTCAATGTTGGGAGGAGGTTTCAATGGATTTTATCATTGGTTTACCCAATTTTGAAGGAAATAGTGTCATCATGGTGGTAGTTGATAGACTTACCAAGTATGCACACTTTTGTGCATTATCTCATCCATTTAAAGCCACTACATTTGCTACTGCATTTATGGAAACAATTCAAAAGCTACATGGAAACCCAAATATTATTATAAGCGACAGAGATCCCATTTTTATTGGAAATTTTTGGACGGAATTATTTTCTTGTTTGGGTACTCAATTAGCTCATAGCTCATCATATCATCCTCAATCTTATGAGAAAACTGGGATAGTAAACAAATGTTTGGAAGGATATATTTGTTTCTTTG
This sequence comes from Pinus albicaulis, assembly GCA_034641835.2. Classification (NCBI taxonomy): domain Eukaryota; kingdom Viridiplantae; phylum Streptophyta; class Pinopsida; order Pinales; family Pinaceae; genus Pinus; species Pinus albicaulis. The sequence goes on from CM076584.1 coordinate 1,241,539,984, forward strand.
TGTTTGATAAATAGACACAATGGTTCAAGTGGTTACCTCTGGCTAAATGGTGGTATAACAATTCCTTCCATACTGAAGCAAAAATGACCCCATTTATGGAACTTTATGGATATCATCCACTGTCCATCACATTATCTTTAAGAGAAAATTATACGTTTCAAGCAGTGGAAGATCACATCGAGCATCAACGACAAGTTTTCCAACTCTTAAAGGATAACTTCACTTTGGCACAGAATAGAATGAAACAATAGGCAGATCAACATCGTAGCGAAATACTTTTTGATGTAGGTGACTGTGTATTTTTAAGGCTACAACCATACAAACAAATGTCCCTTAAGAAAGCTAAGAATGATAATAAATTATCACCAAAGTATTATGGTCCTTACAAGGTGTTACAAAAGATTGTTACTATGGCATAAAAATTGGAGCTTCCTGCATCTTCTCGAGTGCACCTAGTTTTCCATGTTTCATGCTTAAATAAGGTTATAGGTGACAAGATCCCAATTCAAATAATATTGCCAGAACTTGACGAGGAAGGAAAAATCATATTGGAACCTAAAGCAGTCACAAAAACACGAACTCAATAGCTACGAAATCGATCAATTCTAGAGTATTTCATCATGTGGAAGAACTTACCCATTGAAGATTCGAAATTGGAGAATGATAATTTCATATAGAAGCATCTAGAATTACTCGAGCATTGAGGACAACACTTTTTTGAAGGAGAGGGGCATGTTATTTCCCTATAATACTAGTGTATTCCCTTATTTTTATTGTTAGTGTAGCCCCCTATTGTTATTGTTGTGCCCATGTACTCCCCATATTGTTATTATTGTGCCCCATAGAATCCCACTATTATTATTGTTGTTCCCTTACATTATTATTTTTATGTTAGTTAGGATTATATTGTGATGCCTTGGACTCCTGTACATAGAAATTAGGTTTTTTCATTTGAATCATCCAAGAAATTTTCATTTATGTAATGTAAATGAGGTTTCCCCCTCGAAGAGGCTTATTTTTAAGCCATTGACCTATATTTTCTTCTATTTTGTGTGTTGGTTGCATAACAATGCCCATACCTTGTCTAGAAAGTTGTCTTGTAAATGTCCTGCTCTTTGATGCGTACCTAATGATATCCAAATCTCAAATTAATCTTCTAAAACAATGTTGTTTCCTCCATCTAATCAGACAAGTCATCTATTATCATAAACAAATACTTGTTCTTGATGGTCACTTTGTTCAACTTCCTATAATTGATGCATAGACTGAGAGTGCCATCTTTATTCTTCACAAACAATACTGGTGTGCCCCATGGAGATACACTTGCCCTAATGTATCCTTTGTCCAACATTTCCTCCAACTACAAATTTAACTATACCAACTCAAGTGTACTCATCTTGTAAGGTTCTTTTGATGCTGGTGTTGCCCCTGGCACCAACTCAATAGAAAATTCTACTTCCCTGTGAGGTGGAAACTTTGAAATATCTACGATAAATACATCCTGAAACTGTTGTAGAACTTGATACCTGCTCAGGAAATCTACATCCTCAACTTCCTTACCTTTTTCACTAGAGATATGTACTGCGAACAACACATAACCTTTCCTGTGGCTATGCTTGCGCTGCATTGTTGTCATCATATAACTGATGTTGCTTTCTTCTTTCATCGTAAGACTCTTTGTTCCCCATTTTCATCGAAGTACTCTATAGCCTTGCCATAAATATCCACCTTGGTTCTAAGAAGATATATCCAATTTATGCCCAAAAACATATTATATGATCCCAATGACAATATATTCAAATGTGTTGATGTAGGCATACCATTCAAGTCAAATATACAAGATCTTACCTAATGATGAATTCCCTTCTTGGTACCTTTAGCCAACTTCACTGACCAAGACTCGACATGCACTTCATTATTCAAACCACACTTATCCACTAAGTTGGAAATAACATAACTATAATTATATTCAAGGTCAATAAAAATATAAATAACTTGATCACAAATCATACCGTCCATCTCGATAATTGGTGCTTTGTGATCTTCCTACCTGTTATCTAGCATTGCATTGATCCTGGGAATACTCTGTCCAAAATATCCCATTTTGTGCCTCCTGAGCACTGTAGATCTGTGCTCTAACAACCTGTTGTTGTGGAAAATATCTCTTGTGATGTTATCCTCCATAAGTCCAACATTGTATGGGCTTCCAGCCTTCATCCTTATTCTTCTCCTTAGATCGAAGTCCATGTCCTCTGTCAAATGTATTGAACTTCTTAGATGGTGCAATATTCTCCTTGTTTCTTGTATCATGAGGTATTGCTTGCTTATTGTCCCATTTTTCTTTGTTCCTTGAATTACCTCTCTAATCCATATTGGTCTCATATGTATGCTTTGATTTCTCATAAAAATTATTTATTTTTCGAATGGCCTCCTCCAACGATCTAGGCTCATCAAACTCAATCTTGCCTTTGAATTCTATCGACAATCCACTGAATAATCTCTGAATATTTTCCTTCTCCTCCTTAAGGTAAGGCACATATCGCAACAACTTCAAGAACCTTCTAGTGTACTCATCGTCAGTCATAGATCCCATCTTTAGATCATAAAATGCTTTTGCCCTATCATCATAGTATCTCTCGAATAGATACTTCTTCTTGAATAATCCCTTGAACTCACTCCTAGTCAGTTCCTCCTCATAAATTTCCATGAAACTATTCACATCTTCCCACCAAATATCTACTTTATCCCTAAGGTTGAATGTAGCTATTCTGGCTTTCATGATTTATGTGTAGTCATGCAACTTGAATAACTTCCTCATACCAAGCAACCATGCTTATTATTCTTGTGTTTTCTTCATATCTCCATCAAATGTAGGTGGCTTTTCTTTATTAAATTCATCTGACAAATATCCTCTGTCATTCCTCCTCTAAAGATGATAATGATGACGATCACGATTCCTGTTAGAACTAGAACTAGACTCTGGTACCTGTGTATGTCACCTCTCTTATCTAGAGTATCCAAAAACCTGCCATATCTAAATGTATCCTCTCTATATAACCTATGACCACGAGGAGACCTACTTCCATGAGCCCCATTAGTCCCATCCTCTTGTCCATAGCTAATCTAAAGTGGCCCTTATTTATGCAAATCTAAAAAACTTTGAAGAATTAACGCATTAACCTCTTCCTTCTTTTCCTATGCATTTATGAGTCTTCCATTTTCTAACTTGTAACTCTTTATCTCTAGCTTCAAAATTCTTAGTATATATTCCAATTTAGAAGAGTTCCCAACACCCTGTTTCTCCTATGACTCATAGGGAGAATCATTGTATTCTACCATCTTGTTTTTCATCTTTGATATCTTCTTGCAATGCATATTATGTCAGCTAAACCAAATCTCAATAAAACAACATACCTTAGCATAAATAGGGGAGGATATCTCATCTACAAGATCAAAAAATCAACATAATACATGTATAGATATAATCATGTCATAATATAAACATATAACATATAGGTATATCAACACATAAATTCCATTCTATCTAGATTCCAGTAATCGATGCATGACCATATCACTACACATACCATGACCTCATGCATGACAACTTCAACAATGCCTACATACACAAAAAGTGCACAAGCATAAACAACATGTAACTAAGCAAGAATGACCAATGCACATACAACATGTAACAATATGTAATCAAGCATGTGCAAACAACACCTAAGCATGACCAACATGTAACCAAGCATAAACAAGAAATGCATGTAAAACATGTAACAACATATAAGCAAGTGTACATGAACAATACATAAGCATGAACAACACATAACCAGTCATACACTCATGACGACGCATGCCACAACAATTCCAACAACTTTCCCATGGTGACATCACTGTAACCATGGCCAACATTGTGCATATGTAACACACACACATATACCACAAGAACACTAAACGCATATGCAACTAACATAAATTCATGATAAACACACTTCCCATCCAATCCAAGGGTTGAACCATAATCCAATACCACTCTGTAACACCCTCCTCCCACATCTACCCAAGTAACCGGCCAACCAGGATAAACATGCAACAATAGCCTACTATGATGTGACTCAACCTCCTAGGTGACCTTAAGGAAGTGGAATCTATAGAAACACGTCACACAGACATTTTACACCAACAATGATACCCCTAGAAGCCGACCCAACCATTCAGGCATCTTGCCCCTGGGTCCCACTTATATTTTGAGTTATTAAACCTCTGGATGCATGCACAAGCCTACATACATGTGTCTGCGAGGCTCTGGATACATGCACAACTCTGCATGCCAACATCCAGGGACTAAATTGCCTAGTGTTATGCAAGTGATCCCGAGATTTGAGCCACTTTTTCAGGCCCAGATCCCAGGTCACTACCCCAAACTTCATGACAAGTTCAGAGATTATTTGTAACAACAATAAAAATGATGGAAAAGAAAACAAATCAACAAGGACTCAACTAGACCCCTACTATCCATGACAGCCATTCCTTCAAACATGTCACAAACATGAAAACTACAAGTGTAAACAACATATATGAGCATAGGGGTCTCATACTTATCTAAGAATCACTAAGAAGAATTTTTCCCTTACATCATTAACTACATTATCATCTATTTGACCATAGATACATTTTTCATTCATTTACAAGTAAAAACATGGGGAGAGCCATACATCATCACTGATCTAATGCATGCTTATAAGCAGCATAATAACCACATAAATATGAAGAATACATTAGTCATAGAATCCACATGATAACAAGAATATTTAGCCATCGATACTAGAAGAAAAGAGATCTTATTGCCATAAGAAAAATGAAACTAGGTTTGGGACTTCCATGTTCCACCCGACCATAGATATGGTTGAGCCAAATCTCTCTTCAGCCATTCACCCCCATGAAATATTCCAAGCATGAATGTGGGATCTCATGAACCAAATCCATCAAAACCAAACCATGGCTTCTAGAGGCCAAATTACCTCAACCCTCAACTAGTGATTCCACCTCACAGTCGGACATCACAACCATCGTGGATTGGTATCTACCCTAGTTTTTCCAGGACTCCAAAGCGTTTGTTCCAACCAGGGCTTCTAGGACTAGTAACTCAACCCCAGTTATTACAGGTATTCCAGAGCGCTTGTCCAAGCAGGGCTTCTAAGATTAGTAACTCAACCCACATAGGGCTTCTGGATCATTTGTGCAAACAAGGGTTCCAAGACTAGTAACTAAACCCACAATTGTTCATCGAGCTTCCAGATCATTTGTCCAACCAAGGCTTCCAAGATCTAATAACTCAACCCACAGCTAAAGGAACATCAGAACCAACCAAAAACCAAACAATGAAAATGAACCCATGACACCATGGTTATCCAAGAAATGGGAAGGCTAGGAAAACCCACTTTCAATATAGGAAATCCTCCATGCCAGTGACATATCATGACCTAGAACCACATGCACACCATGCATGCCAAAACTAGCAAGGAAAAAATACATGAAACTGAGTACATGCAATCAAAACCTATTTTAGTTGCTGAACACGATGTCCTCTTACGCTTTCTTGCTATTCCTTTTCCTTCTTGCTCCAAATATCCAAGTATGCCACACTCTCTAAGAGTGCTCCAAGAATTCTCTAAGTATCCAATATTATGAGAGAGAGAGAGAATAATGAGAGCTCTAAAATTGCACTGAACAAAAGCCATGAACTGATCCTCATAAGCCTTTTTATTAATGAGGCCTCTATTTTCTTCATTTTCCATTATTTTTCTTCATTTTCCTCCTTAGATGAAACCTGAGACCTTTCACCTCCCTTTTCTCCTCATTTCAATTTTTTTCATAAATAAATGCCAATAAATTCCATTTTCCTTTCCAAATCCTTAGACACTTCCTTTTCCAATTTCCATAGCCATAATAAACCACGTGAGCACCTGCTCTAGGATATTTTTCCCAACATTCAGCTTGTAATATGTGTCCCATAATCGTGGTTATTATTTTTCCTTTATTAACTTTTATTACATGGAATTTTCACCAAGGCCATTACACTGACATCTCACCTCATCCCTCAGGGCTACAAGACAATCAAGGGCCAAAGAACCACCTTAGGTGACCAAACCCTAAGACGAGGATATTTTTCACATAATTTAGCCCCCAACCAAATGCATGAAAATGACTCCATGTGGTTATAGGCCTTCAACCGCATGCACAAACCTACCTAGGTGCGGTTGTAACCCAAAATGTCTAGTTCAGAGGGTGCAGTATCGATATTTGAGCCTCAATTCGAGCTCAACCTCCAGACCACTTCCCAGAACTCCCGAAACTTCTCATAATCATTAGTGACATGACAACTACACTAAGCATATAAACTTGAAGGAATTACTTGACCTATACTTCCTAGAACATGACAGGCATTTCGTTAAACACATGGAAAATATCAAATCTAAAGGTCATGAATGCATATATAATCATAAAAGTATGAGATTCATTTGAGAATCACCAAGAATGCCCTATTCCATATCCATATAGTTGCAACAATTCTTATTTTACATACATTCATCAACTGATCAATAGCTAAACATTTCATGACAAGAGCCGTAGAATATATACATCATATAAACAACATATAAACATAAAATAATCAACATATAAACCATGGAAACCCAGACATAATATTACCAACATATAGCCAAAAAATATACATGAATCAAAATAGAATAATAATTCTTATTAGCATATGAGTATACCAACAAAGGGACTTCCACTTACCACCTGACCATATATTTGGTTGAACCAAATATCTCTTTCATCCAATCACCCCCACGCCATATTCCAATCATGAATTTGGGATCTCATGGAATAAACTAAGACAAACCAAACTAGGGATTCTAGAGTCTAAACCACCTCAAACCTTAACCAGTGATTCCACCTCACAGTTGTACATCACTAACACCAACCATATCAGTGTCTACCCAAATTGTCTAGGGCTCTAGGAACTAGTAACTCAACCCACATCCTTCCAGAGCTCCAGAGCATTTATCTAGCCTGACTCTAGGGACTAGTAACTGAACCCACCAAGGGCTCCAGAGTTTTTGTCCCAACCTAGACTCTAGGACTAGTAAATCAAACTAAGTTGTTCCATGACTTCCATAGCATTTATTCCAACCCACAACCATAAGGAATTATGAGCACCAATCAGAAAAAAATCAAGTGGAAAAAAACACACAACATCATGACTATCCACGAAATGGGAAGGAAAGTATAAAACCACTATTAATCTAGGAAATCCTCCATGCCAATGACAACACATAGCCAGAAAAACACATGCATATACCATGCATCCATAAATCAACAAGGAAATCACACATGCAACATTTTACCTGCAATCAATCTCATTGTAGTTGTTCATCCACCTATTCCATTTCACTTTCTAGATTTCCCTTTCCTTCTTTCTCCAATACAAGTAAAAAATGGAGCTATCCAAGCATGCTCCAAGAATGCTCTAAGATTTCTCTAAGTGTGCAAGAGTATGAGAGAATGAGATAATAGAAGAGAGCTTCAAGCTAAAATTGATAAAAATCTGTGAATTGTTCCTCAGAAGCCTTTTTGTCATTGAGGCCTTTGTTTTATTCATTTTTCCTTCAATTTTCCTCACATGAAAATATGTGACCTTTCACCTTCCTTTTCTCCTATTTTCCTTTATTTTCATAAATAAAATCCAATTAATGCCTCTTTTCCTTTTCCAATTTCCATATCCATTTATTAAGCACCAATGATACCCATCACTATGTTTTACCCAACATTCGACTTTGAATACATGTCCCATGAACTTGGTCTTAGTTAATTTACATATGAAATCAACCAGGGGTTGTTATAGTATTCTCAATTGTAATATAGTTTTTTGATCTAGAAACTTGATTTCTTCTTTAAACTGGTAAAAACATAATAATCAAATATATTGTAGAAATTTTAATACAATTATGTATTGCCTGGATTCTCCTGATCTAACAATTATATGCCACTATTAAATACAAAATCACTTCTACAAAATTTTCTTACAGAATGTAAAAAAGAATCGCCAATTGCAATATCAAGAAGAAAGATCAATCACACATAACAAAAATGTTTTTACTAGGAAAGCATAAAGCTCAAAACCCCACTATCATATATTATGTATATATCATGGATCATGAAACAATCTCATACAAATCTCAAATCCAAGAGCTATGAGTACAATATACAATCGTCTCACACTGTCATACAAAAATTGGCAAATTCATGTGCCAATTTACTGCCTCCAGACAGCCTGCCTCCACTGCGCAATCCCTGTTGATAGAAATCCCTGAATGAATGGAATCCTGCTTGTCTTGACTACACAATCCTCATTGGCATCTCCAATTTTTGTATGCTTGCATGAGTGCACCCACTAATGTCACAACTGATAGTCAAATTGTCCCTTTCACCTACATCTCAACTGGGTCTCCACTGGATCTGACATGCATGTAGTTAACAGTAGTAAATCTTCAGTTGCATGTGAGACCACTGATTTTGAATTAATTAAATAATTAATTCACTGATCTCTCACTAGTGTATGTTTAATTACAACTAGCACAACTGATTTTAACTCACTTAACTGAGTTAAACTACTTTACAACTCACATAACTACACATCCAAATCTGTTACAACTGTGAATCACTCAGTTATAACTAAGTCCACTTGCATGTCCCACCAACCAAACGTTTAACTCGAATTTCCTATAGCTAACTAGTTTTCCACTTTAGTTAACTATTTCCAAGTGCTCATTGAGAATATATTAATTATTATTTTCCAACTATTATTAAGGGATAATAATAGTCGACATGCATCTATAAATAGACATGTAATCTATAAATATAACTCGCACATACATCTATAAATAGAACATCATATATAAATAGAATTTTATCACCATCTATAAATAGACATCATCTCTAAATAGAATTTTCTCATGCATTCTAAAAATAGACTTCCACCTAAAAATAGCCTGAAGCTCCATCCTAGTTTAGGTGTATAAATTTCACTAGGATCTTCTTGTTGAATCTCAACACTCACTCTCATCAAGAAAGAGATTATCCATCACCACGATCCTGACTCTATGGTATTCAAATTTTCTCCTGGTGAGTGCCTTCGTCAGAATATCTGCATCCTGATCTTCCGTAGGAATGTACTGAAGAAACATGATCTTTCGATGTGCACAATATTTGATATGATGATACCAGATATATATATGCTTAGATCTATCATGAAACACACGATTAATTGAGAGTTTAATGTAACTCTAATTATCACAATGAATCACTGTCAGATCTAAATGAGAAACAAACAAAACAACCAAGATCTTTCTCATCCAAATAGCCTCACATGTAGCTTGAATTGCTGCCATGTATTCTGCTTCTGCTGAACTAAGTGCCACGGATCTTTGCTTCCTGCTGTACCAAGAAACAACTATAGATCCAATACTAAAGATCCCCCCTAATGTGTTCTTTCTGTTCATTGGGTTGCCTGCCCAATCTGCATCTGTGAAGCCATGCTACTTCACCTCATATGTATGTCTGTACCATAAGCCATACTCAGATGTGTCCCTCCGGTATCTAAGGACATGCTTTCCTGCCTTCCAAAAGAGCTTGGTAAGCTTATCCATCGCTTGACTTAGCTGGTTAACTGCATAGCATATGTTTGGTCTCGTATTCACTAAATACATTAGTGAACCCACTAACTGTTGATAGACAGTAGAATCCACTACCTCTCCATATGTAGCATCCTCTTTCCTTCAGTTTCCTGGAAGAGGAGTATCTGTGGGTTTGTAGCCCTCCATGTGAAACTTATCCAGTATCTCCCTTTCATACTTGCCTTGAGACACAAAAAATTTACCATCTCACTGCCATATTTCGAATCTAAGGAAATAATGAAGGAAGCCCATATCCTTCATCTCAAACTCCTTCGCAAGGTCCTCCTTGCATGAGTGTATCATATATTCATCACCAGTCATTATTAAATCATCAACATAAAGAAAAATGATTAAAAGCTTACCCTCCACCACAATTTGGTATAGGTTTTCATCTGCCTCACCCTTGTTGAAGCTAAGTTCAGTGAAATAGTTGTCTATCTGAGTGTACCAAGCAAGGGGTACTTGCTTCAGCCCGTACAACACTCTTTTGACTTGGCACACATGTGACTCACTGTTGAAGATCTCAAATCCTTTAGGCTACTCTATGTACACCTCTTCCTCAATGATCCCATTGAGAAATGCAGTTTTTACATCCATATAATGAATGCGCCAGCCCATCTGCGTTGAGAGAGCAAGGATGGTCCTTATGGAAGAATATCGTGCAACAGGTGCAAAGCTTTCTTCATAATCTATCCCATTGATTTATGAGAAGCATCGGGCCACAAATCTAGCTTTGTATTTCTCCACACTCCCATCAACAACTTGCTTTACCTTGTAGATCCATTTTGAACCTACGACTAATTTATCAACCGGCCTTGGAATAATTTCCCAAGCACTGTTTTTTACAATGGAGTCATACTCCTCCACCATTGCATATAACCATGTGGGCTACTACACTAATTCTTGAAACGAGGATGGCTCAGTCACAATACATTTTCTCATGAGAGCCATGTATCTAGTAAATCGGTCAGGAGATTGTCTTTGTCTACGCTATGAATTAGGGGCTCCTACATTCTGTGCAGCATCAAGTCTCAGCCTATCAGCTTCTGTGGTACGCCTTCTACCTATTTTGATGTTTGGCTCTATGTGAGTGGACTCCTCCACTCCACGAACTTCCTCCTGTGGCTAATCCACATCTAGAGACTCATATTTGGGAACCAACAGTTCCTCCTCCACATGCAAGTCTAGCTCCCTATCAAGCGACAACCGCATGGCTTTCCCATCATCGAATTTTATATCCTGTCGCACCACAGTCATTCGACATTTTAGAAAATACACACGATAATTATGGGGTGTTTTTGTGTACCCAAAAAAATCCCCAACTTCAGCAGTCGGATCCAGCTTCTTCCTGGCATTCTTGGTCACATGCACATAAATAGATGAGCCAAAAAACTTAAAGTGAGAAACATTTGGTTTCTTCCAGTGAAATCCTTTTCAGGTGTACTCATGCTAAGTACTCTATGAGGACAACGGTTTTGCACATAAAATGTAGTGTTGCATGCTTCCTCCCACAAGTGCATTGGTAGGCCCTGATCATGAAATATCGCTCATGCTACACCCACAATCGTTCGGTTCTTCCTCTCCACGACCCCATTTTGTTGTGGGTTATGAGGCACTATGAGCTCTCTTCGAATTCCTTCTTTGCTGCAGAAGTCTTTGAATTTTTTAGAGATGTATTCTCCACCATTATCACTCCTCAGAGCCTTCACTTGCTTCCCCGACTCTTTCTGCACTAATGCTTTAAACTCGCAAAACTTTGAGAATGTTTGATCCTTCTTTTGCATGAAGAAGATCCAACATTTATGAGAAAAGTCATCAACAATAATAACATAATACTTATTTTTTGTTGTTGAAGCAACTGAGAATGGTCCACACATGTCTGTATGAACTCTCTCTAGGATCACTGAAGCACGGTTCTCCTTTTCATGAAAGGTTGACTTTACCTACTTCCCCATGGTGAAACCCTTGCACTAATCTAACTGAGAAAGTGTTCCCATTGGAAGTCCAGTAGATATTTTCTGCATGACTTTCAAGGCTCCATGATGAAGATGGCCCAATCGCATGTGCCATAATTCACCCTCATCTCGACTCACCACTTTTTTTGCCTTTCCCATCATGGTAGCGCAGCCATATACCTCCAGCTTGTAGAGATTCTTAACTTGAATCCCTATCCTCCTAGCTTGATCCATTTTTTTTGTCATAGGAAAGATTTTCCATCACTGAAAAAGACATCATAGCCTCTGTCCTCCAACATTGCAACAGAGACCAAGTTTTTCTTCAGACCTGGAACATGCATAACATCTTTCAATTGAAATGTTTTACTAACTCCCTTTGAAAGGTAATGGTACCAATGCCAGTCGCATTGTATCGTCCATCGTCGCCCATCTCTATATGCATTTGGATATCTTTCTCCTCCAAGTCACCGAAAAGCTCCTTATCTCCCGTCACGTGGAAGGAAGCGCCACTATCTAGATACCACACTGATCCCAATGCACTTGACACCATGCATGTGATCAAATAGAGATCAAGTTCAAATTGCGAGGCAAGAGCCTCACCAGTTGCAGCTCCAGCAGCCTTCTTGTTCTTCTTCTTCTATGGATAGTAAGTAGTGAGATGCCCATGTTCATGATAGTGAAAACACTTCACCTCAGACAAAACCATCTCCTTTCCTTTAGACTCATATTTTGAATGGAATTTCTTCCCTTTCCCTTTCCTTGCCTTGGCACCCAAAGAAAAATCCTCTTCATCATCATGCTTTGATGAAGAGCCATCTCTGGTATTCTTCCTGAACTCCTCCGCACTAGATCCAACCACAGTCGTTCCCAATCCGACATTTTTTCCCATCCATTGACAGAGTCTTCATAATTGTGCCAACTCTTAGGAAGTCCCAAGAGAGCCAAGCTCGCCAAATCATCATCAGCAGCATTGATACCCACAATCGCCAGTTCATCCCGACATTGGACAAAATTTGTGAGATACTTTGGAATGTTGTCGCCCTTTTCCATATTGATCTTCCTGAGTTTATCATTCAGTGCTAATTTCCTATGGTCGATGCTGCTTTGGAAAATATCTGTCAAATCCTTCCACATAGCATATGGTGTGGCTTTCCCATGAAGGCTTGAGAAAATGTGGTCTCGTACACCTTCCAATAGAATCCTTCTCGCCTTCACCACTTTCTTTTTCCATGCATCAAGTAATGCAGCATCCGTCGAAGTGGGCTTAGGAACATCACTGTCAATGAATTCCTTCAAGCCATTATCTTCAAGCACTGCTGTAGAGCTATAAAAAGGGTCTCTTTCACCTCTAATTACCTCACATTAATATGTCAACCCGAGAGCGTTTTGTCATTACAAAGAGTGACTCAATCCGAGGCTCATTCGTCAGAGTAATGCTAGTAGTACAATGCTTAAGAAATACAAGAGTAAACAGATGCTTAACTGAAATCAAATTACTTTAAAGAAATAAATCACACACTCAGAAAACTCAATAACTTATCAGTCAAGGGTTCGGTAATGATAAACCATCCCTTCAGAAACTGATGGAAAAGGAACTAAATCATAGATCACAAGCCTGGGAGCTAGACAGTAACTGCTACTGCTCACTACAGCCTTAGATCATCTCTCACAACAAACCATCAAATGCAGATAAATAGAACAACAAAGTAAATAAAGGATTAAACCACAATTCTGAAATGGAACAGCAACTCTGAAATGGAACAGCAATTGAATAACTAAGTCCCGCGGGTTATAACCAAACTCAATCTATACACTCTTTGCAATCAAAGAACATTCTGTCATTCTAAAGGCGAATCACACAATTCATATTAATAGAACAGCAATAACGATTAATGAATTATGGAACAATACTGGTTCATTAGAAACGCACACAACACAAACGTTAATATAACAACTCTGTAACATAACAGTAAGGATATGCGATTAACTCTTGAAAGGATTAATAACGTAATGCGGAGTTAACACACAAGTCTAGCTGTAGAAACTTCAATGATTCAAACTTGAACAGAGCATGTAATATGAACTTGTAAAGCATATCAAATAATCAAATAACAATAATAAACAAACCACACAGAAGCGAAGCTGTAATGGTACAGAAGCAAGTGTCCTTCGGGGCCGGGCCCTTAGCCTCCAAGGATACACCGCTTTAGGTTAATGCAGACGCGAAGATGAAATAATCACCAGGCTTTCATTAATGCATTGATCAAAAATACATCGAACCAGTTCTCAACAAAGCGTAATAACCAAATCTAATGTTTTACAGAAGATTACATAAAACATATCTTATCTCGCTATGATCTCTCTCCCTAAACTAACAGTGCTTGTCTCTTTTTATAAAGACGATGGCGGAGATGTCCAAGCAACTAGATAAGTAAAGCAGCGATCCCTCAGGATCTTCGATCCTGAGGGATTCGCCAAACAGTTAACTCTTCATCCTGTCTTTGCTATTGCGCTGAGCTGGTGTCCTCTCCTTCTTGCCCGAGCTGATTCACCTTGATCTTGTTTCCCTATGTTTGCGTTCGGTTCTCATCCAGAGGGACAGCAGTTATCTCCACTTCGTTCTTATCTTTAGAGCGGAAACTCTTCGTTTTCTTCTTTCCCTGTATAGAAAATAACCATTATCAGTGGCTAAGTTATACACATCGATTCTCACATGTTTTGTGATAGTTTCTTATGACTTTCCAAATCCATGATACAAAAGGTTCACAAATTGTATTAAAAAGTCATTAAATTAATCAGCAAAATCATACCTTTTCAGTACTCCACACACCCCCCTGCTTACCTTGTTTCATGTCCTCATGAAAACATTGTAGTTGACATGTAATGCAGTGAGAGAGTATGCTGGAGAAGGAGTCTCATGCGGAGGCCTACAACCATGTTGAGTGATTAAATAATCAAAGAACTGACCTGCTTGCCCTTCAGGCATATCATACAAGGCCTGGTATCCAGGTGCAGGATGCCAAATAATTGGAGCGCGAAATCTATACCCTAACCAAGATTACCCTGCTTTCAGAATGCTCTGGCCATAGAGATTCAAACGGTTAGCAGCTAACTCAAAGTTCTCATACTTAAATGGTTCTCTGAGCTGGATGTGTGGATCAGAGATTCGATATCGAAATTTGGCTGCATTAATGGCCAAGTCTTTGATGGAAAATAAATACTCTAAACCCTCTTGAATGAGTGCCTCATGCATAGGCCCTAATGTTAAAATGACACCTGGAGTCCTTATGTGGTTTATATGAGCTGTCCATAACTGTACTGGGTTCCTAGGCTCAGCCCTAACTCTTAAGTCTAGACCATTTTCTTGACTCTGAAAGGTATCATAGGCTTTCAGCCACTTAATCTGATTAGCCCCGAATGAAATGAATGCTTGGAATTGAATATCACCAATGGAGGGACCAGGGTTCAATTCAGTCTCCTGACTTAGCACAAGGTCGTGTAAATAAAGTTCACACAACAATATCTGGACTTTCACTCCATAATGTTTACAACAGTCGATAAAATCATTGACATTGTTGATCTGTATAGGGGTGCCTGCCTTAACAGCTTTTATTTGTAATTGTAAATATCGTTCTAATAGAAACAAAGCATAGTTTTTAGCAGGGGCCCTACATGCTAAAACATTATTATATAAAGAACACAAGTCATTCATCTGTTTGATAGTAGTATCTAGTTTACAAGTTACCTGTGTGACTTCCTCTTGTTCCTTCATCCATCCTTCAAAAACCTATCTTTTAGATTGACTGACATCCCTTAGTTGCTGCTGCAACTCTTCATATTTTTCTAGGGGAACCGTTTGCTCTTTAAGTTGCTCCATTTCTTGCTGTGCTTGTTTCACCATCTTGTGCAAGGATTTTGTCTTTGGATCTTTCTTCCATGCATCAGTGGAGGCCGGGAGTTTTACCTGAACCTTCTTGTTATGCTGTTTGGAGTTCAGGACCCTGATTACCCCTGAGGGTGGTGCCTCCGTCTGAATTTGCTTATCATCCTTTTCTGTCTTAATCGGAACGGCAGTTGGATCCTCAGGGTTTTGGTCAGCAGGTCGTTTGTTGGCCCTCTTCTTCCTCTTTACCTTCTGGTTCTTTTTCAAAATCCTAATTTGTTGCCTGAGCTGGGTTATCGTGTTTAACAATTTAGTCCGTTCCTTCCGCAACTTCTTGATTTCCATTGTTTCCTTTGAAGGAACGGCAGTCTGTCGATGGTGGACTGGATCATGACCAGTTGCTAACTCTTCCTCCTGGGGTTCTTCCTCACTGCTCTGCTCCGGCTGTTCTGGTGTATGCACCTCAACTGGTTCTGATTCTTCCTCCTGGGGTTCTTCCTCTAGATTTTCCTCTTGTGACATGGGAACAGATTTTTCCCGTTCAGTATTTTCTTCCTCTTCATCATGAATAGGCATGTTCTCTTCTTGAAGTTGGTCGTGGGGATTCTCTGAACTAGACGGTTGACCGTATTTACTCATATTGGCTAGGATGGCGGCCAAGTCATCTTCTCTTAGTAGGTCTTGTAATGGGCTATTCTCCTGTTGTCCCATTTCTTCCTCCTGTTCAGTTTCTGCTTCTTTTTCTGTTCCCGAAGGTTCGGGTACTTCTTCTTCGGGTTGCTCATCTTCAATTATTACTGGTTGGCTGGTGCTTCCCTGAAGCTGTTCCAGCCTTCCCCTTATTCGAGCCAACCGGGCTGACTTTCTGGGTTGATTTGATTGCTCGGGTGAATCAACGGCATGCTTTCGCTTTGCGGATTCTTGGTGTGTCTCTGGTTGTTGTGATGTACAAGCAACATTTTCTCTGCGTTTTTCCGGTTGTTCTGGTGAGTTTATAGAATGTCTACGTTTCGGGGATGGTTCTGTCGATCCCCCTTCAATCAGTGCAATGAGTCTTTCCCAGCTGCTCTGCTGCTGGGTAAGACTATAACTAACAACAAGTCGAATTAACCCGTGGTGACTAACAATTGCCTCTACGTGCTGTGCCCTTTTCATACTGTGTGCAG
This sequence comes from Pinus albicaulis, assembly GCA_034641835.2. Lineage (NCBI taxonomy): Eukaryota > Viridiplantae > Streptophyta > Pinopsida > Pinales > Pinaceae > Pinus > Pinus albicaulis. The sequence goes on from CM076584.1 coordinate 1,241,556,734, forward strand.
CATCATGCAATAACGAGTTTAAGAGTGCCGGTAAATTCACAGAGCATTTCTGTTTTAGAACAGCTAAAAGTTTAAGGTGTCGTGGTCTTACCACGTATTTTCTTCCTTCGCAAGTAATGTAGCTCTGTACTATTCTTGCGAGCTCTGTCCAGGGTTCGCCTAGGGTCGCTGGCAGAATTCCCTTCCCTTTGATTGTCAAATGTTGGCCTTCATCCTGGAAGATGTCGATGACCTTCTGTAATCGTTCCTTTTTGAATGTCCATACCGGTCCGGTAGCTGGTAGTCCTGAGACTTCTGCAATTATGGCATCAGTGACCGCTATTCGTTTCCCTCTTACTATGGAGTGGTCATCTTGTAAATTCTGCAAGAAATCCATTGCTACTGTCTCATTACCCTCCTGTAAGCGATTAAAATAGTTCAACCATCCTGCCCTTTCCAGGATTTCTCGGGCAGCAGCAGAGATCGTTAGCTGTTGAGGCTCACTACGAATTGCCTTTCCCCCCATGATTTCGCTGTGATTTCTAAATGGAACAGCAAAAACGTTTTTGGTTTGAAACACAGAGAGCAAGGTTTCGCGAAAGAAAACACAGAGTATGCAACAGTGCAGCAAAAACAACTTGTGCGAAAAATAAAAATAAAAATATGCCATGCCGTGAAACCATGCTAAACCGTCGTAAACTAATTGTTTCGAATGATGAATTGCCACGTAATACAGGGAATGATGAGGTTAACCTCCCCCCCCCGCAGTGTGATAGGCTGTCCCAGACGGCAAATAAAGGAGCGGCACCCAGTCTGTAATCAAGTCAGAAAGGAACAGCATGTGGATTTATGCCATGTTGAGAAAAGGACAACCGATTACCGAAATCGAGGCAGGGAATGGATCGCGTGTTATATAAGAGGCTGCTGTGTTATGATTTGCGGCTGATGGATAGGGCATGTATCGTACTTGCCAATATTAAGCGGTCATGGTCACCTCCATTGCCATGATTGGTAATGATAAATATTCATGCGGTGTATAAATCGGGACAAAATCATATGATTAGTGCCTAGGAAAAAAACAAAAGAGTGTTAATATCTTACCTATTGGTGTAAGCATGGTGACTTCGATACCATTAACATTACTCTGCTGCCAACAGGTGTCCATAACCTTGGCAGAGTTGTTTTTCACCCTTGGAACCATGATCCTGTGTGTATACTTAGGACTGTTATTATGTCAGAATGTAGACCATTATGCTGGCTTGGTGACCAGTTAACCATAATGCCATTCACGAGGAAATAGCGAAACGTGGGCAGGCCGGCTCTTGATGAGACCTCCTGTTCCAAGGTTTGTTTATTTTGATACACCTTTTGGACCATATCCCTGGTGTGGTGGCCAGAATGGGAATGCCACTTCACTTCCATCCTCATGATCATGGTAGGCTGGTTCTCGATGAGACCCCCTATCCTGCATTTGACATTTGACATGCTCTTTCTTTTTCATAGAATTCTTTTCCTTATTTATACACAAAGGGTGGTTCAGCACTCCTTAAGAGTAGGAATGGTGGAAGAAGTCTTATTATCTCAATAGGAAGATATAAACTCTTTGCTCTTATTCCCAAGTACTAATAAAAAAGTTTAAGGGAATTAGCATGATAAAGATAACCAATCAGGGCAAAATTAGTAAAACCATGTCAACAAAAGGTAAGAAATAAGTATGTCCTTCCATTTGTCCTCTTATTAATGCAGAGCCTTATAGATAAAACGATTTATGGTTTGCATATTTTCGGTATGTTGTGTTTTTATATTTCATCGCATAAATACATAGCTGAAGCTTTGAAGACTAGAAAGAAGACGGGCAAAAAGCATCCTCAATTTAAATCAGCAAAAGAGATCAAAAGTATGCTAATGGTGTTCCGTTGGAAAAGAGACAACGATGGATAAAAGAACAAGACTGCAAATGCCGTTCCTTTTGGGAAAAGGAACGGCAATCATACTATCAAACACTCAATATGCCATTCCGTTGAAAAAGGTAAAACAAAAATAAAAGAACGCTGTTTCTTTGAAGGAAAAGGAACAGTGGTAACCAAAAGGAACAGCGAGAAACGTAACAATATCGTTTTTTTTGAAAAAGGAACAGCAGAGATCCGAATGCTGTTCCTTTTGAAAAGGAACAATAGAACAAGCAAAACCAATATGATAAAAAACATACATATGCTATTAGAAGAGCAAAAATCAAACTTTGTGGAAGAAAAAGGAACAGCAAAATGACAAGAATTTATTCAAATCAAACTTATGTACAAGAAAACAAAAACTTTATGTACAAATTGCAAAAATAAATAGACCCTTAATGAATTACAGGTGAGGAAGATTTCTCTTCCTCTCCTAAGATCTCCAGATCAGTATCTCGGCGTATCTGCTGGCAGAAGGATTCCCGAGTAAGTGGTTTACGGTAGAGACGGACTCGGTGGCCATTTACCTTGAATGCATATCCAGAACCGTCAATAGTGATTAGAGTAAGAGTTCCATTGTCATGTACCTTCTGGGTTTCGTATGGTCCCAACCATCGAGTCTGAAGTTTTCCAGGGAAGTCCTGAAACCGAGAATCGTATAACAGAGCCCAGTCTCCCTCGTGGAAGACTTTGTTCTTAATGAGCGCATCATGCCATTTGGCTCGCTGCTGTTGAATTAATGCTGTATTTTGTAATGCAGAGAGCCTGACTTCGTCTAATTCATTGATCTGCTGCAGTCGATTGAGTTGTGCCTCGGTTAGATCTAGGCCAACTTCTTGTGCTGTCCTTAGTGTTTGGATTTCGAATTCTATGGGAAAAATGGGTTGTTTTCCAAACACTAGTTGATAAGGTGAGTAACCGGTGGTGCTCCTCCATGTGGTTCTATATGCCCAGAGTGCTTCAGGCAGTCGGGTGGCCCAATCACGCCTATGTGAGGCAATGGTTTTTGTTAGGATTGATTCTATTATCTTATTGCTACTTTCTACCTGCCCATTTGCCTGTGGGTGATATGGAGTAGTGATCTTATGCTGGACATGATAATTGTTAAGTGTTGTAGCTAATTTATGCCCAAAAAATTGTGGTCCTCCATCTGTAATTATTTCTCTGGGAAGGCCATAACGAACAAATAGATGGAACAGGAACTGTATAACAGAATCCTCTGTGGCTCTTGGCAATGCTTCTGCCTCAACCCATTTGGTGACATATTCTGTTGCCACCAAAATATATGTTTTCTGATTTGATGAAGGGTTGATGGGTCCAACGAAATCCAGAGCCCACCATTTGAATGGTTCGATGACTAACTGTGGTTTCAGAGGCATTTCATCAGCTTGACCAGGTCGTCCTGCTCGCTGGCAACTGTCACAGGCTTGGACGAACTTCTTTGCATCTTTGAAGATTGTAGGCCAGTAATATCCTGTCTGCAATACTTTATGTCCAGTCCTACGCTCAGCGAAGTGCCCCCCACATGGTCCATCGTGACAGGATTTTAGGATGTCAAAGATTTCATCTTCTCTAACACATCGCCTGATATGCATGTCTGCTCCTGTGTGAAACAAATAACCTCCAATCCACGAAAATCGAGAACTCTTCTGAATAATCTGCTTACGCTCATTAGGAGTTAAATGTTTTGGTAATTTACCTACTGCAAGGTAGTTGGCAACATCGGCATACCAGGGTGTTTGAACAGCAACAGCAAACAGGTGCTCATCCGGAAATTGATCTTCCACTGCTGTTGCATCGCTTGATTTTGGTATTCTTGAAAGAAAATCGGCTACAGGGTTTTCTTTGCCAGGGCGGTCCTTAATTGTGATGTCGAATTCCTGTAATAAAATTAACCATCGAGTTACTCTGGCATTTGTGACAGGATTATTTGCTAGATATTTTTGTGGCGCAGTAAGATGTATACGGATAATAGGGTAGCACAGCAATATAATGTCTAAATTTATTGAGCATGTGTATTCTGACTAGGAATTCTTTTTCGATACTTAGGTGTAATTCAATTAAGTAGGAGATAAATTTTCTTGAAGTAATGAATAGCATGTGGTTTTTATCCTCTTCTCGCAGTGCACCGATAGGTTGTGTACGGGGCATCGGATGATATACGGAATAAAAAGTCCCGATTTGATCCTCGAAGAATGCAGGGGCGTGAATCTGACTTCTTTAGGTCTCGCTTGTGGTCACATTTGTCTGTCCAAAGAAAATCAACGTTACCAGTCAGTGCATATAAAGGAGCGGCAATGTGCGAATAATGCTCTATAAATCGTCTATAATAACCTGAAAATCCAAGAAAACTGCGTACCTCTGTTTGAGTAGTAGGAGTGGGAATAAGCAAAAGTATTTGGATTTTGGCCGGGTCTACCTGAATGTCGGCTGCTGAGACATAGTGCCCTAGGATAAGTCCTTCAGTCATCATCAAGAAACATTTTTCATTGCTTAAACAAAGTCTAGTAACAATGCAGCGTTGTAGGACTTTCTCTAGGGTGTCTAGAGCTGGATCAAAGTCATCTCCGTATGGTGTAAATTCATCCATGTAAACTTCAAGTCCATCATTGATTAAATCTGCAAAAATACTAAGGATAGCCCTCTGAAATGTGGCAGGAGCATTACATAAGCCAAAAGGTAAAACTCGATAGGCAAATGTTCCCCAGGGGCAAGAAAAGGTAGTTTTATCCTGGTCTTCAGGGGCAATCTGAATCTGATTGTATCCACTGAAGCCATCCAGGAAAGAAAAGAACTTCTTCCCTGCTAAAGTGTCCAATACTTGATCTATGAAAGGAAGAGGAAAATGATCTTTTTGTGTTGCCTTGTTAAGTTCTCTATAATCCACCCAAATTCTCCATTTCCCATTCTTTTTTGGTACCACCACAAGTGGAGAGACCCATTTACTATCAGAGATAGGGTAGATAAAATTCACATCTAAAAGTTTCTGAAGTTCAGTTTTTACAACATATTTTAGATGGGGATTAAGTCTCCTTTGCGGCTGACGCACAGGTCTGGCATCCTTTTCTATGTAAATGTGGTGTGTGCATAACTGGGGATCGATTCCTTTCATGTCACGGTAGTCCCATGCAAATGCTTCTTGATATTTTGTTAACAGATGGATGAGCTTTGTTTCTTGTTCAGGTGTGAGATTAGCATTGATGTTTAAAGTTTTCCCCGGTGCAATTTCCACAGTTTTACTATTTGCAACAGGAGTAACAGGTATCGCTTGGTCATGAATATCTTTCAGGGGATCTTCATCCAGTTCATTATCAAATACTGCCTCTATCATGTGACATTGTGTGCGAGGTTCAGTTTGAGTAATGAAATTATTAATGGCATCGTCTTCTGTTTGATCTTTGAAATCGAGTGCCTCTTGTATAGTTAATGGAGATCTAATGTTATCAGTAAGATATGATACAGGGTGCTTATTCGTTTTAATCATTGTGACACTTGGCTACGCTGGAGGATATAAAACTAAATTTTTGCTATTTGGTCCTCTGGTTATGGTCATATTTCCCTGCCGACAGCCAATGTAGGCATCGGCAGTAGCGAGCCAAGGTCTTCCTAAAATTAGCGGGTGTCCATCAAGTCGGGTTTTTGGATTAATTATCAGGAAATCGGTTGGATACTCCCAGGATTCTACAGAGACCATGACATCATGCAGAGTGCCCTCTGGTCTAACCACAGATCGATCATCCAATTCCAACAGAGTGGAGGTGGGTTCTACCGATGTAATGCCGAGCTTTTGGCAATTTGTGGTTGTTAAAATATTAATTGCAGCCCCTAGATCAACTAAGGCATTAGACAGGGTCTGACCATAAATTTGAACAGTTATAATTGGGTTCCCGGGGTCTTCATATTTAAGGGGTGTTTCTCTTCCAGACAATAGATCAGATAAAGTACCGACTACTTGGACTCTTGGATTATTTGTTATGTTCCTCCTTGGTTTCTTTATGCACAATTCTTTTATAGTTTTTGCGTATATGGGAATGTCTTGAATGGCTTGGAGGAATGGAATTTTTATGTACAGATTTTGTAATTCTCCCAGAATGTCAAAGTCATGATATTGTATGGATCGAGGTATGGCTAATCGTTCTGGGAACGGAGGAGAGGATGTGGTTGCTTGATTATGAGTTTGTTGCTTATTTACATCCTCTTGTTGTGACTGATGTTCTCTGGGTAACTGATCTTCAATATGAACTGTTTTATCTCCCTCAGTTTCAATTATACGCCCAGATCTTAACTGAAGGTCATTGCACTCCCTTAAGTCAGGTCCTGCTTCTGGTGATTCTATGATTTGAATAGATTGGACCTGCCTGTTGTTTGGATTGGGATCGGGTTGGGCTGGGAGTTGCGGCCTCAAGTTAGACTGGGGATTTTGTTGTAAAGCTGGCAAAGTAGGTTGAGGGAGTGGAATAGTTCCAGCTGGGTGGTACATCGGTATTTGCCAGCTTGTCTGCCAGGGTGAACTTTGTGAAGTAGAGGGAGTCCATTGTGAAGGATACGGGCCATTTTGCCAATATGGTGGAGTGTAAGGGAAATTCGTCCAACCATTTTGGCTTGTTTGATTCATCCATGGATTTGAAGAAGGGAATGATTGTGGTGACCAGTTGGTAAATGGGGTTTGAGATTGATTCTGCCACATACCATATTGTTGAGCATTATACTGTGGGTTTTGAAAGAAAGAGGTTGGGTCCGGAAACATACCAGGTTGTCTTGGCTGCCACGGGCGGCGCCGGTTAATCGAATTCACCGATTTTGGTTCTTCTTCTGCTTCCTTATATACTGCTTTCAATCCAGGAAGTGAGGGGCAGCTCTCCGTAAGGTGATCTTTTGTACAGATGGCGCATGTTTGGACTTTATCTAATGGACACTCCTTGTGGCTATGTTTCTTTCTGCATCGGGGGCAGAAGATTGCCATCTTCTGTTCTGCCTCCAGCTGCTTCTGTTTAGCCTGCACCATATCAAGTTGTGTAGTTAGTGTCCCCATAATATCAGTTTTAAAATTTTCTAATAAATTTCCAATTTCTGCACGTGTTACTCCTTCTGCTGATACTTTGTTATCTCTTGTAAACCGATCATATTCTGTTGGTTTTATTCTTGTACTGCCTCTCGAACTCCTGATACACAAATCAAGGATGTCAGTAAAATTTTCTTGATAAATATCCCCTTTGCCCATAATGTTTAATGTTTCAATCCATTGTTCCTTCATGCCCCTCATTAATGCAGTTTTTAACACATTATCAGGTAAAGGTAGCGATGCATAAGGAGATCTTTGTAAATTATACTGGAAACGTTCCACATACTCTTCTAGTGTTTCATTTGGTCTGGCTGACATTTGAAATATCTCGTCTTTTAACTCTATAGACCTACAATAATCCTGGTATTTCTTTAAGAAGGATTCTTTCATCTGATCCCAATTGTTGATAACCCCGCCACCTAGCCCCATAAACCATCTTAAAGCAGCCCCTTTCAATGTAGAGGGGAATAATTTCAGTTTTTGGGGATCGGTGGTGTAATCGTACCCTCTACATAACACATCGAATTCGAATAGGAATGCATCCGGATCTTCCGATGTGAGTCCGTGGAATGTAGGGATATGCTGAAGAGGGATAGCTTTCATGGGTGCATTTGCTGCAGAATCCGCTATAGGATATTGTAATGTAGAGGTTTGAGTGTTTGGCTGGTTTTGAGCCATGGAATCGAATATATGCCAATAACCTTCTGGGATATCTAGGAGGGTATTCCTAGGTTGGGTGGGAATGGTTTTGACAGGGATCTTTTTAATAGCGCTTCCTTTATCTGGAATAATGGGAATACCAGGTGTCCGAGGAGATTGAATTCCTTCAACAATGATTTTCGCTGCACTCCCCTTATCTGGGCTATCTAATGGCTGATTTGTTTCAAGAGGAGATTTTGGTTCCTTGGTTTCCCCTGTTTCTCCTTCTCCTTCGCAAAAGTTGCTAGAGTTCCCTTCCTGCAATAATTCTGGAGTGGAATTTTCAACTTCCTGAAAGTCCTGCTCCTCAGTTTGACTATGCACCTCAGCACAGGCTACAGATGGTGATCCTGTGGCCTGAAGGGAACTAGCAGGTGGTTTGGAAGTGTTTTTCTTGAAACCTACTGATGGCTGAGACTCTGTTTTCTTATAAATTTCGTCTATGAAGGTCGTTCGGCCAAGGGTCACCGGCCCCTTAGCTTTTTCAGGTTTGGATGGGGGTTTGATATTCTTTTCTGGTTTTTTCTGCTTAGTCATGCACTCAAAAATAAACTATCAACTTCTATTCAAACAAGCAAAAACAAATCTGTTAGGAAAGCGGATAATGAGCATGTCTTTTACATGCTCTGCACGTAGGTTCTTACCTTCCGTTTTTAGGATCCAACTCCTCCCTAGCAGGCTTGTACACCACTCTGAAAAGACAAATGGCTTCACTCTTTTCCCCGGCAACGGCGCCAAAATGTAGAGCTATAAAAAGGGTCTCTTTCACCTCTAATTACCTCACATTAATATGTCAACCCGAGAGCGTTTTGTCATTACAAAGAGTGACTCAATCCGAGGCTCATTCGTCAGAGTAATGCTAGTAGTACAGTGCTTCAGAAATACAAGAGTAAACGGATGCTTAACTAAAATCAAATTACTTTAAAGAAATAAATCACACACTCAGAAAACTTAATAACTTATCAGTCAAGACTTCGGTAATGATAAACCATCCCTTCAGAAACTGATGGAAAAGGAACTAAATCATACATCACAAGCCTGGGAGCTAGACAGTGACTGCTACTGCTCACTACAGCCTTAGATCATCTCTCACAACAAACCATCAAATGCAGATAAATAGAATGGCAAAGTAAATAAAGGATTAAACCACAGTTCTGAAATGGAACAGCAACTCTAAAATGGAACAGCAATTGAATACTAAGCCCCGCGGGTTATAATCAAACTCAATCTATACACTCATTGCAATCAAAGAACATTCTGTCATTCTAAAGCCGAATCACACAAATCATATTAATGGAACAGCAATAACGATTAATGAATTATGGAACAATGATGATTCATTAGAAACGCACACAACACAAATGTTAATATAACAGCTCTGTAACATAACAGTAAGGATATGCGATTAACTCTTGAAAGGAATAATAACGTAATGCGAAGTTTACACACAAGTCTGGCTGTAGAAACTTCAATGATTCAACCTTGAACAGAGCATGTAATATGAACTTGTAAAGCATATCAAATAATCAAATAACAGGAATAAACAAACCACACAGAAACGAAGCTGTAATGGTACAGAAGCAAGTGTCCTTCGGGGCCGGGCCCTTAGCCTCCAAGGATACACCGCTTTAGGTTAATGCAGACGCAAAGATGGAATAATCACCAGGCTTTCATTAATACATTGATCAAAAATACAGCGAACCAGTTCTCAACAAAGCTTAATAACCAAGTCTGATGTTTTACAGAAGATTACATAAAACGTATCTTATCTCGCCATTATCTCCCCTAAACTAACAGTACTTGTCTATTTTTATAAAAACGATGGCGGAGATGTCCAAGCAGCTAGATAAGTAAAGCAGTGATCCCTCAGGATCTTCGATCCTGAGGGATTCGCCAAACAGTTAACTCTTCATCCTATCCTTGCTATTGCGCTGAGCTGGTGTCCTTTCCCTCTTTCCTGAGCCGATTCACCTTGATCTTATTTCCCTATGTTTGCGGTCGGTTCTCATCCAGAGAGACAGCAGTTATCTCCACTTCGTTCTTTCCTTTAGAGCGGCAACTCTTCGTTTTCTCCTTCCCCTGTATAGAAAATAACCATTATTAGTGGCTAAGTTATACACATTGATTCTCACATGTTTTGTTATAGTTCCTTATGACTTTCCCAAATTCATGATACAAAAGGTTCACAAATTCCATTAAAAAGTCATTAAAGTAATCATCAAAATCATACCTTTTTAGTACTCCACAACTGCCTCCATCATGTCCTTCCATGAAATGTAGTTCAAGCTTCCCTCGAGTGCATACTCTAGCCTCAAGCCATTGAAATCCATTTCGATGTTTACTCAACTGTAGCACCAAGAAAATCTTGCAGCAAATTCGAATTGTTTCCACTAACAAACTTAGCGGCTGCTTCAAAATTGCAATATTCTATGCTCTGATACCATGTATAAATTTTAATACAATTATGTATTTCCTGGATTCTCCTAATATAACAATTATATGCCACTGTTAAATACATAATCGCTTCTACAAAATTTTCTTGCGGAATTTAAAACACAATCGCCAATTGCAATATCAAGAAGAAAGATCAATCACACATAACACAGATGTTTTTACCGGGAAATAATAAAGCTAAAAACCCCACTGTCATATATTATGTATATATCATGTATCATGAAACAATCTCATACAAAGCTCCAATACAAGAGCTCTCAGTACAATATATAATCGTCTCACACTGTCATACAAAAATTGGCAAATTCATGTGCCAATTTACTGCCTTTAGATAGCCTGCCTCCACTATGCAATCCCTGCTAATAAAAATCCCTGAATGAATGGAATCCTTGTTGCCTTGACTACACAATCCTCATTGCCATCTCCAATGTGTTTTTGGTTGCATGAGTGCACTCACTAATGTCACAACTGATAGGCAAACTATCCCTTTCACCTACATCTCAACTGGGTCTCCACTGGATCTGACATGCATGTAGTTAATGGTAGTAAATATTTAGTTGCAAGTGAGACCACTTATTATGAATTAATTAAATAATTAATTATTGATGTCTCACTAGTGTATGTTTAGTTATGTAATATCCCAAAGGAATTTCTACAACAATAATAACATCTTAAGATGTTCCAAAGTTGGAGATAGTTCATATGATGTGTTAAAAACACATAGGAATCAATTAAAGCTACAACAGTAACTTATACTTCAGTTTATGATCCAAAAAGTGGGGAAAAGCAGCAAAATAAGCCCCAAAAATGTTATTCCTAGCTATCTGCATAATAACAAACGAAAATAACGATGGGATCCCTTATATTATGTCATATGGGACTTACATACCAAATGGGAGGAAAAACAAATCACTCTAGCTAAGTTAAACAGGTCTCTCGGTCCCGATATGGCTCAAAAAGGCCCAAACCCCATGACTTTTAGCATACAAAATGACTGAAGAAAGAGATAGCATGATTCAGTGAGGTTTTCTGTAACAAATAATGGTCCTCAAAATATCTCGAGTTTATATTAAGCAGGAGTGAAGAAAAATGGGGATTCAACCCTTTTTATACAGCAAAAGACAACCCGACAAGGGCCTCATGAAAGTACATGTATAAAATGACAAAGTATGCAGCTCTGGGACTGAAATAACGTAGTTACACTGTAGCTCTACATAAATGGGTAGAATAATACTAAGAACAGAAGAATAATTATGTACAAAGCCTCTTGGGAGAAGGGTTGGCCCTTCCTCCAAGGAATGAGCTCACAAGCAAGGGTTCAAACCTTGTTACTGCAACACTCTGAAGAAGGACGCAGTTTCTACAAATTACTATGCTGTAGAAGATGGGAAATGATTTTTCCACATGCCAAGATGTACAATATGCTCATAAATCTTCCTTACAGATCTTGCAAAGAAAGGGAAGCTCCCTCCTCTGAAAGATAAGCTCAGAAAGTGGTGTTGTGATCTTCCCACTGCAACACCCTGCAACACAGCGTTCCTTGCTACAAGAATAACATTATAGCTGAAGGAGGATGGTTGGCCTCAAGCCTAAATTTGTAAATTTGAAGTACAATTCTCCTCTAAGAGGCCTCTCAAGGAAGGAGAAGGAATCCCTAAGCAGGAATGCCTTATGCTAAACAACACTGCATACTCAACTCAATAGCTGAAGAATGCTCAATAGTCTAAGTAGACCAAAATCAATAATTAATAATCTAACCCTAAATGGCTGCCATCTCTTTCCTTATATGCTTTTTGAGCCTCCTCACCTTGGGTCCCACCCTTTAGGGTTTCCAACATCACATGATCACTTTCCCTCCAAAACTGTGTTGTAGCTCCATCAAGGCTACTCCTCCATACTGCGTTGTTGACTTAGTCAACTTGACTGAATCAACATGATTCTCTTCCTGTTCATACATGGAAAGTGTAAAATATAGCTACTAGAATGAACCCCTTCCACATTATGATGGATTTTTTTCATGTTTGTATTCTGCATGGACCTCCTTACCCATTTATTCAACTCCCTGGTGAAATTAGCAAAAATCAATATTCCAATTTGTTGCATGCAAATTTTGGAATATTACAATCCTCCCCTCCCAAACGTTGCTTGTCCTCAAGCAACCGCAAGGATGGAACTAAAGAACCTCCTCTTCTTCCCTTGTAGCATCCTCATATGATAATATCCTCCAAAGATCAAGATGTTGTATCATCAATGCATCTCCAAGTTGCCCCTCCCAAATGTGTAAGCTAGCTTTTGGTGAGCATCCCAAATAGCTATCATCCTCTAACAAAGAAATGTCCATGGAGGCAATGATGGGTTGTCTAAAGGTCCTATTGAGGCATGTGGGCTGATATATATTGGGGTTCACCATCCCCATTTGAATCTCCCATCCCCAAGCTATCAACCATACAAAATGAGTCACCCTCCAGAATGGCAACTCATGAAGAATCTCTTCCACCTTTGGCTCTTGCAATGTAGGTGGGCTGAATAACTGAACATGGTAGACAAGATGGCCAGCCCCATGCTATCTCTCTCTCCACTCATGATGAGTGTAGAGTGCATGTTGATCATGGGCTGCAAACAAGTTGCCCTCAAGTGGCAAGAAAAAGATTGGATCTTCAAAGATCCCCTCCCCAAAGTTATGGATCATGCTAGCCCAAACCATTCCAATGTCCATTTAAAGTGAATGGCACATCACTACCATATGGCATCCAAATCAGAAAATTTCAGAAGGTTATGTGCAAGTGTGGATGATACAAATGTTCTCTCTAGTGGATACAACGCAGTCTTTCCAACTACTGATTTAGAACATCATGTGGCAAGCTGTTCTCCACTAAACTAAAAGTTGTGTATGTTTTCTCATCTATTATAAGGTAGTAAGCAGAAATATATATCAGCTGTACATGATCAAAATAATAATACACTTGCCCAAATTCATGTAGAAATGGGTTATCATCATTACAAAGGTTGGCCCTAAAGTGACCATATAACCCAAAAATAATCTTGCTCCTTTGTGAAGCAATGCACTGTGTATAGATGGTAAAAATATGAAAATACTCAGTGGACCAATGAACAAGTACATAAATGCATTTATTACCATACATAGTGAGTAGGATGAAAGTGAGGTCCATGAATGAGTCCTCCCATGATAATCTCCTCATAAAAATCTGCAAAAAGAAGGGATACATACTCTTCTTGGAACACCCCATCAATAAGAACATACTCCCAAGTGACAACACTATAGACCTTGGTGATAAGGCTCTAGTCACTCCATGACTTCTTCCTTTGACATTCCACATGCCAAAGCCATCCACCATCATGCTGCTATGTGAGAAGATCTCCTTTCCATGTGGAAGTTCCTCCTCTTCCTTCAATGCTGAAGGGTAGCCTCTTTGCACTTTGAATGTGCCTTTCCTTCCTCCAGAAATATCATGATGAGCATGGGAAAAGTTTTTCCCATACTCTCCCAAGTGTAACCACATCAACAACAACTCTTGCTGCCCTGTGTCATAGATCTGCAAGTGGCTCACCAACCTCTTGCTCTCCATCCACTCCCCTTCATCCAAATGTGGATGTCTCCATTCATGCTCCCCCTTGGTATCTTCCTAATGAAGACTACCAATCTCCCAAAGTAGATCTTTCCCTTTACACCTCATGGGAAGTTGAGATGTAACCCCTTGGAGATATTTTAGAGAAGACCTCTCATCAATGATCCTCTTGAATCCAACAGGATCCAAGTGTGTTGAAAGTGAAACATCATCAGAAAGTGGCACAACACTCATTATGCCCTCAAAAATCTTACACCCTAACCCTTCATGCTGCATGCAACTCAATAAGGGTGCAATGGAATGAATGTCTATCCCTCCTTTGATCAAACCAAGGTTACACAGCATAGTGTAAGCTTGTTGCTCCACATCAGCAATGTTTTTTGATCCTTGACCATGTGAAGAAAAATTTCCAAGGTTTCCCATAAGATTTTATGAAATGATAGGAAATGAAAATATATGCATACCTTGGTGAGTCTTGGGAACACCTTTTATGGCTGCAAGAGTTCCTCCCTTCAATGTGTTGGCTGATCCAACTACTGATATGGATGGTTGCCCCCTCATGAATGTGACAGTGCTGATAAAAGTCTCCTCAAGTGGGGATGAGGACTCCTTCTTCTCTGATATCTCACTGTCAAATCTTCTGATCACCCTTTGAGTGAAATTTTCAAAAGTAGATACTCTTGCATGACTCACATGGCTGAACCACCAAGTGCTAGCCTTACCCTCCAAGTGCAGTGTTGAGATCTCCACAGCCTCTTTTTCCACAACTGGATGTAGTAGGAAAAATGCTTCTAACTTCATCACCCAAACTCTTGTTGTACATATGGGTGATCCATCGAAAGTGGAAAATAGAAACCTATTTCCCTTCACCATCCTATTGTTGTATGGCCTCCTTTCTTCTTTCAGTTAGATAAACTAAGGAAGATCTAAAGTCTCTTTGAAAGCTATAGGTTGGCACTTTTAGTCTGCCAAATATCCACTCAGGATCTCATGTTCTAAGTGGTCTTCTTCTTTCTCTTAAAATCTTCTAGAGGTCTCACTGCAGCTTTCTCCTTCTTCAAACCTCTTAGAGTTTCATTGCATCTTTCTTCTTTCATCTGTTTAACCTCCTTGGAGATGCTCTTCTTAGATCTGAAAATTGATGAGAGTAATATCATCCTCTCCATAATTCTGATCTCTTCTTCTTCTTATCTTCTAGATTGGATCTGAAATCCACAGGCTAAGCCAAGTTAAAGGCTTTGATACCATTGTAATATCCCAAAATAGGGAATTTCTACAACAATAAGAACATATTAATATGTTCCAAAGTTGGATATAGTTCACATGATGTGTTAAAAACACATAGCCATCAATTAAAGCTACATCATCAACTTATACTTCATTTTATGATCCAAAACGTGGGGAAAAGCAACAAAATAAGCCCCAAAAACATTATTCCCAACTATCTGCGTAATAACAGAGGAAAATAACAGTGGGATCCCTTATATTATGTCATATGGGACTTACATACCAAATTGGAGGAAAAACAAATCACTCTAGCTAAGTTAAACAAGTCTCTCGGTCCCGATATGGCTCAAAAAGGCCCAAACCCCATGACTTTTAGCATAAAAAATGACTGAAGCAAGGGAAAGTGTGATTAAGTGAGGGTTTCTAAAAAAAATAATGGTCCTCAGTAGATCTAGAGTTTATATTAAGCAAGAGTGAAGAAAAATGGGGATTCAACCCTTTTTATACAGCAAAAGACAACCCGGCAAGGGCCTCATGAAAGTACATGTATAAAATGACAAAGTATGCAGCTCTGGGACTGAAATAATGTAGTTACACTGCAGATATGCATAAATGGGCTGAATAATACTAAGAATAGAAGAATAATGATGTACAAAGCCTCCTGGGAGAAGGGTTGGCCCTACCTCCAAGGAATGAGCTCACAAGCAAGGGTTCAAACCCTGCTACTGCAACACTCTGAAGAAGGACACAATTTATGCAAATGAATGTGATGTAGAAGATGGGGAATGATTTGGCCAAATGCCAAGATGTACAATATGCTCAGAAATATTCCTTGCAGATCTTGCAAATAAAGGGAAGCTCCCTCCTCTGAAAGATAAGCTCAGAAAGTGGTGTTGTGATCTTCCCACTGCAACACCCTGCAACAAAGCATTCCTTGCTACAATAATAATGCTGTAGCTGAAGGATGATGCTTGGCATCAAGCCTAAATGTGGAAAAATGAAGTACAGTGCTCCTCCAAGAGGCCTCTCAAGGAAGGAGAAGGAATCCCTAAGCAGGAATTCCTTGTGCTAAACATCACTGCATACTCAACTCAACAGCTGAAAAATGCTCAATAGTCTAAGTAGACCAAAATCAATAATCAATAATCTAACCCCAAATGGCTTCCATATCTTTCCTTATAATATTTTTGAGCCTCCTCACCTTGGGTCCCACCCATTAGGGTTTCCAACATCACATGATCACTTTCCCTCCAAAACTGCGTTGTAGCTCCATCAAGGCTACTCCTCCATACTGCATTGTTGACTTAGTCAACTTGACTGAATCAACATGATTCTCTTCCTGTTCATACATGGAAAGTGTAAAATTGAGCTACTAGAATGATCCCCTTCCACATTATGATGGATTTTATTCATGTTTGTATTCTGCATGGGCCTCCTTACCCATTTATTCAACTCCCGGGTGAAATTAGCAAAAATCAATATTCCAATTTGTTGCATGCAAATTTTGGAATATTACAAGTTACAACTAGCACACCTGAGTTTAATTCACTTAACTGAGTTAAACTAATTTACAACTCACATAACTACACATCCCACTCTGTTACAACTTTGAATCACTCAGTTACAACTAATTCCACGTGCATGTCCCACCAACCAACCTTTGAACTCGAATTTCCTATAGCTAACTAGTTTGCCACTTCAGTTAACTATTTGCAAGTGCTCATTGAGAATAGATTAATATTTATTGTCCAAATATTATTAAGGGATAATAATAGTCGACATGCATCTATAAATAGACATGCGATCTATAAATATAACTCGCACATACATCTATAAATAGAACATCATCTATAAATAGAATTTTCTCACCATCTATAAATAGACATTGTCTATAAACAAAATTTTCTCATGCATTCTAAAAATTTACTTCCACCTAAAAAATAGCCTGAGGCTCCACCCTGCTGTAGGTGCATAATTTTCACTAGGATCTTCTTTTTGAATCTCAACATCTATATAACTAAAATCCTTTCATTATTTATGTATTCATATTTTATCTTTAATATGCTCTTTCTTCTTTAATTTCACATGTACATGAAGCAAAATTTTTAAAGAAAATAATCTATTCATTAGGCTTCTAATGCCCATCCTCAACCATCAAAATCACTTACATGTATATAATTTCTAGGATAACTTAAAAGAAAGTTGTCTTCTTCTTCTTTTGTTTGTCCTTCCTTTCTTCCACACACATATGTTCCAATATCTCATTTTTCACTTCATGCATTTTGCTCATTCTCTCTCAAATGAAAAATAAATTCCTCTTTTGCAAGCTACTGTTAAAAATCATTTTCAATATCAATTTCAGGTTTCTTACACAAAAACCCTTCATTGTCTCTCAAGGAAACCTCTAGTTTTTCATTTTTCTGTTGTTTGCACATGAAAATATTTCATTCTTTCCTTCCATCACAATCTCCTTTTGAAAATTATCTTTTGCAGTAAATATCATTGGATGATATGTCCCTGCTTTTGTCAATACTTCACTAGACAATTCATTAGTCACCATATTGTCATGTTCATTTAACAAAACATTATTTTCTCAAGGAAAATTTACTACCTCAACAATTTATTTTTTTATCAAGAAATGTATATCTTGTTTTCTCTCCAGTTTCCTGTTTCAAAAAATCTTACCCACTCATCATAAACCCTTCCCTACTAATATTTTCTACTACACATTCATTCTTTAATGATAACAATGTGTGTTTCTTGCCATAATTTTCAAAAGTTTATGTATGTCTCCTTCCATCCATTGTTTTTGTCATACTCCCAGTGTTTACCTAATAGAATGTGAGAAACATCCACATGCATGATGTGACACAATACTTTATCTTTATGGTGTCCAATATAGAACTCTATTTCATATTATTTGTTCACCAATATTTGGTGTCCTTCTTGAAACCATCACACTTTGTAGGGAGTAGTATGCATTGTTATATTTAGATTTAACCTCCCCATAATATTTGTAGACACCAATTTTTTAGTTATTCATTGCCAATAAAAATTATACAACATTTACCTTTTGACTTACAGGTGGTTTTGAATCATTCTTTTCTTTGTGGAGGCTTCTTGATCTCCTTCGCATATTTCATTAGGATTATCTTCATTATAATAGATTCTCCAACTTATGGTGCATTCTCATGCATGGAGGACTTCACGCATTTTGTATATATCTATGTAATGTGGAAAACTATTATATTTATGGAATTATTATTTGGATTCATTATATTTATGACCAATTGTGTTGTATGCATAATATCTAACAAAAAAATATATTCATCTGCCTCTTTGATATGGTCTTCTCCCTCTGAAGTCTCCTCCTCTCAATGATTTTTCTAGATGAGGTGAACTACTTCCTTCTTTTGCATGGACTGGAAATATTCCTTGATTACTTGTATGTCCTCTTCTTCCCATTTTACTTCACTCATTTTATCTCTAGCTTTGTTTACTTGTCATTTTTCCTCTAACATAAGAGTTATCTGGCATGCTTATTTAATATTTCGTAGAGGAAAAATGCTCAATTCATCTGGGATTTCATATCCTAAACCAATAATATATCTATATACCTTTTTAATTCTTTCTTCTACATGAACAACCCTTATGTTATAAAATTCCTATGTATACTCTATCACAGGCCTTGATTTTTGCCTGATATTTTTCAATTGACTAAGGATATTTAACTAGTAATCTTGAGGTATATTTTTTACCTTTTATTGTTTTCTCCATTCAATAATAGTTGGTAATCTTCTTCTTTCCTGTGCTCCTTCACTCCACTTTCATGTTGTCCCAAAATATTAAGGCATGTCCCTTAAATTTTTTCATTGCAAATTTCACCTTCTTCTGTAATATCCCAAAAGGGAGAATGCAGTAATACAAAAACACAATAGAAGAACAGCAAAAAAGTAAAGAATTAATCTAAAGACAACATCAGAGTGTATAGAATAGCTAAGCCATTTTATTATATCAAAGGTGGATAAATAGTACAACAGTGCTCAAAATGTGAGACACTCAAGCCAAAGAGATGGCCTAGAATGACCTTGAAATGGCCCCACAAGCGGGACTGTGTAAATGATGAACATCTAGAAGGAAAATTGTGTTGTCCCTACTACAACTGCTAGGACTACAATTGCCCAAAAAATATAAATTTATATCTAGGCAGTCTAGGAGCTCTGATGATGTTGAAACTTTAGATTCGGGCTCTATGATGGATACCCAAGATAACCCAGAAAAGGTTTTCTAGATCTATGAATCTAGAAAAACCACCCTCTTAGGGCTTCACTATACACTACTGGGTATGTAGATTTGTTGCATAATCTGATCAAAGATGGTTGCAATGCGATGTACAATCAGATCTATGCAAGAAGTGTTGATCCCTCCACTAGATTCTCAAGCTAAAAGCTCGAGATCTAGCTGCTCTTTCCTCTTCCACTGAAGATAGATGTTGAATGATCAATAGCTTTAGAAAATTGTGCTATCAAGGAGGGAGAGGCTCAAGCCAGTGAAAATTTTAGGGGCTAATAGTCGCAAGTGGGCTAATTTTCGATGCTTTTAAAATATATATATTTCGGAATTTCCATTTTCTTTAGAATATGATTCACCCAAATTTTATAATATAAGAATAATTTTTCGTAGAAATCACCAAAATGTTATAGGGACTATTCAAAATCATTATAAATTTGATTATTTCTATAAAGGTATCACCAATCCTTTTACAATTTTCATATTAGGGAATATTCACCAAGATTTCTAAACTTTAAGATAAATTTCTATCCTTAAAATTTTCCCTGGCTCAAGCCTGCTACTATATATGTCAAATCAGCTCAAAAATAGTGGAAAAAGTGAATGCAAAGTGAAGAGATGGTCCCTCACAGGATTTCCAGCTGAAATGCTGAAAAATTCCTTCCTCCTTCAGATCCACAAGACTGAACTACGCAATCCTTGAGGAGACTGCTGCTGCATGGAGGTAAAGTACAATGGCATGAATGCAAATTATAGATCTATTGCTCCTAAAAGACTGAACATGAAGCACAAAGTGAAAGGATGAATCCTCCACTAGTTTCCTAGCTGGAATGCTAGAAACAACCTCCTGAAGATGGAACCAATGCCTGATGAGGAATATAGCTCAATATAAGCCTTCCCAGAGTAGGCACTCAAAGTCCCCTGTGGATAAGGGTGGGATTTCCGCTTAGAAACACCTGGTGCTAAACAACACTACAGACTTAGCTAAACAACATAAGCGTGCATAGAAATGTCAAATGAAAAATCTACATCTAAACAGATCAGAAATAATACAAAGCCTGCCTTCTATTGTGCCTCCATATTCATTATATATATTGTGAGCCTTCCATAGCCTAGGCCCACCTCATAACTGTGTTGCCTATGTGGCCACTATCCTCCATGAAGACTGTGATGTCTCTCCATGATCTCCATCATGTTTTGCATTAAATTTCCACTCTCTCCATCATGTGTGCATTATATGCACCACTTCCTCCACTATCTCATCATAAGTGCTTTATGATCTTACTTTGAATGCACTATTATCTTAGTTGACCTCCTCCAAGATTCTCATGATTTTACATTTAAGATCCATGATCTCCACTCGTCCTTCATTTAAGAAGTTGCTCCACTACTCCATAATGTAGATCTAGATCTTAAATATCCACATACACATATAAAAATTATATTTTATTCATCTATGGGGTTTGTGGGTCCCTCCACCCTCTTATTTACTTAATTAATTATGAAAATTAAGAACTCTAATATTCCAATCATCTTGTGGAAAATTGGGAATATTACAGTCCTCCCCACCAAAATGTTGCTTGTCCTCAAGCAACTGAAAAATGGGATGCTACAGCAAACATCCTCCCTCAAAATGGCATCCTCATATGGAAGGCCTCCCCATCTGTCACAATGTGTCATGCATGTCTAGCTCCAAATCTACCTCTCTAGAATGTCTAGAATTGCCTCCAACTGAAAAGTTAGATACCCATCCTCATCAATGAATCTCCAAGTGGCAACCCTATGATGTCTAAAGATCTCCTCTATAAATGAGATACATGAAATGAAGTGGTTTCTTCCCAAAGTGGAAAGCCCCAACTCACGAACTATCTCTCCAATCCATGATACATAGAGTAGATTGCATCTATCAATGCTTTCATCATTATCCCTGTTGGCCATGTAGGATCCAAACATAACATAAACATAGTGAGAAACAAGAAGTAGAGACATATGGATGAACTTGAACAATGGAAAACCATAATCTCCCAATAACAAGCACCGCAGCAAAGCCTTCTGCTGCCATGCTAGATCATCATGAATATAAGTAAGAGAGCCATACTCTCTCAATAGAAGCCACCATGGCAATGCTTCTTGCTGCCATGCAAAATCAACATCAATATAAATGTGAGAGCCATACTCTCTCAAAAGAAGCCACCACAACAATGCCTCTTGCAGCCATACCACATCATCATTGTACCAAATGTAGTGGTCATATTCTCTCAAGAGAAACCACCATAGTAAGGCATCTTGTTGCCCCATCACATCATCATCATACCAAGTACAATGATCTAAATCCCCCAATAGAAGCCAATGTTGTAAGGCCTCTTGTTTCCATCCTCTATCATCATCATGCAATATGGGAAGAAATCAGCCCATACTCTCCTAATAGCAACCAGAGCAACAAGGATTCTTGATGCCTCCTTACATCATCATCATGCAAGTCATGGAGCAACAACATACTAATGGGCATGTGGAATGTCTCATCAAAACGATACAAATAAGCTCCCTTATGCCACATCATGTGAGAGTCATGCTTTCTCCCAAGCCCAAAGACACACATGAATATGAGATATATCCCAAACAGAAATACATGTAAAGACATGATACATATCCAAAAAAAAAATCAAATACATGGACATTAGATACATCATGAGGTGTCCAAATTCTCTCATCAATAACTAGTGCATCCATGCCTCCTGTTTTTGCATGTCATCAGTGATATACATGGCATGGATCCTGGAAATGTGTGATGTTGGGTAGTATCCATACTCACCCAAAAGAAACCAACGTCGCCTTTCTTCTTACTGCCTGGTATCATAGATCTGCAGGAAGGTAGGCAACCCCCTACTCCTCATCTAGATCCATTCATCCCAATGTGGATGGTGAATCATGCCAAGCTCAATCTTGGTATCCTCCCAATATGGATGATGAATCATGCCAAGCTTAATCTTGGTATCCTCCCAATGTAGAACGCTAACATCCTCAAACTGAATAGCTTTGCACTCCATGAAATGTTGAAGTGCACCTCCTTTGAGGTCTCTCCATGAGATCCTCTCATCAAAGGCCCATTGGAACCCATAAGGCTCCATACATGTTGTAGGTAGAGATCCCTCTTTGAGCTGTGAGATGCTCATCAAGGAAAATTCATATTGAAAATGGAAAGTACTCTATGTCATAAGATGTCTACCATCTATCATCTATCCCTCCAGTGCTTCATGAGTGAAGATACCTTTAGAATGCTCCAAGAATAATGGGACCCTTTCATCATCATTGTTCCTAAGTGACAGTGTTTTATATCTACATGGTGATACATGTGTTGTCTCATGGCCACATACAATGCTAAACTCATAGTCTGACATTGTACTGAATAGGATTGTGCTCCTCCTATCTTCTACAACTCCACACTTCAACACAAAGTGTTGGGTGTAGCTCAACCATGACAAATTGGGATAGATATACATCTTCTCCTTGATCAAATCAAGGTTCCTCTGTTCAGTGATAATTTTCTACTCCAAATCAGTAAGGTGCCCTAATCCTTGGTTATGCACTAGCCCTAATGGCATGGTTTCACATACCTCAATATGGGGTACTGAAATAATATGAGAAGAAAGTATGTGCAAACCTTCGATAAGCTAAGTCTCTGGAACATCTTGCACATCCACAAGAGTTCCTCCAACAGGTGCAATAGTCTCTCCAACTGTTGGTAATGATGATGGCTACATCTCTACAACTGTACGAGTGTCGGTATCCGCCTCCTCCTCATGCATCTCATGAATCATGCATGGGGTTAAAAATGTCAAGAACTCAAGACTATCTTGTAAAGATGCAAGTGATCCTGCTCCTGATGTAAGTACATCTACAACTGGTGGTGGTCGTAGAGGCTCCTCATCCTAAGTGATAATGAGGACATCTTCCTTGGGCTCTTCATGTACTATCTCCTCAATGATGGGAGATGTCTCTATGTAAGATGTCTCTGGCTTCTTTCTACCAAAATTATTCTTCAGTCTTTGAATAAAGTCTACATAAACAGACACTTTCATATGGGATAAGGGACTGAACCACCAATATCTTGCTTCACCTTCTAGGTGCAGCTCTGCAATATCCACAGCCTCTCTTTCTGCTACAGGATATTGCAGAAATAATGTAGCTAACTCTTCCCTACAAGCCCTCAATGTGCTTTTGGAATATCCATCAAATGTAGGCAAGAATAATCTGTTATCACACTCAAAATTTTGCAAGGTGGCTTAATTAAGGTCTTCCTGGTTTTTGAGTTATGTAAATTTTGATCATGAATTTGATAAAGGGGGATGGAAACCATTTCTATCCTAAGGCCAAAAATCATCTTAAACCATGTCTTTTCAATTGTTTATCACTCCATGTCATCTCAATATTAATTTTAAATTTTACTGGAAACCTGTTTATTTTTACCAGATTTCATAGCGCACATGGATATGAAATGATAGTTTGCGTTATGGAAACACCTAAAATTTTCGTAGCGAATCTATCAAATTTTAAACTGTCAGCACTGCAGAATCATGAATTTTTACGGGAGATAGAGGTCTGAATGACATGTCATTTTTTCATTGGTTTGGGTTAAAGTGGGGTCTTTTCCAATTAGTTATGGGATTCATCATCATTTTAAAATCATGATTTTTGCGCTTTCATTCCCCCTTTCCACCTCATTCTTCATTTTTGTCACTGTGGGGGTTTTTTAATTGGTTTTAATAACTTTCCACTCACCTTTGCCCCGTCATTAGCTCATTCATATTTGTCCCACAACAGTTTCATATATGTCCCCAAATTAGCTCTCTATCCATTTTCAAAGCAGCTCTCTATCCACTTTCAAAACAACTCTCTGTCCATTTTTTGAATTTGCAGGTGTCACAGTAGTGAAGAAAGCTGAGCAGTATAAAGAAGATGGCAACCAAGAGGAAGGCACACAAGGGAGGATCTTGCTTGAGATTCGAACCAATGGACCTAAAGTTGTTGAATGAAGAGCCCAATTTCGCTAAAGCTTTTAGAAACGCAGGTTGTATGACATTCTGCCAGAAATTATAGAGTTTCCATGTTCAGATATCAAAGGAATTTGCAACAAATTTCACTAGTACAACATCTAAAGTTGTAATGTTGAACTTCGCTGTCTCCCTTGGGAAAATAGCCCAAGCTACAAATATTCCAAGACAAGGTGAAGAGTGGTTAAGTCCACTAAATTCAAGCTGTAAAATTGTGATGAATTCATGAAGGATGAATATGTTGGGACTGGCATAGCTACTGGGATTCCAAGAACACATATGAAAGAAGACTACTCTAAATTCTAATGATCATTCATAAAGATTTCACTTGCGAAGGGAGGTTCCACATGGTGTACCGATATCACTTCAAGCATCTGTTGCATTTCACTGGTAAGAAAGCCATTGATCTTCATTTTTACCTATTTAGAAGTTTGAGCAAGCTGGAAAATCATTTGTATGATTCCTCACTCTATAAATGAGATAGTTTTAGAGTTAGAAGAGGTTGGAAGACATTACTTGTTACTACGACTATTGTAAATTTTTCTGATCAGTAATATATAGTGGTTGTGGGCTTTATTCCTCACCTGAGATTCATTTGATTTTTTCATGAACCTTGTCCTATGTATCTTTCTATTTTTCTTTCAATATATTAATGTTTGATTACTCAGAATTAATGTACATCATGCTCTGACTTCCTTCAAGCATTAAACTATTGTATATCTTTCTTAATATTATGCTTTCAATATCTTAATGTTCATTACTCAGAATTCGTGTTTCTCATGCTCTGTTTTCCTTTGAAAATTAATATATTGAGTAACTTTTGTGTGTGTTTTCCTTTCATTTAAATATCTACATGCCTCAGCTTCCACAAGGAGAGCCATTGTCATTGAGTTCCCTAGCACTGACTCCATAAGCCCAATGGTAGCAAATCCTCTACATTTTCCACCTACAATCATATACAATCAAGTCATTATCATAGTGTTAGTCATCAGTATTTTTTCACTTGTTGGTGATGACTAGATCCATAGGTGAGTTTTCTAGAAACTGAATTCCATATGTCAATCTGTCATCTAGAAAACCCTCATAAAACTTTTTTCGACCTCCTACTTTTCAATCCACCCATGTCAAAGTCAAAACTCATTATCACTATCCTATCTAGCTTCAGCCCTACTGGTCTGCCCATCAGCTTTAAAAGGCAAATCCAAGTCTGTTTCGAAAGCCTCCCCTAGGTTAAGAAGTGGCGCTTTAAGGCATTTTACCCTTGGTAACCATCAAAAAGCCAAAAAGCCTCCATCTGCTACAGACCAACCATGACTGACCTCCCACTTTGCAAATAAAATTGACAACAACTCTAAGTCGCGCCACTCACACCCCCTAGGTCTCAGCACTGCATAAACCACAGTCTCAAGCTGATTATTAGGGGTTTCACAGTGTTTTATGGATTCTACAAAGACAGGGAATATAACTTCATCTCAGGAGGAAATGCTTGAATCTACAGTTAGAAGAACAGCTGCTTCTAAATGTAACATGAGCCTAAGATATATCTGCAAAACAGAGAGTCACTCATCAAGACCTTGCATTTTCCTTCCAGCATGAAAAATCACAGTAAGAGAAAAACACCACTGTCACAGCAAACTGGTAATTTGTCATGGCCCAGGACCTCCTTCATTTACAAGCAGAGGGTTAGGGCACCTCCTTCATCTACAAGCAGAGGGCGCTGGCCAGTATTGACTTTAAGGATTGCAAAAGTCCAGGTTTTCTTTTTTACTGAACAATGAAACAATGACTCTAAGTTCTCTGAGTGAAGGTGATGATCATAGCAGGCCTAGAATCTGAAGTATGCGAATTAAAAGGGAAACAGAGTTCAGGTCTTGTAAAGAAAGTCATTTGAAGTTTTCAAATCATGTGAATTGTTAAACTTTAGAGAGGCATAACATTGGTGAAAACAATTCTGATCATAAGCAGCCTGCTTTTCCACAAGACTAAATTGAAGAGATGCTGACAAATCATGTCATTACATAGGCAGAAGAAAAGGTTTGGTTTTTTCAAAGGGTTCTAATCTCCATAGTCATAGAAACTATCTTTCAAATAATTTGTCATAAGATGACCAAAGAAAATGATGACATTTCAGTTCCCCTCAGAGCAGTGTAGTAGGACAATGACACCTTGACTAGGGTTTTTTCTGAAGAACAGTAGTGATTGCAAGCAGAGGTGCCAGTATAAATGTTTTTCAAGTGTGTTTTCTTACCATCACATCCAAGGAAAATATTTGTCAGGCAGGCTTATCAAACAATCTTCAGATACTCTGCCAAGTGAAGGGCCTCCTTCTTTCATGAGCAGATGGCCAAGGCATTGACTATTTTTAAAGACTGATTGGTCAAAGATGCAGTGGAAAGAGACAAAAAAGGAAAGCAAAAGTCTTTACATAGGTAACATATGGTGTTTATGTTTCAAAAAGTAGTGGTTTTCCTACCCATAGGAAAATGTCTGTCAACCTATACATCATAGTGGACAGGAGACAATTTGAATATGCATGCCATTGATACAAAAAGAGGCAGTTTCCTTAGGGGAAGGGGTCAAACAACACCTCATTTTCACTTTCCAAGAAGTCTAAAAGAGTTCCTTTCAAATAGACAGAGAAAGAAAGTATGAATGGATGCAACTAAAATATGGCGCTTACAATCCAAGGAGGAGCTTATAAATCATCTGGAAGCAGAAATTATCAAAAAAGTTGGAAGAAGACAGACCATCTCCTGATAAATGACAAAACAGCTTTCAATGCTCTTTGACAGATCTCGAGTGGTTTTTCCTTGTTAAAAACATCACCAAAAGTGTGAAGCAGTGGACAGATTTGAACCTTGTAATGAGTCTGTTACAAGAAGATCAATGCACATGACGAAGGAAATGATAGTTGTTTCTCAAAGTATACTGATCTTCCTACCTATCAGAGGATGTCTTTAAGATTACTTATCATAGGTTGACAAAAGAAACCTGAGCTCAGTTTCCCAAAAGGTACTGCAGCTAGATACAGTTATTCATCAAAATATAAGAAAGAATTTGGCACCTTTTTCAGGATCTGGAACTCATTGAAAGAAAAGTGTGCATACCACAGTCACAACAGAAGGCAGATTCCCTATGAAGACAAATCAAGGTACTCTACTCTTACATGTTGAATAGAAGAAAGGCAGTAGGTTAAAAAAGGTCCGCAGGAGTTTCCTTACCTTCTGAATCACAGGACAAAATCTATAAACTGGCAGGTTCATTATCATTGAAGAAAAGTGAAGGTAGGTGGTCAAAATTTGAAATTCTCATAATAGTTAAGAGTGGGCCCTTTTCAAAACACTATCGAAATTGTTCTAGGTTTCAAAAAATGCACCAGGGCATCATTTCAAAAAGGAAAAAAATTTGAAAACCCTTACAAAATTAAACCACGGGTTTTATTTCATTTGGAAATAAAGGATGTCAAAGGACCATTGCAAACTCATCAAGCAGTCACCCAAGCACAAGAGCAAACATCACCTTGAAGTTTACAAAGTCGGAGGAAGAAGTTGTGAGCATGAAAAACAGAGTTTTCAGGTTTTGAACTGCGCGCCGCGCCTGTGACGCTGCGCGACGCACTCAGGTCGACTGTTTATAAAGAAATACATAGGTTCGTGACACACCTGTAGTGGCGCGCGATGCACCTGTAGTGGCGCGCGATGCGCCTGTGCGTGTTGGTCCTGTCGGCCCGACAGTGACCTGACACCACAAACTTGCACGCCGCTCTCCATTGCAAACGTGTCGCGCATGTTTCAAACGTCCAAAACACCTCCAATAACTTCTCAAAGCTGCTCAAAATCTGGAGAAAATCCTGCCATCGTGTTTGAAAGGTACTCTATGCCCCTCCCTTGATATTTTCAAAATTGTTAAGTGGTGGAAAGGAGATGAAAATCATGGCTTGAAATCACAGTTCCGGGTTGTTTTAAGGAAAGTGCCTTTGTTTAAAACTCAAGGCTGTAGTAGTTTTGTTTGCCCAACACTGACATTAATAAAAGGAATAGGTTTTGATGGGTGGCAAAGGACCAAATTAAACTCTCCGAAACAGTTTTTGAAATAATGCAGAAACAACGTCCGAAAAGGAAGAAATGTGGGTTTATTTTCAAGTAGCAGTTATCATGATATAAATGTTTTTTTTGTCAAACCAAAAGATCTCTCTGTTTGATAAAAAGAGGCAAAACAACAGTGCTTTCTCCTTTACTTCATAAGACAACACTAGTATGTGAAATTGAAAGTTACCATTAGGAGGTATTGTCAAATTTGGGTAAGGAATATTGGATACCATGGCAGTGTTTTGGTTCAAAGAAAGTCTTCACTGTTTGTCTCCTACAGGATTGTTTGGGCTCACACCAAACACAAGGGGCTTGATAACTATACCTATTACACAGTGACCTTTGACTGTGTATACACCTTGTTTGACTGTGTAATATTGTTTAATATACTTGTTGAGAGGTAGAGACAGAAAAAGAGCAGTGTTTTGTTCAAAGGAAGTTTGTTGGTAATATGACTGTTGCAAGATCTTTGACTACCACCTCAAAAGAAACCTCTAAAGAGGAAAAAGGAAAGTTTTGTTATAGAGAGACAGGGCTTATATCTAAAGGAAAGCATTTCACACTATCTTCAGAACATTGCCACATTATTAAACAGTGAAGTGTAATCAGAAAAAGGGTTGTTGATAAAGAGCAGTATATAAGTTGAAAGACCACAGGGTAAAGTTGTTCCTGCTCCTCATAAAAGGACAGTGTTCACTGTGTTTGCCACTTGATTTCATTTGTTTTTCTAGCTCATATTAATAAGTGGATGTGCATATAGAGTAAAAGTCTTTTTTCTGCAAAGGCAAGGGTTACATTGATAAGGGGACATTGATTATGTTGAAAGAGATAAACAGCTACAACCTCTGTTGAAACCTTATAGCTTGTCACCTCTGTTCTCTGACTGTGACAGTGACTGTTTAATTGCAGTAAGGGTTGATTGCATATATGCAAGCTTGTTGAATATTGGCACACTTAGACAAGGCAGGTTTTTAATGATTGCAATGTCTACCTTGGGCAAAGATACAGATGTATTGATTGACCTCTAAAAACTTCACAAGAACAAGGTGAGTTCTTGACACTTTGCACAGGAAATTTACCTAGCAGTCTGTCTACTTCTACTGTATGGTATCCTATTGAAAGTTCTATTGGCAGAGATACATTCCAGGTGTAAGGCTACCTTTTAAGAGAGCAGGAGTTTTTGTATTGTAAAGGAACTGTTGCAACCATCCAAATCACATTTTTTCTCTGTCAAAGCAGTACATTGACACAGTTTGGCTCCAAAGGGGTAGTTTTACACACAGTGAGGCAGTTTGTTTCTTCCAAAGCATATTTAGGTCAAAATGCCTCCAAGGCAAGGCAGCAGGAACCAGAGGAAGAAAGTGTTGAACAACAACAGCTCAGCAGTTTGAGCAGCAGCATAAACATGATGATCAGGAATAGCAGTTTTAAGGAGCGCCTGGCATGGAAAGAGGAGAAAAGCATATCAGCCCTTGATATTTTGACCTCAGCTTCGGAGCATGTTGCTAGGGACCCCTGAGGGTCATGCATGCCAATTTTGAGCCCTTTCCGACAACTTTTTGTCTTTTGGCATTTTTTGGGTTTTTGGTCGAAAAATCATAATTTCGCCATTTCAGTTTGAGGATTTGACAAGGGATGAGGATGATACCAGTTGATGCCATAATTCTATGAGAAGGTCCTCAGCGATTTTCAGGGCATTTGGAGATCATTCGCCCCCTCAAATTGGCGGAAAATGCTCACTTTTTGCACATTCTGCCCGCCATATCAGTGGTCTGCTATTTCCTGGTTTTTTACACACAGGTACAGTTTTGGAGGACTTCCAAGCATCAGATTGAGCTTATTTCAGTTGCACCAGAAATTAGACACAGAAATATTTCCAATGAACCATCGTGAGCCTCGTTTCGACATCGGGAAGGCTGCCAAATGTTTCCGGCAAGTCAGGGGACCTTTTCCTGATATAAATTTGAAGTATTTTTGTAATTTTTTAACCTTAAAAATCTGCTTTTCCCAAATGTGCGTTTAGCTATTTTTACACTTGGGAAATGATGTAAAGTCAATATAATTTCCGTTTTTAGCATTTTTTAGATATTTTATGGGATATTTTGTGCCTTGGGCTTTGCAAAGCCTCAAGGACAAGTTTAGATATTTTGATTAGGCCAATGGGATATCTAGTTGCTCCATGAGGTTTTCCTCACTCAAGCCTATTTATTCCACAAGGCTTCATTGTAAAAAAAGGCTGAAATTGAGAGAATAATCAATATATTGGTCATATGAGCTTTGAAGAACATACTTGTGTTATGATTTTTGGACTGCCTCTTGGATGCTTTTGATGAATGATGAAGGATTGGTGATGGATTCCATGACATGGTAGAATGGTATAGTGTTTCTTGCTTTGTTGTTGTCTTCTAGTTTTCATTCATGATACATGATTCTTGCTGCTATAGATTAGTAGAGATTAATTTTGAGATATGCCCATGGAGGTACCTCAAAATTCCTGAATCTTCATAGCTTTATGTTTTCTTCTTCCTTAGTTGTACTAAATAATTCTTAATTGCTCTTTGGTAACTTAAGGATACTGTTTGCTAGTTTTATTCATAAGTTCTATGCATGTTGAGTAGGATGTATGGTGTGCCCTACTTACCTATAAGCTGTCCATAGTTCTGTCCATGAAACTATCTCTTTGACTGATTAGCTTATCATCTTGTTGAACCAAGGAGGCCTAGTCCCGATCTAGCCCTTTGCCTAAAACTATGAAAGCTTGTTTTTCCAAGTGCCCAATAACTTAAAGACTGTGTTTAGGCGTTCCGGCATAGTTTTATGAGTTGTTAGTCTATCTTATGTGTTTTCCCCAAAGTCTGATAGCCATTTCCCGAAGTTAGAAGGTCTTATACTTCTATGCATGGCTGGAATGTTTGATTTCTATGTATTAATTAGCTCATAGTTACATTTAACATGATTAATGGCTTGCTATAACATGTTTATGTCTGCTATCAACTAGTTACACTTGAAATCCCTCGTCTTTCGCAAACTTGATGTTCATTTACTCCATTTTTCCCAAAGATCCTTTCTACCTTGAATCAAATCGGCCCTACAGCAGCCTTGCATCATCATCTCATAGCTTCCTTGACCTGTTTGACCCCATAGCCCAGTTGATCTAACTTCTTGTTATCCATTTTTATATCTTTGATCAGTTTTATCCCTCACAAACTTAAAAAAACCAAAAATCAAAAACTCACTTCATAACTAGCCTAATATCAGAACACCATAAGCAAACACACTGACATATTTTACACATATAGAGAGAGCCCTCTCTGAGTCCAGGAAGGCTAGGTCCTTGGGCTCCAAAGCTTGGTTTGATGTTACATCGTCATTTGGCTCACCAATCGGCCAAATCACGGGAACCTAACATAATGGCGATCACGGTGGGACTTTGAGTCAAAACATCCTAGGTATCCCTTAGGAACTCTTAGATCTCAGTCAAACTTAGAAGAGTAGAATTTGGTTGTCTCACCATCCTAGCAAAATGATGACTCAGCTGTAGGACACTTTTCCAGACCTTAGGATTACATAAAAACTCAAAAAACCCCAAAAACTCCCTTAGATTGGTTTTTGTCAGTATTGGTGGTGGACCATACACATATACCTCAAAACAACTAAAAATCCACCTGGCGACTCCACTAGCCTCCAGTAGGCCTTACTACGTTGCTAAATTTTAGAATACCATCTGTTTTTGCCACCTCATCGCCACCCTAACATAATGGCGATCACGGTGGTACCTTTCTGAGTTTATTTTAATCTGAATATCTTGCAAGACTCACGGAAAGCCCCTTTTTGAAACTAAGCATACCTACCATTGAGCCACCTCATCGCCACCTAACATAATGGCGATCACGGTGGGACACTGAGTATTAAACAAACTTAGTTTCCCTAATCTTTAGAGACTTTTGAGAATATTAGCTGGCTGACTTATCCCACCGCTCCCTAACATAATGGCGATCACAGTGGGACTTTGAGTTAGTGACAATCTAAGGACACGTTAGAACTCTATAAGTCCCTTATTTTCAAGAATACCTGCCTTTTAGCCACCTCATCACCACACTAACATAATGGCGATCACGGTGGGACCTTGAGTATTAAACAAACTTGGATTCCCTAGACCTTAAACAACTTTAAGAATACTATCTGATTGACTTATCCCACTGCTCACTAACATAGTGACACTTACAGTAGGACCTTCCGAGTTAGTGACAATCTAAGTATAACTTAGTAACTCCTGAAGTCTCGATCAAGCTTAGTAAACTTAGAGATTGTCTGAAGAGTAGAAAATAGCTCTTTCACCATCTTAGCAAAATGATGAGTCAGTTATAGAGAACTCTTCCAAACCTTGTAGGCACATAAAACTCAAAAAACCCCCAAAACACTCCCTTAGATTGGCTTTTGACATTACTGGTGGTGGACATACAAGTATACCTCAAAACAACCACATTCCACCTGGCGACTCCACTAACCTCTAGTAGGCCTTACTATTTTACCGAACTCTAGGTTACTATCCAATAGACCTATCCCATCGCTCACTGACATAGCGGGAGATGGTCGAACACTGAGTACATGATAGTCTAGCAAACTCTTATAGACTCTTTGGTCCTTTAGATACTTAAACAAGCAAGCAGCCCATAGACCCATTTAGAGTAAACTCTTTTTGTTCTCATCACCCTAGCAAAGTGTTGAAACAAGTCTAGGATACTTTAACAAACCATAGGCTGCACTTAAAACTCAGAAAATCCAAAACATTCCCAGATTAGTTACCGGTGGTGGACCATAGCTAAATCTTTTCAAAAACAAACAAGTTCCACCTGGCGACTCCACTAGCCTCCAGTAGGCCTTTTTCCCCACTAGTCCTTATAAAAACTCCTAGGAATGCAGTAAGTAAACCCAATCATCCTAATGGAAGAAGACATGGTTCAACACCTGAGGACAGAAAGGAGATATGCTCCAATGAGCAGAGAACATATCCCTGGTTTCCCACACAAAATGCCCACAAATGTAAATTGGTTTGAAGACCTATCTGTCTTTCGAAATGAAAATATTGACAACCCATTTTTACACCTCATCAAATTTCATATGCATGTATGTATCTTAAAGGTTGAATGGCATGAGCACTGCCTTATGAAAATGTTCATGGGTACATTAGAAGAGGAGGCAAGAGAATGGTATGAGAACCTAGAACCTCGCACCTTGTTTTCTTTGAAGGATTTCCACAAAGTATTTTGTAAACGCTATATAGGGCACTGTCCATCTCTATCATTGGCTGAAAATTGTTGTGATAACTATGAAAACCTTATACAACACCTTGTAAGCATTGAAGAAGAATACGGAAATTGGCATCCTGAAGAGTTTTTAGAGGAGGTCCATAATTTTCTTACCCAAGCTAACAATCAATATGACCAAGAAAAGTTGATCCTAGATGAAATCCATCAAGAAATAAGAAAAGATCCACAAGAACTCTTTGAAAAGGTTGAAACAGATAACAATCCATCTGCCCTTTCATATAAAACACAAGAGGACATTTAGCCACAAGATCAACTTCCACAAAAGATGGAAAGAAATTGTTGCCCCATCCAAAGAAAACAGAAAATACCTTCTCCCTTAACTGACCAGGAAATAGATCAAATAATAAACATGCAGACAGCCTCTGAAACTTCATGTAACCAAAAATTGGTTGTTTTTTCTCCTTTAAACCCTGCATATCATAAATCAGAAAAAATATTTGTAAATCAAGTTGAAGAAAAGCAATCTGATTGTCCAATATACATGGCTGGTGACATTACTTATGTTAATGATTCTCTAATGTTTGATCAATATGTTGATGATTATGACTTCCAACAGAAACTAACTTTGCAGAAGATTCAGTTTTTGATTTTCGGGAGGAAGCTCAGTTTCATAAACCTGAGAAAAGTGAGCAGCCATTACAGGTCATCTATAACGCTGATAAGGAGAGCCTTGAGAGTTTAGAAGTAAGTGAAGAGTCTCAGACTCTTTGCTCTACTTCATTTCAGCCCATCAGAGATAACATTCACATAATTGGAGATCAACAGTTTTTCAGCTTTGATGATGAGTTTGAGGAAGATGATAAATTTCTTGAGCATGTTGTAAATGAGAAGCCTTTTCCTGAAATGGTTGAGGAAGTCATTTTGGACACGGAATCTTCCTTAACTCCAGATTTGCAACCACCAAGTTCCATTGAGTTACAAATTGCAGATGAAGAAAAAGAGGCTAATAAACACATGAGAATTGTCTCACTGTCCTTTCAAGATAATTTATTGTCAAAGTGTATCCTCACTCATCAACCTGATGACCTTCACACAGTTTCCAGTCCACTTAATCAGAACACATCAGCTTGGCAAGAGAACTACACTGCAATATATGATGAGTCTGATAGTTCAAGTGATCATGAGCAAAGGGAAGGGTTGCTTTACCAGGAGAGTCCCAAATCTAGTCAAGTGGAAGAAAGAGTAGTCCTGAATGAAGTCTATATATCAAATCCTCTAGATCAGGTATTATTCCAAGATCCATTTGTTGTTTTCCTTGAGAAGTCTAAAGGAGTAGTGGGTTCTATCATGAAAACGTTGCTACCTAGAATGAGAAAAAACTTAAGCATTACTGTCCGGAAACAAACCAAATGGGAGTGGCCTTTTCATTATTTCTGCATCATGAAAAAACTAAACCAGAATCCCCCATGTGATCATATACTTGACTGGTTGCATTGGAAAGAAGAGTTCACCAAATATATGTTGTGTACAGATTAGATTAGGATAGAAAGACAACAATAGAAAATAATCTTAGCCTGTGAGCACCTTTTCATTTGTAGTTTGTTTGAAAAAGAAGTGAAAAAGCAGAAAATACAAAAAACAGTGAAAAGTAGAAAAAGAGGGCAGTTTCTAAAAAGCAGTAGTAAAGCCCCATGTTCCAAAAAATAGTCCTTCGGAAAGCGAGCAAGTCTAAATGCCGCTACTAGTACTTCAATGTCTTGTTCAACTATCTAGCCTAATCATAGCTGAGCATGTTTAAATTTATTTGCTGATAAGTTAGTGAGTGCAAAGATAGTCAACATTGTGTAAGATTGACTTATCACAGAGCTTAGACTAGGGAGAGATTCTGGTTCCACATGCCTAAAACAGAACCAAAGAGAGAAGCGAGGGATGAAAATATATTGTACATCTTAGCCCCTCTTGTCCAGTTTCCCTTTATTGCAAAATAACATTTGTGTGCAGCTTGTCTTTTATGCTACAAATGCATGACAAATCAGACTGCCTAATCCTGATTTGATCATTTTGAATTTCATGTTTTATATTAGAGAATAAAATCCTGTCAAACTGCTTAATCTTGACAGTCGATCTAGCATTAGGTAGAGTAATGAAGGAGTTCATCAGTTTAATCTGAACTCCCGGCAGATATAAGAGTAGAAATAGATAGGTTCATTTTGCAGAAAGAAAAAAATATGCATTATCAAAAGGCTGCTAGTTCAAATGTGCCAAAGTGAAGAAAAAATGTTAGAAAAGATAGTGGGTAGGTAGAAGTATCATTGATGTTAACCATGCTGTCACTTTTCAGAAATAACATCAAAAGAAGGGTAAATATTGCGCCAATGGATAAGGCACTGGTCTTCATAAGACAAAGATCTGAATTCTGGACACCTCCTGACGAGGAGCTGCCCTCCCCAAATGGAGCCACTGTTAGTCATCAGTATTTTTTCACTTGTTGGTGATGACTAGATCCATAGCTGAGTTTTCTAGAAACTGAATTCCATATGTCAATCTGTCATCTAGAAAACCCTCATAAAACTTTTTTCACCCTCCTACTTTTCAATCCACCCATGTCAAAGTCAAAACTCATTATCACTATCCTATCTAGCTTCAGCCCTACTGGTCTGCCCATCAGCTTTAAAAGGCAAATCCAAGTCTGTTTCGAAAGCCTCCCCTAGGTTAAGAAGTGGCGCTTTAAGGCATTTTACCCTTGGCAACCATCAAAAAGCCAAAAAGCCTCCACCTGCTACAGACCAACCATGACTGACCTCCCACTTTGCAAATAAAATTGACAACAGCTCTAAGTCGCGCCACTCACACCCCCTAGGTCTCAGCACTGCATAAACCACAGTCTCAAGCTGATTATTAGGTGTTTCACAGTGTTTTATGGATTCTACAAAGACAGGGAATCTAACTTCATCTCAGGAGGAAATGCTTGAATCTACAGTTAGAAGAACAGCTGCTTCTAAATGTAACATGAGCCTGAGATATATCTGCAAAATAGAGAGTCACTCATCAAGACCTTGCATTTTCCTTCCAGCATGAAAAATCACAGTAAGAGAAAAACACCACTGTCACAGCAAACTAGTAATTTGTCATGGCCCAGGACCTCCTTCATTTACAAGCAGAGGGTTAGGGCGCCTCCTTCATCTACAAGCAGAGGGCGCTGGCCAGTATTGACTTTAAGGATTGCAAAAGTCCAGGTTTGCTTTTTTACTGAACAGTGAAACAATGACTCTAAGTTCTCTAAGTGAAGGTGATGATCATAGCAGGCCTAGAATCTGAATTATGCGAATTAAAAGGGAAGCAGAGTTCAGGTCTTGTAAAGCAAGTCATTTGAAGTTTTCAAATCATGTGAATTGTTAAACTTTAGAGAGGCATATCATTGGTGAAAAAAATTATGATCATAAGCAGCCTGCTTTTCCACAAGACTAAATTGAAGAGATGCTGACAAATCATGTCATTACATAGGCAGAAGAAAAGGTTTGGTTTTTTCAAAGGGTGCTAATCTCCATAGTCACAGAAACTATCTTTCAAATAATTTTTCATAAGATGACCAAAGCAAATGATGACATTTCAGTTCCCCTCAGAGCAGTGCAGTAGGACAGTGACACCTTGACTAGGGTTTTTTCTGAAGAACAGTAGTGATTGCAAGCAGAGGTGCCAGTATAAATGTTTTTCAAGTGTGTTTTCTTACCATCACATCCAAGGAAAATCTTTGTCAGGCATGCTTATCAAAAAATCTTCAGATACTCTGCCAAGTGAAGGGCCTCCTTCTTTCATGAGCAGATGGCCAAGGCATTGACTGTTTTTAAAGACTGATTGGTCAAAGATGCAGTGGAAAGAGACAAAAAAGGAAAGCAAAAGTCTTTACACAGGTAACAGATGGTGTTTATGTTTCAAAAAGTAGTGGTTTTCCTACCCATAGGAAAATGTCTGTCAAACTATACATCATAGTGGACAGGAGACAATTTGAATATGCATGCCATTGATACAAAAAGAGGCAGTTTCCTTAGGGGAAGGGGTCAAACAACACCTCACTGTCACTTTCCAAGAAGTCTAAAAGAGTTCCTTTCAAATAGACAGAGAAAGAAAGTATGAATGGATGCAACTAAAATATGGCTCTTACAATCCAAGGAGGAGCTTATAAATCACCTAGAAGCAGAAATTATCAAAAAAGTTAGAAGAAGACAGACCATCTCCTGATAAATGAAAAAACAGCTTTCAATGCTCTTTGACAGATCTCGAGTGCTTTTTCCTTGTTAAAAACATCACCAAAAGTGTCAAGAAGTGGACAGATTTGAACCTTGGAATGAGTCTGTTACAATAAGATCAATGCACAGGACGAAGGAAATGATAGTTGTTTCTCAAAGTATACTGATCTTCCTACCTATCAGAGGATGTCCTTAAGATTACTTATCATAGGTTGACAAAAGAAACCTGAGCTTAGTTTCCCAAAAGGTACTGCAGCTAGATACAGTTATTCATCAAAATACAAGAAAGACTTTGGCACCTTTTTCAGGATCTGGAACTCATTGAAAGCAAAGTGTGCATACCACAGTCACAACAGAAAGCAGATTCCCTATGAAGACAAACCAAGGTACTCTACTCTTACATGTTGAATAGAAGAAAGGCAGTAGGTTAAAAAAGGTTCGCAGGAGTTTCCTTACCTTCTGAATCACAGGACAAAATCTATAAACTGGCAGGTTCATTATCATTGAAGAAAAGTGAAGGCAGGTGGTCGAAATTTGAAATTCTCATAATATTTAAGAGTGGGCCCTTTTCAAAACACTATCGAAATTGTTCCAGGTTTCAAAAAATGCACCAGGGCATCATTTCAAAAAGGAAAAAACTTTGAAAACCCTTAAAAAATTAAACCACGGGTTTTATTTCATTTGGCAATAAAGGATGTCAAAGGACCGTTGCAAACTCATCAAGCAGTCACCCAAGCACAAGAGCAAACATCACCTTGAAGTTTACAAAGTCAGAGGAAGAAGTTGTGAGCATGAAAAACAGAGTTTTCAGGTTTTGAACTGCGCGCCGCGCCTGTGACATTGTGCGACGCGCTCAGGTCGACTGTTTATAAAGAAATACATAGGCGCGCGATGCACCTGTAGTTGCGCGTGACACGCCTGTGCGTGTTGGTCCTGTCGGCCCTACAGTGACCCGACACCACAAACTTGCGCGCCGCTCTCCATTGCAAACGTGCCGCGCATGTTTCAAACGTCCAAAACACCTCCAATAACTTCTCAAAGCTGCTCAAACTCTCGAGAAAATCCTGCCATCGTGTTTGAAAGGTACTCTATGACCCTCCCTTGATATTTTCAAAATTGTTAAGTGGTGGAAAGGAGATGAAAATCATGGCTTGAAATCACAGTTCCAGGTTGTTTTAAGGAAAGTGCCTTTGTTTAAAACTCAAGGCTGTAGTAGTTTTGTTTGCCCAACACTGAAATTAATAAAAGGAATAGGTTTTGATGGGTGGCAAAGGACCAAATTAAACTCTCCAAAACAGTTTTTGAAATAATGCAGAAACAACGTCCAAAAAGGAAGAACTGTGGGTTTATTTTCAAGTAGCAGTTATCATGATATAAATGTTTTTTTTGTCAAAGCAAAAGATCTCTCTGTTTGATAAAAAGAGGCAAAACAACAGTGCTTTCTCCTTTACTTCATAAGACAACTCTGGTATGTGAAATTGAAAGTTACCATTAGGAGGTATTGTCAAATTTGGGTAAGGAATATTGGATACCATGGCAGTGTTTTGGTTCAAAGAAAGTCTTCACTGTTTGTCTCCTACAGGATTGTTTGGGCTCACACCAAACACAAGGGGCTTGATAACTATACCTATTACACAGTGACCTTTGACTGTGTATACACCTTGTTTGACTGTGTAATATTGGTTAATATACTTGTTGAGAGGCAGAGACAGAAAAAGAGCAGTGTTTTGTTCAAAGGAAGTTTGTTGGTAATATGACTGTTGCAAGATCTTTGACTGCCACCTCAAAAGAAACCTCTAAAGAGGAAAAAGGAAAGTTTTGTTATAGAGAGACATGGCTTATATCTAAAGGAAAGCATTTCACACTATCTTCAGAACATTTCCACATTATTAAACAGTGAAGTGTAATCAGAAAAAGGGTTGTTGACAAAGAGCAGTATATAAGTTGAAAGACCACAGGGTAAAGCTGTTCCTGCTCCTCATAAAAGGACATTGTTCACTGTGTTTGCCACTTGATTTCCTTTGTTTCTCCAGCTCATATTAATAAGTGGATGTGCATATAGAGTAAAAGTCTTTTTTCTGCAAAGGCAAGGGTTACATTGATAAGGGGACACTGATTATGTTGAAAGAGATAAACAGCTACAACCTCTATTGAAACCTTATAGCTTGTCACCTCTGTTCTCTGACTGTGACAGTGACTGTTTAATTGCACTTAGGGTTGATTGCATATATGCAAGCTTGTTGAATATTGGCACACTTAGACAAGGCAGGTTTTTAATGATTGCAAAGTCTACCTTGGGCAACGATACAGATGTATTGATTGACCTCTAAAAACTTCACAAGAACAAGGTGAGTTCTTGACACTTTGCACAGGAAATTTACCTAGCAGTCTGTCTACTTCTACTGTATGGTATCCTATTGAAAGTTCTATTGGCAGAGATACATTCCAGGTGTAAGGCTACCTTTTAAGAGAGCAGGAGTTTTTGTATTGTAAAGGAACTGTTGCAACCATCCAAATCACATTGTTTCTCTGTCAAAGCAGTACATTGACACAGTTTGGCTCCAAAGGGGTAGTTTTACACACAGTGAGGCAGTTTGTTTCTTCCAAAGCATATTTAGGTCAAAATGCCTCCAAGGCAAGGCAGCAGGAACCAGCGGAAGAAAGTGCTGAACAGCAGCAGCTCAGCAGTTTGAGCAGCAGCATAAAGATGATGATCAAGAATAGCAGTTTTAAGGAGCGCCGGGCACGGAAAGAGGAGAAAAGCATATCAGCCCTTGATATTTTGGCCTCAGCTTTGGAGCATGTTGCTAGGGACCCCTGAGGGTCATGCATGCCAATTTTGAGCCCTTTTCGACAACTTTTTGTCTTTTGGCATTTTTTGGGTTTTTGGTCGAAAACTCATAATTTCGCCATTTCAGTTTGAGGATTTTCCAAGGGATGAGGATGATACCAGTTGATGCCATAATTCTATGAGCATGTCCTCAGCGATTTTCAGGGCATTTGGAGATCATTCACCCCCTCAAATTGGCGGAAAATGCTCACTTTTTGCACATTCTACCCGCCATATCAGCAGTCTGCTATTTCCTGGTTTTTTACACACAGGTATAGTTTTGGAGCACTTCCAAGCATCATATTGAGCTGATTTCGATTGCACCAGAAAGTAGACGCAGAAATATTTCCAACGAGCCATCATGAGCCTCGTTTTGACATTGGGAAGGCTGCCAAATGTTTCTGGCAAGTCAGGGGACCTTTTCCTGATATAAATTTGAAGTATTTTTGTAATTTTTGAACCTTAAAAATCTACTTTTCCCAAATGTGCGTTTAGCTATTTTTACACTTGGGAAATGATGCAAAGTCAATATAATTTCCGTTTTTAGCATTTTTTAGATATTTTATGGGATATTTTGTGCCTTGGGCTTTGCAAAGCCTCAAGGACAAGTTTAGATATTTTGACTTGGCCAATGGGATAGCTAGTTGCTCCATGAGGTTTTCCTCCCTCAAGCCTATTTATTCCATGGGTTTCATTGTAAAACAGAGGTTGAACTTGAGAGAAGAATCAATATATTGGTCATATGAGCTTTGAAGAACATACTTGTGTTATGAATTTGGACTGCCTCTTGGATGCTTTTGATGAATGATGAAGGATTGGTGATGGATTCCATGACATGGTAGAATGGTATAGTGTTTCTTGCTTTGTTGTTGTCTTCTAGTTTTCATTCATGATACATGCTTCTTGCTGCTATAGATCAGTAGAGATTAATTTTGAGATATGCCCATGGAGGCACCTCAAAATTCCTGAATCTTCATAGCTTTATGTTTTCTTCTTCCTTAGTTGTACTAAAGAATTCTTCATTGCTCTTTGGTAACTTAAGGATACTGTTTGCTAGTTTTATTCATAAGTTCTATGCATGTTGAGTAGGATGTATGGTGTGCCCTGCTTACCTATAAGCTTTCCATAGTTCTGTCCATGAAACTATCTCTTTGACTGATTAGCTTATCATCTTGTTGAACCAAGGAGGCCTAGTCCCGATCTAGCCCTTTGCCTAAAACTATGAAAGCTTGTTTGTCCAAGTGCCCAATAACTTAAAAACTGTGTGTAGGCGTTTCGGCATAGTTTTATGAGTTTTTAGTCTGTCTTATGTGTTTTCCCCAAAGTCTGATAGCCATTTCCCAAAGTCAGAGGGTCTTATACTTCTATGTATGGCTGGAATGTTTGATTTCTATGTATTAATTAGCTCATAAGTTACATTTAACATGATTAATGGCTTGCTATAACATTTTTATGTCCACTATCAACTAGTTACACTTGAAATCCCTCGTCTTTCACAAGCTTGATGTCCATTTACTCCATTTTGCCCAAAGATCCCTTCTACCGTGAATCAAATCGGCCCTACAGCAGCCTTGCATCATCATCTCATAGCTTCCTTGACCTGTTTGACCCCATAGCCCAGTTGATCTAACTTCTTGTTATCCATTTTTATATCTTTGATCAGTTTTATCCCTCACAAACTTAAAAAACCAAAAAATCAAAAAACTCACTTCATAACTAGCCTAATATAAGAACACCATAAGCGAACACACTGACATCTTTTATACATATAGAGAGAGCCCTCTCCGAGTCCAGGAAGGCTAGGTCCTTGAGCTCCAAAGCTTGGTTTGATGTTACATCGTCATTTGGCTCGCCAATCGGCCAAATCACGGGACCCTAACACATAGAGTTAGCCATCTAATAGAGTTTTCATTGAAAAAATCATAAGCTATCTTGAGAGAGCCCTCTCAGACTGAATAGGCTAATCTTCAGTCAAAATCTGGTTTGAAATAGTTACTCCAAGTTGATCGTTGAAGCAGCACATCTGTACCAATTTGGTGATAACAGAATCTATGCCTCTTTCTTCTATTACTGCTGCAGGATCTCATCTCTTCTTTGAGTTGAAAAAACTAATGGAGAGTTAGATTCTCCTTGAGAGCTCTAGGTTGTGCTTTGTACTAGGACAAATATTTACTTAGGGTCTCATGCCTCAAGTCTCCTTCATATTCACACCATTCACTTTCCTTCTCAATGGAAGTGGATCTAGTAGAATGATGTAAAGCTCTTTGCCTCTCCGGTTGCCACTTCTGCTGATAGGAAGTGCTTGGACCTTTCTTTTCTTGAAATCCTCTTGGATCCTTCCTTTGCCTTTCTCTCTTCATTTTATTGACCTCCTTGGAGAGATGTTGCATGGATCTAAAGAGAAGAGTGTAAAAACTGCAATTCTCCTTCATGATAGATCTCTATTATCTGCTTCTTCTTTTAATGCAAAAGATGAAGTTCCCATAAGCTAATCTAAAGATCATGCTTTGATACCACAGTAATATCCCAAAAGGGAGAATGTAGTAATACAAAAACACAATAGATGAACAGCAGCAAAGTAAAAAATTAATCTAAAGATAACATCAGAGTGTACATAATAGCTTAACCATTTTATTATATGGGAGGTGGATAAATAATACAACAGTGCTCAAAATATGAGACACTCAAGCCAAAGAGATGGCCTAGAATGACCCTGAAATGACCCCACAAGAGGGACTATGTAAATGATGGACTATTGGAAGTAAAACTGCATTGTCCCTGCTGCAACTACTGGGACTACAATTGCCGAAAAAATAGAAATTTATATCTAGGCAGTTTGGGAGCTCCGATGATGCTGAAACTTTAGATCCAAGCTCTATGATGGATACCCAAGATAACCTAGAAAGGATTTTCCAGATATATGAATATAGAAAAGCCACCCTCTTAGTTCTTCACTATACATTGTTGGGTATGCAGATCTGCTGCATAATCTGATCAAAGATGGTTGCAATGTGATGTACAATAAGATCTATGCAAGAAGGGTTGATCCCTCCACTATATTATCAATCTAAAAACTCAAGATCTAGCTTCTCTTTCCTCCTCCACTAAAGATAGTTGTTGAATGATCAATAACTTCAGAAAATTGTGTTGTCATGGAGGGAGAGGCTCAAGCCTGCTGCTAGATATGTCAAATCAGATCAACAATGGTGGAAACAGTGAATGCAAAGTGAGGAGATGGTCCCTCACAGGATTTCCAGCTAAAATGCTGAAAACTTCCTTCCTCCTTCGGATCTACAAGACTAAACTGCGCAATCCTTGATGGGACTACTACTACATGGAGGTAAAGTACAATGGCCTGAATGCCAGAAATATATCTGTTGCTATTGAAAGGTTGCACATGAAGCACAAAGTGAAAGGATGAATCCTCCACCGGTTTCCTAGCTAGAATGCTAGAAACAACCTCCTGAAGATGTCACCAATGCCTGATGAGGAATATAGCTCAATAGAAACCTTCCCAGAGTAGGAACTCGACATCCCCTATGGGTAATGGTGGAATTTCCGCTCGGAAACACCCTGTGCTAAACAACACTATAGACTTAGCTAAACAGCATAAGCATGTATAGAAATTTCAAATGACAAATCTAGATCTAAACAGATCAGAAATAATAATACAAATCCAGCCTTCTATTGTGCCTCCATCTTCATTATATATATTGTGAGCCTTCCATAGCCTAGGCCCACCTCATAACTATGCTCCCTATGTGGCC
Source organism: Pinus albicaulis (assembly GCA_034641835.2). Lineage (NCBI taxonomy): Eukaryota > Viridiplantae > Streptophyta > Pinopsida > Pinales > Pinaceae > Pinus > Pinus albicaulis. The sequence continues at coordinate 1,241,601,234 of CM076584.1, forward strand.
ACTAGCCTCCTTGAAAAATATGATGTCTCTCCATGATCTCCATCATGTTCTACATTAAATTCCCACTCTCTCCATCATGTGTGTCTTAGATGCACCACTTCCTCCATTATCTCATCATAAGTGCTTTATGATCTTACTTTGAATGCACTATGATATGAGTTGACCTCCTCCAAGATCCTCATGATTTTACATTTAAGATCCATGATCTCCACTCTTCCTTCATTTAAGAAGTTGCTCCACTACTCCATAATATATATCTAGATCTGAAATATCCACATACACATATCAAAAGTGGATTTTATTCATGTATGGGATTTGTGGGTCCCTCCACCCTCTTATTTACTTAATTAATTATGAAAATTAAGAACTCTAATATTCCAATTATCTTGTGGAAAATTGGGAATATTACATCTTCTCCTTGAAAACATTCTCATAGTCAAAATGTTTATCCATGATGATGATCCAATCAATCAATTATTCAGAATTTAACTTTCCATTTTGCTGATGCTCAATCCAAAAATTATCTTGATCATTATTCCTTATTAAGTTTCTTCATCAAAGATACCTTTGTATTTTAAGGAGTCTTATTGATTTTTGATGTCACCAGTGTCATCTCTTCTTCTTTGTACTATCTCCACTGCATCTAATCTTGCTCATATTCTTCCTACTTCTTTCAGTATGATTTGTTTGGAAATTGGTCTTCCTTGGCCCATTTTTGCTCCTTTAGCTCGTCTAGATCTATGTGGAATATTATTATTTTGTTTCACAATTTATCTGACAAACAATGTTTGATTAAGTTTTGTAATAATGTTTAAAAATAATATAATTATCTATTCAAAATAAAATTTCACATGCTTATCCTTCTAACAAAAACCTCTGATAATCCTCCTCATTGATCTCAGTGAAAGGAAATAATTTAACTCATCCCTTGTCTCCAACAAATTCATGATACCCACTTAACCCTCAATTTCCCTGGATGATTTTTCTAATCTACACTTAAATTTTGTAACCTAACAGGAAAATATTTTACATGTTCCATCACTTATGAAGTCATTGTTCAATTTCGGGACTTTTCATTCGGCTTGTCATCCTTTTCCTTGTCATTTTTATTATTTTACCCTTAATAACCATGAATTTAGATCTAATATCCCATATTTTGATTCAATTATGCCAAATATTTGTATCACGTAACCCATCCATTAAGTTTTGTTTGCGTCAGAAAGGGGAATAGTTGTTTTGGGTGTTAATACTAAAAATGAGGTAAAGAAATGTTTACAAGATGATTGAGCTAGCCCAATATGTTTCTACTCCATCATATTTAGGGTGTTGTTACTCCTTATTGGAATATTGTTGTTACTCCATCATATTTTGTATAAATTATACCAATGGGATTCAATATGATCTTATGATGTACTAAAACAAGAAACTGAATCATTATACAAATTTGTGGAAACAAAACACGATCACATAATCACATATAAGAAATATAAAGAAATAAATTGGACGCACAACACAAGATGTATATGGGGAAAGAAATTTCTCAAAATACCCCTATATCTATATTGCATATGGTCAAGATCATGAAACAATACAATAATATTCCTCACACTGAGAAACCTTTGCACTCTCTTGATTGTCTCACTCTGATCATGCTCGAATTTGGCTTGCAATATAAGAAAAATCAGTCCAATATTTAAACTATTTCTTACACATTCTTGGGCTAATTTAGCCCATATTAATTAGGAAAATAATAGTTAATGATTGTGAAATCCTTCAATGACTTCTTGATGACCTCATGCATGACTTGTACAATTTTCTAATAGTACAAATGATAGATCTCTTCCCTTTAACCTCAATCTAAATTGGGCCTTCCTTAGAACTGACATGTAAAAACTATTTATAGTGAACTATTATCTAACTGATTGATCACTCAATGTGAATAAATCATATTAATTCAATGGACCTCTAACTAGCTCATCTCTCAGTTAGAACTAGTTAAATTGATTTTAATTCAATTAATTGAGTTAACTAATTACAACTCACAAATAATGTAACTGGACCCCCTAAAAATAGGAAAATCCTCTACATGCCTCCTCTTTGACCTATAAATCTAATTTCCTAAGCTAACTAAGTCTCCCTCAGTCAGTTAACTAATACAATTTGTGATGATATGAAATCACAATTTTTCTTCCAATTTAATTAAGGGAAAATTAAATCAGAAGCCTCATATGGTGCCATTGTTGGTCGTCATTTTCAATGTTTCTTGTTTCCAATTTCAACACTCCCTCTCAATAGGAAAGGAATTAAATCTATCTCAATATGATCCCTTTGGAATTTTCTCCATGCAACACTTCTCTAGTGTTGTTTGCTCCTGCAACTCCTGAAACTGAATAGCCTCCAAAAACTGAATCAGTATAATGCATCTATCGTCAGAATCTCTGACTGCTACTAGCGACTGCACTATCTACTAGAAACTCTGCATTCTTGTTGACTCTGCATCTGTGCCCTCTGCACTGTTTTCAAATCTGATAAGCACTCCAGTATCTAACATCGGATTGCATCAATCCTATTGATCCTTCCTGCTATTGTGTACTATGGGATCCTCGTAACCATGTCTGATCCATGAGACAAGCAATCTCAATGGATCTTGCCCAAATTTATTCCCTTAGGATTATGTATGCACATCGCCCCACCTCTCACCTGGAGGTATGGTTGCATGTTCTCCCTCTACCCATCTGGCTCAAAATTTCCCCCTACTGGAGGTCTCTACTTGAGTGGATGCCTCCACTTGATCTCCTCTATCCTTCTCTAATTGTGGCTGCTCCACAACCTTCTGAGACTGCTTCTCAGGCTCCATGTTGAGATCTAATTTGTGCTCCCTCTCAACCACTAATTCACTAACCTCCTCTTTTCTCCTCAAATATTGGTATGCATCTTCGACCTTGAGAGCATATAGGTTCTTGACTCTTACACCAATATGTTTCACTTCTCCCAGGGTGATGTGTCTAAGGAAAACCTTTCCTTTTCTAAACATCACATCATAACCATGGTCTTCCAATACCACTATGGAGAAAATATTCTTCTTTAATCCTGGAACATACAAAACATCTATCATTCTGAGAGGGGATCCAGACTACCTCTGAAAGGTAATTGTACCTATGTCAGTCACACTATACTTCTTGTCATCTCCAAATTCTATGTTCTTCTAGAGGTCCTTCTCCTCCAATTCACTGAAGAGATCTCTATTCCTCGTCACATGGAACAAGGCACCATTGTCTAGATACCACATTAATCCTATTACAGTGTTTTCCATGCATGAAATGAGAATAAAATCAAGCTCGAGCTGTGAAGCTAATGCTTCACTCGCTATAAGTGTAGGCTCCTTCATGCTTACGTTCTTCTGTGGACAATTCGAGCCATAGTGTATGTGCTCGTGACATTGAAAACACTTGACCTTGGACAAGTCTCTCTTTTCCTCTTCACCTTGGGACTTCTTTCCCTTGGATTTCTCTCCTTTTATGACTAATGAAAAATCTTCTTCTTTGTTTGTGCCATAGGTCCCATCTCTGGTGCTCCGCCTTATCTCTTCTATTACCAAGTCAGACCAAAAATGCTTCCAGTTTGGTAGCTTCTCCCTCCCATTCACAGAGTCCTAGTAACTATGCCAACTCTTGGGAATGCCTAGAAGAGCTAGGCTCACCAAATCATCCTAGGCTACTATCACACCAACACTTCCAAACTCATCTCGACATTGAGTGAACTTCTTCAAGTATTTTAGTATCATCTCACCCTCCTCCATCTTGATCTTTTTGATCTTGTCTTTCAGCACCAGCTTCCTGTGGTTGTTGTTATTCTAAAATAGATCTATCAAGGCCTTCCACATAGAATATGGAGTCAGCTTCCCATGGAGACTCGAGACAATATGATCTCAAACTCCTTATAATAAGATCCTTCTCGCATTTGCTACCTTCTTCTTCCATGCACCAAGAAGTTGAGAATTTGTTGTTGCGGGTTCGGGAATATCATTTTCTATGAATTCCTTCAATCTATTTTCCTCAATCATTGCCTCCATCCATTCCTTCCATGCTATATAATTTGAATTTCCCTCAAGATCATATTCGAGTCTCAAGCCATTGAAAGACATCTTGATCGGTTGTTGGGTCTTGAAGAATAAATCTACAAATTTGAACTTGTTCAAAACAAACTCAATTCCTTCTCTTCCATTGTGATTCTTGGCACTCTGATACCATGTATAAATTATACCAATGGGATTCAATCTAATCATATGATGTACTAAGACAAGATATTGAATACTTCTACAAATTTGCGGAAACAAAACACGATCGCATAATCACATATAACCAAGAGAAAGAAATCAATCGATCGCACAACACAAGATGTATCTGGGGAAAGAAACTGCTCAAAACCCCTCTATCTCTATATTTCATATGGTCAATACCATGAAACAATACAATTATATTCCTCACATTGAGAAACCTTTGCACTCTCCTGACTGTCTCACTTTGATCTTGCTCACATCTAGCTTGCAATCTAAGAAAAATCGGTCCAATATTTAACCTCTTGCTTGCCATTGCCTGCCCATCCTTCCTTACGCATTCTTGGGCTATTTGATCCCCTATTAATTAGAAAAATACAAATTAATGAATATGCAATCCTTCAAGGCCTTCCCGATGACCTCATGCATTACCTGTACAATTTTATAATAGTACAACTGACAGATCTCTTCCCTTTAACCTCAGTCTCAACTGGGATTTCCTTAGAACTGAAATGCAACAAATATTTATATCAAATTATCAGCTAACTAATTGATCAATCATTGTGAATTAAATCAGATTTATTTCGGTGGACCTCTCACTATCTCATCTCTCAGTTAGAACTAGTGAAACTGATTTTAACTCAATTTATTGAGTTAACTAATTACAACTCACAAATAACTATAATTGGACCCCCTAAAAATAGGAAAATCCTCTACATGCCTCCTCTTTGACCTATAAATAATTCTTCTTGAGTCAGTTAACTAATATAAGTTTTCATGAGATGAAATTACAATTTTTCTTCCAATTTAATTAAGGGAAAATTAAATCAAAAGCCTCATATGGTGCCATTTTTTGTTTCCATTTTCAATTTTTCTTGTTGCCAATCTCAACGTCTTCAAGGTGTTGTTACTCCTAAAAGGTAGATTTTTGTTGAACGACATTATTTATAAAAAAATTATTTCATGTCACCATGTTGTTATTACTCTAAAATCTTGCTTTGTTGTTACTCTAATGAATCTAGGTGTTGTTATTCTAGCACGTCATTATTGGTACTTTGTGACATCCCCAATTGATTAACCTCATTTTTGAAATATAAATACTTTCATAAAAAAATTATGGGTTGAGTTAAGGGACACAGATTCCAAATACTGAGGAGGGTAATTTCTTGGGATTTTGAATTGCTATGATAGCCAAGGAGGATGGTTGGTATGCATGTTAATTAATATGGAGCATACCATTAAAGAGGAGGTTAGAGAAGAGGATAGGGGCCATGCTTCCTTGTAGAAAAATGCAAGAAAAATAGGACACCAAAAATAAATGAGGATGAAAAAATTGTTGAGCAGTTATGCCCAGAGCATGCAACCAAGATTGGATCGTTGGATGGAAATTAATAGATAAGAAAAGGGGAGATGTGGCAAGACCCCACAAACTTAGAAGGTTCTAGATAGATTTTTGGACAATAGGTGAAGAACCACCATGTACGAGAAGGGAGGATACATTCGCATGATAGAGAATTATGTAGTGGAGATTGAGGAAGAACAAACACACTTCGAAATAAAAGGGAGGCAGACAAATAAGGATGTGAGGATGAGCAGAGAAAATTTTGGGACAAAAAATAACGCAACAACAGTTGAAAAGAAAACGCAAATAAAACAGATGAGAAAGAGTGAAACACCAAGGGAAGAGACCACTTTCAATTCACAAGGAGTTAGGTAGGAATATGTTCTAGTTGTGGAAGAAAATTCCTCTTGAGTCCCCAGTATCCAGAGGGTGTAGATGGTGATTCCTATAAAATCCCAAAAGGATAGGGTGGAGTAATGATTTCTAGAAACTGTCCTAGATAATTTCGGGATAGCTTCCTTGTTGCGTGTTTGAATTTTTTTTGTGTTATGGAGTCTCCAAATTGGGTGGAGACAGTGAGTCTCTAAATTTCCTTTGATTTTGTTGTGTGCAACTCATTTTCAGGTTGGAGGTGGAGAGGTATCTTAAATACCTGAAGAAACTAAAGATTATGTTAAATCCTTTAGGAAAAAGACTCCTCAATCTCTGGAATGTAGCTCGAAGGTGACAGTTGCAAGAGAGAACTAGATGCAACTATCTATGGTTTGGTGGAGAGTCATAGTCCCAGATAGTTGCCAAAAATATTTAGAAGAAAAGTTTTTATCATTTATTTCCTATATTAATGAATGAGCCTTGTATTTTGGGTTGAATTTCTTCCATTAATATATAAGGCATGATTGTGTAACTCATATTTACATAATTGACTCATATGTGGTATTAATTTTGTAAAGTCACTGTGAGAGCATGTGAAAATACTAGATATGTTACAACATTATTTAGCATAAGAATTACATCATTATTGAAATATGCTAACTTTATTGATTTCAAGCTTGCATTGAATTTTTGTGTTGTGATATGGTAATATGGAGGATTGCCTCTTTTATCCTCATTGACCTACTACTTTTATGAGGATCTTCTTCTATTATTTAGAATTGCACATCTTGGGTTGGGATTTTTCATTATTTTCTCAAGAACTCAATATAATAAAATATATCCTATGTTGGATGAGGAACGACCTTATGAGCTTGAATAAATTGACTTTAAATCCCCTATATTAATACAAATATGCATCCATGTTATGTACCAATTCATGTCAAAGTCTCAAGGTTGAGTGTGTTGTCTCTGCATAAATATGGCATGGGAAAATCCTTGCTTAAATACTAGTTTTAGTCATAGTGATAAGTTTGATTGGTACTCCATAGTGGGTATTCATGTATTAGGAAAGTTTATGTTATTAATTTTCCTGAAATTCCTATATAAATAAATGATATGTTTGTAGCCTCGTGTTACTACCACTTAAATGGTTATTCTTAAGTTCCATGCTTGTAATTGAACTCAATGGTAGAATCCTTTATTCCTTGAGTATTGTTGATCCCTTTGTCATCTTTTGGCCACCATGTGCCTATGATTTGATGTTGGAAGTTTATCATAATTATTGGAACTTCATGAGGGCCTCAAGATATCTGGACTGAGAATAAACCTAATTCAATAAGATATTGAGGAATCAATGAGACCAAAAGTCCTAAAGGTTGAATGGGAAAGTCCCTATTTCACATTTTGTGTTTCTACCATTAAAAAACCTCAGGAGATGGTATTTTCATAATCTCAGAAGGGATAACACCAAAGCATGCATCATATAGCTCTAATGATGATGTTAAGTTATGGAATGCACTTAAGTAATTATAGGACCACCATGGCCAAGATATAGTTGAATCATTTTGGAAATGGCTCAGGTGATAAGGCCTCAACCTTAACCCATTAACATTGTCTACGGTCACAATGGAATTATTAGGTTAGACTATTATCCATTAGGTCGTAGGACTTAACTCAATGAAAGTATAACTAGATGAGTAGTCAGGATTAAGCGGTGGAGGAAATAAACAGTTAGGAAAAGGCCTCATATGACATAAGCCTAGAGGGGTCACATCTAGGAATCCTACAAAAAGGTTTCACAAATGGGAATGCTCGGTTTGATGAGGAGCGAATGGTTGTGGAAATTTATGTAAGTGTCAGGCCTTAGACAAGTACCAAGGAAACATGCGTGATTGGTTGATGATAAATTGTCACATGAAGGAGATGATAACCTTCCCATTCCACAGAGACCATCTCTCTAAAGGTTTAGTGGGGTGTAGTAGCAAGGCGAGTTGGGGTGACTCATTCTTGAGAGGACATGGCAAGAGGGTCCACCCTAGTACTGGGAAGTGAAGGAATGACTGGTAAGTTGAGATGATCCCGCATAAATAATCACACCACACACATCATCCCAGTAGGGAGACCTCAGAAGGAGACAAATGTGTGCTCAAAGGAATGGTTTGGTCTGATGAGGCACAGGTATCACATCATCCTGATATGTAGACGCCTAATGAGAAAGAACATTGAGGATCCAGTCAACAAGAAATGATGATTTTTGTTGGATTGGCACAAGATAGGAACACAAGATGAGTTATTCTAAAGGACATTTCCCAGGAAAATTGCAAATGGATATAGTGTTAAGGGCTAGGGTACTAGATTTTGGTGACTAGAAATTCACCAACAAGAGACAACTTGTTATATATATATATATATATAGATATATATAGTTGTATTGATAGGTAGGACCCAATCCATGAGTGAGTAGGTAGCCATTAACAATTACCATGTGGGTTGGGAGGTTAGCTATGGGGTATAGCCACGTGGCTAAGATGGTGATATGGTGACATCTAATTCACTAGAACTACACTGGTCACATATTTTGATATGAAGGTCAGATTAAGGTAAAATTTTATGTCATTGGAATCATCTTGAAGAGATGAACGAATTGGTGACGATGAACTAAGGTTTTAAGTAATTTGATGAGATCGAAAATCTTAGACCCCATTTCCATAACGACATCTTATATATTGGGTCAACCTAGTAACTACTTCATCTTAATTGGTGTTATGGTAAGGATTATAAGGGGGACTATTATAGAGTGGTAGAGCATCCATGTATAACACTCAGACTAGATAGAATCTATCATAGGCTAATGAAACAATACTCAATTTACCAGGTTAACTGAGTAAGGGGTCTCATAATGATTTTATAAAATTAACCAAATAAGTGTTTAGGTGTTAAAATATAATCTATAATTCATGTATTTCTTGTGTAGTAAATATAGATGAATCTCTTGATCTAGGGAGGAGCTCAACTGCAATGGTGATAATTGAACATGAGCATGATGGTATCTTACTCATAGCATTTGATCTATGTTGCACACTAACTAAAATTATGTTAAGTGTGTTATTGTGGTAAATTCCTTGGAAATGCATGAAGGATGGACAACGAGTGGTTGTGGCCTTAGAAGTTGTCTTTTCTTTCATTTTACATAACTACTTGTAGGGCAGTAAGTACATGTAGCATACCATCACCATTGGTTGGGCGAGGTGATCTTGTACGCTTGAAATAGTTATGTTTAGGAAATTTGAGGGACTTGGGGAAGAATACCTGTGTAATGTATGTTAGCCCCCTATGAAATCCTCGACAAGCAAGTTGGGGGCTATGTCCTGTTGGAAACTTTCAAGGAATGCATCTCCCTTGAAGACACATCATCCTTGAGGTCTCTCTGTGCTTTGCCTTATCTGTTTCCCTCTGTTTTTTTCCTCTCTCAGAGCCTTCATGTTACCCCTCATATCCCTACAAATACCACAATCCTCTCCTTTTTCCCCCTTTATCAAAACTCCCTTTCTTCCCTATATTTCCATCATCAAACCCCTCCATAATCCCCCTTAATATTTCTATTATTACCCCTCCCAACCTTTAAAACGAATTAAGAGGGCTAAAAACCCACTTCCCGCATTATATTAAGCCTAGCCCCTTTCTCCATTAACCTCCGCACTTTCTTTCCATAAGACCCGGTGTCGTGCCCAACACCAGATCCGCCAGGCGCTTAGCCCCCTCCAAACCTTTTTCCATGCGAAAAATCATTAAAAACCTTTGAAAATGTGCATTTGTGGGTTTTAATATGTTTTTTAGATCAATGGATCTCCGCCGTCCAAATTAATGTATGATCTGATGGCACGGAGCCCTTTTGATCAGTGGTCCCCACTCCCGTCCCCGCGCGCTGCTCAAAACCGCTTGGTTTTTCCGCACCACCATTTGCGAGCTGGTGGTATTCTTCCATCACCCAACGATTCCACCAGGCACCCACCACGTGTCCTCTATGCGGTGGCAAAACCACTATCTTCTCGCACGTTATTTTTCAGCCCAAACCATGCAGTGAAATCATCGTGCGCCATTGGATCTCGCGTGCCCCATCTGACGGTCACCCATCAACCGAGCTGCGCACAGATTAAACCACCTCCTCCGTACCCTTATTCCATCGTCCGTCGCCCCCGCCGTTGATTTCCTCCGCAATCAATGGTCCAAATTTGTCCACTCTTCGATGACCTAGTCCACCCTCCACGTTGTAATTCAACGTGTCTCACCGTACAGTCTTATATTTCATCGCATAAATCATTCATTTTTCATGTTTTTTAATGTTTTCCAGTCAAAAATTGCTCTGCAAACCATTTCCATTCACCATGAGCGCGTCCTCCATTCTTTCTGCAATTTTCTCCTCCACATCATCATCCGCTTGGCTATTCACCGCCTCCACTTCATCTCCTACCCCATTCGTGTTTTTCTTCAAAGTTTCTGTGTTTTGCAGGGTTGTAAATGATGAAAGAATGCCATAATACTCAGCTTCTGTATAGCGATAGTGAAACCAAGAAAGATCATCTTCAGCGGCTAAAATTCATAAGAATGACCCGGGAGGATGAACACAGGACATGCATTAAAGAGAACAGGGTTTAAAATTTTTGGAAAACTCCCAGCGCCATTAAAGCTCGAGCTACCTGTCAGAAGCAACACTGGAGCGACAGAGGATTTCAGTACAAACGAAGGACATTAGGGCATACTAATGAAGATCTCGTGCCTTTAATCAGAGGTTCAGAAGACAAAGCAGCAGTTTGAAGACCTCGAGGATCGATCCAAAGATCCTGAGTGCAGTAACAGGTACCATCTGGGTTTATTCATCAGCAGGATGTTTTTCTCCATCAATTAAAGGACCCCATACATCTCTTATTATGCACGATGTCCCAGAAATAATTTCCGCCCTTACTACAGTTCAGAAAACAGTCAAACATTTATGAGACAGACCTCTCAGCAGTTTATTTCATTTTTGTTCAAATCACCTGGAGAACTTCAGCCAAAAATGTCAAGATCATATCCAAAGCAGATCATTCTTTCACAAGGGAGATGACAGAGATTAAATATACAACATTTCAAGCAGAATGGGTTTCGGCCCTACATTCATTGTTGTGTTTAATGTTACATTCAATGTTCACCTACCTCCTTAGTCGATTTTCTGTGTATCTTCTGCTATAAAACACAGAAAGAAACATTGTAAAGGTTGTTGATGAGATATCAGTGAAATGCAATTTTTTTCCTCTTGAGACAAGCTCTCTGTGTAATATGGTAAGATAGGCTGAGATATGATGTATTCAGACTGAATGTTCAAGCTGTGGGCAATGTTGTACCTGATTGGTTTTGTTTTTAATATGACAAGCACATTTCTTTGGATCCTGATCTAAAGCAGCTAGTGATGTTTCCTCTTTCTCTATATTTGTGATTGACTTGCTCTTATTTCATGTTTCACTTCATTTCATTTCTATTGGCTCGCATCAGAAGTTTGGCATAGGATTCGCCCTTGTTAGGTGCCCTATGTTGCTGCTCTCCCAGCCCTTTATGTTTTCTGCTTATATGTGTATCTGAATACTGATTTCAATTGATTTAACCAGTGTAGTGGATGTTCTTGCCTGCTCTCTGATGTATGAATTAAAGAAATCTATATTTAGATGTTCTGGTTAGGATTTAGCTGGAAGGTTTGGGAACATTGGGGATTAGTGTCAGCCCTGTCCACTAGGATCCTTGCTCGACTAGCTAACCTTACTAATATCCCTTGTATTTCCTCTGATCATGTCCAAGCAGGTCTGGATTTAAATGACCTCTGGCCTGATCTATAGATAGAATCAGATGGTTCTCTTCCTTTCATTTTCAGTACTTAATGTCCCATTCCACCCTTTAATCCAAAGATCCAAATGTTTTAGATGACTAGCCCAACTAAAAGCTTACACATTGAACACAAGTAAACCCTTTCTTGACTCCATTGCCTAATGGCCTCGATGTTTTATGAGTTATCTATCTTAGCCTAGTTCCCCTTATGATCATCCTTGTCTTACATTGGACCTTACTTTCCTGATTCCCTACAACCAAACATAAACAAATAAACCCTGTGCTGCATACCTAGCCTAATACCTTGAAAATGAACTTTAAAGACATACTTGTGTCATATCATAGAGAGATCCCTCTCTGAACCCAGGAGGGCTAGGTCTTGAGGTTCCAAAGTGGTTCTATGTTGTCTCATCTTTTGGTCTTACCAACCTGGCCAAAACATGGGAACCCCAACATAATGGCGACTCCACTGGGGAACTTTCTTAATGTTCTCCACCTTCCAACTTCATAAGATTCAGAAAACCTATAAGCTCTGCTTAGGTTGGTAGTAAAGCACCTGCACTTATTTTCCACTTACCTCTTGTGTTTTTTACCCCATACTCTTGGACAGAGTCTGGAAAGGGCCAGGTAGCCTCCGGATCTCATCCTCTTTTTAGAGGTGATATATCTGGTAAATGCCCTCCCAGTCAATCTCTGGTTAGAGTTTGCTGTGTTTTTTGGGATATCCTTGAAAGGGGATATCTCCTCAGCACTGTGGTGGACAGTGTATCCCCTGAAATACCTAAAACCTTCCACCTGGCGACTCCATAGTTCTTAAACATTTAAAAGACTCCACTGGTGATCAGTAGGCCTGCTGATTATCTTGGTTTCACATTAGGCTCCACTGGGAGACCAGCTTCGAAACATAATAGAGACTCCACTGGGAGACCATCCCTCGAGACAGCATCAAACCACAGTAGAAGTAACAAGTAAGGTTAAGCTCCTTAGTTGGAAATATAACATTCTAGCTTCAAGGACCATTTATACAAGAGCTTGCCCTGACCCAAACCCACCTAAAATAGTTGATAACCCTGAGAGACTCCTCAAGAGATCTCCTGCACCTAAAGATCAACTATTTCCAGCAACATTCATAGAGCTAACTCTGCACCAGAAGATCTTACAGCTCTTTTAGACCCTTTCCTTGACCTAGACACTCAAAACAGTTTGCCTAGAACTAGGTCATTCAGTGTTCTAGACCATCTAGACTCTAGGGATAGAGAAACTCCTCCATCTACACCTCCAGATATTCACTTCATTCAAAACTTGGGGCTGTCTCACCCTAGGTCTGCTCAACAAGCTTCTGTTGGTCACAACATCCCTGTCATTCATATACCAGTTGTCCAAGTTAACCCTTTGCCTCATCAGAACATCATAATGGTAGCCTGGTATGCACCTCTAGTCCTGCCTCAGCCTCTAGTACCCCTACCAAATGATTATCAATCAAAGATCCCACACTTCACTGCTAAAGAGTCCGTCACTTCCCAGGCACATGTAGAAAAAATGGAAGACTCTTTTGACTACATGGAAATAGATGATGATACAGTGAAAATGAGAATCTTTGCTCAGAGCCTAGGGGGTGATGTAAAGAAATGGTTTAAAAACCTACCAGCTGGTAGCATCCAAGACCTCCCTACTATATATCAGACCTTCATCAATAAATTGGAGACTAGGGCAAACCCTCGCCAAATCCTGGCAGAATATTTGAGCACTAAGAGGAACGCAGGGGAGAGTGTTCATGATTACACCACTAGATTCAACAGCATTTACAATGCTCTCCCCCCACACATGAAACCCCCACAAGGTATGGCCCTAGCAAAATACCCTAAGGGTTTTGATGCTGACATGGCCTATGAGCTTAGAGATAAAGAATATACCACATTAGAGGACATGCAAAAAGGGGCAGTGAACATAGAGGAAAATTTGATTGAAAAAAGAGCAAGACTGAGGGCTGAGAAGAGAGTAACATATAGAGATGACAATGTATCTTCCACTTCTGATCCGAACTATGACAGATTGTCTAAAAATGTGGAAAGGCTATAGCAAATGATGGAAAAGATGGTTTTCACAGTTAGCAATCAAAATAGGAATCAGAACCAAAATCAGAACTAGAACTTTAGAAGAAACAATACCCCTCCCAATAGACAAAAAGAATCAGATCAACAAGTTATTCCCCCATTCCAAAAATTTCTAGATGAAGATGAGGGAATCATAGAAGAGTCTGAAGGGAATGCAATAAACATGTTTGAAACAGAAGACTCAATCCTAAACTATGATTTAGAGGAAGACCAGCCCTCACCTTCATATAGGGGCGGGGAATGGTTGGAGACTGAATATTACAGATTAGGATTTGAAAATGCAATGATGCAGGTCAGGGAACAATACGAACTTAGGAGTAAAAACAACCAAGACAATTCCAAAACCCAAACTCCTGAAGTTACCCTCAAGAAAAGACCTGATAAAAATTCTAAAGCAACCACTGAAAGTTCTGAGAGAAACAAAGAAAAAGACAACCAAAACATTGAAAAACGAACTCAACCAACCAGCAGCACTAGCACCTCAGTTAGTGCTCCCGATAAAACTATCCCTGCACATGTACATAGTAATAATCAGCCTATTGATTCTGCCACTAGGGCACTTGCAAATAAAACAGAGTTAAATACTCCTAAGGGTCAATCCACTTTCAATTTGGACAGTGAGATTGCAAAAATCAAAATCTCGATACCATTATCAGAGCTGGCCACCCAGGATGTATATAAGGGCCAGATTTTGAAAGCATTGAATTTAAGTGTAAATAGTGACACTGTAAATATGAACGATGATCAACCAGCCTTGCTCTTTGGTCCAAAGATTGAGGGAAAGTTTTAGGAAGGGGTAGTACCACCTTTCTATATCAGTCTCAGCATCCATGATAAGATCCTACACAACGCAATGTACGATTCTGGGGCATAACACAACTTGATGCCTAAGGTGGTGATGGAAAGGTTAGGCCTGGAGATCACCAGACCCTACAAAGACTTATACTCATTCGAATCTAGCAGAGTAAAGTGCCTAGGCCTCATCAAAGACCTGTGTGTGAGTTTGACCCAGATTCTTGCTAAATGCATGGTCATGGATGTCGTAGTGGAAGATGTGCCACCTAAGTATGGCATGTTACTGTCAAGATCATGGGGAGCCAAACTACAAGGGACAATGCATATGGATGGCACATATGCCATTGTCTCTATCTTTGGCCAACCTAGGAGGCTATATAGAGAAACACAAATGAAATTCCTGGTCAGTAGCCCCGACAAACCTGAAAACTCCCCTTTATACTCTGTACATACAGATCTTGATTCGTTCATCCTGTACAATGATCAATCCTTAGAAGAGCCAAGATCAAACAATAGGGGTGCAAACAATAATACAGAGCCTCTGGACTTTAGCATAATGGCTACTCTTGAAGAATACGATGAAGAAGACCATGGGATAAATACTGAAAATGAAACTCTGAGTAAACCAGAAACAGGGTCAGAACGCAGTGAGCCTACTAGTCACGCCCCTCTTACTGATAAATCACGTGAAAAACAAAACAACCCACATCCTAGTGCAGACCCCACAATGCAACATAATGGTGAACCCCTGTGGGAAATGAATTTTGATGGGTCCTGTACTAGGCAGAGTGCTGGGGCAGGGATGTGGTTACGCAATTTAGAAAATAATTATGCAGAGAGCCATGCTGTCAATCTGCATTTCAAATGTACAAATAATATTGCAGAATATGAGGCTCTCATCTTGGGCTTGAATTTGTTGAAGAAATTAGGAGCCCATAGGATAGCTGTGCAAGGAGACTCAGAGTTAGTTATAAAACAGGTGAATGGTGAGTATACAGTAAAACATCCCAGACTAAGAGCATATAGGAATGACACTCTGGATCTGTTGAAAACATTTGTTGAATACGAATTAGTGTTCATTCCTGGGGGTCAAAACGCTATTGCCAATGGATTAGATTGCTTAGCTAGTTCATATCCTAAAGCTTCCAGTGACCAACAGATCGTCATTCAAACCAAATTCAGACCTGCAGTGCCAGACAATGAAAAATACTGGCAGGTTTTTGAAGGAGATAAACAGATTGAGGATTTCTTGATAGGCAGAAATGAGTTTGAAGTTTCTGATTTAGACTCTAAACTAGACAACCTCTGTCTAGATGAAGATTCCTTGAATGAGGAAGAAACACTCTGTAATATAGCAATAAACACTTTTTCTTTAGAAACTGAAAATTTGAACGAAAACAGCGAAAACACAGAAAATGGAGAGGTTGAGGTGTTGCAGGATAAAGACAAGAATATACCCAGAGGCCTGGAACCTTTAGAGGATCTCTTTGAATTTGATGATGTAGCAAAAAAGCCTACCATAGAACATGCAGATTCAGATGTGGAAGAATGCAACATAGGCACTGAAGACAAACCCAAAATGATCAAACTGGCTAAGTCTTTGCCTGCAGACATGAAGAAAAAATACATTGATCTTTTTAAGGAATCCATTGATGTGTTTGCATGGAGTTATGAAGACTTAAAGGCTTATGACACCAACATAATACAACACAAGATACCCTTGAAATAAAATCAGAAGCCTTTCAGACAAAAACTGCGTAGAATTAATCCAAAACAATTGCCTGCAGTTAAAAAGGAGATTGAGAAAATGTATGATGCAGGCATAATCGTCCCTGTAAGGTTTTCCGATTGGGTATCAAACTTAGTGGTTGTGAGAAATAAAATTGGGGAGATCAGATTATGCATAAACTTCAGAAACCTTAACAGAGCCTCCCTCAAAGACAACTACCCTTTGCCAAGAATGGAACACATCCTTCAAAGAGTAGTAGGTTCTAAGAGGATCTCCTTGCTAGATGGCTTTTCAAGATACAACCAAGTGTTAGTACTCCCTGCTGATCAACTAAAAACAACCTTTACCACTCCTTAGGGCACCTTCATGTATGTGAAGATGCCGTTTGGACTGATGAATGCTAGAGCCACCTTCCAAAGAGCTATGGATATAGCTTTCTCTGATGAGATAGGACACTTCATAGTTATCTACCTAGATGAATTAACTGTATTTTCTAAAACTGAAGAAGAACACCTGAAGCATCTGAGGAATTTTTTTGAGAAATGTAGAAGGTATGGCTTGTCCCTAAATCCTAAGAAAACTGTTTTTGGGCTACAAGAAGGCAAACTTCTAGGTCATATTATATCTGAGAAAGGGATTAGGATAGACCCACAGAGAGTTGAAGGGATACTACAGATCACACATCCTAGAAACATCAAGGAGCTACAGTCCTTCATTGGGAAGATCAATTTCCTCAGGAGATTCATTCCCAACCTAGCTGAGCACCTTAGATGAATGACTAATATGCTTAAGAAAGGTGCAGGAATTAAGTGGACCGTCGAAGCCAAGAAATATTTTGAGTCAGTAAAGCTAGCACTCACTCAAGCCCCTGTCCTAATCAGCCCAAACTTCTCAAAAGATTTTCTGATTTTCTCATTTTCCTCCTAGCACACCATAGCTGCAATCTTACTGCAAAAGAATTCAGAGGGTAATGAACATCCTATAGCTTTCTTTAGTAAAGCCTTGAGGGATGCACCCTTGAAGTACAACATCATGGAAAAGCAGGCCTATGCTCTGATTAAGGCCTTGAAATACTTTAGGGTGTACATTCTGCATTCTCACACCATTGCCTATGTACTGAATGTGGTGGTCAAAGATATTTTGTCCCAAGACCCTGATGGGAAAAGGGGCAAATGGATTGCTACAATTTTAGAATATGACCTTGAAATTAAACCCACCAAGTTGATCAAAGGTCAAGGCCTGGCCCAATTAATGGCTGAATCCAATCTACAGGCCCTTGATGTTAACATGATGGATGCCTTGGAAGAGCAGGAAAACCTGTCTGATCCCACTATAGAAGAGAAATTCCAAAACTCTCCATGGTATTCTGATATCCTTTATGTCCTCACCAATCTGAACGCTCCTCCAGAACTGTCAAAAACTAAGGCCAGATTTACCAAACTCAAAGCCATAAACTACTACATCATGAATGAAAATTTATACTGGAAAAATTCAAGTGGCCTATTGCTGAAATGTCTGTCTGAAACTGAAGCTGAAAACATCAAACAAGAATTTCATGCTGGAGAGTGTGGAGGCCACCTGAGTTGGAAAGCCACAGAAAATAAAATACTCAGGGCTGGTTATTATTGGCCTACACTTTTTAATGATGCCCACAAAATGATAACCACCTGCCATAAATGTCAGATCTTTGAAGGTAAAAGGAAACTCCTTCCCCTCCCTTTACAACCCATTACTATTGAAGGTCCTTTCATGCAATGGGGTCTAGATTTTATAGGGGAAATTCATCCAGCCTCTTCAAGACAACATAAATGGATCCTAACAGCCACCGATTATTTCACTAAATGGATAGAGGCCATACCCACTAGGAGTGCCACAGACTTTGTTATTATTAAGTTCCTAGAAGGCCATATCCTCTCTCAGTTTGTTTGTCTAAGGAAAATAATCACTGACAATGCTGTTGCTTTCGGATCCAAGAGAATGGTTTATTTCTATCACAGGTTCCATATCACTCTTGGTCATTCAACTACCTATTACCCTCAAGGTAATGGCTTGGCTGAATCATCAAATAAAAGCCTGGTGGAAATCATCAAGAAGCTATGAGAGGAGAACAAAAAATCTTGGCACAACAAGTTGGTGCATGCCTTGTGGGTTGATAGGCTTACTACTAAAAAATCCATTGGCATGTCACCATTCCAACTTGTTTATGGTACAGAAGCAGTATTTCCTACCAGCCTTGGAGTCCTAGTAATTAAACTTGTCCAGGAGATTCAATCGGAAGAAGACAACATGATAAGAAGGATTAATGAAACTATCCATCTTCAGCAAACGAGGGAGCAGGTTTATAACAGAGCTATCAGGGTCCAAGAAAACATAAAGAGGCAGTTCGACAAAAGAGCCAAAGCTTCAGATTTCAAAATTGGTGACAAGGTTCTGAAATGGGACTCAAGAAGAGAGGACAAAGGTAAACATGGTAAGTTTGATAGTTTGTGGTAGGGTCCATACATAATCCAGGCCACTGTGGGTCCTAATGCGTTTTTCCTACAAGAAATTGACGGCACAGAGTTGTTTGGGGGTCCTGTCAATGGCAAGATGCTCAAGCATTATTTCCATTAATGTTCATTTCCAGTTTCATCTCCATTATACATACCATAGCAGTTTTTATTTTCGATAAAAAGATAAAATGTCCCGAAAGACAGAGAAAGGAAAGAGGTTCAGACATGCTCAAAGCATGAACCTCTGGGATGCAAAGCATGGCTCAAACAAGGCCGAAACCTGAGTCAAAAGGAAGCAGAATAGATGATCCTAATATGCTCAAAATCAGGATCAACAGTGAAAGAAGAACCAGCTCCAACATGCCCAAAACCAGAGCTGAATCAAAGAAAAGAGGTGACTCAAATATGCTCAAAGCCTGAGTCACAAAGAAAGAAGGATGTTACAAATTTGCAGATGTCCAGCCTTCACAGTTTTGTTTCCAAGTTTTCAGCGACTTTCTGTCCATGAGCAGATGTTTTGTGCTTAGAACCCGCAGCAAGTCAGACAGTCTAATCCTGGCTTAGTTGTTTTATATTTCCTATCTTAGAATGTAGGAGAAGAAACCCGCTGGACTGTTTAATCCCAACAGGTAGTAGATTAGGTAGAGAATTGTATGAGGCCAACAGTCTAATCTGGCCTCATGGAGCAATAAGGGTAGATTTAGAATAGGTTTGTTTTTTTTTTGCAAAATAAAATTTAAAGGGTCTGCTAGCTCAAATGCACCGAAGGGAAAATGTTAGGACTGTAGTTTGGGCAGGTAGATTGGTTGGGAAAATGTTTCTGCTGATATATCATGTTTGTGGCAGCTGAAAGTCAAATAAGGAAAATGAATGAGTCAAGCAGTGGGCAACTGGCCAACTCCATAGATCATATCTGGTTTCTTGACTCCTCCAAGGAGCAGCCATCCCCATGTGGAGCCACTGTTAGCCCCCTATGAAATCCTCGACAAGCAAGCTGGGGGCTATGTCCTGTTGGAAACCTTCAAGGAATGCATCTCCCTTGAAGACACATCATCCTTGAGGTCTCTCTGTGCTTTGCCTTATCTGTTTCCCTCTGTTGTTTTCCTCTCTCAGAGCCTTCATGTTACCCCTCATATCCCTGCAAATACCACAATCCTCTCCTTTTTCCCTCTTTATCAAAACTCCCTTTCTTCCTTATATTTCCATCATCAAACCCCTCCATAATCCCCCTTAATATTTCTATTATTACCCCTCCCAACCTTTAAAACACATTAAGAGGGCTAAAAACCCACTTCCCGCATTATATTAAGCCTAGCCCCTTTCTCCTTTAACCTCCACACTTTCTTTCCTTAAGACCCAGTGCCATGCCCAACACCAGATCTGCCAGGCGCTTAGCCCCCTCCAAACATTTTTCCATGCGAAAAATCATTAAAAACCTTTGCAAACGCGCATTTGTGGGTTTTAATATGTTTGTTAGATCGATGGATCTCCGCCATCCAAATTAATGTATGATCTGACGGCGCGGAGCCCTTCCGATCAATGGTCCCCACTCCCGTCCCCGCGTGCTGGTCAAAACCGCTTGGTTTTTCCGCACCACCATTTGTGAAATGGCGGTATTCTTCCATCGCCCAGTGATTCCACCGGGTGCCCGCCGCGTGTCCTCTATGCGGTGGCAAAACTACTATCTTCCCGCGCATTATTGTTCAGCCCAAACCATGCAGCGAAATCATCATGCGTCGTTGGATCTCGCACGCCCCATCTGACGGTCACCCATCAACCGAGTTGCACATGGATTAAACCACCTCCTCCGTACCATTAGTCCATTTTCTGTCACCCCCGCCGTTGATTTCCTCCGCAATCAACGGTCCAGATTTGTCCACTCTTCGATGACCTAGTCCACCCTGCACGTTGTAATTCCACATGTCTCACCGTACAGTATTCTATTTCATCACATAAATCATTCATTTTTCATGTTTTTTAATGTTTTCCAGTCAAAAATCGCTCTGCAAACCATCCCCATTCACCATGAGCATGTCCTCCATTCTTTCTGCAATTTTCTCCTCCACATCATCATCCGATCGGTTGTTCACCGCCTCCACTTCGTCCCCTACCCCATTCGTGTTTTTCTTCAAAGTTTCCATGTTTTGAAGGGTTGTAAATGATGAAAGACCGCCATAATACTCAGCTTCTGTACAGCGACAGTGAAACCAAGAAAGATCATCTTCAGCGGCTAAAATTCATAAGAATGACATGAGAGGATGAACATAGGACATGCATTAAAGAGAACAGGGTTTAAACTTTGTGGAAAACTCCCAGCGCCATTAAAGCTCAAGCTACTTGTCAGAAGCGACACTGGAGCGGCAGAAGATTTCAGTACAAACGAAGGAGATTAGGGCACACTAATGAATATCTCGTGCCTTTAATCAGAGGTTCAGAAGACAAAGCAACAGTTTGAAGACCCCGAGGATCGATCCAAAGATCCTGAGCGCAGTAACAAGTACCATCTGGGTTTATTCATCAGCAGGATGTTTTTCTCCATCAAGTACAGGGCCCCCATACAGATCTTATTATGCACGATGTCCCAGAAAGAATTTCCGCCCTTACTACAGTTCAGAAAACAGTCAAACATTTATGAGACAGACCTCTCAGTAGTTTATTTCATTTTTGTTCAAATCACCTGGAGTAGTTCAGCCAAAAATTTCAAGATCATATCCAAAGCAGATCATTCTTTCACAAGGGAGATGACAGAGATTAAATATACAGCATGTCAAGCAAAATGGGTTTCGGCCCTACATTCATTATTGTGTTTAATGTTACATTCAATGTTCACCTACCTCCTCAGTCGATTTTCTGTGTATCTTCTGCTATAAAACACAGAAAGAAACATTGTAAAGGTTGTTGATGAGATATCAGTGAAATGCAAGTTTTTTCCTCTTGAGATGAGCTCTCTGTGTAATATGGTAAGATAGGCTAAGATATGATGTATTCATACTGAATGTTCAAGT
Organism: Pinus albicaulis; assembly: GCA_034641835.2. Lineage (NCBI taxonomy): Eukaryota > Viridiplantae > Streptophyta > Pinopsida > Pinales > Pinaceae > Pinus > Pinus albicaulis. Next base: position 1,241,623,215 of record CM076584.1, read on the forward strand.
TGTGGGCAATGTTGTACCTGATTGGTTTTGTTTTTAATATGACAAGCACATTTCTTTGGATCCTGATCTAAAGCAGCTGGTGATGTTTCCTCTTTCTCTGTATTTGTGATTGACTTTCTCTTATTTCATGTTTCACTTCATTTCATTTCTACTGGCTTGCATCAGAATTTTGGCATAGGATTCACCCTTGTTAGGTGCCCTATGTTGCTGCTCTCCCAGCCCTTTATGTTTTCTTCTTATATGTGTATCTGAATACTGATTTCAATTGATTTAACCAGTGTAGTGGATGTTCTTGCCTGCTCTCTGATGTATGAATTAAAGAAATCTATATTTAGATGTTCTGGTTAGGATTTAGCTGGAAGGTTTGGGAACACTGGGGATTAGTGTCAGCCCTGTCCACTGGGATCCTTGCTCGACCAGCTAACCTTACTAAGATCCCTTGTATTTCCTCTGATTGTGTCCAAGTAGGTCTGGAGTTAAATGACCTCTGGCCTAATCTATAGATAGAATCAGATGGTTCTCTTCTTTTCATTTTCAGTCCTTAATGTCTCATTCCACCCTTTAATCCAAAGATCCAAATGTTTTAGATGACTAGCCCAACTGAAAGCTTGCACATTTAACACTCCATTGCCCAATGGCCTCGATGTTTTATGAGTTATCTATCTTAGCCTAGTTCCCCTTATGATCATCCTTGTCTTACATTGGACCTTCCTTTCCTGATTCCCTACAACCAAACATAAACAAACAAACCCTGTGCTGCATACCTAGCCTAATACCTTGAAAATGAACTTCAAAGACATACTTGTGTCATATCATAGAGAGATCCCTCTCTGAACCTAGGAGGGCTAGGTCCTGAGGTTCCAAAGTGGTTCTATGTTGTCTCATCTTTTGGTCTTACCAACCTGACCAAAACATGGGAACCCCAACACTGTATAATCTATATAACACTACTTGGTCTAGTGGATGATGGGCATATGTATTATATGTTGGTTGGGATGTGGAAATCCCATGACTTGTATGTTTTAGGAGGCTAAGAACCTTAGTAGAGATAGATTGTCTCCTATAAGTTGATGTTATGTCCTACCCTATGAATTTTTATTTTACATGGTTAATTCCTTCCTTATTTAAGGAAGGAGACGTGACATGTGAAAAATGACTTTTCGAGGCTTATGAAGGTCATATCTCACTATGAAAAGGGGAATTCATGTTCAATAATTGAATTGTCTTAGTTTGAGAGCAAGGGAATTATGTAGATCTTGTGGTAAAAGCACTCATAGCGCTATTGGAATTTGAGGATATTGAGGGTTGTTCACTGGTATTGATTCTGGCAATGTGAAGATAAAAGGTAGGTGGATTGATTTCCTTCACAAATAAGTGTTGGGTTTGGAATTGTGCTTGAGAAATTTTATAAATGCAGTAACTTGGAAAATGTATACATATGCATGACATGTTCATAAATATGGAGAGTAATAAGTATAAGATGACAAAATTCCATATGTTGATGGTCAGCAACTGACTCTCGAGACTGCAATATTAGAGGTTATATTTAATTCTCAAAAATTATCTTGTGTTGCTCATCCTCTTCAATAAATATCAAAATTTCTCGTGTGGGGTATAATCCTAACATAAAGTAGTTGAAGAATGTGGAACTAATGTTGAGACTACTATAATAGAGTCCACATTAACCTATCTAACTTGAGGTAACATTTCACATGATGGGGATTTCCATAATCTGTTATACAAATCAGATAATGAGGACGTTGTTGAAGTCGTTAATGATGTTTCTATGGTCACAGATGTAAAGGTTGATTCTTCATTTGGGGATGATGGTCTCGGTAAAGAGGATGATAATAAGTAAGGATGAACTTAAATTTAGTAAAGGCATGATTATGCAGGGGAAGATGTGAGTATAACAAATTATTTCAAATTTCTCCCCTTAAGATTGCAAATGCCTTGATGACCAACCTTGTTATAAAGGATGAAATGAAATTGGTGTTTGGTCTCGGTACAAGAGGTTGAATGAAATTAACGATGTTTACTCTAATATTAGTTGTACTTGAAAAAGAAATAATGGTTATTGGAATGTTGATATGTGCATGTACATGTAGCAATTATATTTTTATGAAAACTTATATTGAAAAAAAAAAACATTGTGCTTACTAATGTCTTGGATGTTCAGGCATGTCACTAATATGTAAATTGAGAAAAGTGCTCAATTGTAGGGTAGCGTGCTTGATACAAAAATGCAAGGAAACCGGTATATTGGTTTATATTTATTAATGCACTAACAAATGAGTGTGTGTGGCAACACATAGCAAGACCGAGTGGCAGCGAAGGGAAACATGTATTGTGGCATGGTGTAGCAATATTTGGACCAATTATATCGAGAATGAGAAAGAGGGACATTTCTCCAAAGGAAGAGAACCTTTAGGAATTTGGAGGTTGAACTCAGAGATTTGGAAGATGTCTAAAGATATGCAAGGAAAATAATAGAAAACTCACTAGGAAACAACAAGAATTATCTGAGTGGAATGTTGTGTTGCAAAAGAAGTTGTGAGAGATGACATAGCGAAATCCTAAAAAATGAAAAATGGAATTGGTAGGAAAAGGCCTTGTGAGACAAAAAAGGATAAGAAGGTATTCTCTTGTTGGTGCTAAGGAGAAAATCATCTGAAAAAGGATTTTCCCCACATGTAATAGAAGAATAAGGACATTAGCCCCTATGATCCACAGGAACATGCATCAACGATGCAAGATGCTGAGGAGGAGGGTGAATTCCCTCAAGCTACATGGAATATATATGTATATGTGTGTGTGTGTGTGTTTGTTTGTGTGTGTGTGTGTGTGCTTGTGTGTGTGTGTGTGTGTGTGTGTGTGTGTGTGTGTGTGTGTGTGTGTGTGTGTTTCGAAGATACCCCTTGTGAACTTTAGGGAATGTAAGACTTCAAGTTTGTTGTGAGCCATGTAAAGAAGTCTTGAATTGATTTTAGTTTATGAATATGAATAGGTACATGTATGTATATTTGAATTTTTATAATGGATGGAAGTTCCATGAACGCTTTATCATTTTCATGACTGAAATCATTTTAATTTTTTATTTGTACATGACCGTGTTGTTTTTTGTGTGGTTTCCTCTTTGATTGTGATCATGGATTTCATTATTTTGTAGTGTTATCTCTTATTTTTCCTCTTGCATTGCCTATAGATGTTAAGATAGTCATTTTATTTACATGCTTGGGGCTTAGGGTCTTGAGTCAAATAAATTGAAGGTGGCAAGGAGGCCACAAAGCATTGGTTAAAGAGAGCTAAAGACGGCCATATCTAATGGACATGAATAGCGATCAACTAAGCGAGTTACAGGTAACAAGGAACTTCAAGCTAGGTATATGGGTTGGAAAAAGGCGAATGTTGAAACATATTGGAGAGTTACTTTTGGACATGGAAAAGACATGATGGCCAAGTGGGTGGCTAGTCCATGGGAAATGATGGAAAGTGGCATGGTAGCCATGGGAATGGCATAAGGGAATTTATCTGACCTTAACTCAATATATATATAATCTATGAGATGATCATGATCATCCCAATGTTTGTATGCAAATATGAAAATGTCATTTCGTTTGATAGGGTTTTGTAAGAGGCTCTTCTTGTGAATGAGGGACTATTTAAACTTATTTAATGCAAATGTGAATGACACAAAAAAAAATTGGTTAATGAGGAACCAAGAAGGGAAAAGTAGCCCTAATTGATCTATAATTTTAATATCATGTGAAAGTGATTTATAAATTATGCCCATTTTATGTTATGAATAGGGAATATTGAAGGACATATCAACAAATCAAAAGCATTGTGATCTACAACATGCCAAGACAAGCTTGAGTAGACCTTAGATCTTAAATTTTAATTAGTTATGCCTTCCACGAAGTGTGGGAAAGACACTCTCACATAGTATCGCCTGGTGTCTATGAATAGAGGCAGTGGGGTCTCTGGTTTTTGGAAACATTTTTGTGTGCATATAGTACTATGTTATGTGTATTGTGTATGTTTTGTGTTGTACCTATGTATCCATTGTATCATGTGTGTATGTGTATGTGTTATGGTACACTATGTATACATGCATCTGTTGTGTAATATTTTGGGGCAGGAAGGTATTGGACTTCCTGGGCCCTTTTGTTACATAATGTGTATGGAATAGGAAATTATTGGACTGCTTGGGCTATGAAGGTGTGGAATACAACTATATTTATGTCGACGGAACGCTACCAGGATTAGTAGTGCCTATATTTGTTGGGTAGTGACTGGGATTATATTCACCACTAGGTGCTTGACAGGTTGGAAACTAATCCAGTGTGTGTAAATGAAGCAACAAAGAAAAAATTAAGATAAGTATCAATATTTCACTGATTTATGAAATTTTAAATTATTAATATAAAATTGAATATTTTGACTTATGATGGTTTGGGTTATGAGCTAACTTGTTTTTTCTACGGTAGGAATTAAAGTAGAATTACAAGTTCACCCTATGAATAAACTACTAATGAGTTATGTTTTAAAATTATTACATTTTCCTTATGATGAGTCTCATGAAATATGTGTGCCCATGATGTACGAATAGATATGGGATTTCCCATTCAAGTTAATGAAGTTGATCGTACGGTGGAATGGTAGCAGTATGCTAAATTCAAATATTTTAGGAACAAAATCATTATGGGACACATGTACTCAATGGTGCCTAGTAATCACCATGAACCATGCTATAAATTGTATGATAGTTTTGGAGGCAGGGATATGCCATGGATTTTAATTCCTTTTGATGTGAGGAATCCTTTCCAAGTGATGGATCACCCGATGGAATAAGAAGCATAGAAGTGGATTCCTGAACTTGGAAGGTGAGTGAATGCACAAAGAGGTATTAACTATATGGCCCGAGAGACTAAGAAGTAGAGAAGGTAAGGCCAAAAAATAAATTAGGTTTACTAGTCATGAGCATAGGTGATTGGGATCATAAGCACTTTGGTGGTGTGCCCAAAAGAAATGAGTTGAAACTATTTACTAGGGGAACAAAGGGCTCAGCAAAGTGCCATTGGAAAAGAAAAATCCAAGTTGGTCTGGTTACACCTAAAACATCCGAATATTGCAAAGAGGATCAATGAAAAATGACTAAATTATTACTAAATGCCTATCATACTTTTATGACATGGTTGAATTCTAACTTGGTGTTTTATCATATCTTATTTATTGGTTAAATAAAAAACATGGAACATAGTAAATTCTATAAAGAGTTGAGTTTATAAAGCTCCATGAAACTATATGCCTATTTTTCAAGTGTGTTTCATTATATGTGTGTCATTGAAAATTGAGGACATTTTTCCACTGAGGGGGACGGGTTTGTGACATACCTAATTGTTTAACCTCATTTTTTCAATATAAATACTTTCTTAAAAAAATTATGGGTTGAGTTAACGGACACAGTTTCTAGACATTAAGGAGGGTAATGTTTTAGCATTTTAAATTTCTCTGACAACCAAGAAGGCTGGTAGGTGTGCATTTTAATTAAGATGAAGCATAACATCAAAGACTAGGTTGGAAAAGAGGATAGTTTCCATGCTTCTTTAGAGAATATTCAAGAAAAAGAGGACACCAAAAATAAATAAGGATGATAACGTTGTGGAGTTGTTGTGCCCAGAGCACGCAAGCGAGAAGTGGACCATTGGATGGAAATTAATAGACAAGAAAAGGGGAGATGTGTAAAGACCCCGCATGCCATGAAGGTTTTTTATATCTTTTTGGAAAATAGGTGAAGAACCACCATGTATGAGAATCAAAGGAGGCATTCAAATAACAGATAATTATGCAGTGGATATTGGGGAAGAAATAACACACTTCGACATCGAAGGGAGACAAACAGATAAGGAAATGGGATGAGAAGAGAAAGAGAAAGATAAGTAGCATAAAAGAACATGAAAATAGTGAGAAATAAAATGTAGCAATGTTGGAATTATGGCTAATATTTTTTCCTTGATGGAAACCTACTTGAAAAATATGTCTTTGATGTCAACTTGGTTATAACTATTGCATATGACATGATTGGTGGTACAGGTATTATGGTATAGGAATTTCAAAAGATATAAAAGATAATTGGCAGTTTAGTTACAGAATATATTGAAATTGTAAATACTAACAAGTATATGTGGCCCATGAGAAGAATAGTCACATACATATGCAAGTTCGATGAGCAATATCTGCGTATGGAAATCCTACCCATGGAAAATAAAAAATAGGAGACATTACCATGAAAATCGCCCATAGTATTGTGACAACAACATCTATTTGATCCAGTCAAATGAATACCATCAACATTACCAAAGTATTTTTCTATGGTATTGGCAAAGGCAAAATATATATAAGGAGATGGAGATCAAGGAGCTAGGTGTGTAATGGAATGGATTATTAATGTGAGCTCTGATTTGGAATAGATGTGTACTAGGGAGAAAGAAGAAGACTCATATTTGAAATATCTAAAGATATGATATTTATGTTTGATTGATTTTCTGGTACAAAATTTTTTAAGTGGCTAACAATGAATGAGCTGTGATTATGATGCAACTATGATATATTTGTAAGTTTTGAAAGTATGTGTGGAGATATTTGGGTTTTTTATGTGTTGTAATTTGAAACGAAGATCTGATTTAGTAATTTAAGAAATGTAAACAGTCTTGCTTATGTATAGTTGTATACATATGCGGATATGATTCATAGTAGTCGTGTATATATTCTGAGTTAATTTTGCCTTAGATTGCTACTTGATCTGGGTTATTTATGGATGTTTAGATTGATGAAGTCTGTATTATTTGTTATAATCCGCTAATGATGTCTTGATCAAAATGGTTTGTATTTGACGATTTGGATTGGATTGATATGGTTGTGACTTGGTACATTGGTCAATGATGATTGATTTAGTATTGGTATATATGTGATTATTTGATATTGTGACTTTGTATTTCATTGATTCAATAATGATTGAGAAATTCAGTTTAACAGTGTTTCAGTATTTTGTAATTTGATATTTGTACACAGGTTTTATGTAGAGGAAGCATGTATATACATGGGTTTGCTTAAGAATAGTTGTGTGTATACTCCAAAGTCAATATGATCATGGTTTGCAGTAACTGCACATTGTTCTATGATGTTTGTTTGATAGATAGCAATGTGATTAATTAGTGAATGGTCTTGAGTTGATCAGTTATTGGTTAATTGGTAACTTGGATTGGTTCAGTATTCAGTGATTCAATTTATTTATTTTCGTGTTTATTTGTTCAAATATAGTATATTGGTTCAGTGATTCAATTGTTTGGATTGCTTTAGTTGTTTTATATTCAGTTGGCATATTGGTTTAAACATATTGCATGGTGTGGGTCTAGTTTGAAAATATGATGAAAGGTGGCCTGCATTTGATGGTTGATTGAGACAGATGGATCCAGTATGAAAAATTATGACACGTGGTCCCCGTGGTGTTGAGGGTTGTAGCCATCAGTGACAGGGTAGGATATCCCTTCTAGTTGGAGCCAGTAAATGAGATTATGGGGGTTGTAGCTCTCTTCCAGTGGGTGTTGGAGAACGAGTGGAGGCTGTAGCCTTTTACAGGTGTCTTCTTGCGTGTTGGTAAGAGTCTACATCAATGTCAAATTGTAAAATATTTATTTATAATAAAACAAGAATACATATTGCCAAAAATGATGGTTTTCTCCCACATTAGGTTTCCACCTAAAATCCTAGTGTCCTTATGTGTTTATTATGTGTGATGGTTTATTTTCCTCTTAATTCTCATGGTTACTATTTAATTAATGGAAAATTTAGGCAATGATTAAAGTTAAACAATTGATAAAGTTAATGAAAAATTAGTAATCTCGATACACACAGTTTGCATTCACTCAAATCACATACACACGCGATTTTCTTGAATAATAGTAGCATGCATAATTCTAAATTCGAAACTGAAGGTTAAATTTCCTCTCATTATTTTTCCTAACAATTGGTATCAGAGCGGGTCACTCTATGAAAAGATTAACCACTTGAGATTACATAAGGGACAATTGGAAGGAAGAAAAAGAAGAATATAACATAAAGGAAGAAGTCAATTCAGCAAAGCAGTGACAATGATGTGTCTGATGATGTGACAATATATGCATTCATAAACCAAGGATCATCAATAATATAACAAGCCAAATCAGAAAGTATGGACAATAAATGTATTCTTGTACTTTATGATACTAACTATCATGATTAGAAGGAAATGATGAATATGATGTTTAATGGAGGTAATGTTTGGAATTTAGTTTGTAATGACTATACTAATAGTCCTCCATCGAAACAAGATCTCTAGAATAATAGATAGCTATTAAATACACTATTTAGTACAATATATGATTCAATATTAAGAATTTTTTTTATTATGAAATTGTAAAGGAGGTATGGGACAGTCTGCATGCCATTCATGAAGATAAAGGAAAGCTAGTGACTAATGAGGTCTATTAATCAAGTAAACCAATAGGTAATCTTATTTTTACAACATTAAATGAATATAAAGTAAATTTGTGTCTATAAAAATATGAGAGTGACGATGAATTATCAAATTGAGTTACTGAATCAGAAGAAGATAGGTTAGAAGAAATACCCAATAGAAGAAATCTTACTTCTACCTTGAAATGGATTAATAGTCTTGAGAATAAGTTGCAGGAATACAAAAACCAGGATGAGTCAAAGCATATTACAGCATAAAAGAATAAATTGAAGAATGGAAAAAATATTTTAATGGACTTGGAGCTGAATTCATCTCTTTGATATTAGATATTGAAAATTCAAACAAACGAAGTGAGGATCCACTTCAAATATTTGAAGAACATGAAAATGGGCCTAAAGAAGATATTATAGAATTAATAACATAAGTGCAAGAAGGAAGAAAGGTTGAAGAAGGAATGATGAAGAAATATATGTAAAAGGAAGATAAGTGTCAAATACTAAAGGCCGAGGTAAGTATTCTAAAGGATAAATTAATATAAAAGGACAAACATTTGAAATACCATGATAGTAGAAAGATATTATACAATCTGCTTAACTGCCAAAGATCCCCATTCATCAAATCAGGCATTGGCTTTCATGAAAATGTTAAAGGAGAATATATCTCACAGGCTTGTACAAGAAACTCTAAGGATAACAAAGAAAACAATGAAAAACCTAGTAAAGGATTGAGAAGTCAATTAGACTAGCAACCGAGGAAAATGAATTTTCGAAGGAAATCATTTGCTCTTAATTTTAGAGTCAAGAATTGATTCTCACCATTAAAAAACTATATTGAATGTTTTATCTATCATAACTATGGACATATGGAATCCAATTACAGAATTTGATTACTCAGACCTCATGAAAATGGTTTTTACACACGAAGATCATCAGCTCCCAGGTACTCAAGTTTATTTCAGGCGAATTGTTTTTCATGCAATGTATTTGGTCACAAATCTATTGATTACAATAGGAGGAATATGAAACAAAAATATTATAATTCTCTTGATACCTTCTCTAGTAATGTGAGATGTTATACTTTTAACAAGTTTGGGCATGTATCAAAAGAATGCAAGAAAAAGACAATGGATTCACACATACAACAAGTTTATTTCCTCCACGGAAAGCAACCAGAAAATAATAGATCCACCAACAATTCTCATATTAAGAAAAAGGAAGAACAAGTTAAGTGTGGCCTTGCTCTATGTTAATTTAAAGAAGAGGATCAATGGTGCATAGATAGAAGGTACTCTAGTCATCACATGTATGGAAATAAGAGAAAATGTATCTCTCTTAAGAAAAACAAGAGTGGTAATATTATTCTTGGAAATGGTACATTTACAAAGGTATTAGGTAAGGGTGATGTTGATGTTGATGTTAAGAATACAAAAGAAACAAATGTATTATTGGTGGATGGGCTAAAGGGTATCATTCTAAGTATAGGTAAAATATTTGAGAAAGGGAATGTGATTGTATCTGCATCATATCGATGTAAAATTATAAAAGAAGAAACTGAAAAAAATATAGCAAAAGGATTCAAAAATGCACACAAATTGTATGCACTAAAGAAGAATCTAGGCAAAAATAAGAGGTCTAGCTCCTCTTCCTCGGATTTAGAGTAAAATAATACATGATCTACTACACGCTTATAATAGTGACTGTAGAAGTGTAAGGTACACATGCTCATAGAAAACGGATGATGACTATTAGGTCCACAAGATCAATGGTATATGATCTAAATGGGAGTTATGCATGTGTTCCTTGATGACGTTGATTCCATATATTATTCTTCTGGTGATGTTTATGTTACTATTGTTGCATTTGATGAAGTGAATGTGATCAGGAACATATATGACATGTTCAGGAGGAGTTGTGGTCATGCAAATTCAACATTTTATATTTTGTATGCATTTCTTATGAAGGACAGTCACATATGTACACGATATTTGATTTACATAGTCATGTATGCATTTATGTTATAATAAAGGAGTGGAAAAAATTTAGAGGGAGCTTCTCATATGATTCCATCTGTGAATTATTGCCACTTTTTTATCTAACATTAGTTTTCTATAGTCTGTGTGAAAGATTATCGGTTCATGATGAGTGATGAATTGTTGCAAAGTTTTATTACTATTTTTGTTTTGTCTCTTTTCTATTGGTAAGAAGGATATATTGTGATCAAAATTGGTGATGAAGAGTTGGCACAGGTTCAGGGGGAGAAATTAATGTGCATTTAATAATTCATTGTTGGAATTATGGTCCCTTGAGCACTCCTTATTGCATGATGTTTTCTATGATGATTTCATGGTTTTTTTTTTTATCATCAGTCTTATTCACTACTAGAAAATATACATGTTGCTATCAATATGCCATGAATTCTTGGATTGCATGTGGTGAAGTTATGGTTGGTGATTTAATATTTCTGTTATTATATAAATCATTATTTTAGATGCACTTGTTGAGGAACATATGTATGCTATGTGTATGGTTGATGATAATCAATATGTTGTTGATCTCTTCCACTTAATGGATTGTAATGCTGGAAGTACTCTTATTTTTCACATATGTTGTTGGTGCATGGAGATAATATGTTTATGCTACTTATGATATTGTGGTCCAAGATATTGATATGATTTTGTTGCTTGAGGACTGTCGGTCTTCCTATATGTGGAGAAAGTGTGCTAACAAAGCCTTATTGCACAACCTTATGGTGCTGCTATAATTTCTTAGTATTTCTTGAATATTGGATAAATTTCGTATTTAGCCACATGATGATGTTACACCATCGTATATGTTTAATTGATTCTTGATGATGAGGATGTTTGTCCTACTAGTATTTAATTTATGTTGCTGATATTAGATGATGATCTTACAATTCCATTTGGAGCATGGTGGTTTTTGATGAGTATCATGGTTTTGCTACAAAATATAATTCATTGTTAAAATTATTTTTATGTATGTCTCTTGATGTAAAGGTCATGACAACCCATATTATAATCATTGTAAAATTCAGTCATGTATGGGCTATTGGGATCAAGTCATGTCCTGTATGTAACCCCAGTGTTGTGGGTGATTGATTTGGGTCCAATATGTAGCCCCATTATGTTAGTTGATTGACCACAGAGTCATTAAGTATAGGAGAGGTCATATATTCTTATGGATAAAAATGTACTTGAGTCGTAAATCCTTGTACTTATATTTCATATCTCTAGAAGGTCCAACATATGCTTAGGGGGAGCATGGTCAGTATGCAGATTTAAAGATGCATAACAAAAAATCAAACCTACAATGTTGAGCTCTACAAAGGGAAGTTCTTCATTCAACCTAGTTCATCCCTTTTCCCTTGATGTCTAAGGGGGAGAAAAGACTTTGTGTTTGTAGATGTTTGCAGGTAGTTTCCAAACACCAAAGTGGTTTCCATTAAGTCAAGAGGGAGATGTTATTGGAATTATGCTAATTTTTTGTCCTTGATGGAAAATTGCTTGGCAAATATGTCCTTGATGTCAACTTGGTTATAACTATTTCAGATGGCATGATTGATGGTACAAGTATTATGATACAAGATTTGCAAAAGATATGAAAGAGAATTAGTAGTTTAGTAACATAATACATGGATATTGTATTTATTGACATGTATACGTGGCCCCAAAGAAGAATATTCATGTAAATACATAGGTTGTGTGAAAAATAGCCGCATATGAAAATCCTACCCATGTAAAATAAAAAACATGAGACATTACCATTGTAACCGCCCATAGTATTATGGCGACAACGTATATTTGATCCAGATAAACGAATACCATCAACATTAATAAAGGATTTTCTTGTGGTATTGGCAAAGGAAAAATATATGTAAGGATATGGAGATCAAGGAGCTAGGTGTGCAATGGAATGGATTATTCATGTGAGATCTAATTTGGAACATGTGTGTACCAGAGAGAAATAAGAAGACTCATATATTAAATATTTGAAGATATGATATTTATGTTTGATTGATTTGCTTGTGAATTTTTTTTAAGTGTCTAATAATGCAGGATTTGTGATTATGGTGCAACTATGATATATCTATAATTTTTGGCTGTATGTGTGCAAAGATTTGGGTTTGTTATGTGTTGTAATTTGCAACAAAAATTGGATTCAGTAATTTAATATTTGTAGGGAGTTTTTCTTCTAAATAGTCATGTGCATATGCATATATGATTCATAGTAGTTGCAGATATATTCTGAGATAATTTTCCCTTAGATTGATACTTGATCTAGGTTGTTTACAAATGTTTGGATTGATGAAGTCTGTATTATTTGTTTTTGTTCGTCAATGATGTCTTGATTACAATGGTATGTATTTGACAGTTTGGATTGGATTGATCTGGTTGTGACCTGGTACATTAATTAATGATGATTGATTCAGTTTTGGTATATCTATGATTATTTTTTGTCGTGACTCTATATTTCAATGATTTATTGGTGGAAACAGTTATTTAGTAATTCATTTTGACAATTTTTGAGTATTCTATGATTTGAGATCCGTATGCAGGTTTTATGTAGAGGAAGCGTGTATATACACGAGTTTGTCTTAGAACGGTCATGTATATACTATAAAGTCAATTTGATCAGGGTTTTCAATGACTTCGCATTATTTTGTGATGTTTGTATGATAAATAACAATGTGATTAATTAGTGAAAGGTATTGATCTCATCAGTTATTAATTAATTGGTAACTTGGATTGGTTCAATATTCAATGATTCAATTGCTTCAGTGATTCGGTTTATTGGTTTTGGTGTTCAGGGGTTCAAATATAATATATTGGTTCAGTGATTCAGTTGGTTGTATTGCTTTAATGGTTTTGTATTCAGTTTGCATATCGTTTGATATTATTGCAGGGTGTTAGTCCAGTGTGAAATTTTGATGAAGGGTGGCTTGCATGTTTTGATGGTTGATTGAGGCAGGTGGAGCAAGTATGAAAAATTATGAAACATGGTCCACGTGGTGCTGAAGGTTGTAGTCTTCAGTGAGGGGGTAGGATCTCTCTTCCAGTAGGAGCCGGTAAACTAGATTAGGGGGGTTCTGGATCTCTTCTAGTGGGTGTCTGAGAATGAGTGGAAGTTCTAGCCTTTGAAAGGTGGCTTCTTGCGTGCTGATAAGAGTATTCATTAGCACAATATTGTAAAATATTTATTTATCATAAAAGAAGAATACATATTGACAACAACAATGGTTTTCTCCCACATTTGGTTTCCAACTAAAATCCGGATGTCCTTATGTGTTTATTTTTCTCTTACTGCTCATGGTTACTCTTTAATTAATGTACAACTGATGCAATGATTAAAGTTAGATAGATTATAAAGATAATAAAAAAATAATAATCTAAATACATGTGGTTTGCATTCATCAAAGTCGCATACACACGCAAGTTGCTTGAATAGAAATAGTGTACATAATTATGAATTTGAAATTAAAGGTTATAGTGAATCAAAAATATTGATCCACCCCCCTCCTCCCCCTAGTATTTTCCTAACAATAAGTAGTAACTAATAAAGAGAACAATAGAAATGCAAGAGACCACCTTCAATTGGCAAGGGGTCAGGGTGGAAATCACTTCCAGGCAGGGAAGAAATTTCCTCTTGATTCCTCAGTAGCTAGAGGGTGAAAATGGTGATTCGCAGTAAATCCCAAAGGGTAGGAGTCTCCATAACACAAACTAGTAAATGGAAATTTTTTTGAGAAATGAGGATGGATATATTTGTTGGAAATTTATTTGGAATTTCTTCTGAGAATTATGATTGTGAACAATTAATAATTTTTTCCACATTGCGTTGATTAATTTTTTTAAGACATCATTTTTGGTAATTTATGTTTTTTCAATTGTGGTTGTGATTTTCTATTTACTTGTTATGGCTTCATTCTAACTCCTTCGTTGTTAGAAGTTTGCTACTAACAATCACCCAACTAAGAAAGAGACATGAAAATGACCACTAAAAGGTTGATTTGAAGGTTGTGTAAAAAGGATATGCAACCACAACTATAATATTAATCATTTTGTAGTATGTTTCAATCTAGCTATGAATCTAGAATGTAAATTTGTAAAATTATTTGATGGTAAAAATATCTTCATAAACAATAAAAAAAATGGCTATGCATGGAGGATGTGATCTATAATTAAAGGCCACTAATAAATATATGTGGATATTAACTATAATAATATTTTTATTTGTCGTGTAATGTAGTAGATACGTGTCAAATTGAAAATAACATAATATATCCACACAATAGCTAATAGAGAATGAACACAAGAATGTAGATAAAGCTCTTGAGGTAGGGTGACATTATAAATTCCTTAAGGAAGGAAACATTCCATAAGTTATAAATCTATGATTACAATATTATGAACAATAAATATAATTACACTGCTTCTACTTATTTATATGGTTCTATCCAACCTCCAAGGAACTTTCCAGTGAAGAAACCTTATAGTAAGTGAAACCTTATAGTAAACATTCCTAAAGTTTTTATTTTCCACAATATGGTCACCTATCTATTATTATCCCCCTCAGTTATCTCCCTAAATACCTCATATTATCCTCTGTAGGTACATTACATTTCATCCCCATTTGAATATTTTTTCCTCAAAACATCGGAGGAAGTCATTGTAACATAACCAACCCCTTCCAACATTAGAGAAGTGGGGTAAACGATTTCCACATGCAATACAAGGCTTCCCCCTAGAATCAATCCACATGGATGACATGTCATGTGTCTGGGACCCCCTGGGTGTATCAAAATTTTGTGTGGAGTTCCCCCCTGGAACCCATCCTAGCGATTGAGTGACATCACTCTAACGTCGACTATACCTCATGCCTACCTAAGGGAGTTTCACATGTCATTGTGTAAGTGTCTCACTGGGTCACTCATGACTCCCAATTGCTAGCTACATTTCCTCTATATGGCGTGCCAATATTATCTCCTCTTGAAGGGAAAACCCTTTTACAATGAGACTTATATTGGGTCTCGCTTAGTGATATATTCGAGACCCCTCGAAGTCAGACCATAATAAGGAGTCATTCACACAGTTCCTCAAGATTCTGACCTTCCAAGTTTCTGGAGAGGCCCCTTACAACAACCTTCCCTCACTTAAAATTCCAGGTAATGGAGAAAATTTCATTACTGCCTCATGACATAACCTCGGTTCCCCTCTGCCGCTAACTGCCCGACCCTTAATTTAAGTCTCATTCTGGTTTCCCGCTCTACGACCTTTTGTCTTGTCATTCTAACCAATATCGTGAAAGGAATCCCATCCCACCAATCAGAGCTCTCCCTTGAATATGGTTTTGACTGTTATGAGGATGAGGTTACCCAACTTATTATGTAAGTTCTAGGCCTTCACCCACCATGCCACAAAAATAAATTTCGCCATGATTTGGTCGAAGGATTCTGACTCTACATCATGCAGTTCCTTAGATAGAGAGCTCGATGGCCTTCCTGGCCACCGGTTCTACTGCCATGCAGGCTTCTCTGTTCCAACCTTGTTTGTTATGACTTGAACTTAGAAGTCTAGCAGACCCCAAGATGTGCTTCATGGTTTTGAAATGGCACCCTTGGTTTCTTGGAGTAATTTACGATGTTATCCCTCTTGAACTTGAGTGATTAATTCTCCAATGATTTTATGGCATGTGATTCTTCCTATCCCATGGGGAGGGAATTCCATCCAAGGAGGCATACGCACTCCTACATGGATTGACTACCACGGGCTTGGCACAAACTCCGGGGAGGTTACAACCTTGCCTTCCACACACCGATGATGTTGGACCTTGCTCTAGGCCCGCAAACAACTCCATGTCATTACGTAGAGACCTCTGGTGCCTCGAAAACCACATTAGGACGTTGATGACAGCTATACATCATGTTTAAAAAGAAAGGCTAAAGTACATTCAAGTAAATTTGGTGGCTCAACTAATACCATGGAAACACTCACTTGGGCATCAGGATTGTACTCATTGAGAAGCACAACAACTTGTAACGTAGCCATGGACGAATCACAAGTTAATATAAACCCTACCATGTAGAGGGTCCTTTATATAATATTATATTAATAATTGTGTCCTAGAACACACTATTCTTCAAGTATTAGTACAAGCTCTCATGGCTTGTTCATGATTTATAACAAGTTCTATATTTCTTAATGTATTATTTACATGCTATATCTTCATAACTACCTTATGGCCTTGTCTTTGTTAACATGCAGTTCAATATACTTTTTATGTGCCAAATGTTTCATGCCTATCATTAAAAATTGTTAGACATATTACATTTCAAGCTTCCTCACACATCCATGCATATTGTTAGCACTTACACATACAGGTATACAATTCACATTTGTGTATTCCACAAGGAAGGTATATGCATATACTAATTTCATTAGTGAAATACAGTCCCTAATTCCAGAACCAATATCCACAACACATTAACATCATTCTAAAAACATAAACCATATACACAATTACTTATCTTGGAATCAATAGGGGAACTGACTCTGGGACAAGGAATCCCCACCCAACCGTAGATAGCTACAACCACACTCACCTGTAGTTGTCACCCCTGAGCCATGTTCTATATTCTGGCGAGAATTGCTTGCTTCAAGGAATATCACACTAATCTTCCATTGATTCCAAGACTCCAGAGGACTTCCCTCCTCAATACCTCCAACAAATAGCTTCTTTATTGGTTGACAATAGGGGTCTAAAGGTGCCCAACCTCACTCCTCAGTGCTCATGCAGTGATTCACCCCCTCCCAAGGAGTCTAGAACCCATTGTTCTATCAGGGGACTAATATTTGGTCGTCATTTTGGTCTTCCTTGACTTCTAATTCAGGATGGCCTCTACCCAAATTTTTATAAGGATCTATAGTTTTCTATCTCAACCCACAACCTCCAATAGGCCCAAGTTGTTACAGGGATCCATATATTCCATATGAACCCATAGTCTTCAGGGACCCAAGCTATTACAAGGATCCAAGGATTCTATCTCAACCCACAGGCTCCAGGGACCCCAAGCTATTACAGGGCTTCAGAGGCTAACAACTCAACCCACAACCTCTAAGGATCGAAATCCAGTCCCCTTCTCTTCTCTTCTCTTTTCTTGAGTATTGCGTGTTTAGAACTCATCTTGAATTCTCTCCTTCTCCTTTTTCTCTCCTCTTCATTTTTCTCTCCTTCTCTTTTTTTCTCTTCACTTCAGTGATGCATGCTGAGAACTCGTGTCAAATTATTTCCTTCTACTTTTTCTCTCCCCCCCCCCTTTTTCTATCCTTCTCCTTTTTCTCTCCTCCTCCTTTTTCTCTCCTCTTATTTTCTCTCCCCATAATTTTTCTCTCCTTCTCCTTTTTTGATCCCCCTTCTTTTTTCCTACATTCCTCCTTTTCTTGGTTTCTTTCTTGGCCACCATTACTGTGATGTCCTTCCTAGACTACAACATGTAGTTGCTCCTTAAATTTTTTTTATTTTTTCCTTGTGGTCGCTTCCTAGCAGCATGGGAATGCATACTTATTTTTTCAGCTTATTCAATTTCAATAGGTCCCTCATTAATTCATGCACCAACCATATTTTAATGGTTTTCTTGCATTCCCAGGTTTCTTTGTTACACAAGAAACCATAACATCCCAAGAAAGTGACTCCCTTCCCAGCTCTAGAATCTATTTCCCCTGACTTAGTCCCCATTTTGATTTCAATTCTTCGCATAATTTTTAAAATACATTTACAATTCCATTTACGTGGGAACTTCGGGTGTGGTTGTTATAGTCCCCTCCCCATTGAGGGAACACCATCCTTAGTGTTCAATTTTCTATGTACAAACATAGAATCAAAATGCAACACATATTCTTTTTCTGGATCTTTATACACATAGCTCTATATCTTATTTACAACTATACATACTTGTTTAAACCTTCAAACAATAAGGGGTAACTATATTTCATGGCATCATTCATTTCCTACGTGGCCTCCTCTAACCCAAAGTGCTTCCTTTATACCTTGACTTTCTCTATAGCTTGGTTCCGGAGCATGAGACTCATCTAGTCCAAAAGGCACATTGGCTCTGGTTGGAAATATTCGTCTGGCTCTACCTGTAGCACAGACCAATCAATCACATGATCAAAATATTGCACATATTTCTTAAGTAAATAAACATGAAAAAAATCATGCATTCTAATTGATGGAGGTAAGGCTAGTTTATATGCTACTGGTCCTATCCTCTCAAGTACTTCAAATGGCCCACAGTAGTGTGGTTCCATCTTGGCACATGTCCCCATCCTTAGGGAACTACTTTTAGGCTTACCTATCACATAAACGTGATCTCCAACCTGGAACTCTTTGTGAATTCTATGCTTATCTGCATAGATTTTATGTCTATCCTGTGTTTCTTTCAGATTTTGCTTATGATCTGAACTTATTGTTCCATATCTTTAAGCATATCATTTCCTATGTGAATTATGTTTCCTGGATCATTCCAGCTAATAGGAGTATTGCATTTCCTACCATACAATTCTTAAAAGGGGCTCATCCTTATGGATTATTGGTGCCCATTGTTGTATGTGAATTCCAAAAGTGGAAGATATTCTTCCCACTTCTTAGGCTAATGCATCACATACATTCTCAACATGTCCTCAAGGACCAGTTGGTCCTCTCTATTTTCCTGTCTGTTTATGGATGATAGGCAGTACTAAATGTTAATTATGTTTCCAAGCCTGCAAATAGTTCTGTCCAAAACCTAGAAGTGAATTGAACATATTTATCGGTCACGATATGTTTTGGGATGTCATACCGCTTTACAATCTCTCTTATGAAATTTTTTTCTATTTCAATAGAGGAGTGGGTGGATTTAACCGCCACAAAATGAGCTACCTTGTTAAGCTTGTCCACCACTACTATGATTGTGTCATGTTACTTTTCAGTTTTGGGCATTCCAGTGATAAAATCCATAGATATTACTTCCCACTTCCATTTTTCAGTAGGGATAGGTTGTAACAAGCCTTTTGGATTTTTGCATTCAGCATCCACTTGCTAACATTCTGTGCATTTTTCCACGAAGTATTCTACTTCTTTCTTCAGGTTCAACCAATAGTAGCATCTTTTTATGGTTGTAAGGGTATTTTGGTACCATGGGTGTCCTAAGTAGGTCTTAGCATGGAACTCTCTCAATATCAACCTTTTTATTTCATCACGGTTAGGCTCATATATTTTTCCTTTAAATCGAAGTAAATTATCCTCAGTGAGGCAGTATTCTCCATCATCACTACCTTGTGGCAGTGATTCCTTCACTTGTTAGTATGTTTCATCTTGTTTTCCAGTGATTTTGATATTTTCCTTCAGGTTTGTCACACACGAACTTATCATTTTCAAGTGATTCACTTGGATGATATGGCTCAAGGTGTCAACAAATTTGTTTTCTTTTCCCTTTATATACTTAATCTCAAAGTCAAATTCTCTAAGGGTGGCCAACCATATGAATTTCCTAGCATTCAACTTTGTTGTCCAAATATTTTTTTGATCCCACTATGATATGACATGAGTGTGAGCTTCTGGCAAAGGAGGTAATGCCTCCACATTTTTAAAGCATGAATGATAGTCACCAATTCTAAGTCTTGCATCACGTAATTCTGCTCATGTTTATCAAATTTTTTGGACTCAAGCATACAACTTGTCCTTCCTACATTAAGACTCCATAGATTCCCTCCTTGCACGCATCAGTAAATACTACAAAATCCTTGTCAAGATCCATAATTCTCAGCATTGGTGCACTAGTGAGAAATTTATTTAACTACTCAAAGTGATTTTCGCATTGTGCAATCCACTCAAATCTCTTCCCTTTCCTCTGTAAGGTTGTGATGGGATTTCCTATTCTACATAAATTCTGAATAAATCTCCAATAATATCTTGCCAATCCCATGAACGATATGATCTCATCTACATTCATTGGAGTTGGCCACTCCCTTATGGCTTTGACCTTATCTGGATCAACTTCTAAGTCTTCCTTAGATACGAGGTGCCCTAAGTAGTATATTTGTGTCTTGAAGAAGTCACACTTACCAAGATTTGCATTGAGATTATGTTATCTCAACAACTATAACACATCCGCCATATGTTTCTCGTGATCTTCCTTTATTTTTAATAGACCAATATTTCATCCACAAACACAATGAAAAACTTGTCCAACTACATTCATAACACTCTATTCATCAGGCACATGAACATGGCAGGAGAATTAGTAATTCTGAAGGGTACCACTACAAATTCATAGTGCTTGTATCTTATAAAATCAATCTTATGAATGCATTCTTCTTTTATTCTTACTTGACGATAGCCTGGCCTCAAGTGAATTTTGGAGAAGATTGTTGCTCCCCTTACTTGTTCAAAAAAGTCATCAATCATTGGTAATGGGTACTTGTTCTTGATGGTTACTTTATTCAACTTCCTGTAATAAATGCATAATATCGAGGTTCTATCTTTCTTTTTCACAAACAATATTGGTGCTCCCTATAGAGAGAAACTTGGCCTTATATGCCCTTTGTCCAACATTTCTTTCAGCTACAGTTTTAGCTCAACTAACTCTGGAGTTATCATTCTATATGGAGTCTTGTATGTTGGTGTTTCTTTGGGTATCAACTCAATAGAGAAATATCTCTATCTATGAGAGGGAAATATAGGAACCTCTATTGGAAAGACATCCATGTATTGCTGTAAAACATGGTACTTTTAAAGAAACTTGTCTTCCTTATCTCCTTTTTCTCTGTCAACTTCCTCATTCATGCAGAGTTTCACTGCAAATAGCTAACATCCCTTCCTACAGATGTGTATGGCTTGAATGGCAGTGATCAACCTCACTGATATGGGCTTAATCTTGCCTTGCAATATTATTTTCGTTCCTTTCTCATCCAAGTATTCTATTTCCTTTTCATAGAAATCTACCTTGGTCTGGTGCATGTACAACCAATCCATGCCCAAAAATATGTCATACCCACCCAATGGTAGCACATTCAAGTAGGTTTTCATGGGCATGCCACTCATTTCAAATTCACATGACCTCACCCAATGGTTGATCCTTCTCCTTTTCCATGTTGCCCATTGAACCAACCATGGTTCTTTGTGTGATTCCTTGTCCAATCCATTCTTTTCGACAAGCTCTAGGCTCACATAGCTATAATTAGAACCTAGATCAATAAAAATAGAAAAATATTTTTTGTGTATCTTACATTCCATATCAATGATGGATGCTCAGTGATCTACTTGGTGGTATTACAATGATGTGTAAACTCTTGGCATACTCTCGGCTACGTTGCCCACCATGTTCACCTCCTCAGCACTATAAATTTTGGGTTTGACCTGATGTGAATTGTCCCTTTTCCTGTGACTCCCACCACAAGTCCAAAACTTGAGTGGTTCCTAGCCTTTGATCTTGGGTTGTGCTAATGTCAGTTGTTGTACATTTCCTTTAATGGCAATGATGGCCTTCTATTGAGACTATCTTTTCTTAGCTGGATGATTCCTATCACTTTCTTATGGGTTAATCCTAGGCCAATTCACATTTTTTCTAATGGTGTTCTTGGTTGTCCAATTACTCTTAGTCTCAGGTCCATGCCTCGCTTTCTCATAGAAATGCTCTAAATTTTTAATCGCATCCTTCATATTTTGGGGTTCCAACAATTCTATATTATCTTTGAATACCAATGAAAACCCATTGATGAACTTCTGTATTTTTACCTTCTCATCCTTGAGATATGGTACATATCTCAATAGCCCCAAAAACTTGGTGACATATTCATCACTCGTCATCTATCCAATTCTGAGTTCATAAAATTCCTTTGCTTTATTGTCACAGTAGTGTTTGGACATGTATTGTTCTTTGAAGATCTTCCCAAACTCTTCCCATGTCAACTGCTTCTCAATGATGGCTCTATTTTTCTTCAGTTTCTACCACTAGATGTCGACTTTCCCTTTCAGACTGTAATAGGTGTTGGGCTTCAAAATTGTAACATTTTCCTACCCTACGTTGTTATCTTTTTATTAGTTTTCTAGCCCTTTTATGTATATAATATGGTGATTTGTGTGATATGAACTTTAGAAAGAGGTGAATAAGAGTTTAATCATTTTATTGTTTAAAAGAGTTGATTTGACTATGAAAATATGTGTTACTCTTACGATTTGAAGTGTTAAATGGTAGGTAATTTCGATAACAGATGTTTTCCCCCGGGATAGCTACACAGGAATGAGTTACACAGTGCTGCTTGTGGTAGTTATAACCTAATTGGGAGAGATCAACAGTCATCATAGAAATACCAACTGTGAATGATATTTCGACTGCCTATTCTAAGGGAACATGGGATATTTTGTAATTCGAATTAAGTATCCTGAGAATCTTCAGATTCTTGGGATCACTTCTTTATTTTTAAATATAGACTTGATTGTAATATAAAAGCGAGGAACTAAACCTCGGTGAAAAAAAAAACACTTTACTGCCATTTTTTTATTTGTGTTATAAATTTTACATACATCCTTTGTAATATTGTTTCTGATTAATCTAATGGAGACTTTCACGGTTTAGATTGAACTCTTTAAACCAAATTAGCTCTAAGGCGGTTGAATTCCAGTGATCGTGGGCCCAATCCTAGAACCACTATTTCCCTTCTTTGTGTTATTAAATTTACATTTAAGCTTGTAGTTCTTGCTTTACAATTATTCAATTACTTTATATATCCAATCATTGGTTATTGGATTTTTCATTATAGCGATAATTGCTACAGTAGTTTGAGTGAATGCCATGACATTGAATTTTTGATAATTGAATTTTTAAAGCATTATTTGTCCTATCATTTCCTGTGATTGATGAATAATTGTTAAGAGCGATATTTGATATTTCTTTCAGCAAAATAATTTCTATTCAGATGTGTTGTTTCTTTCCTATAGTTGTAGTTTCCTAGGAAACAACTTGTATTTAGCAGAATTTTTTTAATATTTATAGTAGAATATTTAATGATTTGATCATCTTAAAGAAGCTTTTGATTGTTTATGTTTGAATTTCAAAGTCATGAGTAAGTTGTTCTTTTGTGAGATCCTATTTGTTCATTGTATTTTACATGCATTTACCTTTCAATAGGGCTAGACATATTAGTTTACATTAGAACTATTATTTGCACATACTATGTGGACAGCCTTGAAATAACTAAATGGGTTTTGGGTTGAAAATTTAATGTCTAGAGGTTGATTGGTATTTTTAAGAGAAAATAAGTAACCCAACATTTTGGCGATGTTTCCGAGGAGGTTTCCAAAGAAGTGTTAGTCGTATCCTTGTAGGGTTGGGTATTATAGATGGAAAGTAAGAACCCATGCATGCACTAAGTAAAAAGCATGTGCTAGTACCTACCCTCAACTGATAATTTTAGACTATTTAGTGTGCATGACTAGGAAAAATCCTAGGACCACAAATCAAGTAGTTATAGATTCAAAACCTATTTCAAAAACCATTAAAAAACAATGTCACTCTAGCCTTTAAATAAATACCTTTATAGACGATATCATTCACCATCTAGAGTCTCAAGTGTCGGTAGGACCCTGAACAACATCTAGGAAGGGTTCTATTGTTGCCCCTCAAGCGGCAGGATGATCTACCGCAGCTCACACTGAGATTCATGACAAGACTGTGAGGTCTGAGTAAATTTTCCAAAATACATCCATTAATAATCCAAGTCATTCCAGTAAAGGTGAGGGGCATTCTTGTAATCTAAGAGAGGGAGAAGGTTTGAAAAGTGAGCCATATACACAAATTTCGGAGTCAGGATTTCCAAGGACACTTGTTGCAAAGGGAGAACCTAGAATTCTTGATCTAAATAGTAGTGTGAGACCTACTCAAAACCTAGAGTTTAGCCAACATATCATTCTTTGGATAATACTTCCTGACCATGATATCCCTGAGGATTACTGGCATATTTTGTATAAAATATCTAACATAGCACTGATACCATGTATAAATTACACCAATGGATTCAATCTAATCATGTAATGTACTAAAACAAGATATTGAATGCTTCTAAAATATTTGTGGAATATAAATCACAATTGCTCAATCACATGCAAGTAAGAGAAAGAAGTAAATAAATTGCACAACACAATATTTTCCTGGGGAAAGAAACTACTCAAAACCCCTCCATATTTATTGAATAATCAACCAAGGAATCATGAAATAACACAATTCATGTGTGTTCACCACAACCTCATACACTCTACCAATTGTCTCACACTGATCTAGGCAAAACTGGACCAATACATAGCCAATTTCCTAACCACCTTCAGCCTGCCTTGCTCATGCAATCCCTAGGAAAAATAATTCCTATTAAATAGGAATTCCAACCTTCCTTGACTCCACAATCCATCACAGGCTTCCTGTGGCTTTATAACTGCACCTGGGCAGTTCGCTAAAAATACAATTGATAGTTTACTTGCCTTCAACCTTTGTCTCTATTGGGTCATCATCATAATTTACATGCATGCAACTATTAATAGTGAATCATCAGTTACTTGATAGATCACTACTTGTGAATTAAATCTATTTTAATTCACTTCATCTTCCACTATGTAGAAATTAGTATACACTAAGCATGCATACATCCAGATTCCCCTGATCTTACAATATTTAACTTCTTGCAAAATACAGAATCATTCCATTGTTAATCTTTTGTGGAAAATTAATTGCAAACACATGTGAAGCATAAATAAAAACAATTGCACATAACACAGTTGTTTAACGGGAAAACCTGAAGCTAAAAACCCCAACTATCATATATTATGTATCATGGAGATCATGTAACAATCTCATACAAAGGTTAGTACATCAAACTCTCAGTACAATCAATCGTCACACACTAGCATAGAAGAAATCTGCAAATCCATGCACCGATCTCTACCCTCCTGCTAACCTGCCTCCAATGTGCAATCCATGCTAAAGAATAGCTTTGGATGAATTCGAATTACCCTTGCCTTGACTACACAATCCTCATTGGCAACTCCAATGTGTGTGTGGTGCAATCAATGAATCACTATAGTCACAATAGATAGTCCATCTTTCCCTTTCACCTATCTCTCCACTGGGTCTCCACTGGAACTGACATGCACTATAGTTAACTGTTGTATTGTTCAGTTGATTAATTAGTTATTATTTGTGAATTAATTAACTAATTAATTCACTCCATTCTCACTAGTGTATCATTCATTTAGACTAGATAAAACTAGCTAAACTGAGTCTAACTGAGTTAAACTGAATACAATTCCATGAACTACTCTTCTAACTCTTTCATAACTTTGTCGCTTCAGTTCTAACTAAGTCCTCCATGCATGAACCACCAGTAAACCCTAGGAATTATGTAATTCATTTATCCCACTAATTTTCCAAATCCTTGCACTGAAATTAAGTGCTCCGAGAGAATAAGTTGTTGTTTATTGTCGGATTATTATTAAGAGCTAATAATAATCAACACTTCTATTTTTAGATCAATGATCTATAAATAGACTTCGCCCAAATATTCTAAAAATAGAATTTCATCTATTTTTCCAACTTGATCAACCATCCAAAAATAGCATCCTGCAACTTCTGAAATATGATCACCATGTCTAAAAATAGACTTGCGCCAAAAATAGCCTGCGGGCCAACTTAGTGAAGGTGACTCTTTTGACTAAGCTCATCATCTTTTTGAATCTCAACACTCCCTCTCAACAATATAGGGATTATCTTTCACCCTGATCCTGCCTCTATGGTATTTGAACTTGCTCCTGGTGAGCGCCTTCGTCAGAATATCTGCATCCTGATCCTCTGTAGGAATGTACAGAACCAACATGATCTTCCGCTACACACAATCTCTGATATGATGATACCGGATATCAATATGTTTAGATCTATCATGAAACATAGGATTAACCGAGAGTTTAATGCAACTCTGATTATCACAATGTATCACTGTAGGATCTAAATGTGAACCGAACAAACCAACCAGGATCTTCCTCATCCAGATAGCCTCACATGCAGCCTGACTTGCTGCCATGTATTCTGCTTCCGCTGAACTGAGTGCCACGAATCTTTGTTTCCTACTTTACCAAGAAACTATCGTAGATCCAATACTAAAAACCCCTCCTGATGTGCTCCTTTTTTCTGTTGGGCTGCCTGCCCAATCTGCATCAGTGAAGCCATGCAACTTCACCTCATCCATCTGTCTGTACCATAAACCATACTCAGATGTGCCCCTGAGATATCTCAGGACATGCTTGCCTGCCTTCCAAAAGAGCTTGTTAGGCTTAACCATCGCTTCTGAAAGCTGTTTCACCGCATAGCATATGTCTGGTCTTGTATTATCTAAATACATGAGTGAACCCACCAACTATCGATAAATAGTGGCATCCACCACCTCTATCGATGTAGCATCCTCTTTCCTCAAATTTCCTGGAAGAGGAGTGTCGATAGGCTTGCAGCCTTGCATGTGAAACTTCTCTGGTATCTCCCAGGCATACTTGCCTTGAGACACAAACAGTTCACCTTCCCGCTGCCATATTTCCAATCCAAGGAAATAATGAAGGAGGCGCAAATCCTTCATCTCGAACTCCTTTACAAGATCTTCCTTGCATGAGTGTATCAATTGCTCATCACCCATTAGTATTAAATCATCAACATAAAGAACAATGATTAAAATCTTACCCTCCACCACAATTTGGTACAGGTTTGCATCCGCCTCACTCTTGGTGAAGCCAAGTCCAGTGAAATAGCTGTCGATCCGAGTGTACCAAGCACGAGATGCTTGCTTCAGCCCATACATCACTCTTTTGAGTCTGCACACATGTGACTCACTGCTGAAGATCTCAAATCCTTCAGGCTACTCTATGTACACCTCTTCCTCAATGATCCCATTCAGGAATGTAGTCTTCACATCCATCTGATGAATGTGCCAACCCATCTGCGCTGAGAGAGCAAGGATGGTCCTTATGGAAGAATACCTTGCGACAGGTGAAAATGTTTCTTTATAATCAATCCCCTCGCTCTGTGAGAAGCCCCAGGCAAAAAATCTTGCCTTATACTTCTCGACGCTCCCATCAGCAGCTTGCTTTAACTTGTAGATCCATCTTGATCCTACAACTAATTTTCCCATCAGCCTTGGAACAATCTCCCAAGCACTGTTTCTGACAATGAAGTCATACTCCTCCACCATGGCATCTACCCATGTGGGCTCCTGCACTACTTATTCAAAAGAAGATGGCTCTGTCATGATACACTTGCTCATAAGAGCCATGTATCCAGTATAATGGTTACGTGACTATCTCTGTCTACGTTATGATGTAGGGACTCTTACATTTTGTGCCGCATCAACCTTCAGTCTCTTAGCTTCTATGGTATGTTTTCTGCCTTGTCTGATGTTTGGTTCTGCATGAGTGGAATCCTCCACTCCATGAATCTCCTTCTATGGCTGATCCACATCTAGAGGCTCATCTTTGGGAACAAGAAGTTCCTCCTCTACATGCAAATGTAGCTCCCTCTCAAGAAACAACTTCATGGCTTTCACCTCATTGAATTTTATATCTCGTCACACCACAGTCATCTGACTGTCTGGAAAATACACACGATAATTATGGGGTGTTTCTGTGTACCCCAAAAATATCCCAACTTCTGTAGTCGGCTCTAGCTTCTTCCTGGCATCCTTTGTCACATGAATGTAAAAATATGAGCCAAAAATCTTCAAATGAGAAATATCAGGCTTCTTACCAGTAAAAGCTTCTTTAGGTGTACTCATGCCAAGTACTCTATCAGGACAATAGTTTTGCACATAAACCACAGTGTTGCATGCTTCCACCCACAAGTGCATCGGTAGGCCTTGGTCATGCAGCACCCATGATCATTCTGTTCTTCGTCTCTGTGGCCCCATTCTACTGTGAGTTATGAGGTTCTATGAGTTCTCTTCGAATTCCTTCTTTGCTATAGAAGTCTTTGAATTCGCCCGAGATGTATTCACCACCATTATTGCTCCGTAGAGCTTTCACTTGCTTTCATTTCTCCTTATCCACCAATGCTTTAAACTCACAGAACTTTGAGAATGTTTCTCTCTTCTTCTTCATGAAGAAGATCTAACATATACGAGAATAGTCATCAAAAAATATAACATAATACCTGTGTTTTGATGTTGAAGCAACCAAGAAAGGTCCACACACGTCTGTGTGAATTCTCTCCAAGATCACCAAAGCATGGTTCTCCTTCTCATGAAAGGTGGTCTTCACAAACTTACCCATAGTACATCCCTTGCACTAATTTGACTGCGCAAGAGTACCCTTGGGAATTCCAGTAGAAATCTGCTACAAAATCTTCAAAGCGCCATGGTGAAGATGGCCCAATCTCCTGTGCCATAATTCTTCCTCATCCCGGATCACCACTTCTTCTGCTTTTCCCACCATTGTAGAACAACCATCTACCTCCAACTTGTAGAGATTCTTAACTCGAATCCCTATCTTATTGGTTTTACCTATTTTTTTATGTCGAAGGAAAGCTTTTCCCTCACTGAAAACAACATCATAACCTTTGTCTTCCAACATTGCGATCGAGACCAAGTTCTTCTTCAGACCTGGAACATGCATAACATCCTTCAACAAGAATGGATTACTGGACTCCCTCTCAAAGGTAATGGTCCCAATGCCAGTCGCACTGTACCAACCATTGTCGCCCTTCTCTATATGCATCTGGAGGTCCTTCTCCTCCAAGTCACTAAACAACTCCTTGTCTCTCGTCATATGGAAAGACGCACCACTATCAAGATACCACACCGATCCCATATAGCTTGAAACCAGGCATGCGATCAAATAGAAATCAAGTTCAAATTGTGAGGCTAAGGCCTCTCCATCTGCAACTCCAGCAGATTTCTTGTTCTTCTTCTTCTATGGGTAGTTGGTGGCGAAATGCCCATGTTCGTGACAGTGAAAACACTTCACCTTGGAAAAATCCTACTTCTTGCCTTTAGCTTCGGATTTTGAAGAAAATTTCTTCCCTTTCCCTTTCCTTTATTTGGCAGCCAAAGCATAATTCTCTTCATCTTCATTCTTCGATGAAGAGCCATCCCTGGTACCTCGCCTTATTTCCTCCTGCACAAGATCCGACCAAAGTCGCTCCCATCCCGGCAGTTTCTCCCATCCATTGAGAGAGCCTTCATAGCTATGCCAAATATTTGGAAGCCTAAGGAGAGCCAAGCTCACCAAGTCTTCATCATCAACACTAACCCCCTCACTTCCCAATTCATCCTTGCAGTGGACAAACTTTGTGAGATATTTTGGAATACTGTCGCCCTTCTCCATTTTTATTTTTTTGAGCTTGTCTTTAAGCGCCAACTTCCTTTGGTCGCTTCTACTTTGGAAAAAAAATTTCAAAGCCTTCCACATTAATAATGGAGTGGCTTTCCCATGAAGGCTGGACACAATATGGTCCTTCACACCTTCCAACATAATTCTTCTTATCGTTGTTGTCTTCTTTTGCCATGCGTAAAGTAATGCATCATCGCTAGATCTCGGCTTAGGAACATCGCTATCGATGAACTCCTTCAGTCCAAGAGCATACTCCAATCACAACCCATTGAAAGACATTTCAATGTATACTCAACTTCTGCACCAAGAATCTTCTGTAGAAAATTCGAATTGTCCACCAGCACAAACTCAACAATTCTTCACAATTGCAATCTTCAAGAATTAACACTGCTCCGGTACCATGTAGAAATTAGTATACACTAAGCATGCATATATGTAGATTCCCCTGATCTCACAATATTTAACTTCTTGCAAAATACAGAATCATTCCACTGTTAATATTTTGTGGAAAACTAACTGCAAACACATGTGAAGCATAAATAAAAACAATCGCACATAACACAGTTGTTTAACGGGAAATCCTGAAGCTGAAAACCACAACTATCATATATTATGTATCATAGAGATCAAGTAAAAATCTCATACAAAGCTTAGTACATCAAGCTCTCAGTACAATCAATCGTCACACACTAACATAGAAGAAATCTGCAAATCCATGCACCGATCTCTGCCCTCCTACTAGCCTGCCTCCACTGCGCAATCCCTACTGAAGAATAGCTCTGGATGAATTCAAATTACCTTTCCTTGATTGTGCAATCCTCATTGGCAACTCCAATGTGTGTGTGGTGCAATCAATGCATCACTATAGTCACAACAGATAGTCCATCTTGCCCTTTCACCTATCTATCCACTAGGTCTCCACTGGAACTGACATACACTGTAGTTAACTGCTATATTGCTTAGTTGATTAATGAGTTATTATTTGTGAATTAATTCACTCCACTCTCACTAGTGTATCATTCAGTTAGACTAGATACAACTAGATCAACTGAGTCTAACTGAGTTAAACTGAATACAACTCCATGAACGACTCTTCCAACTCTGTCAGAACTTTGCCACTTCAGTTCTAACTGAGTCCTCCATGCATGAACCACCAGTAAACCCTAGGAATTACGTAATTCCTTCAGCCCGCTGATTTTCCAAATCTGTGCACTGAAATTAAGTGCTCCAAGAGAATAAGTTGTTTTTTATTTTTGGATTATTATTAAGAGCTAATAATAATCAACACTTCTATTTTTAGATTGATGATCTATAAATAGACTTCACCCAATATTCTAAAATCATTCCACTGTTAATATTTTGTGGAAAATTAATTGCAAACACATGTGAAGCATAAATAAAAACAATCACACATAACACAATTTTTTAACGAGAAATACTGAAGCTGAAAACCCCAACTATCATATATTATGTATCATGGAGATCATGTAACAATCTCATACAAAGCTTAGTACATCAAGCTCTCAGTAAAATCAATCGTCACACACTAACATAAAAGAAATCTATAAATCCATGCATCGATCTCTACCCTACTGCTAGCCTGCCTCCACTGCGCAACCCTTGCTGAAGAATAGCTCTGGATGAATTCGAATTACCCTTGCCTTGACTGTGCAATCCTCATTGGAAACTCCAATGTGTGTGTGGTGCAATCAATGCATCACTATAGTCACAAAAGATAGTCTATCTTTCCCTTTCACCTATCTCTCCACTGGATCTCCACTAGAACTGACATACACTGTAGTTAACTGTTGTATTGTTCAGTTGATTAATGAGTTATTATTTGTGAATTAATTAACTAATTAATTCACTCCACTTTCACTAGTGTATCATTCAATTAGACTAGATACAACTAGCTCAACTGAGTCTAACTGAGTTAAACTGAATACAAATCCATGAACTACTCTTCCAACTCTTTCATAACTTTTCCACTTCAGTTCTAACTAAGTCCTCCATGCATGAACCACCACTAAACCCTAGGAATTGTGTAATTCCTTCAGCCCAATGATTTTCCAAATCTGTGCATTGAAATTAAATTCTCCAAGAGAATAAGTTGTTGTTTATTTTCGGCTTATTATTAAGAGCTAATAATAATCGACACTTCTATTTTTAGATTGACGATCTATAAATAGACTTCGCCCAATATTCTAAAAATAGAATTTCATTTATTTTTCCAACTTGATCAACCATCCACAAATAGCATCCTACAACTTCTAAAATATGATCACCATGTCTAAAAATAGACATATTTTAAAAATAGACTTGTGCCAAAAATAGCCTGCGGGCCCACTTAGTGAAGGCGACTCTTTTCACTAAGCTCATCATCTTGTTGAATCTCAACAAACTATCTCATCAATTAGTTAGAATTAGTTAAACTGATTTTAACTCAATTAATTTGAGTTAACTGATTTCACTCACACCACACTAGTGCTACAACTGCAACTGGATCCTGTAAATAATAGAATCACACTACATGCCTACTCTTTGAACCTCAACTCAAAATTCTTGAGCTAAATAATTCTATCACAAATATTTAACTATTATGAGTTGTTATGAGATACTATTACAATTTATTTTCCAATTTATTTAAAAATTGGATGCCCACATTAGCACTAATGCGTCACTGAATTCCTCACTCATGTGTGACCTGGAATCCCACACTAGTATGTGGTGCATTTTCTTTTTGAATTTCAACAATCCCTCTCAACAAGAAATGGATTATCTGCTACCCCAATCCTGCCTCTGTGGTATTCTAATTTTCTCTTCACAAGCACCTTCATCAAGATATATGCATTGTGATTTTCCATGGGAATGTACTGCAACAACATAATGTGCCTATTAACACAATCATTGAGATGGTGGTACTAGATGTCAATATGCTTGGACCTATCATGGAATACCAGATTAACCAAGAGTTTTGTGCAACTCTGGTTATCACAATATATCATCGTCAAATCCATCTGATGACCAAACAAACCAACAAGTATCTTCCTCATCCAGATGGCCTCACATGCAGCCTGACTAGATGCCATGTACTCAGCCTCAGCTGAACTGAGTGCAACTTCTATCTACTTCATACTATACCAAGAAAATACTATTGACCCTATGTTGAAGATTCCCCCTGATGTGCTCTTCTTGTCTGATGGACAAATTTCCCAATCGGCATCGGTGAAGCCTTGAAGCTTCACTCCCTCTGTCCATCTATACCATAATCCATACTCTGTAGTTCCCCTGATATATCTCAACACATGCTTCCCTTCCTTCCAAAAGAGCTTGGTAGGCTTAACCATATCTTGACTAAGCTGGTTAACTGCATAGCATATGTCTAGTCGTGTGTTCACCAAACACATAAGTGAACCCACAAGCTGCCTATAAACAGTAGCATTGACTACCTCACCTGAAGTAGCATCCTCCTTCCTCCACTTTCCTGCAAGAGGAGTCTCCATGGGTTTTCGTCCCTCCATATGGAACTTCCACAGAATCTCCTTGGCATACTTGCCCTAAGATACAAACAACTCCCCATATCTTTGTCATATTTCCAAGCCAAGGAAATAATGCAAGAGCCCCATGTCCTTCATCTCAAACTCTCTTGAAAGATCCTCTTTACAATAATTTATGAGTTGCTTATCACTTGTTAGTATAAGATCATCAACATAAAGTACAATAATAAAAATCTTACCATCAACCACAATATGATATAGATTCGCATTTGCTTCACTCTTTTTGAAGCCCAACCCAGTGAAATAGCTATCAATATTGGTGTACCAAACACGAGGTGCTTGCTTCAGCCCATATAGTGCTCTCTTGATACTCCACACATGCGACTCCTTGTCAAAGGTCTCAAAACCTTCTGGCTACTCAATGTACACTTCTTCCTCAATTACTCCATTGAGAAAGGTTGTATTCACATCCATCTAATGTATTTTCTACCCCATCTGCATTGAGAGTGCAAGGATAGATCTAATAGATGAGTACCTTGCAACCAGTGCAAAAGTCTCCTCATAGTCAATCCCCTCTACCTGTGATAATCCTTGGGCCACAAATATAGCCTTGTATTTATCCACACTCCCATCTGCTACTTGCTTCACCTTGTAGTTCCACTTGGATCCAACCACTGACTTCCCCACTAGTCTTGGGATCACTTCCCATGCACTGTTTCTGATAATGAAGTCATACTCTTGAACCATGGCATCAACCCATGTTGGCTGCTGCACCACTTCCTCAAAAGAGGATGGTTCTATCATAATAAAATTGCTCATAAGAGCCATGTATCCAGTGTACCTGTTTGGGGACCTTCTCTGACTACGCTATGAAGTAGGTGCACCTACATGCTCTATTGCATCTAGCATCAATCTGTCAGCGTCTCTGGTGTGCTTCCAACCATTTCTGGTGGATGGATCTGCATGAGTGGTTTCTACCACTCCATGATTCTCTGCTTTTGGCTAATCCACATCCTGAGGTTCATCCTTTGGAACTAATAGTTCCTCATCTACATGTAATTCAAGCTCCCTCTCAAGGGACAATCGCATGGATTTCTCCTCATCAAATTTAACATCTCTCCTGAAAAATGTCATCCTGTTAGCTGGAAAATACACCCGAGAGTTGTGGGGGGTATCATTGTACACCACAAATATACCAACCTCTATTTTTGGTTCTAGCTTCTTCCTAGCATCTTTGGTCACATGGAAATAGAAAGATGAGCCAAAAAATTTAAGATATGAAACATCTGGTTTCTTACCTGAAAAATCCTCCTCTGGTGTACTCATGCCAAGTATCTAATGATGACTATGGTTATGCACAAATACTATTATGTTGCATGCCTCTTCCCACAGATGCAATGGTAGGGCTTGATCATGTAACATAGCTCATGCTGCTCCCACAATTGTTCTGTTATTTCTTTTCGCAACCCCATTCTATTGTGGGTTATGAGGTGCAATCAATTCTCTCTGAATTCATTCTTTGGCACAGACGTTCTTGAATTCATTACAAATATACTCACCACCATTGTCACTCCTTAGAGCCTTCACCTTCTTCCCTATATATTTTTATACCAGTGATTTGAACTCACAAAACTTGGAGAACGTCTGATCTTTATTCTGCAGAAATAAGATCCAACACTTTCTAGAAAAATCACCAACAAAAATAACATAAATTATAATACCTGTGCTTTGTTGTGGAAGATGTTGAGAATAGTCCACACACGTCTAAGTGAACTCTCTTAAGGATTTTCGCTGCTCGGTTCTCCTTCTCATGAAAAGTGGCTTTATTATACTTCCCCATGGTACATCCCTTGCATGTGTCTATCTGCACAAGAGTACCCTTTGGAATACCTGTAGAAATCTGCTGCATGATCCTTAAAGCACTGTGGTGTAGATGGCCCAATATCCTGTGCCATAACTCACATGAATCTCGGCTCACCACTTCCCTTGCTTTACTGCTTAATGTTGCACAACCATTTACATCAAGTTTGTAGAGGTTATTCACATCAACCCAAATCTTCTTTACCTATCCTGTGGCTTTGTGACGAAGGAACGCCTTTCCTTCACTAAAAACCACATCATATCCAAGATCCCCAACATAACACCTGAAACTAAATTCTTTTTCAAGCCTGGTACATGCATGGCATATTTTAATATGAAAGGTTTACCTGACTGTCTCTGGAAATTAACTGTACCAATCCTGGTAGCGTTATACCTCCTGTCATCACCCATCTCAATGTGCATCTGAAGATCCTTCTCCTCCAAGCTACTAAAGAGTTCTTTGTTTCTCTTCATGTGGAAAGATGCTCCACTATCCAAAGTACCACATAAATCCCATCACAGTTGATGCCATGCATGTGATGAGAGAGAAGTCCAACTCAAACTGTGATGCTAAAGCTTCACCCACTATAGCTCTTGGAGCCTTCTTGTTTTTCTTCTTCTTTTGTGGACAATTTGTGGCATGGCATCCATGATCATGACAGTGAAAACATTTCACCTTTGACATGTCATGCTTCTTGCCTTCTTTTCCAGTCTCAGATTTGGAATTAGACTTCTTCCCCTTCCCCTTATTTTCCTTACCAGCCAAGGCACAATTTTCCTCATCTTCAGTCTTGGATGAGGATCCATCCCTGGTATTCTGCTGAAATTCTTCTTGTACCAAATCTGATCATATTCGCTCTCAATCTAGTAACTTCTCCCTACCATTCACAGATTCCTGGTAACTATGCCAACTCTTGGGAAGGCCTAGAAGTGCTAGGCTCACAAAGTCATCATCACCTACGTTAATCCCAACACCTCCAAGCTCATCTTGACATTGAATTAACTTGGTCAATTGTGTCGCCCTTCACCATTTTGATTTTCCTGAGCTTGTCCTTGAGTGCCAATTTTTTGTGGTCACTACTACCTTGAAACAGATCTTTCAAGGCCTTCCACATAGCATATGGAGTTTCCTTTCCATGTATACTTGATACAATATGATCTCAAACTCCCTCTAACAATATCCTCCTCGCCTTTTCTACGTTCTTCTACCATGCATCAAGAATTTTGGCATATGCTGCTGCTGGCTTGGGAATATCATTATCTATGAATTCCTTCAACCCATTGTCCTCCAACACTGCCTCCATCATGTCCTTCCATGAAATATAATTTGAACTTCCCTCGAGTGCATATTCGAGTCTCAAGCCATTGAAAGACATCTTGATTTGCTTCTAGCTTCAAAGAAAGTATATGAAAATTTGAATATTGTTCAACACAAACTCAATTTCTTCTCCACTATTGTGATTCTTGATGCTCTGATACCATGTAGAAAATCTATAACACAACTCTGATACCATGTATAAATTACACCAATGGATTCAATCTAATCATGTAATGTACTAAAACAATATACTCAATCCTTCTACAATATTTGTGGAATATAAATCACAATCGCTCAATCACATGCAAGTAAGAGAAAGAAGTAAATCAATCGCACAACACAAGATTTTCCTGGGGAAAACATCTTCTCAAAACCCCTCCATATTTATTGTATAATCAACCAAGGAATCATGAAACAATACAATGAATGTGTGCTCACCACAACCTCATACATTCTACCAATTGTCTGACACTGATCTATGAGAAATTGGACCAATACATAGCCAATTTCCCACCCACCTCATCCTTCCTTGCTCACGCAATCCCTAGGAAAAATAATTCCTATTAAATGGGAATTCCAACCTTCCTTGACTGTGCAATCCATCATGGGCTTCCTGTGGCTTTATAACTGCACCTGGGAAGTTTTCTAAAAATACAATTGATAGTTTACTTGCCTTTAACCTTTGTCTCAACTGGGTCGTCATCAAAATTGACATGCATGCAGATATTAATAGTGAATCATTAGTTACTTGGGAGATCACTACTTGTGAATTAAATCTATTTTAATTCACTTGATCTTCAACTAGCTCATCGATCAGTTAGAACTAGTTAAACTGGTTTTAACTCAATTACTTTGAGTTAACTGATTGCACTCACACCACACTAGTGTTACAATTGCAACTGGACCCTATAAATAATACAATCACTCTACATGCCTACTCTTTGACCCTCAACTCGAAATTATTGAGCTAACTAAGTCTATCACAGTTAGTTAACTATTACAAGTTTTTATGAGATAAGATTACAATTTATTTTCCAATTTATTTAAAAATTGGATACCCACATTAGCACTAATGTGTCATTGAATTCATCACTCATGTGTGACTTGGAATCCCACACTAGTATGTGGTGCATTTTCTTGTTGAATTTTAACACTCCCTCTCAACAAGAAAGGGATTATCTGCTACCCTAATCCTGCCTCTGTGGGAACATAGCCTTAGACCATATAATACCCTATTATCGATCCACAGGCCAATGCACCAATGAAAACCACCCCATTACAAAATATTCCAGATTTTCATGGAATGGCTTCTAAGGACCCTGATGCATTTCTGTTTGAATTTGATGTCTTATGTTGAGGTTATGACTATACCACTGATCCTCAAAGACTGAAACTCTTTCTTTCCACCTTAAAGGGAGCAGCTCTACGTTAGTTTATGGGATTAGGGGGAGATACCATAACTTCATCGAATCAAATGAAAAATGCCTTCCTCACTAAATACCAGGACTATTGTCAGTCTAGGGATATGAAAGAAGAAATATTTAAAATTATGTCCAAACAAGACAATACTTTGGAGGAATATGTCAAAATATTCCAATATAACCTGCAAATATCATCTTATACCACTTTATCTAGAGAAATACTGAAAATTTCTCTGATTATAGG
Source organism: Pinus albicaulis (assembly GCA_034641835.2). NCBI lineage: Eukaryota > Viridiplantae > Streptophyta > Pinopsida > Pinales > Pinaceae > Pinus > Pinus albicaulis. The sequence continues at coordinate 1,241,661,474 of CM076584.1, forward strand.
TATGAAAGATGAATGGATAAAGACACTTAATTTAATGGCACAAGGTGATATTTCTAAGGAAGAATATGATGACATCGTAAAACTATGTATCAGGTTCTCACGAGGAAGTACACGAACCAAATCTGAGATTCGAGACCCCCTTAGCAAAACTAGTAGGACTGCAAGACGAGGGGTGACTCACACAGAAATTGGTAATCTCCTTGAAGACTTTAAAATTGATATTTGAGAATGCTAACTACATATTTTGATGTCTTACATGTGAAGAAAAAACAAGCAAAGGTGGAACATGCTTTAGTCAATTTTTGTCCTCGTTGTGGAAGGAATCATAGCCGCAAAGAGTGTCGTGGGACACAATCAAAATATGTGTCATATATACCAAATATGATTGAATGAAATGATATCCTTCACTCCCAGGACTGAAATTTGTTTTCAAGGATGAAGATGAAGATCATGAGGCAGTGTATCTCATGTCACAACTATGACAGTGGTATACACGCCCTCTAAGTATGATCCAAGATCTTGTTTTTTTTTTTTAATTCTGGACAATATACCTAGCAACAGATTCCTAGATGACAGTGGAAGTGATGGTTTTAACCCTGTACAGAAATTATCTGCAAATGAATTCTTAAGAACAATGATATAAACAATAGCAAGAGCATAAAACATAAAACAGATATACAAAGAGATTTTTCCCCTGAGTCCAAATTGGGACTACCAGCATCATTTTTCATTATATTCCTTTTAGTGTTACAACACATATATATACATGCCGAAGAATTCATAAACCACAATCCATTAACCCTCGATTAGAACATAAAGGTAGTTCCCTTGAAAAAATCTACAAAATACCAGGGGCAGAAAACAATCATGCCCCAAAACCATGTGCAAACCCGTGCACAAAACCATAGGTGGGTCCACCCACCTAAAATAGGGTCCAAAAAAAATTTCCCACGACGCTGCCTCAGACCCCATGTCCAAACCCCTAGACAGGGGGGGCTACTACCCCCCTGTTGTGCCCAGCACAACATGGGATCTGCCACCCCCCTCTTACCCCCCGCTTTCCCCTGGTTCTAGTCGTGGAAAGAATATAACACAAACCCAACAGCCAGGGCCAGAAAACTTTTAATACCACATAAATCCCAATCATACCCTATGCCTCCATGATAAAATCAGCTATTTTTTGGACCCTCGTGGCCTAATAAACAATATTCTACACCTCCATGGTAAAACCCATCAAATAAATTATACCCATCCCATTGGGAAAATTCACCTACACAGGGACCAATGTGGTCTCCGAATTGGCAATGCCCTGCAGTACCAATCAATCCATCTGTTGGGTCATTGCCTATGTCATAAGCACCATTACAAACTCTGCTCGAATTAACCCCAAATTTTCCACCTGCATTTCATCCTTAGCTACATGCCCAGTTGAATCCTAATCCTAACAATATACCTGTCCAATAGTTGGAAATTGTTGAAAATCCGCATTGTGACTCCACTTCCTTTGTATGTAACGAGTTCAGGTTAAGATCTGGATGGACGATATTTCCAGAAGATGACACAAGAAAATAAGAGAAGTTATATAATGAAAATATTATTGAAGAGAACCCTTAATAGAACACTCTTTTTCCACCGTATTTATCACTAAAACAGAGATGCCTAATAAATCGACTAAACAACAAGATTCCACTACAACTATGGATGTTTCTCCACCATACCCAGAGACTTATTGTAATTAAATAATCAGTTTATTCTGATTTTGATCTTATATGGGAATTGAAAAACTTATGTATTAAAATTCCTCTTCTCTAGGCTATTTGAGATGTTCCAATCTATGCTAAAAATATTAAGGAATTTTGTGTTAAGGAGCCTGGAAGAAAACCAAAAGATCCTCTTGCATCCCATGTGTTAGGAAAACTTTCTAATCTTATCTTAGGGAAAAAAATACCTATTAAGTATGAAGATCCTGGAAACCTGGTAGATATTGTTCAAATCCAAGGACATAACTTCCCAAACACCCTTATGGACATAGGAGCTGCAATAAATATCTTGAATATAGAAACTGATGGGATCCTTGGGATTACAACATTTAAACTAACCACCATTATGTTGGAATAGGCCGACAGATTGGTAGTACAAGAAGGCACTCTAGAAGACATTATCGTTTCTGTAGATTCCTGGGAATACTCAATCGACTTTTTGGTCATCAATCCCATAAATCGGTTGGATGGACACCCAATGATACTAGGAATACCATGGCTGGAAACTGTAGATGAATATCAGGTTCTGAACAAGAAATATGACAATTAAAAAATGGATTTTTGTTAAAAACATAATCCTATATCTAACTACCATACCTAGCCTATCAATTGTCCCCTACAAAATATCAGGAAGATAAATATGTGTCCTTCTCTTACTTTAGATGAGGCTTTCACTTTTAAAAGGCAGACTGAGGACAACATAATTAGTGGACTCATTAACCAACCATCTATTATTGGAAATCCAGCCATGTTAAAAGAAATGTTCAACAATGATTCCCATGGAGATCCATTAAATGTTCCAAATAAGGATCATCTACCCACAATTACAGTTCATAACAATACTCCCATAAAAATAGAACCTGGAAATAATTTGAACATTAACACTAATTTGGATGAGATACAACATGAAAAAACAATTCAGATCCTCCAAAATATAAACAGGCCTTTGCTTGGGAGTATTCTGATACGAAAGGAATTGATCCTCAATTATGTACACATCACATTTATATAGAGAAAGATGCTTGTGTCATTCGCCAACCACAAAGAAGATTAAATCCACACCTTAGGGATATAATAAAATAGGAGTTGCAGAAGCTTCTTGATGTTAATTTTATATATCCTATTTTTGAAAGCCATTATTTTTCACCTCTGGTTGTGGTCCCTAAGAAAAATTGAAAATGGAGAATTTGTGTGAATTACAGAGAATTGAATAAAGTGACACAAAAAGATCATTTCCCTCTTCCATTTGTAGATCAGGTCCTTGATATTCATGTTTGAAAGAATTTTTTCTCTTTCATGGATGGCTTTAGTGGATACAATCAAATCCATATTGCTCCTGAAGGTTGGGACAAAATCACATTCACCTATCCATGGGGAGCCTTTGCATATAGGGTTTTACCATTTGGGATATGCAATGCACCGACCACCTTCCAGAGAGAAATATTGAGTATTTTTTCTGATTTAATCAATGAAGGACTTGAACTCTACATGGATGATTTTACCCCCTATGGTAATGAATTTGAGCAAGCCTTACAGAACCTAGAGAAATTTCTTGAACGATGCATCGCCTCTAGATTATGCCTTAGTAATGAAAAATGTCACTTGATGATGATAGAAGGTGTAGTTTTGGGGAATTATATATATGCTATAGGTATTCGAGTATATCTAGCAAAAATTGAGGTAATTCTTATGTTACCTACTCCTCGTACACAAACATAGGTGTGCAGTTTCCTTGGTTATGCTAGTTATTATCATTGCTTTATAGAAAAAATTTCAAAGATAGCAACACCTTTCAAGTGTAATGTTGCTTTCACAGATCTTAAGAAGTTGGTCTCAATAACCCCTTTGTTATGAGGGCCAAATTGGAACTTACCATTCCACATTTCAGCTGATGCATATGATACAACAATAGGAGTTGTACTTGGATGGGAAGAAGACAAAAATCCATATGTTATTTATTATATTAGCAAGAATCTTACACCAACAGTGCTAAATTACATAGTAAAGAAAAATAAATAAAAAATAAAAATTGGATGGTGTTTACTCTATCAATAAATTCCATCACCATATAACAAGATATCCAGATTTTTAATATACCGATCATTCCTCCATTAGGTATTTAGACAATAAACCTATTACTAATAGTCGAATAACACGTTGGTTGTTGTTATTATAGGAATTTGATATTACCATAAAATATCAGCCAAGAAAGGAGAATCTAGTTGCATATTTTCTATCCAGAATACCTGTAGTGTTTGACTCTTTACCTGTGGATGATCATTTTCCAGATGAACATCTGTTTGTTGTAACAATTAAAATGCCCTAGTATGCAGATGTGGAAAATTATCTGGCAGAGGGAAAACTATCAGCACTTTTACCATCTAGAGAAAGGAAGCTCATTGTTCAACGTAGTGCATGACTTTCTTGGATTGGAAAATTTCTTTTTCACACATGATCTGATATTCAAATCCACATATTTATCGGAGAAGACAAGGCTTACGATATCCTTAAATCTTGCCATGATAAACCATGTGGTGGGAATTTCACTGACTGAAGGAATGGGCATAAAATGTTGTAAATGGGCTATTATTGGCCCACTATATTCAATAATTCAAAGAAATATGTCCATAGTTGTGATAGTTGTCAGAGGATGGGTCACCCCATTCAAGCTGATGAAATGCCCCTAGATCCTCAAATTGCACTCGAACCCTTTGAAAGATGGCCATTATATTTTGTGGGCCCCTTTAACCCACCTTCAAACCAAAACACATATATTTTGGTTTGTACAAACTAAATAAAAAAATGGGTGGAAGAGGTATCTCTCTTAAAGGCTACAAAAGAAGCATTTATTAACTTTGTGTTTGAATTGTTCATTTCATATGGATTTCCTAGAGAGATCATAATAGATGGAGGTTCATAGTTCACTGCCCACAAAATTTATACTACAATGCAAAAGTATCACATCAAACATAGGGTTACTTCCCCTTATCATCCCCAAGAAAATGGACAGGTGGAAAGTACCAATAAAGTTCTAGAGGATATTCTAACTAAAATTGTATATATAAATCGTCACAGCTGAGCCGCTAAGCTAGTTGAGGCACTATGGGCCTATCGAACGACTTGGCGCGACACTACTAGTTATTCATCATACAAGCTTGTTTTTAGGAAGGAGGCCATTTTTCAATAAAATTGAAATTAAGACTCTAAAAATCATAAGGCAATTTGAACTGGATTTGACAGAAGCACATAAACAACACCTGCAACAACTTAATGAACTAGAAGAAATGTGTCTAGCAGTCATACAACGCATAGCTTTTTTCAGCAGTAAAGGGACAAATGGCATGATTGCCTTATCAAGAAAAAAACTTTCCAAAATGGTAATAGGGCGCTAATGTATGATTCCATATTTCAAGATTTCCCGGGGAAGCTTCAAACTAGATGGTTGGGACCATATGAGGTCACCGAAGTTCACGACAATGATATGGTGAGCCTCACTAATATTGATGGTTCTGACATCTCTCTCCTTGCCAATGGACATCGATTACTCCTATATCACCAGTCACTTACACTGGATTCTTTTCTTTATGATGTAACCCGTTGAAGCATTATTTTTCGAAATTCCTTTCATTTTGTACATAATGTATATACTTGTTGTGGAAATTAGTTCTAAAAAAATAATAATAATAAAATAAAATATATATATAGTATATATAATAATAAAACATGGGGAAGTGACGTTTCCTTAAGTAAAAGTTGTTGTTTGCTTGGTCACAGTCGTTATTCCCTTAGTCACAGTTGTCGTTCCCTTTGTAGTAGTTTTTGTTCCCTTAGTTACAACTGTTGTTCCCTTGGTCGCAGTTTTTGTTCCCTTGGTTGCAGTTGTTATTCCCTTAGTCACATCTGCTACTCCCTTGGTCACAATTTAATTTGCTTAGTCACAATTGTTGTTCCCTTAGTCATAATCTTTGTTCCCTTAGTCACAACTGTTGTTCCCTTGGTCGTAGTTATTGTTCCCTTAGTCACAGTTGTTGTTCCCTTAGTCATAGTTATTGTTCCCTTAGTCACAACTGTTGTTCCCTTGGTCTTAGAAAAACTCCTTCTCATGTATGTTTAAACATAGCTTTTAATACTTCATCTAGTTCCTTCAAATACTTTACTATTTGATTTTTTTCCCACTCTCGTATAACCTTTTTAGGACCTTTAATATTTTTGGTAAATTATTTCATGGAAATTTCATTTGGAGGATTATCACAAGTCGTCCAAGGCCGAATTACAAGGACTCTAAAGTCATCGTCAATCATCCAGGAATAGTTAAATTTCAAGGGGACTGGAGGTTTCTATCTTTGCGATCATTTTCTAAAATTATAGTAAGAGGGATGGATAAACATCCATAGCCTACCCAACATTTAATTTTGGAGATATCTTCCATTAGATTTCCATAAATAAATAATCTATCTAACCTTTTAGTATTTCTTTCACTGCCTCTTCTAATATTACTCCACGTAGTGAATATTTTGATAGCTTCCACATATATTATGTTTTGTTCTTCAAAAATGTGGGACAAATAATAAACTAAAGGTTGACTTCTTGTTGCTTCTCCCTAAATATCCCTTTTATTAAGGGTGAGATTTAGGTCTCCTACTATGAAAATAACCCCCGTCAATAGATTGAAGTCACTTAGACCTCCCAAAAAGGGTTGTATGTCTTATGGTGGCCATATGGATTAATTGATTTATAAAATTTTCCTTACTCTCTTTGGAATTTACTTTGATAACTGCACCTAGAAGAATGACATTTGAAGAGGTTAAATTATTTTTTTTGTTCCGGGAAGTAGATAAACCACTCAAACGTCCCTTAAAATCCACTGAATAATAGTCCTAATATTTTAAAAAGGATGAAAATATCTCTAGATATTTTAAGTAGCCTACACACATCAATTCTTGAGTTAAAAAAACAACTGATTATAAGTAACAATGAGTCTTTTTAGGGCTTACTACTTAGGGTCACTCTTAACCCCTATGGATTTAGAAATAACATGATCTAGGGTACCACATTAAGGATATTTCCTACTCTAATGACCCCATTAATATTTATCTATTCTCAATCCCTCACTTATTTCCTTCTTAGCTTGAGTTTTTGACAGAGCCATAAAAGATTTCCTCCCTACTGAACTTGGAGTTTCTTATTTCATGGTTGGTCCTCCTATGAAAACTGTGAAATATTTCATTGTTCATTTTTCGACATTAACTAATACGATTATTTTTTAATATGTTTTGGAAATTTTTTCACCCTCAATTGATGTTATTCTTCAATTATATTTCTTCTTCATTCAAAATTTGATTCTTTACATTTAGAGGTTCAACCTAGTTTTTTTTCCAATAGTTCCAAAAAGTTTGAAAACATGACCTTTTTCCCTAATCCAATTAGGGTTTGAATTTTAGGCTATAAGAGATTATAATTAGAACCCATATAATCCTCATGTTTCTTAATAGGAAGTATAGGATCTAAGGTCTTAGGGACCCTATCTACAAACACTTCAATGCTAAAGAATTTATACCCACCCACCCACCTATTATGAAAACATGGGATTTTATGAAATTCTTTAGAACACATGAATGGTCCTATACAGTGGATGTCTTTCCTTTTGTTTATTTTACTTTGATAAGGGAGAATGAAATTTGGGTCTTGAAACAACTCTTTACCCTCGATATTTTCAAAAGTAAATTTGCTAGATTTTGGTGAGGATGACAACAAATCCATTGATGGCCTCTCTCCTTAAGGATTCCCTCCTCTAGTATTTGGTGAAACATTTAGAGTTCATGAATATTTTTCTTTCTTAACCCATTTTTTCATGCTTTATGAAAGCCCTCCTATGTTTTATATAGTCTTCCCACAAATGTATTATTTGATTATAGGCACTACATCTAAAAGGAATCCTCAAAAAATCTAGCTTTATGTAAAAACCTAAGATCCACATTCTTTTTTTCTAATTCTACTAGTATATATTCTCTTAAGTCCATTTCCACCAACATTAGAGGAAATTTCAGCCAAAAAGTGGCTTCCTAAGGAAAAATAATAAAATAATAGTTAAAATAATAAAATAAGAGTTATGAATTTTGGAGGGGGGGGGGAGGGGGGGGAACTACTTTTTTATTGTATTTTTTGTGTATCTCTTTATAGGTTTACTCAAATTTCAAGTGTAGACACTTGTTTGGTGCATAATTAAATTCCACATCAAACAAGTACTCATTATACATACTTCTGAGAAGACCCACGTCGATAAAAAAATTAACATACATTAAAAAAAATGTGTTCAATCCCTTTTCTTTCAAGAATTCCTTCATTGTAAAATTTTCTTATAAATAGTTTTGTTTCTTAATATTCCTTCTATTGAACTTACAAACCCTATTTTTTGGAAAAAAGTAAAAAATATAGAAATATCCTAAACCTAAATTTGATCTCTAGGGAACATCAAATGAAAATGAGAAATGATCTATCAATGATCCATAAACTAGCTTACTTGACACCAGCTAGTGCAATATGAAATTTTTTGCCTCATTTCAACAATAAAAACCTAGTGTCTTTGGGTGATGTGATGGTCAATAATTTTCCTTTTCCCAAGCTTCAAGGAAACTTACCTCATCTAGATTACTCATAACCTTCTTAAGAACCTCATTTCATCCATTTGACTCAAACTTTTAATTTCTCTATACCTTTTCATTATTTACTATCTTATTATTGCATATAATGTCTAGAACTCATGATTGATGTGAGAATTGAAATCACTAATGTGTTTCGAAGATTGATGTGGAAGTCACCATCCTCATAATTCACTAGATCAAAACCTTCTTCCTCCATGATTTTTACTATATAATGGATACCTTAGAGTTTAATGTTTACAAGATGACTACGAAAAACCATAAAACCAATTCACATCTTCCATAGTTATTACCCTTTACATGCATTAACATATCATAAATTACATTTTTAATTCATCCACCATGATGTAATAAAGGTTAATTCTGATCGCTGGTTTGGAGGAGTCTTATTCTAATAGAACCTTCGTTGATCAATAAGGAATTGATTCCATTTTCACTTCTTATTGGAGATGTCCTCATATAGATTGCATTTATAGTGACTCATTTTTAATTTTATTCACAAATTTTATACTTATAGTAGATCATTAGTAATTATCTTCACAGTTTTTAATTTGGGGTGCCACACTCATGCAATGCTCTGGCATTCTTTTGAGATGATCCTATCGGCATGATTTTAGAATGATTTGTGATGGATTGCATAACAATTACATGTTTCATAAGAATGATAGAACATTTGAGTTCAAATATGCATCTTCCACAAACTCTCTCCTAAATAGTTGTCAAATAAACTAATGTCATGAAAGAGTTTTCTATATGCAAATTTTATAAGAATGAAAGAATTTTCATTGGCCTTCCATATAAATATATAAAAATTGTATTATATCCTTTCCCTATTATTATATTTGATGAAACCAAATAACTCCTTCCTAACAGATTTATACAACATAGAAACCACATAACTCCTTTCTAGGGAGGATATATAACATATAAACTACAAATTCCTTCCTAAAAGAGCTATACCATATATGAATAATCATATTTGAAGCTCTAGGATATGTAATAGCCTATATATACTCATGGAAAACACATGTTTAGAAAGATAAGTAACATAATTCACTAGTAAAGGAAAAACTAAGTGTTTAAGTAAACACTTATAGCATGTTTTTATGCAAAATGATGCTAATAATACAAACCATTAATATAGACTAAAAATAATAGCAAAAATTTAACAAAACAATAAAGATAAAAGCCACAAATGTAAATATATTAAACAAAATAATTAATACCAAAAATTTCACAACATGAGAACTGTGGAGATTCTGAGCTTTGAACCTAAAAATCTACACCACAGAAATCTACAATCCATCATTTCACAACATGGTCACCTTACACCCAAAATACAATGCATGTGCAATTCAAAATGTATAGAGGAATATTTTTCCAAGTCATCTCAACCTTGAGAGACAATTTGTAAATTTTATGGATAAATAGATTTAGTTGAATACAAGACAGAGAATATCCTATATCTATGAGAAAGAGAGAAACCAAATCTTGCTGCTTAAACTACTTTTATGGAATAATTAAATACTTATTTAATTTAACTAACACTAATTTATTATTCATTTTAAGCTTAGTAAACACATGTAACATTTTATACTAATATAACACACTAACTCATAACTAAAACTATAAAATCATCATCTTTAATTACAAAATTATAAATATATATACAAAATAAATTATATAAATATATTTATATATATTTAAATCATACATATTAATTACAAAACATCTAATATAAATAAATATACATTTATTTGCATAGTACAAACGAAATGTATTTAAATACATAACTTACCTTTTGGGAAAACTTTAGGATCATAGAGTCCTTCATGTGAATCACTAGTTTCTCATGTATTTTCACTTGTTTTGAACCTATTCATGTCATTTCATTTGATCACTATCTATTGAATAATAATGAGTCATCCTCAAAAGGATAATATTGATACTTGTTGAACCAAATATGTCTCATAAAAAAATTTTAACTTCTTGTCATTACAATATGTAAAGATGTTTGAAGTGCAAATGAATAGATTTAGTATTGTTTTAAAATAAAGATAAATAGTTTTAATATTGTAAATGATTTTGATGAAAACAGCTTCAAACAAATAACCACCATTTCAAACAAATAACCACCACCATTGTTGGAGGGATTTATTTTTTCACTTTTCTAAACATTCTCAACCTTTTCTCCATTTTCCTTATCATAAAGCACAACCATCTCACAAGTCTAACCTCACATATATTGTCTTGTAGTTTGTACTTTTTTACTAGAACTTTGTCTTATTTTTACAATTTTTTATTTTTTTATTAAATGATTTTATCAAAGTTTTCATTTGGAACCCTATCATGGGTTTGAAAGTAACATCCAATGAGTAAAATTATAAATTTTCAATATGCTTATTTTAGACTCTCATTTCGAATCTTCATATTTTGGTGAACATTGTTACAGAGAAAATGTTGTAATACTAAAGTAGAATCGGGTGAATAATGTGAAAGAGATTTCATATCAATGGTTCGATCATAATGTTTAATCACTAATCAACAACGGTGGTGAATTAGTGGCTCTTGAAAAAATAAGATGATGTTTTCATTTCTGGTTCAATTGCTTCACGTTTTTATTGGCCATACCATAAAAATAAAAGATAAATTTCCAATCATTCTTATAAGTCTCTACATATTAGAGTGCTTAAGAAGGATCGTAGTTCATTGGCTATACCATCCAAACCATTGAAACCATTGAGACATGCGCCATATTTCAATGAATTGCATGTGTCCCTTCCATGTATCATGTCAAATGCCTCCCTTGGGAAGAACATGAATTTTCTATGACATATATAGATTCCAAAAATATGTTATTTATAATTTATAAATACAAGTATAATTTTAAATTTTTTCTTTATTTTATAATTTCTTTGATTATATGAAATTGTTTTTATTGAAAGAAACTATGAAGAGGTTTACAACGTGGACAATTCAAAAATCAAAGAAACTATTTTATAAATTCTTTGATTATATGAAATTGTTTTTATTGAAAGAAACTATGAAGAGATTTACACGTAAACAATTCAAAAATAAATCACACAAAATGATTTAGTTCGAAATAAACCTACATTTAATGCACACAACGAAATTCATTAGCACTATCACATATTTTCACAACCTACATACGCAATGTGTGGACATCATTATTACATTAAATTGTAGATTGGAAAATAAGCAGTTGGATAAAATGTTCATGGAGAAGAAGAAAGTAGAGTGGTAGCTGTGGAAACGTATATGAGGTTGAAGATGAAGAGGATACTGAAAAATACTAAGGAGTGACATAGAAAATCCCTTCTACAAACAAAAAGAGCAGGGCAAAATTATAGCCCAAAAAGTGGTCATAGCTTCTCCAAAGCTACAAAAACCTATCACCAACAAATCATAAATGGTGTTGTGTAAAAGTGGTGTTGTGTAAAAGTGGAGTGATGTTAGATAATGGCCAAATAAGAAGGCTTATAGGTGAGGTAAAAATTTTATGGACATGGTGGGTGACATAGGGAAAAAACAAATCCAATCTAGAGGCACGTGGATGATTGTCGTAGGAAAATTTCTTTCACTTCTCCACAAACTATATATTTATTCTGGCATATTCATTATGGGATTAAAGAGATATATCTGAGATTTTTTTCTTTTCATCATAATCAAATATGGAATTGAAAATACATAGAAATGAATTAAATTAAAAAATAAGGATACAAATGCCCAAAAGGTCTTGGATAGACGATGATCGGGTGCTTTATTAAGGCACTCCTTGATGTAAATTCACTGGTTCAATTCCCTACACAATCCGTGTTGTGAAACTAGCTCCAAAAAGAGAAGAAAAGAGATATCAACACCTTATAAATAAGCCACTTCGAGGGGGAAACCTCCAATACATTACATGAATGAACAATTATTGGATGATTCAAATTACAAAACCTCCTTTCTACATATAGGAGTCCATGGGGCCACAATGTAATCCTAGCTGACCTAAAAATAATAATTTAAGGGCACAATAATAACAATATGGGGGTTACAAGGGTACAATAATAACAATAAGGGGGTTACACTAACAATAATAAGAGACTATATTAGTAATATAGGGACCTAACATGCCCCTCTCATTCAAAAAAGTGTTGTCCTCAACGCTTGAGTAGCTCTGGGTGCTTCTGTATAAAATTATCATCCTCCCATGTAGAATCTTCAGTGGGTAAGTTCTTCCACTTGATGAGATACTCTGAAATTGATCGATTTCTTAGTTGTCGAGTTCTTGTTTCCATGACCGCTTCAGGTTCCAATATGATTTTTCCTTCCTCATCAAGTTCTGGAAATATTGTTTGAACTGGAAGATTTTCACCTATAACCTTCTTTAAGCATGAAACATAGAAAATTGGATGCACTCGTGAAGAAGCAGGAAGCTCCAATTTGTATGCCATAGTACCAATCTTTTGCAACACCTTGTAAGGACCATAGTACTTTGGCGATAATTTATTATCCTTCTTAGCTTGCTTGAGGGACATTTTTTTGCATGGTTGTAGCCGTAAAAATACCCAATCTCCTACACCAAAACTTCTCTCGTTGCGATGTTGATCTGCCTGTTGTTTCATTCGATTTTGTGCCAAATTTAGGTTATCCTTTAAGAGTTGGAGAACTTCTTGCTGATGCTCGATGTGATCTTCCACTGCTTGAACCTTCGAATTTTTTCTTAAAGATGATGTGATGGATGGTGGATGATATCCATAAAGTGCCATAAATGGGGTCATTTTTGCTGCAGTATGGAAGGAAGTGTTATACCACCATTCAGCAAGAGGTAACCACTTGACCCATTGTGTTTGTTTATCAGATATAAAACAACGAAGATATCCTTCCAAACATTTATTTACTATCTCAGTTTGACCATCGGATTGAGCATGATAAGATGAGCTATGAGCTAATTGAGTACCCAAACAAGAAAATAACTCCATCCAAATATTTCTAGTAAAAATGGGATCTCTGTTGCTCACAATAACCCGTGGGTTTCCATGTAGCTTTTGAATTATGTCCATAAATGTAGTAGCAACTGTACTTGTTTTAAATGGATGAGATAATGCGCAAAAGTGTGCATACTTGGTAAGTCTATCAACTACCACCATGATGACATTCTTTCCTTCAAACTTAGGTAAACTTGTGATAAAATCCATTGAAATCTCCTCCCAACGTTGACTTGGAATGGATAAAGATTGTAGAAGACCCGGGGTCTTAATTGTCTCAACTTTATTCTGCTGGAAAACCAAACATTCCGCCACAAACTTTTGAATATTAGATTTAAGGCCATCCCAAAAAAAAACTTTCTTCACCCTGTAGTAAGCTTTTAAAAATCTTGAGTGTCCTCCTAAAGGAGAAGTATGCAATTCCAAAATAATCTTTTGTTTTAGTTGGGAATTCTTACAAAGAAATAAGCGATCTTTGTACCATAAGGAATCATTTTTCCAACTAAATGTATCATATGTACTAGGATCTTGCTGCAACTTTTGAATGTGTGTCCACACATCTTCGTCCTTCTTCCATTCATCTCTTGCTTTGGTTATCCAATCTGGTTGCATAATAGAAATGGCACAAAGCAATGCTTCTACCTCTTCATTCTTTCTTGAGAGTGCATCTGCAACAACATTTAGCTTCCTATTTTTGTATATTATTTCAAAGTCATAACCCAACATCTTTGTGACCCATTTTTGCTGCTCTTCTGAAGATAGTCTTTGTTCCAAAAACTGTTTAAGACTATCATGATCAGTTTTTACCTTGAAGTGTCTTCCCATTAGGTAAGTTCTCCATTTCTTTAGTGCATGCAGTATTGCTAACATTTCCTTCTCATAAATAGGTTTATGTTAATACTTTCCTTTGATTGGACGACTTTCAAAAGTAATGGGTCTTCCTTCTTACATTAAACAACACCAATTCCATTTCCTGAGGCATCACATTCCACAATAAAGGTTTTTGTGAAGTCTGGCGTAGCTAAGACTGGTGCTAGGCACATTGCCTCTTTAAGATGTTCAAAGGCCTTAGTTGCTTCAAGAGTCCATGAAAATGCATATTTCTTCAATAATGTTGTTAGAGGTGCTGCTATTCTCCCATATTTCTTAACAAAATTTCGATAATACCCTGTTAACCTGAGAAATCCTAGAAACTGCTTTATGGTTGTGGGGACTTTCCATTCCTTAATGGATTTAATTTTGTTAGGGTCTACCTTAACACACTTGTGAGATACAATATGACCGAGATATTCCACCTCTTGTACTCCAAAGAAACATTTGGATGTTTTTGCATATAATTGTTTCTCCTGTAATAGTTTGAGCACCCTGTCAACATGATGAACATGATCCTTCCAAGACCTATTGTAGATTAGTATATCATCAAAAAATACTAGCACAAATTTTCTATGGAACGGTTTGAAAATGGAATTCATCAACCCTTGAAATGTATAAGGTGTATTGGTAAGGCCAAAAGGCATGACTAAAAATTCATAATGATCCTCATGAGTTCGCAATGCTGTTTTCGGAATATCTTCAGTCTTCATTCTAATTTGATGATACCCTGAACGAAGATCCAATTTGGTAAAATAAATTGCTCCATGTAATTCATCCAATAATTCATCGATCACAGGAATGGGAAATTTATATTTAATGGTGAGCTTATTGAGCTCCCTATAATCCAGACACATGCGCCATGATCCATCCTTCTTGTGTACCAATACTATAGGAGTAGAGAAATAACTTTGACTAGGTTGAATTATACCCGCCTCTAACATTTCGGCAATCATACGTTCAATTTCGCTCTTTTGGACATAAGGATATCTATAAGGCCTGATGTTTGGAGGCACACTTCCTGGAATCAAATGAATAGCATGGTCATGATCATGAATAGGTGGGAGTCCTTTTGGAGTTTCAAAAACCTTGGAATGATTGTCCAAGACTTTTTGGAGATCTGCAGTGTTGTGTAACCATCTCCAAAAATAGAAGAAAAGAGATATCAACGCCTTAGAAATAAGCCACTTCGAGGGGGCAACGTCCAATACATTACATAAATGAACAATTCTTGGATGATACAATTTACAAAACCTCCTTTCTATATATAGGATTCCATGGGGCCATAATTTAATCCTAGTGGGCCACAACGTAATCCTAGCCGACCTAAAAATAATAATTTAAGGGCACAATAATAACAATATGGGGGTTACAAGGGTACAATAATAACAATAATGGGGTTACAACAAGAAGGGAATATAATATTATAGGGACCTAACATGCCCCTGTCCTTCAAAAAAAAATTGTCCTCAACGCTTGAGTAGCTTTGGGTGCTTCTGTATAAAATTCTCATCCTCCCATGTAGCATCTTCAATGGGTAAGTTCTTCCACTTGATGAGATACTCTGAAATTGATCAATTTTGAAGCTGTCGAGTTCTTGTTTCCGTGACAACTTCAAGTTCCAATATGATTTTTCCTTCATCATCAAGTTCTAGCAATATTGTTTGAACTAGAAGATTTTCACCTATAACCTTCTTTAAGCATGAAACATGGAAAACTGGATGCACTCGCGATGAAGCAGGAAGCTCCAATTTGTATGCCATAGTACCAATATTTTGCAACACCTTGTAAGGACCATAATAATTTAGCGATAATTTATTATCCTTCTTAGCTTGCTTGAGGGACATTTGTTTGTATGGTTGTAGCCGTAAAAATACCCAATCTCCTACATCAAAACTTCTCTCGCTGCAATGTTGATCTGCCTGTTGTTTCATTCGATTTTGTGCCAAATTCAAGTTATCCTTTAAGAGTTGGAGAACTTCTTGCTAATGCTGGATGTGATCTTCCACTGCTTGAACCTTTGAATTTTCCCCAAAAGATGATGTCATGGATGGTGGATGATATCCATAAAGTGCCATAAATGGGATCATTTTTGCTGCAGTATGGAAGGAAGTGTTATACCAACATTCAGCGAGAGGTAAAAATTCATAATGACCCTCATGAGTTCGAAATGTTGTTTTTTGAATATCTTCAGTCTTAATTCTAATTTGATGATATCCTAAACGAAGATCCAACTTGGTAAAATAAATTTCTCCATGTAATTCATCCAATAATTCATCAATCATAGGAATGGGAAATTTATCTTTAATGGCGAGCTTATTGAGCTCCCTATAATCCAGACACATTTGCCATGATCCATCCTTCTTGTGTACCAATACTACAGGAGCAGAGAAAGAACTTTGACTAGGTTGAATTATACCAACCTCTAACATTTTTGCAATCTTACGTTCAATTTTGCTCTTTTGGACGTAAGGATATCTATAAGGTCTAATGTTTGGAGGAACACTTCCTGGAATCAAATGAATAGCATGATCATGATCAAAAATAGGTGGGAGTCCTTTGGGAGTTTCAAACACCTTGGAATGATTGTCCAAGACTTGTTGGAGATCTGCAGAAATAGATGATTTTGATGTTGGAATTTCTAGTGAGCATAATTGTGCAATTACGCCTCGTTGTTCTTTCTTTAGAAGCTTTGTCATGACATTAGAGCTTATTATCCTTCCTGGCTTCCCCGCAATACCCCGTAATTCGACTTCCTTTCCTTCTGAAAAAAATTTCAAGAAAAGTTCTTGAAAATTAAAAGCTACCGTCCCCAAAGATTTTAACCATTGTACTCCTAGTACAACATCAGCACCTCCCATAGGAATGGCAAGCATTGGACTAGTCAATACATATTCCCCCATGGTTAGCTTGATATTATGGCATTTTCCAGAGCAATTTATAGTTCCCCCATTTGCAACCATCACTTGACATTCTGGTGCTGGGTATAGGAAACAATTTAATTCCTTGGCTACCTTACAATGAATAAAATTATGGGTGCTACCCGAATCAATCAACACTATTACCTTTTTCTTCTTGATTTGTCCTTCTATCTTGAGAGTTTGAGGAGTGGTAATTCCTGCCAGTGCATTACACGATATGGTCGGATTCATTTCTTCCTCTTCTAGGGCTGGTTCCTGGTGTATATCCTCTTCTTGTTCATTTTATTCTTCCTCTTCACAATCTATGTAAGATAATTTCTTCTCAGCACACTTATGACCTTTAGTGTATTTGCTATCACAACTGTAGCAAAGCCCTTTTTCTCTTTTTTCTTCCAATTGTTGTGGTGTCAACCTTGTAGGTTGTGGAAATCTAGGCGTAGCAACACTTCCTTATTTATAGAATTGAGTGGTAGGCTTCCTTGTCGCCATAATTTTACATTCAACTTTTCTTTCCAACCTGAATGCCTTCTCCAATGAATCAGGTTCCAAAACGCGAACTTCATGTTGGATGTTATCCTTTAAAGTGCCTATGAAGAGATCAACCCTGTGTTCCTCTGGAATATCAGTTACCCTTGTATTCAATTTTTGGAAGTCCTCAATGTGCTGCCCCACTAAACCCTTTTGTTTGAGATTTATCAATTGGCTAAAGAAGGTGTTGCTCTTTGTATCCTCATAATGTGCTATCATTTCCTCCGTAAAAATTGACCAAGTGACAATTTTTTTACGGGAGCAAAGCCATCGATACCATACAAATGTATTTGTTCTAAATGTAAAGTTGCAATGCATACCTTTTGTGTGTTTTGCACGTTATGGAGATCAAAATATTGCTCCATCTGTAGTATCCATGTTACAGGATCCTTTCCATCAAACTTCCTCATATCCATTTTTGGAATATGTTGGTTCTTCCCGCCAACATTAGAGTTTATGAAATCACGATTAACATTTATTTTGTTCTCATCATGAGGTTCTTCTACTATCTTTTCACCATTAGGAAACATTTCTTGTATCAACTTTGTCAAACCTTTTAGATCATTCTTCATGTTTTCCATGTTGTCTTTCATGTCATCCATCTTAGCTTCCATGCCAGCTTCCATGCCATCCATCTTAGCTTCCATGCCTTTCTTCAAACCGTCCATATTCACTTCCCACCTTTCTTCAAAACTTCCGTTTCATTTTTTGTTGCTCTTTGCGAGAGCGTAATTTGGTGCACTTGCTCTTGTAATTTTGATAGATCATGTTGCAATTCTTCATCTTCATGAGTCATCGTAGAGCCTTCTGAAGGCTTAAAAGGCATTGAATTATTTTTAGGGGGCATATTTTAGAACCCAATACTAATATATGTTCTACAATATGCCCTTGGAATCAATTCAAATTGATTCTTCAAACAAGACTTATGCAATTTAGAAAAAATACACACCTTTTTCTTGCTTTTGAGGAGCTCGATATTGAAACTGGATTATCTCTGTGATTGCAACACTTGAACATTTTATTTTCAGAACCAACGTAGCCCTCTAAATTCTATTTTGAATGCCATAGGTCTGACCTGATTTGGATTCTCTAAGAAAAATTTGTGTCCAATCTCCCACAATGACCTAATTATGGACTAGTTCAGTAAAGCAAACTTGTACGACTTTCCACGTGTTACTGTTTCATCCTTCGGCTCTAAAATTGATAGCCAAGAAACTAATATTTGTGTACTTGCAACCAATTTTTACGGCACTCCAATCTGATGCTCTGAGAGAGAGTTATGAATCTTTTCCCACGATCACCTCTTTGAGATGAAATTCGGGAGCCTGAAAAAGAACTACCTTCCATAGATCATATCTCCGAAAATATTGTGAACCAAGCTCTGAATTTTTTTGACGAGTTTCCTCAGGATTTCAGCTTCGCACCCAAAAAATTTCAGATTCTGAACCTTCGTAGAAAAAAACTTTATAGTGAAAATTCCATGATGACCTGTTTAGAGTAGCGAAACCCTAGAATCCAAACCTCTGATACCAAAAGTTGTGTAACCAGCTCCAAAAATAGAATAAAAGAGATATCAACACCTTAGAAATAAGCCACTTTGAGGGGGAAACCTCCAATACATTACATAAATGAACAATTATTGGATGATACAATTTACAAAACCTCCTTTCTATATATAGGAGTCCATGGGGCCATAATGTAATCCTAGTGGGCCACAATGTAATCCCAGCCAACCTAGCAATAATAATTTAAGGGCATAATAATAACAAAATGGGGGTTACAAGGGTACAATAAAACAATAAGGGGGTTACAATAACAACAATAAGGGACTATATTAGTAATATAGGGTCCTAAAAGACCCTCATGAGTTCACAATGCTGTTTTTGGAATATCTTCAGTCTTCATTCTAATTTGATGATACCCTAAACGAAGATCCAATTTGGTAAAATAAATTGTTCCATGTAATTCATCCAATAATTCAACAATCACAGGAATGGGAAATTTGTCTTTAATGGTGAGCTTATTGAGCTCCCTATAATCTGAACACGTGCGCCATGATCCATCCTTCTTGTGTACCAATACTACAGGAGCAGAGAAAGAACTTTAACTAGGTTGAATTATACTCGCCTCTAACATTTAGGCAATCATACATTCAATTTCGCTCTTTTGGACATAAGGATATCTATAAGGCCTGATGTTTGGAGGAACACTTCCTGGAATCAAATGAATATCATGGTCATGATCACGAATAGGTGGGAGTCCTTTTGGAGTTTCAAAAACCTTGGAATGATTGTCCAAGACTTTTTGGAGATCTGCAGAAATAGATGATTTTGATGTTGGAACTTCTAGTGAGCATAATTGTGAAATTATGCTTCGTTGTTCTTTCTTTAGAAGCTTTTTCATGACATTAGAGCTTATTATCTTTCCCGAATTCCCTGCAATACCCTGTAATTTGACTTCCTTTCCTTCTGCAAAAAATTTCAAGAAAAGTTCTTGAAAATTAAAAGCTACCGTCCCCAAAGATTGTAACCATTATACTCCTAGTACAACATCAGCACCTCCCATAGGAATGGAAAGCATTGGAATATTCAATAAATATTCCCCTATGGTTAGGTTGATATTATGGCATTTTCCAGAGCAATTTATAGTTCCTCCATTTGCAACCTTCACTTGACATTGTGGTGCTAGGTATAAGAAATAATTCAATTCCCTGGCTACCTTACAATGAATAAAATTATGGGTACTACCTGAATCAATCAACACTATTACCTTTTTCTTCTTGATATGTCCTTCTATCTTGAGAGTTTGAGGAGTGGTAATTCCTACCAATGCATTACAGGATATGGTCGGACTCATTTCTTCCGCTTCTTGGGTTGGTTCCTGGTGTATATCCTCTTCTTGTTCATTTTCTTCTTCGTCTTCACAATCTATGTAAAATAATTTCTTCTCAGAACACTCATGACATTTAGTGTATTTGCTATCACAACTGTAGCAAAGACCTTTTTCTCTTTTTTCTTCCAATTGTTGTGGTGTCAACCTTGTAGGTTGTGGAAATCTAGGAGTAGCAACACTTCCCTCTTTATAGAAGTGAGTGGTAGGCTTCCTTGTCGCCATAATTTTACATTCAATTTTCTTGCCAACCTGAATGCCTTCTCCAATGAATCAGGTTCCAAAACGCGAACTTCATGTTGGATGTTATCCTTTAAAGTACCTATGAAGAGATCAATCATGTGTTCCTTTGGAATATCAGTTACCCTTATATTCAATTTTTGGAAGTCCTCAATGTGCTCCCCCATTAAACCCTTTTGTTTGAGATTTATCAATTCGCTAAAGAAGGTGTTGCTCTTTGTATCCTCATAATGTGCTATCATTTCCTCCGTAAAAATTGGCCAAGTGACAATTTTTTTACGAGAGCAAAGCCATCAATACCATACAAATGTAATTTGTTCTAAATATAAAGTTGCAATGCGTACCTTTTGTGTGTTTTGCACATTATGGAGATCAAAATATTGCTCCATCTATAGTATCCATGTTACAGGATCCTTTCCATAAAACTTTCTCATATCCATTTTTGGAATATGGTGGTTCTTCCTGCCAACATCAGATTTTATGAAATCACGATCAACATTTATTTTGTTCTCCTCATGAGTTTCCTCTACTATCTTTTCACCATTAGGAAACATTTCTTGTATCAACTTTCTCAAACCTTCCATGTCTGCTTTTAGATCATTCTTCATGTTTTCCATTTTCTCATCGATCTTAGCTTCCATGTCATCCATCTTAGATTCCATGCCATCTTCCATGCCATCTATCTTAGATTCAATGCCATTCTTCAAACCATCCATCTTAGATTCCACGCCTTTCTTCAAAACTTCCATGTCATTTTTTGTTGGTCTTTGCGAGAGCGAAATTTGTTGCACTTGCTCTTGTAATTTTGATATGTCATGTTGCCATTCTTCGTCTTCATGAGTCATAGTAGAGATTTAGAAAGGCTTAATGGGTGTTGAATTATTTTTAGGGGCCATTTTAGAATCAAATACTAATATCTATTCTACAATATGCCCTTGGAATCAATTCAACTTGATTCTTCAAACAAGACTTATGCAATTCGGAAAAAAAAAAATACACACCTTTTACTTGCTTTTGAGGAGCTCGATATTGAAATTGAATTATATCTATAATTGCAGATCCTTAATATCTGAAATTCAGCCCTATAATATCCCTCTGAAGCTTATTTCAAATGCCATAGGTCTGATCTGATTTGGGTTCTTCAAGACAAAGTTATGTCCAATCTCCCACAATGACCCAATTTTGGACTGGTTCAGTAGAGCGAACTTGTACAACTTACCACGTGTCATTGTTTCCTCCTTTGGCTCTGAAATTGATAGGCCAAAAACTACAGTCCATGCACTTGTGGCCACATTTTACAGCATTCCAATCCGATGCTCAGAGAGAGAGATATGAATATTTTCCCACGATCACCTCTTTGAGATGAAATTCAGAAGCCTCAAAAAGCGCTAACTTTCACAGATCATATCTCCAAAAATATTGCAAACCAATATCTGAAATTTTTCAAAACTGTTCCTCGGGATTGTGGCTTTGCACTCTAAAAATTTCAGCTTCTGAACCTTCATAGAAAAAAACTTATTACGAAAATACCACGATGACCTGTTTAGGTTAAATTTAGGAGCCTGCAAAATGACCTAACTTACACAGATCATATCTCCGAAAATATTGCGAACCATGCTCTGAAATTTTTTGACGACGTTCTTCAGGATGTTTTCTTCGCATTTTAAAAATTTCAGATTCTGGACCTCCATAGAAAAAAAGTTATAGAAAAAATTCCACACTGACCTGTTTGGAGCAGCTAAACCCTAGAATCTCAAAGCTCTGATACCAAATGTTGTGAAACCAGCTCCAAAAAGAGAAGAAAAGAGATATCAATGCCTTAGAAATAAGCCACTTTGAGGGGGAAACCTCCAATACATTACATGAATGAACAATTTTTGGATGATTCAAATTACAAAACCTCCTTTCTATATATAGGAGTCCATGGGGTGAGAATGTAATCCTAGTGGGGCCACAATGTAATCCTAGCGGACCTAACAATAATAATTTATGGGCACAATCATAACAATATGGGGGTTACAAGGCTACAATAATAACAATAAAGGGGTGACACTAACAATAATAAGGGACTATACTAGGAATATAGGGACCTAACAATCAGGTTGATATATTGGACATGATGATGAAGATGTAGTCCTACCTAACTTACAAAAAAAATAAGGATACAAACACAATTATAAATGGAATTAACCATTCAAAAATTAATGTCTTTGTTGATTCATATGATTGCACGTCATCACAATTTTCCTTGGCCGACTTAATGAAGTGATTCTCACTATTTGAAATCAAGGAACCTTTTACACCAAACCTAATTAGGATTTGCATGGTAACATTAGTGAGGAACATGGTTTAAATGCTTTTTGGTTCTATACAAGTAGCATTTCAAAATGAAGAGACATTGTAGTTCCATCATAGCAATCATGAGATGTTGAACATCAACCCTATCTTCCCCTACTTAAATCAAACACAACAAAAGCTAATGCACCTCACTATCGATACTAGCTGAATGTGTAGAAATGCCATGATGTAGCAAATCAAACAATAGTCATGCATACAACATTTGGGAGCCACCTCACTAAAAATAATACCTATTACAATTTGCTCTTTTAGCCAATTGGAACTTCTATTGATGGGGAAAAATGCATTCAAAAGATAGATTCCACCATAGATTGGGTGTTGATAGAGGATGCACTATAGATTGTAATTGTTTGAATAGTATTATACTTGTCCATTATTGGGTTCAAACCTTTAGATTGACTATTTGGATATGAAGGATAATAATATGCAAGGTGAAATACCCTCAATCTTAGGGAAAAAACAAAAAAATGAGCTCTAATGACCTTTACATGAATAAATTGAGTGACACCATTAATCTACATTTAGAGAATATCTCCAATCTCTAGCTACTCAATCTATGTTCAAACAAATTGATGAGCCCATAAACTTCAAAATTTGGAAAATATCATCCTTTCTACTTTGTCGACTTGGGTTTTAACTCACTAAATGGCTCAATGGTATAGAATTTAATTATTCTAAACCAATTGGAATATCTATTTCTTCAAAGAAATTATTTTGGTGGAAGCATTCTAGACTTGTTCTTGAAATTTTAGTACTTACCGGATCAAACCAATTGGAATATAAAAACTAAAACTTGTCATCATATGTGTGCCCAAATAGATTATTTTATTTCTCTTTGGTTAATTATCATTAGAAAGTGGAGAAAATGAGTCATTATGGTTTATTTGTAATGTACAACCTATGATTTGAAGGATATAATGTTGCAATTTGCAATTCAAGTCATGATGGGAACAAAATATGCACAGAAATGAACAGATCAAACCTCTTGATCACTTGTAGTGGGAATAAACTATTGCATGGTAATGAAAAAATGAATTATTAATGTGAGAACATTATAAAAGAGTACAAAAAATGAACAAAATACAGTTAGCTTCCACATTATTAAACCCAAGAAATAATATTTTATTTTCCAGGGTTCTATATCTTAATAATATATCGCTCAAGGTTTCTAGTTTGCCATTATTAAGGGTGTTCAACATTGTATTCCTCCTATATTTGTAGATGACTTTGAGGGAATAATTTTTAGTATTATAGTCAATTACAGAGGTAGGTACAGTTGAAAAATCACATTCATTTCCATATTTGTATGGAACCCAAAAATCATTTGGCTAGGGAGATTTCTAGCAGCCAAAAGAATTAGAAATATAATGAGACATAAATGGGAGAGAGTGGGTTGATTCCTTTGCTTCCCTTAACTAGTTAATATGGTAGATGAATTTTAGTGGTTGCTCACCATTTCTAGGACTCTCATATAGTGGGACTTAGAACTCTTTGCTAGAAATAAAAGGTGACAACCTATGATAATATATAATTACAAACGGTCTCAACCACATGCCAAGATTTTATGCAAAACTAAGTATTGATAGTAAACTCTATTACTTTTCATTTTGATTGAAACAATAGTTAAGGAGGCATTACTCAAGATAGTGCAATATTGGAGCATATTTAGGAATGAGAAACAATAGTGGTAGTCCAATTTTGAATTAGATAGTCAAATCGTAATAGTAAAACCAAGTCCTCGTGGATTTTTATATGTTGTATATAGTCTTAATACTATGTAAGAGATGCAAAGAAGTTGTCTTTTCATGTTTTCAAATTTCTAGGGAAAATGAATTTGTTAGGATTGCATGATGCATTATAGATTTAAATTCTAAATTTATGAAATAAAATTTCTTTCAATTGGAATAAAACATCTTTAAATTAGAGAAATTATTTTCTTGGATGTGCTACCTTATGTTGCAAATCTCTTGTAAATGTGATGTTGTATATTCCTAGTTCATGGAAATGCAATGTTATAGATTCCTAGTTCATGGCAATTGAATGTTGTAGATTCCTAGTTCATGGAAATGCAATGTTGTAGATTCCCAGTTCCCAACAATGGAAATTACTAGTAAAGTAGAGAGAAGGTAGGAAATGCAAATTACTAGTAAATAAAATAAGGTGGTAGGGTTCAACTTTAATTGAAATATTCAAAGTTGTGTAGGCAATGGAGAATTGGGTTGTTGCGCCATGCAACTTGTCGAGTTGACATACATTCCCAAAAACTTGCATTCCTTCTCTTCTTAAAAACTTGCATGCATGGAAAAGGAAATAACAAAGAATATAATATGGTTTTAAAGAAAATTTGAACAAGATATATGTGGTTGTTCATAACTTTTTCAAATTATTAGTATGGAAAACATTTTTTTAGTATGATTATTAAAAAACTAGCTTGCGTACAGTAGGGCTTATTATGTCCCATCATGATGTGGGTAGGACAATAAAAATTTGAATGCATCAAATTTAAAATATTAGGGTTTTATTTTCTGAATTTTCATAAAAATGGATTTAATGTATTTTTTTTGAAAACTTTGAAAGATGTTTCCGAAAAATACATAGTCAATATAGTTTGAATCATCGTTGAAAACTATAGTATCTGGCTAGGCAAGGAATCATAAACTAAAATTTTCTTGAATCTTTTTATTTTATTGTTTTCTAAACAATTTTGAATCACTTGAATAGATTTTGATGCAAAGGAATATATTTATATCAATTGGGTTTTACTATTTTCACTAGAAAACATGATAGTTCCAAAAAGTTAATTTTGGAAAATTATCATTTTCTAAATATGTTTAGAAATATATCAAATAATATGTCAAATTGTAGTTATAAAATATTGAAGAATGTTAAATATTTTATGATTTATTATCACCAAGATATGTTTAATTGTTCTTAGTCAAAATTAAAATTTTGGATTGAGAAAATTGTTATTTTTAATTAAAAATAGATTCATCAACTTTATATAACTTTATTGCAACCAAATTGTACAATGTTAACCCTTGATATCAACAACCTTATCATTCCAATATAATTCTTGTTGATTTTTAGTCTAACCATGTAGATTCTCCATCCTAATATTATAAATTACTTGAAAGGAGTCAATTCATAGCACATTTAAAATATGACCAAAAAGTAATTTTTAAATGATGCTAGCTCGATTTCAAATTGAACTCTCTACCAAAAATTATGACTTTCATAACATAACATTTAAATATTCCTTGACATGAGGTAAAACACTATTTTTAAAATTACGCTAATTTAGCTTTAAATTGAGCTCTTTACCAAAAGTTATGAATTTTGTAATATGACACTTAAATATTCTTTAACATGAGGTGGAACTTCTCTTTGGATACCAATTATAGTGTGTTTATAAAGAAAATGAAACTATCCCTATTGTAACACTAAACTAATAACAAAATTACAAGAGAACACATAAACCAATATATACATATATAAATATATGAAAAAAAACATTTACTAAAAATATACAATGGAAACTTGTGTGCTCAAAGTGAATTGATGTACTATCTCAATTGTGTGGAGCAAGGATACACATGATCTTAATGAAGATAAAAATATAGGAGATTCCATTGATGCATTTAATTGATTAAATAAAAAATAGAAGGAATCAGTCACTTCCCTCTAGGTTACAAGGTCTATAATAATTGATTCCACTTTTAATTATTAATCTTTCACATAAACCAACGGCCTTTCATTGTTTTAAGCAAAATTTTGTTAAATTCATATAAAATTTTCACTTATATTTTATGCTTTTAGCATAATTTTTAAGTTTGATATCTTATTTAGACAAGTGTCTAAGCACAAATTCATATTCTTTGTCAATATCTTAGCTTAAAACACACATTTTATTAGTAATTTTCCCCAAGAAAAGTAATGCTAGAACTAAATATAGCATTACTTTTTTACATTAAGGGTTTACCCTATGCATGCATAGTTCATAACTAGCTTTCTCTTAAGTTGCCACCTATGGTGCTATGAAAATGTCAATGCTCTCACCCATTATTTTGTAGCCATCATTCCTTACTTTCTCCTTCTCGCTCTAATTTCTATAATAAAACATGAGTGTAATTCATTAAATTTGAAAATAGTAGAAATTGAATAGCAACTTGATGATATGCATCATAGTATCATATTACAAAGAAAATAAAATGATTACTTTGTGGTGTGAATCAAGGGTTGATACCCACCTTTGGAACTCCTTATCAAACTACTTACATTTTGGTTTTTTCTCTTATGTAAGGAAAATCAATAGGTTAATGATGGCAATTCTAGGTCATAGTGTTTTTCTCAATATGCACTTTGATGAAGAGAATACATATAAATAGACACAAATAGATACAAACACTAGAGTTGGTGTACTTGCTTGCTTGGGTTTGTTCAAGTAACTTGAAGGTGGCATTGTCAAGGTCTTGTGCTACAAGGTATTGTTGGATTTTCCAGCTCTAGTAGACTAAAATGAAGCGATTAGGAGTGGTTTCATGATACTCCCATGTAAATGCTTCAAGTAGAACAGTGTTTTTATAAACATTGAATTATTTGACAAATTGACAAGCTATAGGAATTTTTTTTGTAAATGTTAGCTTTTGTGAAGTTGAATATTATGAAGCATTAATTAGAATATTAAGAGGCATACCTAGAAATGGACTGCATAATTCTATCATGTGAGTCCTCGAATCTTCATTATGTCTAGAATTATTTTCGGAGTTGAGTTTACATCACAAGAAAGAGGAGCCCTTGCTTATGGGCACAAACATACTCACCCTTCATTTTCATTTGGCAAGTCTAACTAAACATGTGCTTGCATAAATAATTTATGTGTATTATTAATAAACATTTCAAATAATTATTTATAATATGACTTCACTATAACATCATATTTTCCATATAAAAAAAAATTATCCCTTTTATTATTAAAAGAAACAAAAATATTATTTATTTTATTATTATTTTTATTTCTAATTAATATACGTATATAATTAAAACTTGTAAATTTTAACAACTCCTAATTTAATTTATAAACCATTACTAAACAAACTAAAAATTAACCTTCAACTTATTATTCGTGCCTTCTCACATGATAAATCAACTAAAAATTATTATTTCTACCTTTTCACATGATAAATCAACTAAAAATTAGCTTTCAACTTAGTAGTTCTACCTCCTCACATGATAAATCCAACGAAAGTATCTTTGAAAATTTTGAAAAGACATATCCAAGCCTTATAAATATGGATTTTTACCTTATAAATATGGAATTTTGCACTCCACTTAAATGCTTTTAATTATTTTAGAAAAGAAAAATATCAAATTCCAAAAATAATGGAGTGAAGAAGAATAATAATTTAAGTATTTAAGGAATAGAAAAATAAGATAAAGGAAATAATTAATAACATGTTTCTAAAGTAATAATAAGAAAAGTTTGAATAATAAATGTGGAAGATGAAATTAAGAGTATAAAATTATTTTATTATTATTATTATTAATTTTGGAAAGTATGATTGTTATTATACTAAAATTTTCAGGTGTTAGTAAAGAGATGTAATGTTAGAGTTAACAAATCTACGAGAAGTGGTTAAGCGCATGTCACGAAACACATGAGGAGTGTTGGTTTATCCAATGTCTCACAATTTTCCCTAGCACAAGTCGGGTGTGATTCAAACTCGAGACCTTTGGCTCTGATACCACTTGTTGGAATCATGATTTCCATTACACCAAAACTTGCATGTGCTAGTAAACGAACGCATCGCGAGAGTTAACAGATCCATGAGATGTGGTTAAGCAAATGTCATGAAACACATGGGGAGTGTTGGTTTATCCAATGTCCAACAATTTTTTTAAATCGGAACAAGATTTTCTAGAAAAAATAGTAATTCTAAAAAATAGGTCGTCACTATTACACCAAATACAATTATTTCATAAATGTCACAAGTGATCCAATTACAACATGTCCTTGGAGACTTAAATAAAACATGTCTCTAGAGACTTGAAACCAAGCATTTGGGGAAACAAATTGTTCACCAAACAACTCGAGTTGAGATCCTTTGACAAGAACACATAATTTTTAAGAAAAAAAAAATCATTATTATGATTTAAGTAGATTGAGAGATGCTATTATGTTGACGCGTAAAGTACACATATATTAACTCTAATGCACTAGTATACTAGTGAGGCCATATAAATTAAATAGTTGGTAAATGGTGATAGGCACCAGTCCATAATAAGCATTAAAACGTTTACTTCATTATACATCTCAAGTTGCTAAAATTTAGAAAAACACAAGGAATAAATTACAAATTTACTTAAAATAATAATAATGATTGTTGATGATAAAAATAAATAATATATAAGTTAAACATATATACATTTAAAAGAAACATGTAACAAGATTCTTAATTATGGAGGTTCACCTCTAATTTAGCATGGAGATTCTTTATTTGCAAACAGATTTTGTTACAATACCATCCGTTAATACCATATTTTATCAAATCACACTCCCAAAAAATCACAACTCATTTATGACACCTATTCGTATGACATTTTTTTAATTAATGAATTTAATTAAAATGACAAAAAACATAATTACTTTGAAAATAAATATCAATCTTTAATTTACGTATACTAGTAAAAATATTCTAAAATATTTTATAAAGTCAAATCTTTGTCATCAACATATTAATTATTTATAATTAAATTAAAATTTTAAAAAAATTGTTTCAAAATAATCATTCCTATCATATTTATCATATTACAGAAAAATATTACTATTCCAAAATTCTTTTACCCATTATTAAAATTCAAATTTCTGAAAAGAGAATAACCTTTACCAAATCCACACATGAGAACAACATTGAAGATACCTGCCATATATGTGTGAACCAAGAATTAGGTAGGGACAAACAATAATTAAGTAGGGTTCATACATGTGTGATTTGCATTGTTACATCGATGTGCAAGGTACAAAGATCTTAGCTCATCTTACCTCCGATGTGTGGGGAAGAACATTATTATGTCACAAATTTTCAATTCTTTTGTTTATGACACGACTATATATATATATATATATATATAGATATAATATAATATGAAGAAGGACATGTTGTTTATATTAAGCATTCATTATTGTTTTATAGCTCCTTTTTCTTTATATAAAAGAATAAAATAGATAAACATTATTCCATTTACATATCTTTGTAAAATCATATATATATATATATATATATATATATATATATATATATATATATATATATATAAATGGGTTGTAACATACATCTTAATTTGATGGAAATCGTCCACTTCAATCCCATGCACAGTCACTTCCTAGATATTGTTTTCTCTTTCACGGTTCTTGGCTTTCTGGTGAAAGAATTTAGAATTTTTGTCACCAATCTGAAACCAGATGCTCTAGGATTTCAGTCTCCATTACTCTTCTTTCTCTTTTAATAAGGAATGATATGGTGTGAAGGTTTCTCTATCTTGGAGTAATATTTCATTTGTAACTGATTCAGATTCCATGGAGGATTGAATTTGTGCAATCTTATGCTCCAGATCATGAATAAATGTTTGTTTGTCAAACTGTGAGTTTGTGATCTAGGATTTAATACTCACCTTAGGTCTTTTTATATTTCTTTCCCATAAGTAGATCAGACTTTCTTCAACCCAAGGTTGCCACGATGAAGAAACCAAGTCATGGAAATGTGGTAGTTGAATTCATAAAGGGTTGGATCTAAAGGGGATTGGACCATAGTTGAGAGGAGGATATAGTTCCATCTTGATAGGGTGGTGGTTGAAACTATTCCATGAAAGAATAGAAGAGTGAATATTAAGGTTTATGGCCAAAAAGGCATTTGAGATTAGGAAATGATCTAGCCCCACAACAATATGGCTTAATCAACTCTTCTATTGTTCCAAGTATAGAAAAGGTCAGAGGGCTTGATATCCATTAGTTGGAGATGGCTTATGAAGTCTTCCATTTGTTCTTGAAAGGGATCTTTGATGGGTGAGCCCCCTTTTTTCTCCCAATTGTCTAAAGTGGTGTTAAAATCCCCTCCAAATTTACTAAATGGTCCAAAATCAATATCTCTAAGTCCTAGAAGGGAGGCCCGACACTCTTTTTTCTTTGAAATGAACAAACATATAAACATTGATGATATCATATACCTAGTTAGAAGTAAGGTTTAAAAATGAGGTGGATAACCGGTGTGTCAATTTAAGAGAGTTTAAGAGTTGAAGTTGATGGGGATCCCATAGAGTGCAAAGGCCAACTGAAACTCCTCTAGCACTGACAAAAGTAATGCCACTACCATTCCATAACTTGTGATGCCTTGCGAGGATCTCATGGTCCTCCATTTTGGTCTCCTAAAGTATGGCCACTGAAGGCATTTCATTTTTTATTGGAGATTTTACTTTTGTCATTCTTTTCTCAAACCCCAGCCCCCTACAATTCCAGGAAAGGGCTTTAATTATTTTCTCTTGGAGTGAGTTTCCCCCTTAGAGGGCACAACATCGAAGCCTTTTTTACTTCCCTTGTTACCCATTTCCTCCATTTAGAGATGATGTCAGGTGGATTGGTGACCTAGTTCTTTCTCTTTTTTTTGTTTGTTTTCAATTTAGACTTCTCTGTTAGTTTTCCTTCCCATTCTATGAATGTGACACTCGGATTCTTTTACTTTTTCTTCTTCAAATTTATCATCCACTGAGCTTGCAAATGTTGCCATTGTAGTGACCTCCTGTGGTAAGAGGAAATCATATTCTTCTTCAGAGAGGTTAGCCTGATTCATTACTTATTCACCACAGGGCCTAGATTCATCCATTAGTTCTAACGCAAGCACTTCAACGAAAGTTTGATCTATTTACTAATCCAAACTAGGGGGAACTACTGCGAGATTTCCCCTTCCTCTTCTTAAGTGTTTAGGACTTCATAGATGTTTCCATTTCCACCAATATTTGCATATTTGTTTGTTCCTTCCCCACTACCAGTGGATTTATTTTTTGGAGAGTTGTATCCTTTTCCTTTCTGAATTTTTGTTCTCCTACTGGTTATTGAGAGGAGGTGGTTGTCTATTAGATCCATGCTTTTATTTTGCTTGTTGCCATTTTTCTTGTATGTCTCCTTTCTTTTCAAGTTCCTTTGGCTTTTTGGATAAATTTCTAGCAAAGTGACCATATGCATGGAAAACTTTGGATTTAAAGGGGAACAAGTCATAATCAACTTGGATATGGGACTAATTGTCCAAACTAAGATTAATTGCAGCAGGAATTATCTTATCCAGATGTACCTACATATATTCGAGCATAGGAGAAGAGGCCATCATGGGGTTCCGCATAGTTGATATATTTTCCCAAATTGTTTCCAATGCTCTTGAAGGTTGCATCATTCCAACAATGGAGGGGAAGAAAGCGAGGTTTGACCCACGCTGGAACAACAGAGGTAACATCATAGTTTGGATTAACTTTAGGACCCCATTGATTCAAATAAAGTTGTTAGGCACCCAAAAAATACATCTCGCTTCAAAAGATAAGATCTCGATCCAGTTTGTTTTCAAAGAAGGTGAAAACCCATTTCCGCAGAAGTAGGAGGTGATATCCCCTTTAATTAAGGGTTTCCATTTTTTCTCGATCCATAGATGAATAGATTAGGGCGATGGCCACAAACCCATAAACTGACCCACTAGGCCCCTTTTTGCTAGTTGAGGAGCACACAATCTAGCATGAGCAGAGACATCCACCTTCAAAATCTCGTTAAGCTTCTTGACGAATCAAGAAGGGGACCTTTTTGGAACTTAGGTCCATTGATCACCAAGGAGTTAAATGCAACAATCTCATATTCCAGGTGTGATGTGGAGGTCGGGTTGGTCATAGCTAACCAGCCAACCTACCTAGACAACAATTGTTGAAAATGAATAGGGATGTAATAAGGCAGAAGTCGGTCTAACTTGAATATCAATGATGAGAAGGAAATGAGGTCAACACCTATTCAACATGAGATTGGCCTCATGAAGTTCAAAAGCATGAAAGGAGTGCTTACGCCAAAGAGCATAGATGACCCACTAATCAGATCTAACAAGATGTAAAGGCACTTAGGGTCGCAAGGCCATCGAGCAAAGCAGAGCTAGGGTTCAGATGTTTTTTAGTATGCAAGTTCAAAATTATTTTATTTAGAGTTCAAGAAAATGATTTTTTGGTTCTAATACAAGAAGGATCTCTAATGATGCCCAAGATTTTCTCTCAAGAAAGGGCATTTTCAAATGCCAAGAAAGTTTTTATTACATAGACTTTGTGGCTTTAAAGGAATACCTATGTTCCTTCCATATTATGTTTCTAATGAGATATTTTCTATTGAATGATGTGTTGATAGTGCACACATTAGGCACAATTTATTAATCAAAGAAGGAAAAATTAGTTCATCTCAACTTGTTTAAAATTTGGAATTTTAGGGTGAAATCCATTGTAACTCACTTGGATGAAATTGTTTCAGATTTTGATATTTTTAAATTGAAGAAACTCAATGCTGGCAAAGGCTTCGACCCACATGCAATATTTTTACATCTATGACATCTATTGGTTGTGTTTAAATTTTGAACAAGCAATTGGAAGGGGCTAGAGATAATTAGAATTCAGGAAAGGAAGAACATGAGGACAACCTATCCATGATAATACTTTAATAAATACATGAAAGATAAAAACAACATGGATAACCTATAACCAATATTGTCCATAGTTCCCTTATTAATTCTCATAAGAACTCTTTAGTTTCCAAAATTTAGGAGCAATGAAGAATATTTCGAGGAAAAGGAGGCAATACGAAAATTGTTGGTGGTGGAGAAGGGAAGATTGTTAAATAAATATAAGTTAAACCACTTGATTCTTAGAATATGGAAATTGATGTTGTTGTTGAAGTCCTTACTTGGGTCAAGAAACAAATGCTAGAAAACAAAACTCTCACTTAAGAAATGGCCACTCAAGGCCTTGTTAGTTTTGAAGAAGAAGAACATTGCATACTGTAGAATATGATAAATGATTCAAAAGAAAAATAAGAAAGGTATGTGTAAAAAATAAGAAAGTGGTGGGACAATGGAACTTTGATATTGATATTGCAAAAATCAAAGTCTCTCAAGTTTTGAAGCTGCACAAAGCTACAAGATATGCCTTGGAATATTTAATAATTGAGCAAGAAAAATAAGCAATTACTTTGAAAAGGAAAATAAAAGAGTTGGAATTTTATTTGTGTCCTAGACCTATGTTTACACAACCCTTAAGTACATTAAGACCTATTGAAGAATTTTTTGAACCAAGTACAAGTATGAGAGGAGCACCCAGTTCAACGGTAAAAATAACGAAATTTATGGTTGAAAACATCAACAAAAGATAAATTTGTAATTCTACAATCATGGGAGTTAGCAAAAATCTCACAGACTATTTCCCATAGGATTGCTTCTTACAAAGAAATTCTATAAAACAATTTGGAGTCTGATGAATGTATTATCAAAAGTTCCCTAAGATCTTTTATTACTAGGGCCATCGACATGAATGAGTTGCAAAATAAAGAACACAATTTTCCCTCAAAGGCATGACTTAAACACTTAAGGCTTGTTGGAGGGAAAGAAGTAGTTCTTTAAGACAATTTATTATTTGATTATGACAATGTTATTGCAAAAAATATGGATGTATTCTTCAAACTTGTTGACATAGAAAAAATTTAAATGACCCACATATCATGACTGGTGCTATATTAACTAAATAAATAATGAAATAGAAGTTAGATGTAATGTGTGTTTTATGGGTCAAAAATTTCGAAACAACCACAAAATTTTCAAAGGAATATATACAAAAGTGGTTAGTTGACTCTGCCAACAAGAATGATGATCTAGAAAATATCAAACATTAGCTCAAAAGTGCTCGAAATTATAAGAAATTGAAGAATTCTCTAATGTCCTAGTAAAACATGAAATCATTGTCGTACTTTTATGATACTTCATCACAAGGTGGTTATAAGATGCTATAAAAAAATCATGTAAGGATAATTGATTTCAATACAATTTTCATTCAAGGAAATTCAACAATAAATATAGACTTCATAATGATCTAGAAAATATCAAACATTAGCTCATTACCTAAGTGTCAAATTATAAGAAAATGAAGAATTCTCCAATGTCCTAGTAAAATATGAAATCACTGTGGTACCTTTATGATACTTCATCACGAGGTGGTTAGAAAATGCTATAAAAAAATCATGGAAGGATAATTGATTTCAATACGGTTTTCATTCAATGAAATTCAACAATAAATATAGATTTCATTGAGGAAACACTGGAGAAAAATATTTTCGAGCATTATAAGTAAACTGTCCAATTTCGCCTTTCCTTACCTTCATTATTTCTTCCTATTTACAAATCATTCAACCTTTGCACTTTGGATTTTTCTATGTATTGAGGTCAATTCATAATTACAATTTATTTTCTCTTCCATGTTTTTTTTCCTATTTATATGGTTTGGGGAGGCCCCAACCCCATCGTTAAATGGACAAATATTATAAATTCTTATTCAAACATTTTTTCTAAAGATTACATAGAGAACTAGTAGGAGTTCATAACTAGTGTGATCTTTTGACTTTGAGTTTTAATCTTAAGATTGCAAGTGTTTAACTCATTTCATCTTTGTGATTTTAAATCCAATTACTCTTTAAAGTTCTTTACAAATGTGAGCTATCTTTATTTTCTCTATCCAAATGTGTGATGTTTTACTTCCTATCATGTTAGAGAATGATGTGAGAATTATTTGTGTTTACGTAAATGTTGTATTATATCACTATGAATACTCATTGCATATAAATCACGGTCCTTTCTCAAATATCTTTGCTTTCACTTAATCATTATTTTCTTTAATTAAAAAAGGAGTGTCACCTTTATAAAAATGAGATAATTTTTTTCCCTCAAATATTGTTTTTGAGATTTTGATTAGCCTCAATGATTAACATGAGTATAATTCTACTTAAATTCTATTTAACCAGTTTATTTGTCTAAAAATAAAAAATAAATAAACCAATAATAATTTTGACAAATTATTCTTTAAAAAAATATTAACCTAAAATTTTAAAAGTATACAAAGATACCCGACACATAATACCATACTAAGGGCCCTGATGCCATGAAAAGTAAATTTAGATACTATGTCATGCAATTTCCCATTTTAGGCTGATTGCAAAATTGATTTACCATGCCAATTTTATTGTTTTCTAAGAATTGGAATTTGTTAAGTATAAGTAGTGAAATCCTATGGGGATACTAAAGTAGATCATGATTAACTATGTCACTTTTATTGTTTTCTAATAACTGGAATTTTTTAGGATAAATGGTAAAATCCTATTACATGGTGGAATATATATGAAGTTGCAATTTTAGTATAATTATTATATATTTGAATATTTTTTAAAAATTTAGAAATTTGATTTATGGAAAGAGTAAATTATATGAAATGCAATTTAGTATAATTACTACATATATTTTAATAATTTATTTTTTTAATTTGGAAATTTGATTTATGGAAAAGGTAAAAGAATTTATTTGGATAGCTCGATATTTTGAATGCCATAAATGGATAATGCATTTTCCCAAACTATTCATACCACTTTATACAGTGTTTTATTAACTTAAATTTTGATTATTTAGTATCAAAGAAGCGAAGGGTTATTGCTTTGATTTATCATTTTCATCACCCTAAATTAAGGGAGACTTTAGAGATTGAAAAAAGGTTTGTCAATGTCAACAGAGACTATGGTTGGAATATTAACAGATGTTGGATTCTTTCCCTATATTCGTAGATCTTATCATCACCCATCCTACTTTTCTTTATTTCCCTATTTTAATTATTTTTACTAAAATTTTGTTTTAAATTTCTTTATTATATAATAATAATAATAAATTATTAATTAACCT
Organism: Pinus albicaulis; assembly: GCA_034641835.2. NCBI lineage: Eukaryota > Viridiplantae > Streptophyta > Pinopsida > Pinales > Pinaceae > Pinus > Pinus albicaulis. The sequence goes on from CM076584.1 coordinate 1,241,698,687, forward strand.
TAGTCACAACATAATGAAGTTAATAAAAATACAACAATAATGTATTTCTCATCCTAGTCAAACTAGTTGTTATTCTAAAGCGAGTTTGACTTTCTATTCATTATTAAGTTATTTAATTATAACATAATAATATTTTAAATTGATTTATTAAATTAAAATAATTTGTTTAATCATAAAAATTTTCCTTCTTAGTCAAACTAGTTGTTTTTCCAACAGCTATTTGGCCTTCTCTTAATCTATATAAGCTTAATGACTGGATCTGATCTCTCATCTCAACCTGAAGATAAACCACATTGGTTGTTTCGAAACGCGTTGATAATTTTATGTCTAATGTGACGAAAGCCAAAAAATACATTATAATTACTATGAATCAAAGAAGCATGAATTTTAATAACGTTCTGAATTGTAGACCGTATACATGTAGAATATAAATTAAAATACGTAATATTTTTATATTATTTTGATAACTTAATAAACAAGATTATGAATTGCAGACAGTATATCTATAAATAAATAAATAAATAAATATATATATATATATATATATATATATATATATATATATATATATATATATAAAATAAAAATAAAAAATTATCAACCGGTAACTGATTTTTATAGGTTTTTTTAATGCATTTATCACCCTAATGATGGGGTATGTCAAAAGAAAAGACCTGAAATGAACTTATCATGAGAGGGTTAAAAATAAATTATTTAGTAATTGAAACTTTTAAACACAACTGCCTCTGATTCCAGGTATGTACTTTCCAAAACCAATTTTGGTTGGGAACTTCTTTACTAAAATCACTTGGCTGAGGCGATTTAAAATAAGTTGCAATGTATTATTAATAATCGAGTTGTTTTTTTGGACTTTTTAAAAGTTTTTTGATTTATTTTTTTAATTTAATTATATTATATTGGTAATAGATGGGCAAAATACATTAATATATATATATATATATATATATTAATATATATATATATATATATATATATATATATATATATATATATATATATATTCAAACTACCTTATTGCATGAGAATTTACATCATGTCTGACTTGAAAGTGTCTGGAAAAATACATTACTTTCAATATATATATATATATAATATAAAAAAATTCAAACAACCTTATTGCATGAGAATCTACATCATGTTTGAATTGAAAGTGTCTGAACCCATTTGGCAAAATATGCACTATTACAGTTATAGATTTGGGTGATCACTAAAAGTAGGCTCAATCTCATTAATGTGACTCGCTGACAATGGCATATTGAATGATGAAAACACTGAAGATTGAGATAACATTGAATTCAAGGAAAATTGAATGAAATAAATAAAAAGAAATAAGCTATTGTCAGTGTGTGCTCTTTTTGGAAATCTATCAAAATAGACAATGTGTTGTAATTGTGCGAAGTAAGGGCTTGAAGAAAATCATAGCTAAATGGAGAAATTGGTCGATGTAACATTAAGACTTTTACGTTTCAGGTTTCATGCATAGTGTTATGTGGGAGCTATGGTTTTCAAAATCAATATGATTTAGAAATTTCCAAAAACATTTTGGGTCTTTCACATTTAGAAGAAATAGTGGTTTAGCATTCTTAAAGGAGAAATAGTAGTTGATTGAAATGGTTTAGTTAGGTATAGGAACCACTTGTCTAAACCTTAATTTGTTAACACCATGAAATCAACAGGTTTCTATATGTATGAAGGAAGACTGAGCAATGTATACATTACGTTAGTGTAACTCCAACAGGAAGGCCTCTCAAATAGAGCACCTAGTGGCCTTTGTAGAAAAAAGGGGGCAGGAATCTATCTTGGCACCAAAAATCATTAGGACTTCAAGCACCCAAAGCACCGGTCATTATAAAAGCATTGGGCCTTCAAGTACAAAAAGCAATGGTGATTGTATTAAAGCCACACTTACATATCCCATTGAAAATATTTGTCTAGAATTGACCTATTTATTCATGGGAATCTAGTGATTGGTTGAAACTTGACACTATGTCCAAATGGAATAAACAAAATTAGGAAGTGCAAAATCGCTTAGCTATTCAACTTCTCTTGAGAGGGAATTTCACATTGTTTTTTTCTTTGATCCTTGGAAATAAAGAATAAGATAGAGTGTTTAAGTATTGACGGGTTTTCGTAGTGCATTATATTAGATAATTTTTTGGGATTCAACTGTGTTAAGTAAGTCATTCATTCATGACCATTTCCATGAGAGGTAGTTGTAACTGATTAATTTCTCATGATTTTTGAATAGTTCACTTAGCACTCATTGTATCGGGTGATGCTCACAGGGGTGAAGAAGTGCGATTGAAACTAGTGAAATGAATCGCATAGTGTCAATCATCGCCTCCAGGGCTTGCAACCGATAACTAGGAATTCCCGGGAAGTCATCCATCCCAGATTGCCTCTGGCTCAAGCACGCTTAACTATGGAGTTTTCCCCACAATCAAACCCACTTAACTTGCTACCCCATTTGCAAAACCTTAGCAAGTATTGTGCCTCGTGAACCATTCAAGTAGAGCTCCCTTAACTCTTTATATTTAAGTATTGAGGGGTTTTCACAGTGCAATATATATATATATATATATATATATAGTCAACTGCGTTAAGTAAGCCATTCATCTATGACCATTTCCATGAGAGGTAGTCGTAATTGACTAATTTCTCATGATTTTTGAATAGTCCACATAACACTCATTGCATCGGGTGTTTCAAGGGGATTGATCGATGGTGGGATGATTAGGATTTATATAAACTTTGGGCAATGAGTTTCAACTCTTTTTCACAGGTAGGAAACCATTTGGCACCTATGTATAAATTGTTGGGGAGCATTCTCAAAACTTATGGGAAAAAAAATAATCATCCATAATTGAAAAACCAAGTAGCATCTTCCTCAAATTGGTAGGAACGAAGGAATAAGTCTTCAAAATCTCTGAAGATAAGGGAGATAGCAAAAAATGCTGCTGCAAAAAAAGCTCTTGGTGGACCACAACCCAAAATCGTTCTGAAACCAAAGAGACCTCATGTTGGAGTGGGGTCCCTTGCTGCAATTTTGGTATAATTTTATAATATTTTTTAATAGTCTAGCCTAAGCGCGGAGGCTTTGGGGCAGGTCAAAGCGCCCAATGAATTGTAATGGGTCGAAGGGTAGACCAAGAGTCCGCAAACCATAGTTTGTAGACCATAGAGTAGAGCAGGCTAATATGATATAAATAGATGGATAAGTCGAAGTCTAGAAGTAATATTTTGGTCTGATTAAGCTTGGATACGAATTGTAGAGATCTTTTGTGTGGATTGTTTGGGTAAGGGCTCTTGCTACTTGTGTGCGTGGAGACCCTAAGTCCTGCTATGTGCGGATCCCACTGGCTATGTGTGCATCTGGTAAATAGAGTCTGTAAGTTGGATCTGAATATGAATGAATGAGAAGATTGTTTTGTGATATCTAAGTGTTTTTGTGTTATGATTATTGGCTATGCTTTATGGTATTTATGAGATTATACCTGCTCGTTGAATATTGATGATTTATTGATGCGCATGTGGATGCGATACTATAATAAGGAATGAATGCATAGATCTGGTTATGATTAGTTTCCTTGCTTCTGTTAACATGTTATTTGATGGTTTATGAGCTTCGCTTAAGATATTTTGTTGATATACTGTTAAGGGTTTCTGTGTTAAGGCTTCTCCAATGCAGGTCGGTTAGATCTGAAGGGACCCACTTTAATTAACTTTATTTCTCTCAGGGTGCGGAAACCTAGTTCCAACACCCTCCCATACGACTTCTGGTGAGACCTTGACCTGCACAAGCAGGCCATTACTGAAAGGGCCAGTAGTACAGGGGTTTGTTGGTAAACCTTAAATTCGAACCTGGATCAAGGCCCCCCAAGCCAAAAAAATGGTTCTGTTGATGGGACTGGGATAATTTTGAGAGAGAGATTAGGTAATGCTAGGGGGTCATTAGGTGTCCTATTCTGAAGTAGAGCGAAGTTTTTTCAAGGGATTTAGGGGTAAGTTCTTGCAAACATTGTCGTTGATAATTAAGATGCTATTGTGTGAAAAGGGTGGCATGTGGAACCACACCAAGTGCATGACCTCCGACCAGAGTGAAATCACAACGTGAAGCGGTAAATACTATCGGGTTAATCAAGAAGGGGATAGATTAGTATACATTCCTCTAAGGGATCCCCCTAATCTAAATAGAGGTAGGGTTGCACGTGTAGAGACCAGTCCCCCGGCTATGCCACCATCAAACTCAAGAAAAGGCAATAACTGTCCTAACCCCCCTCTACCATCTCCTGTAGATGATATGGCTGTGCACATGAAGTTAACCACCTTTAAGGTGCAGGGATGAGGATATGGATCGATTCTGGCTTGTATCAGAGTCGGTATGGACTGCGAAGAATATTAATAATGATGTTGTCAATAGAGCGCATCTATCCATAGCCTTTGAAGGGAGGGCCCTGGATTGGTTCATGGGATACATTGGTCAGCACGCAAATCCTTCAATAGAGGACATTAAGGATGCCCTAAAGTAACAGTTTCAAAATCCTAAGTCCTACTCTCAATGCATTGTCGAGTTGAAATATTTTAAACAGGGACCTACAGAGTCCATCTGGGAAGCTAACCAGTGGATGAAGAAAGTCATCAGTGATGGAGGATTTGTCTATGAGGACAAACAACACAAGGAATGGTTTATCGTCATGTTGTTACCACATTTGCGTGGACCTATGGGTCAGCAGAATATTGACTCCTAGGAAGAAGCCTTGGAGATTTCCATGAAGCTAGAAGCTACGCGAAGGGATGATACTCAATTTTTGGCACTGTAGATCCAGAGCCAGCTAGAGGCAATGCACTTAGAAATTCAAAATTTGTGAAGGGATTAGGGTAAAGAAGCTAGCATGGATGTCTAGTGCATAGGTTGCAGGGTGTCAAGCCACACTAAGGATCAATGCCCTCTACTATCATATTATATGCAGGTTGGGGAACCAAGTGCTCTATGCCCTAGAGACATGGCTAGACCAAGTACCCCCACGTTGTGGTGCACCGATTGTCGGGTAGCAGGAAGACATGATACAAATCACTGCCTACAACTAGGTGCCTGTGTTCAAGAAATAAAACAATAGTGGTGCATATTATGCTCATCAGTAGGTCATGACGAGCACAATTGCCAAACATTCGACCTAATGGTAGATAAGGGAAACCTATATAGGGTACAGGATGACCCTTCACCGCCAGTATCTCCCTTAGGGTGGAAAGGATCCCTTGCAAGAGGACGGGGAGGAGGGAGAGGCGGAAGAGTAGGTCGAGGACGAGGGCAACTAATTTGTTACAACTGTGGGGGCGATGTTGGAAATTATGCATGGGACTGCCCGAACCTCGTGCACTAATCCTACAAGTATTGCAGATAGTTCGACCATGTAATTGAAGACTGTTCGGTGCTGATAGCAAAGATGCAGGAGAAACAACAAACACCCACGCAAAATGTACAACTAGTTAGGTCGGAACCACGGGATGATGGGTGAAGTATCAATGTAATTACACGCAGTGGAATTGCCACTGGAGGAGTTGAAGAAAAAGCTACACCTGAACCACTGATCAGGAAGGCTTCTAACAAAAGGGAGAGCCTGGACTTGCAGAAGGAGAAAGAGACCTCCATCGAAGCTAGGAAGGACTTTGTTAAGAATGAAGCAGCCACCTCAAGGAATCTGGTGGATCCAAAAGCAGATGAAGTGGTTAAGCCATTTCTTCAAGCATGTATGAAGTTACTGCACAACCAGAAGGTAGTGGAGAATCTCCAAGCATTAATAGACAGCTGCGCAAAAAACGTTACCCCACAATAGAGGTTAAAACTGTGAACAAGCTTTATAAGAACAGGAAAAGGATTGATCGGGAGATGCGTATGACTGCGCAGATTGGAGATTATGAAATGGATCAGGTCATCCTTGATTTAGGATCGGATGCTAATGTATTTCCCAAACAAACCTGGCAGAGAATGGGAGAATCCAAGCTAGAATGGTCCATTATTCAGTTGTGAATGGCTAACCAACAAAAGATCATCCCACTAGGGGTGTTGTTGAAGGTTGTGGTAGACATTGCGAGAGTTAAAGTTTATGCATATTTTAAGGTAATCCAAATTGTAGATGATGTGAACCCTTAACTTGTGCTCTTAGGTCTGGATTAGGCTATTGACATGGGAGCTATCATCAATTTGAAAAGGAGAAGCATGGTCTTTAAGAATGATGGTACACGGGCAATAGTCCCCATAGATCTAGTAGAAGGTGAACAATATATAGAACCAGTGCGCGAGGAGGAGGATGTTGATCACATTTACAAACTGACTACCCGAGATGACGATTAGATCAACCCCACAGCTGATGGCATGTTGTGCTTGGAGAAAGACTACGCATTTCTCTCAAAATTAGATGGTGAGATAGAAATTTGGAAAAACTGGTTGCATGACATATCTCCGCTGCGGTGCCTTAAGATCACAAAGAGCTTCCAATGCATCTCCTTTAATGGTTATGGTAGTGTTAAATAATTTCTTAAAGCATTTGAAGCAGATGTCCCTGAAGAACGGTGATTTTGGGCACTTGACTTGGCTATGCATGTGACCCCTATGCGGTGGTGAGAAACCCATAAGGGGGCTTTTCAGGAATAGGAGGAATGCCAAAAAATGATGATCCTATGATTTGAACCTCCAATCAACCCACCCATGGATCTCTTCTTTGGTCGTGGGGACCCGCACAATCATTTGGCTATGTGGATGGAAGTATGGAATGAAAGGACTTTGAATGAATGGGTCCATATATTTATTCACACCTTAGGACCAATCCCTGCCACCTAGTATTTGGATGTAGAGCTACACCAGTGCACTCACCATTGAGGTACTATGACAGAAGATTTCATGGTGATGTTTGGGTTAGTAGGAGGAATGGAGAAACTAGATGAAGCACTGCATGATATAGATGCTCTTGTCTTTGATGAGTCCTTACCTCAGAAAGAGTGTTCCACACCAGCATGGGATGCGCAGATGTAGGATATTGTCAACTGGAGAAATTTGTCAGTAGAAGATTGTGATGAGGATCCTAGAAATATCACTATCCCAAAGTCAAAAGGAGAGCGCACATTTGCAAGACCCTTATTGCAGACAATAAATGTGACCAAGCCATTAAAGTTGGAGGAAGTCAACATTGGAATGGAAGAGCAGCCCAAGATGGCCAAAGTTGGGGATTATTGGGATGATGATACAGTTGGCAAGATCACGAAGCTACTGACCGAATATCAGGACCTGTTCCCTACAAAGTTCTCTGAGCTAAAGGGAATAATGGGAGCTATGGGTGTCATGAGAATCACTTTGAAGCTGGATGCACATCCTGTCAAATAGCAGCCCTATCAGTTGAATCCTAAATATAAACAGAAAGTCAAGTAGGAAATCGACAAAATGTTGGCTATAGGTATCATTGAGATAGTAGAGTAGTCGGATTGGGTAAGTCCTATGGTGGTCCAATAAAAGAAAACCAAAGGAGAGATAAGGATCTGTGTAGATCTGCACAAACTGAATGATGCCTGCGTACATGATCCATTCTCTATGTCGTTCTCTCATGATATTTTGGATAATATGGGAGTTCAAGAAGCATACTCGTTCACTGACGGGTTCTCGGGGTACCATCAGATCATAATAGCACCCAAAGATTGCAACAAAAAAACCTTCGCGACCGAATGGATCTCCTTTCAGTACATTTTCATGCCCTTCAGACTTAAGAATGCCCTTGCCATTTTCTCGCGCGTAGTTGTAGTAGTATTCAAGGAATTCATTCATAAGTTCATAGAGGTCTATTTTGATGGTTAGACAGTTTTTGGCTTAGTAAAGAAGCATGTGTCGAACCTGCGCCTAATGTTGGATCCCTGCAAGAAACACCAGATCTCGCTAAACATCAAGAAATGCATATTTTGCATACCATTTGGGATTTTTTTGGGGCACGTTGTATGTCAGCAGGGATTGATGGTTGATCCAGTCAAGATTGAATTTATCATCAATTTAGCAGTCCCCAACACTAAAAAATAGCTGCGCTCCATCTTAGGGCACACTGGCTACTATAGGAATTTTATTCAAGGGTACGCCCTGATCAATGCGCCAGTGGAGAAGCTGCTAAAGAAGGATGTATCCTTTTTCTGGGATGAGGAGTGTCATAAGAGTTTTGAGCTATTGCGCCTATTCTCGTATTTCCAGATTGGGTGAAGGTCTTTCATGTACATGTGGATGCATCAAGAATAGCCCTAGGAGTTGTCTTAGCATAGCCTAGAGAAGGAGACATCGATCACCAAGTTGCGTTTGCTAGCAGGAAAATTTCTAGCATAGAGTGTAACTATTCTACTACTAAACGAGAAGGATTAGCAATGGTGTATGCCCTGCAGAAATATAGGCACAATCTATTGGGAGGACACTTCAATATGTTCACTGATCATTCAACTTTAAAATACCTGGTCAATAAGCCTGTGTTGTGGGGGAAGATTTGTAGATGGTTACTATTATTCTAGGAGTATGATTTTGAAATCATTGTGAAGCCCAGGAGACTGAATGTTGGACCTAACCACTTGTCTCGGATTGAGAGTGGAGAAGAGCCAACTAATCTAGAAGAAGGGTTACCCGATGCATAGCTTTTTGCTATCACGGTGGTTGACGAGCACTTTGTGGACATTATTCATTTCTTAACGACGGGAATGGCACCTACAGACTATTCAGTACAACAGAAAAAGGAATTGGTGGCCCGCGCAGCTGATTTCACCATAATTGCTGGTCAATTATATAAGCTGGGAGCAGATGAGGTGATGTAGAGGTATGTATTAGAACATGAAAGACAAGCTATCTTAGATGAGGCCCATGGAGGGGTGGCAGGAGGTAACTATGTCGAAAAAGAAACTGTGCATAAGGTGTTGAGGGTTGGGTTGTGGTGGCCCACATTGCATAGCAATACCCATGCATATTTCCGCGCCTGCGATGCATACCAACAGAAAAGGAAACCTTCACGCAGAGATGAGATGCCCCTGCAACAACAAATGGATTTTCAGGCGTTCGAAAAATGGGCCATAGAATTTGTAGGACCCATCAATCCCCTAGGAAATAAGATGAGTGCCCGTTACATCATTACTGCAAATGATTATGTAACCATATGGGAAGAAGTGAAGGTTGTAAAGGATTGCACTGTAGATACCATTGTCCACTTCATCTTTTAGCATATTCTGACCAGGTTTGGCTGCCCAAAGATTTTAATGAGCGATAGAGGTACGAATTTTGTTAATGAAACTATTGAAGCTTTGACAGAAGAATTTCAGATCCACCATCCAAAAAGTACCCCATATCACCCACAGGCGAATGGGGTAGTAGAAGCCTTCAACAAAATTTTGGAACATGTGGTAACTAAGGTCTGTAATTTCAATCGAAGTGATTGGGACGTACGCATCCTCTCAGTTCTCTGGGCCTATAGGACCACATGCAAGAAATTGACTGTAAAAACTCCTTTCAAGATGCTCTACGGGAAGGAAGCCATCATGCCCATGGAATATATCATCCCCATCTTACGCATTGCAGCTTTTACAAGCATGGCAGAACTCGACATCATGGAGGAACACTTGGCACAACTAGTTGCCTTGGACGAGGATCGGTTCATTGCTAACTTTTGCCAGCAGGTTTAGAAGGCTCGAGAAAAATATTTCCATGATTGACATATCCAATATAAGGTCTTCAAGGAAGACGAATTGGTGCTGCTCCATGACAACCAGTTTGTGCGCCACCTAGGAAAGTTCCATAAGCATTGGTTGGGCCCATACATAGTGAAGGAGATTGCAGATGGTGGTGCGGTCATGTTAGCTACATTGCGCGGAGACTACCTTCCTGGGAATGTTAATGGAAGCCGTATGAAACCTTATAGGGACAACCCGATGCCTACCAAATGGCTATATGGCCAGAGTATCTGTATAAGGAATATTGTGCGCACAAGGAAGGAAAATAAAAATGTGGTCTGACGGGCACTTAGGGGAAGTGTGCAGGTAAGGAGGCACTGAAAGGTGTGATGGAGGCACAGGGGTAGCACGTAGATAGAAAAAATAACCGTTGGAACAGTAAAACTGTGTGAAAAAATTATTTTACCATTGAATGGAGTGGGTATTTGGCAATTAATGCAGTGATTTGGGAGGATTTTTTACCGTTTCCTTGATGGTAAGTTGCATTTAAGACTAATCTGACCATTTTTACTCATAGGATGCTATAAAAAGAGGGGCATAGGTCATAATCGATTCCTTTTCTTTCCAAAATTCTTGTGCCTTGTGCTTTACTGTGACTTATGTGTGTTGTGTGCATTTGTTATCTGTATGTTTGGGTGAGCTACCTCCTCTGACAGTAGCAACCCTTAATTTATATTACGTGCAAGGATGACTACTTCTAACCTAACTGAGTCGTCGCCTGTTACAGTCTGTTGAAATTGTGTCCGAAGACATGTTTGAGGTAACCCCTAATGTTGAAGAGGTCATGTCTACATCGGCCAAGGGAAAGGGAAAGGGGAAGGAGAAGGGCAAGGAGCAAGGCAAGGAGAAAGGAAAGGGGAAAGCCACGAGGTGGGATTCGGTGAAGCCACGAACCTCCCATAGAATTGTGCTTTCCCCTTGGTAGGTGCCTTAGGCACACTCAACCAATCCTTTGAAGCGCCCCATGACAGCCCAAGAGGAAGCTCTGCTGGTGACTCTACTCTCCTAGCTGCCCACGTATGTTAAGCTAAGAAAACCCAGGGTGCGCACCCCCAAGAACATCGATATTGTTCGAGAATATCTGAAAATTTCGCTGGTTCCACAGGAGGTCCCTTTTATTGGTGACATGTTTGGGAGCCTTCCCTCCATCAAGTTTGATGACCATGACCTCACAAATGAAGATGCCTTCCCAGATCTAGTCCTGGAATCGTACCTGGAAAGAGTATTGTATGAAAATGTGTCGAAGGTGGAACCAATGTCATGGGTGCATAGATTGGAGGCCTCAGGGGTACTGAATTTTTTTCACCTCCCCCTCTTTGGGTGATATCCGATCACCAACCTGGTTGTGCGCCAGTTGCTGGCGTTGATCCACGATATGTGCTTATGGATCCAAGGCCACATCCCGATCGACGTTACGTTAATTCACAGAATCATTGTGCTACCCATGCAGGGGCCCCATCCCATGAAGGGATTCGGCAAGAAATATGAGCAGAAGGTAGTAGAAGAAGTGCGAGAGAAATATAAAATCGATCGCAATAAGAGGGGATTCACTGTAGAAACCATTGTTGAACCAACTGTGTGCATGGTACTCAACTGCTCGCCTATACAATGATGTGAAAGTGTTGGAAATCAGCTGTCCCTGCCTACGTGATTTAGCTGGCCGAAAAGTGCGAGAAGGGGGTCTACTATAACTAGTCACAGTACCTCTACGAGGAATTTTTAGACAATATGCGCGAGGTGCAGGACCAGGGAAAAGCATTTTTCTACTCATGGATTTTATTTTTGATCCCCTTGATTGCGTGGGAGACACCTGATGATGCGGTGCTCCCTGAGCTCGAGTTGGATGTTTGTGAAGGTGTGCAGTATGTGAACCTTTTGGATTTGAAGGATTCCAAGTGTAATGAGGAGAACAAGGTGTTCTGGGTATTGTTTGACCATGCGTTGGTAGCAGCAATTCATTCCAGGCTATAATTATTGCCCACGGTCTATGAAAAATACAAGTGCATCGCAGAATTCCACATCACCATGCACAATGTGCAGATCAGGGCCCGCAAGGATCAAGCATGGTACAAACTTCCGTATATGGCCATGGAAGCGGTGATCGATCAACTCGTCACAAATTGGCCACCAGCATGGAAGCTTGGCTTCAAATCATCTTCCCTGGTCACAGCAGGCACCTCTGGTAAGGACACAGCCCCGAAAGATATTGTCTCGCCAAGTACAGTGAAGGAGACTGAGGTGCGCTCCATGGATGAAACCACGAACCAAGAAACCCCCATGGATGCCACCAAGGGGGCAAAGCATGAGTCTCAATGGGATGCTAAGGTTGAAGGGCTTAGTGGGGAGGGTGCAGAGTCCCCACGCGAAACAAAGCACACAGGCAAGCCTCCCAAAGGGCAGTGGAAGAAGAAAAATGCCGATAAGACCGGCGGAGTAGCATAGGTCACTCTAATAGAGGATGACTTGTAGAAGATCGTGGATGCGGTCACTATTACCTCCAAAGACCGATGGGCTACCCTTGAAGATCAGCAGAAGGCCGTGGTGGAAGCCTTGCAGTTTGGGTTGTAGGTCCTTCAGTTAATAGCAGATACGCTTCAAACGAGCATGAACCAAGCGAGGCAGAGTCAAGCAAGCCAGCCAGCCACAGTTACAGCCTTAACCACAGTGACTGAGAGTAATATCTTCCCCCTCCCAGGTGCAGCATTCATTGTAGTAACTCTGATCCTGTGCGAACAAGTCCGCACTTGTTCTATGGTCGATCTTGATCTTGGGAGACTGACAAGAGAGAAGCTACATGCTCTCTACATATTCATCTTTGGTGAGCTTCAACACAGATAAATGCAAGCACAGTAGTAGCTAAGCGAGGCTGAGCAAACCATTGTGACCAAAGCTATCGAGACCGCCCAAGCTCAGGCAGCACACATCGCGGCAAGTACGTAGCAAGCTTAATTAGAACATCTGATCAAATGGCTATGTGAGGACATGCGGGAAGTGATTCCTACCTCCGTTGCGCTGTAGGAAAAGCTTGAAGGCTTGGTAGCTATGTTGAAGGCCTCCAGGACATAATTAAAAGTGTCAAAGAAAACCTGGAGCAACAAATTGTTGCGCAACAAGCCAAACTGCAGCTCGAGACCCCTCCTGAGGTGCGTGCCCAACAAGCCGCACTGGTCAAAGAAGCCACAAGTAGTATATCAACACAGATCACCAAGGGATCTGAACTGTTATATATTTCTATGGTTTTATGGTCCACAATGCAGCATGATCTCCTCCACCAATTCAATCAAGAACTGCACTAGAAGCAACAAGATTTGAAAAGATGGAAGTTATTATGCCCACCCTCGTAGCAACATAACGCCTAGTGCGTCTTCGGACAAGTCACGTGCTCAGAGATGAAATTGAGTAGCTCTGCCACAAGAAGCAGGTCCTTAGTGACCACTTGAAGCCATGGGCTGATGAAGCTCTCAAACTTTCACAGGACTTAGATGTGGCAATAAAGAAGTTGAATCAGACCCTAGAGAGCGTCACCACAGCTACGGAAGGACCGACATTGCAAAAGTTGGTCGACATTGCGCAGAATGCAGCCATGCATAGTGAAGGCATCCTGCCCCCTTTTTTCACTGATGTCGAACAACTCCAAGAGAAGATGAAGACCCCGCTGCTGCTGTGACTCAAGACGAGTCACAAGATTGTGTTGGGGGTTTGTTGGAGCGGGGTCCCCTAGCTGCAATTTTGGTACAATTTTGTAATATTTTGTAATATTCTAGTCTAAGCGTAGGGGCTTTGGGGCAAGTCAAAGCCCCCACTGAATTGTAATGGGTCGAAGGGTAGACCAAGAGTCCGCAAACCATAGTTTGTGGACCATAGAGTAGCGTAGGCTAATATGATATAACTAGATGGATGATTCGAATTATAGAAGTAATTTTTTGGTCTGATTAAGCTTGGATACGAATTGTAGAGATCTGTTGTGTGGATTGTCTAGGTAAGGGCTCCTGCTAGTTGTGTGCGCAGATACCCTAAGTCCTACTGTCTGCGGATCCCGCTGGATGTGTGCGCAGGCTGGTAAATACAGTATGTAAGTTGGATCTGAATATGAATGAATGAGAAGATTGTTTTGTGATATCTAAGTGTTTTTGTGTTATGATTATTGGCTATGCTTTGTGTTATTTCTAAAATTATACCTGCTTGCTGAATATTGATGATTTATTGATGCGCACATGGATGCGATACTATAAGAAGGAATGAATGCATAGATCTAGTTATGATTAGTTACCTTGCTTCTGTTAACATTTTATCTGATGGTTTATGAGCTTTGCTTGAGATATTTCGCCGATATATTGTTAAGGGTTTCTGTGTTAGGGCTTCTCCAGCGCAGGTCGGTTAGATCTGAAGGGACCCACTTTAATTAAATTTCTCTCTCTCAGGGTGTGAAAGCCTGGTTCTAGCACCCTCCCATACTACTTTGGGTGAGACCTTGACTTGCGTAAGAAGGCCATTGGTGAAAGGGCTAGTAGTACAGGGTTTGTCGATAAACCTTAAATCTGAACCTGGGTGAAGACCCCGCAAGCCAACACCTTAAAAGGCCCAATTTCCTGGAAGAAACTTGGAAGGGGGAAAGAGATTCACAAGTCAACCATATGTGTAGTTTAGACCAAACGGTCAAACTTTGCAGCTGCACATTACCATGCTTTGAAGGAAACAAATCCACTTTCTTGGAATTGGAAAATAACACCAAAATTAAATTTTTTTTTTTTTTTTTTTTATTATAATGAAATTAAAGACTAGAAAAGAAAAATAAAAGCTTAACCTGTGCACCATAACATGAGATAGTATCCTTGGAAATTTTTGAAACTTAATCTACAATAATGTAAATAACTACATCAAATTCCACATTTCATACCATAATATGTGACAGTAATACCAGACAAATTTAAATATTCTCTCTAACAATGGAAATAAGTATACCTATGTTACAAGAAAGGTGAAGATTAAAAACGAAAGAAAATAGATGATCAACCTTGACCTTGAGCATTACAATTAATACATGAAATATGATGGATAATAGAAACGATACAGAGATTGGATGAGATAAAAGATACACAGAGTGGCCAATTTAGCAACATCCATGCATGATGTTAAGTGTTGGTTTGTAAACTCAACAGGAGTAAAAGGTTAAAACATTATGCATAAATTGTAGCATAAATTGTAAACTTGTTTTCTTCATAGTTCACCTTTACAAATTTGACATCAGTGTTATCTTCTATAAATTGGAAAACCTGCTGAAGTATAAATTAAAAATAAGATATTAATCCAAATGGAATCATTACAAGGTTCATATTCTACCTATACAAAACTATCCGAGTAGACAACCTAACAAAATTCTTTGCTTTGTTTTCAATATACCATGAACCTCAAACACAAATTTAAGACACAATGAAAATAAGAAAAAGTATTAATTAAGCCTTAAATTTATGATACAAGGAGAATGTTGAAAAGTATTAATGAAGCCTTGAATTTGTTACACAAGGAGAATGCAGAAAACTATTAACTAAGCCTGCTTATTACTCTTACTTTTCAAATCACCTTATTTTCAAATTATTGTAGTTCAAGGTTTCCCTTTCTTGGACAATTTACTTCATCAGGTCTGGAGTCAATTCCAATGTTGTATTTCAATTATTCTGTTATCACAATTTTAGTCAATAATTTTTAAAGCGCTGACAATGGGAGTATCAACGTCGATTTGTGATAAACAAGGTTAAAATGCTGACAGATGGAATAGCAGTGTTATTATAGGTTCTGAAAATTAAAAATTGCGTTGACAATCATGGTACCAACGCATATTTGTAAAATGAAGGGTTAGTTAAGACTCTAGAAATGGGAGTATTAGTGCCGAAGCGAAAAATTCAATTTTTTTGTCTTATGTCCAAATAATGCGCTAATGGAGCACACGTCAGCAAATGAGCAACAATTTATCAAATAAGCATTGATGAGTCAGATGGTGAGGTCACTTGATGCGTTTATGGATACCATCATCGAGAGGTAACGTGGATTAAAAAATCATGATTGTGTGGTAAGATTTTTTCAAATCAATTTCCAATTCATTATATGTTGTATCGCATGACACGTCTTGGAGTGATTTACTTCAATATAGTAAAACATGTATAACCAATGATTGAAACTGTCGTATTTCTCACACTAAAGGAGGACGAGTTGTTAATTTTTCCCTAGAAACCCAAGATCGAATCGCATCCTGATTCTAGTGCTTTTTCTTGGAGGTGAGAAACATGAGAAGGAGCAGAAAATTGAACAAAAGCGAGCCTAAAGCACCCGAACTGCTCGAAGTCTATCTAGAGATTCGACAGCGTTTTCGACAAGTCGAGTGGGAGAAATTTTTCTCTCATTGTACAGTTTACCACGATGAAGTTGCTAGAGCATTCGCAGAAGGCTTCGCCAGTCAATAGGTGAATATTGGGGGAATTACATTTTAGGTCACAATGGAGTTAAACGTTGAAGTCACAGGTTTTCCTACAGAAGGAGAAAGAGTTTTCGGGAGACATGTTTCAACTGGCATTGATGCACCACTTTTCCTAAAAGATGAATTCGTGATGGGCATTCAGGGGTTCAAAGGTCCTGGTTATAGGACAAGTGGCACTCTCTCCTACAGAATACTCAGTCATACTTCACCTACGAAGGACACTACAATCGAGTCAATCTCTATCATTTCAGGTTTCTAGCTCATATAGCAAGTTAGATGAGAATCATTACTCCTTATTTTCTGTTAGAGACATATGTCTACTAGAGTTAGAGAAAGAACAAATGCATCTTCCCACTTCGTACATCATAATGGTCTGATAAAAGTTAAAATTTCTAATTGAAAGCCAATTGAGAAGGGCTGGAAGGACCTAGGAACATTTTTTGTTTTTGGGAGGGTTTGAAATTCAAACTGCAAAACTAAAAAGGTGTAGGAAGAAGGGTAGAAAAAATAAAGTCAAACAACCACAAAAACTTGAACAGTGACCTCATCTTTACAAACAAGGAGTCGGAAAAGGGTTGAATCAGTTTCTCCTTTGTTTCTTGAATCGCCCAAGGTTTATACTAGGAGAAGTGATAGGCTAATAATAACAAAGGATACCCCTCCTCCCATTGTCCCCCTACATGCAGAAAAGAAGTTAGAAGGCAGAAAGAGAAATCCAAGGGAAAAATGATGGAGCCTAAAGTAGAGAAAACTCCTGTTGATAAGGAACCCACCTTGGCAAAGATGTTTAAAGGTGGAAAAAGACCCCACACCAAGTCATGGAACAAGCTGAGATTGAACATCAAGTTGAAACATAATATTGGGTTAGAAAAGGAGGCCATAGATGTAGATACAACCCCTTAGAAGGACTTAATCATAAATCAAGAGAAAGCCACAAGCTCAAAAATATCAAAGACAAACAAGCATTCAAAGAAAGGGGTTATTTCAGAGGTTCAGAGGAGTAAGAGACAGAGGAGGTAAAATGTTGACAACTTGTTGGAGGTCAATAAATGGGTTATTTTAGAGGTCAGAGGAGTACAAATGTTGACATGTTTCTGGAAGCAAATAAATGGGTTATTTAATAGGTTCAGATGAGTAAGAGACAGAGGAGGACAAATGTTGACATCTTGCTGGAGGCAGTTAACACACTTAGCTAGCTAATTTTGATCAAACAGTTTTGGTTGCCCACTGTCAAGGTGGAATTTTTTTCGTGGGCCGATAAGCAATCTATCAACATGTCACACTAGTAAAGGCGGATGAGAACTAACAGTTTTAGTTTCAACGCATTTTTGGAAATCGGTAGCGATAAAAGCGGTGACAATCAGCCCATCAGCGGTACTTCTTATGTTCTAGCTTCGAAAGGATAACAATGAGACTATCAGCCCTATCATATCAAGAAGCCCGAAGGGAGGAGCTGTGCAACATAAAATATTTTTAGAAGGATGACGAGGCACAAGTTCTATAAAATCAGCGAGAGAATCCGTTATCATTTTTGACCCAGTTTTCTAGACATGTTTGTAGAACATTGTAATGATTTAGATACATATAGGCTTGGAGAAATGTATTATGTGTATGTATTTGACATATACGCATTTATTTTAAGAATATTGTAATTAAGTAGATACTAGAAACCTATTGTAAGTTGTAGTCTTTTCTATAAAGGCAAACTCTATAGAATAAATAAGGGTTCAATTTTTTTTGAAAATTAGACATGGTGGAGATTATTTTTTATATTAATAGAACTCGTTGCAAGCAATATTACAAAATTTTAGAGGTTCATGTGTTGAAGGTTTCCAACCGGTTTCCTATTGTGTGTTTTCCTCTTTCTTAGTCAAAAATTTAATCCATAGATCTTCAGTAATTTGAATAAAGGTTAGGAAACAGAATTCTGTGTAAATTATTTGTTTCAGGTTATTTAGATTCCTTATGTTTTTCAACTTAAATGACAATTGCAGAATTCACATGGTTTCTCTATTTTGATGTTTACTTCTACTGTCTTCTACCATATCTTGTTAATGATTTTTTTAAGAAACCTGCAACGATCTTGCCTCTATTAGAATGGTTTGTATGGCATGTAGCTAGTTTTTTTGTTTTGTTTCAGAGACTCCATGCCCAATGGTTTTACCTTTCTTTCCAAACTAATTTCATATGATCCAATCAGATCTAGGCATTGTTCTAAGTACATAACCAGTCATATTTTACTGAGTTATAGAAGGGATCCCCCTTCGGATTGAAAGGGATAGCTTTCAATTCAAGAAATTGGTTAGATGTTACGTTAGTTTTTTCCTATACAGTTGGGTAAATTGATTAGTGATAACATATTCCATCACAACCATTGCTCCAACCTGCACCAGCCAAATATGACAAGGCCAAGGTCAAATTTTTTTCTCAAATGGAAGTGGAAATCACAACCCCTGCACTAGCTAGATATGAAAAGTGTGAGTCCAAAATTATTTTCAGAAATTAAAATGGGCAAAGCGTTATCAAAGCAAGAAAGAGAGAAATGTTTTAATCAAATGAGAATGTCACGTTGTAAAGTCGTGAAACTATAGATCTGTATCCATCTCCCTTGTTCGTTGAATTGAAATAAAATTTAAATTCAGCCACGTTTATGATCAAAATTGCAATTAAAGGTGTTTTTGGAATAAGGCATGCCTAATCTCAATTAGGCAACAAATGAGGACCCCTCGAGATCGAAATTAATCCCAGAGTTAATTTCCACTCATGGTGAGGGAACCCCACTAGCCATACGAAGGCAGATCCGAAAAGTAGAATATTGTTAATCCTATGAAACTAATGAGCTAGGAACCATTCAAAAAATTCCGATTCTCTATATATCATAAGGTGCTCATTATGCACCCATGTTCTCACCATGGTTGGTAGTCAACAAAGTGAAAAAAATCAGAGTGAAAACTTGCTTAAAGAAAAAGAGAGGGAAAGGAAAAATAATGAGAAACAAAGATGAAACGAAGAATATATGGGGAATATTCTATCTCCACCCACATCTTGTTCTTTTTAAAATTTCGAGTATGTTAGAATTTTGTATATACCAAATAAAAAAATAATATGGAAAGGGGAAATGGTCTTGCCCACAATCACAAAAGTTAAGGGGAATTATGATCTTTGTGTTTTGACATTATACTTTGGACCATAAGTGCCACAACGATAATAATAAATTGTATTAGCTTCTAATGGCCCAAGTATAACATGGTGAATCTAGCCAAATCTGTAGCCCAAGTAAGTCTACAAAGTGTTTTCTACCTTGGCTGAAGAAGTTTATACTCTTGAAGAGGTTTCATACTCCACAACTGAGGGTACACTCGTATCATTTGTAATCCATATTATTTTCATCTGATTTTCTCCTATCAAAGAAACATGTACCTACAAAGTGAAAAAATATCTTGAGAGCTTCTTGGTCGAAAGAATTATAAATCACTTGTCCAATCAATATTTCTTTACAAACTAACAATATTTCTTTAAAAGTTACAAGTGCCATTGATACATTTTTATGTTTCATATGGAAGTCATTATTCCTTGCCAAATTAGGTTGATATTTCAGGCAACAAAATTTATCTTTTAAACCTTAGGACTCAAAAGTGGATGAAACTGTCAATTTCATGTTGCAAAAAAACTCAAATTAGTGATGACATTCTTTTGAAACAAGACAAATACACAATCCTTCTAAACTTCATTTCAAAATTCATGATTTTGGAGCTCAACAAAATATATGGAACAAATTTCATTGGCACGCCATTCACAATGCAGAAGCTAACAAAGCCAACTACTACCCTTGAACAATCATAGATAAAAGAATACCTTTGAGTTTAAAAGAAAAGACACTAAAAGTATAAGTGCATCCACAGGTGCAAGGTAACTTGAGTGTGAGAGAAATAGGTTTTCAAAAGATTAATGTTTTGGAAATGCATCTAAACATTGATTCCCTTCTTAGCAACATATAAACATACAATATAGATAATAGTTATAAGGTACACAAAAAATTTGAAGACATCAATCATCTGCAAAAATAAATCTACAAAAGATGTTGCTACAGAAAAAGGAAATTTCATATCAAAATTGAAAAATGGGAGTTTCCTTTCATCAGTATAAAAATTAATAGAGTTGATGGAGTAGAAGCTCACATTTTTGTAGATACATGGTATACTTTCACTTTTCTGCTCAAGGAACTTGTGAAGTTAGGCACAAGTAGTAGTCAAAGACACTCCCTATAGTTATGAAGTTCAACTAGCAAATGGTAAGGAGGTATAAAAAAGTGTATCGCATGACCCAAGTATATCTATGTCAACAACAATCATTGAGATTTTGATATGATATATATCACAAAATATAATTCTTCCCAAGAAATTTATCAATATGATTCTTCTCCGTCTCGAAGATCATATATTTGTTTCAACAACAGAAAAATAATTAAGTTGTATGGGGATGTGTTATCGCATAGAATGTCTAGGCACCGCGAAAATGGCTCAGATTGGGGGTTGTCACCTTCATCCCCAATCTATCCATTTAAGTTGCCTCCTTGCAAAATTAGGGAGGTAGACCCTATAGAAATGGAATGAAAGAGAACTAGTTGGAAACCAACTAGTTTGGGAGACACAGTCAAGCGACCAAGTACTTGTTTTAGATATAACGAGATTTAACATATTTGATTAGATTAAATGTTTTATACCAATGCCTTATGGAGTCAACTATATTGTTATGAAATTAAGAACAAGTAATTGATAGATAATTTTTGCTAGAATGAACAACTCCTATATGAAATGCAGATCCTAAGACTAATGTGGGATGCAAGGAGTCTTGGTTAATTTTAGTTAAATGCCTATCTGAGTTCAAACCCTTCAAACCTTACTATATTGAGCCTGATTCCATAAGAAGTAGTAGAGAGAAGTTAAAGTGAAGCATACTAGGGTGTGATTCATGATACCTCTTCTGAAAATCTAACATACTCAGTGCCTCTGGCACTGCAAAGAGTTGTGGCTCTAATGACTGCAAGGTCACCGTTCTAAGTGCTACTAGAACCAGGCTTCTCAAGTAAGGATGGATGAGTACCTATCTCTCTATCGACCAAGCTTATGCCTGGAAGTAAATTTTAATAATGTAGATCTAACTTAAAATACAAATGCACGAGATGATTAGAGAATGGAGAGAGATGAAGCTAGATTCAGGGACAAAAAATGCTTATGCCACAATTATTTATGAGATGTACACCACATTCTTTTAGTTGCTCAAATAGATATTCACTTCACAAAACTGAAAGATAAGCTTTATGAATATTCACTTCTCCAAACTGAAAGATAAGATTTTCAACAATGTATTCAAAAATATCGCAATATAATTCCAAATCAAATCACAAGCTTATTATTCCAATGCAATTACAGCTCAAATAGAACAAAAATATCTTCACAAATTTTTAATATCACCTTCAAGATAATGCATTAAAGACGTTGAATTCAAGAAATAAGAAACATGTAACAATTACTTGAAAAATTCTCAATGTTTATCATGCAATGTTAATTCAAGTAAATTTAAACCACAGTTGTAGTGAAATAATCAACAAATGATCTCAATAGATATTAAGCATGAAACAATTCAAAATCCAATGAACAACTTAAGCACTTTAAATTTTTAAAAATGATACCATGAAAGAGAAAGGAATCAAAATGCTTGGAACTTCCAAATTCAGATGATATTCTAAAACATTCCAGTTAAAAAAAAAAAAAAAAAAACTCTATAGTCAAACTTTAGGGATGCTTAAAAATTAAATTTCCTTTTGACTGAGAAAATTTTCCCTGGTGCTTAAGACCTTTGTACCCTAATGATGATCCTCAAAAGAGAAAAATAAATATTTCTTGGACAACCAAAAGTTTGAAAATTTAAATTTTTTTGAAGTTTTCACAAATGCTAGAGAAAGCAAAATATTCTTTAAGTTTTGATTCTTGAAAAGCTAGAACCTAAAAAATTTAAAACCTTTTTTTTAAAGCATTTTTTTTCAAAAGTTAAAAGTTAATTTTAAACTAAGAAAAAAAAAACCCTAAACTTTACACAAAATAAAAATGGAATGTTATTACAAATGCAAAACTAAAATTTAAATTTAAATGTTAAACTTTACAAAAATTTTAAAAAGTAAAAATGAAAAACTAAACTAAACTAAAGTTTAGACAATAAAAAAAAATGTGTTAATGTTGCATAACTTACATTTTAGAAAAATTAAATAAAAATTTGAAATTTTAAACTTACCTAAACTTTACACAACTAAAAAAAAATTGAAAAGTGAAATGTTTTGTTAAGCAAAAATTAAATGAGAAACAAGCTTTATACAATTAAATTGAAATTTTAAACTAACCCAAGCTTTACACAATACAAAGATTTAAAAAAAAATACAAAGAAATGTTATGATGTGTGAGTTTTTTGTGTGTGGGATAGGAAGAGTCGACGGGAAGAAGATATGGAGCTCTCAGCCGTCAAGGGGATGGGGACACAGTGCAAGCAGGAGCTGTCAAGGAGGGAGTCGAAAGCAACGTGTGAGGAGAATGGATTGCGCAAGCAAAGGGGAAAGGGTGAGGGAAGAATGCAGATCTGGAAGAGGAAGGGAGCTCGGGCATCCGGTAGAGGGGAGCAAGCAACAGACAGAAAAAGGAGCAAGGCTTGGAGAGCATGAGGGAAAGTAGAGGGAGGCAGAGCGGAAGGAAAAATGGAGGAAAGAGAGGTGATTGCAGGGACAAAGAAGATACACGCAGAAAGAAGAGGCAACAAAAAAAGCAGAAGCAACAATGGAGCTCGGAAAAGGGAAAGGAAGATTGCATGAAAGGAATGAGCAATATGCAAAGAAGGAAAACACATGGATGAAGGGCATACCAGCGAACACAGTGGTGCAGAGAAAAAAAATTCGAACTTCTCCTTGCCCAGAAATTTAACCAGTAAATTTAAATTTTAAAATTTATTTAAAATGCATGCTCCTGCACGAATTTAAACTTTGAGGCAAGATCTTGGAAAACCATCTTTTTAAGGTGAAAAATAAACAAATTTAAATTTCATTTATTCGAAAAAACTTATAAAAAGGATTTTTCCAAATTTATTTTTACCGTTTGAGTTTAGAGTGAAGATTTGAGAGCTTTTGGAAAAAAACACTCTAGAGAAAATTTCAGACAAACCAACCATTGAAATCGAAAACCATCTACTCCAAGTAATCCACATCCTCTTTACCTTGCTTTTCATCCATTCATTTCCTTAATTTAGGGTTTTAAATTCATTTTTGGAGAGGAAATAGGTTCAAAATTTCGCCCTCGGGGGTCTACAGGTAAGATAAATGATACCTGCCGACCACGACATTTTCTTACAAAGAAAAATGTCATGGCCCCGCACTTTTGGCACAGAGCCCGTGCGGAGCTACACACTGTCTTTAAACATAAATTGTGGGGGCACCGTGAAGAATTCAAAAACATAATTTCTTCCCAAATTACCCAAAATTTTTGTTTTAAAATGATTCTAATCTTTCATTTTGCTCATTGTAGGATATTTACAATGCTCATCTAGCGGGAACGTGACCACGAGGAGGTGGATGAAGCTGAAATGATTCATCCACCTACATTACAAGTTCTAAGATCATGCGGGCTATTTAAATTCTGGGCTATAAGTGGCATGAGAGCTCAAGTAGATCTTCTCACTTAGTTGGTAAACAAGTGGGACGTAGAGGACCAGTGTTTCATGATTGGAGGCAACCGGCTCGAAATTGAGCTGGAGGACATATTTTTTTTACTAGTTTGTCTAAAAGAGGTGAACCATTCTCTCTATTTAGGGCTAGGCCAGGTGGCCAGTCCGTTGATAGCCTACAATTAGAGTTCTGCAATGATGAGGCCAATCCTAGAGGCAAACGGATTGATATTAAAATTATCACTTGTCCCGAGTTAAAAGTGATTTCATTTACCGTAACCAAGCTATGTGGAAGTGAAGCTTTGCATGTGGCTAATGGATCTCAAATGTGGATTGCAATGGACTGCTTCTGAGGCACTATATTCAACTGGTGCGAGGAAGTGTTGGCTAATGTCAAAGGCCAACTAACTAGAGCAAAAAACGGGAAGTTAAATAACTTCGGATATGGATCTATCATGGTTAATTTTGCTTTAGAGAGGATTCCTCTATTATCTCTGCAACATATTCCTGTTGATGACGGTAGAGTCCGAGAGCCCCAGATGGTCTAATGGTTTGCTTTGATGGCCCGTCACAGTGAGGGCATAGAGATTGTTCGATTTTCCCCAGCTTATTTTCGTTGGTTAGAACACCAACTCTTTGTGATAGAGGACTTTCCTTATGCTGGGATGGATTACCGAGGAGATCAGGATATGCCACTTCCTCCAGGAGCTCAGTAGGATGAGTCGGGTAAAAAATCTCTTTGACACGCTCTAATTTCTATTTTTTATTTTTATTTTTAAATCTTCAAAAAACTTATAACAACCATTTCAAATGCAGATGTCCAGGCCGACCAGTCACTCTCCGCCCCTTTGATAGGAAGCAAATGGATGCAACTGCAACAGCACCACCATAGCAAGATTAGACAGCAGAGATCCTTACTGATATGGAACACCATATGGAGTGTCTGACTCTGGACATTCCAGAGACTACTATAGATGACATTCCTCTTTGCTTACAGAGATATTTCATCAGTGTTCCTAGACCATTCAGGAGATTCCTGAGTAGAGTGGCACGAGCTATAGTATACTATCGTGATCATTACCACAGATAGTTTATCGATTGTATAGACTCATATCATTTTTTTTATCACTTTTTTCTGATCATAAGGCGTTTTGAACCTATGATTGAGGATGATGTACTATTTTTTGAAACACTACTCGATGCTATGATATACTATTATTTTTAGTTACCTGTCTAACATGTTATCGAATGTTGATTTACTATTTTTATTATCACAAATGCTTGTTAATCACACTAGAAGCTATTGCATTTGCTAATGTGTTTAAATTTCTTGGAATGTGTTGATATTCAATATAATCAAATTCTCGTTCCAAGAGATGAACTCTCAAAAATAATATTAACAACACTGGGTTTCTAATTTCATATACTTGATTTAATTGTAATACAATGAGTTCAGAATCTAACCTAATGATCAAAATCTGAATTCTAAATGAAATGGATTCAGACAATAACTCAATAATTGCGCTATATTCTGCAATATTTTTTGCCGTTTGACCGAGGCTTACCCCATGCATAGATATTAACTTGTCAGTGGGTGAATAAATAACCCAAGCTGCGGAAGAGATGTTCTGTGTACTATGACAAGTGCCATCAGTAAAACCAATGTATTTTTGAAAATACATCGACATCCGTAAAAGAACACTTAAACTAGGCACATGTTTCTAATCTACGGCACACCAGCTAAAAAATAACTAATATACAAGAAAGATCTCCACATAAAAGTCAAGCGTAATATGTCTTTAGATAAAGCCCATTTCTGGGTTTGCCTAAAGAGACCTCGTCAAAATCAATCAATTCATAGGCCCCTTTTGCAAGTTGTCACTTGACAATATAAGGACCATGCCACATGGGTTCAAATTTCCCAGCCCCTAGCTTATCGTTAGCTTGATCATAAACCAAGACTAGGTCTCCTTTTGAAAAAATCCGAGGTGTAACATTTCTATCATATTGAGCTTTCATTTGTTTCACATGAGTCTCGGTGGCTAGTGCAGCGGTGCATTGATTCTCATCTAATTGAGCCAAGTACAAAAAATGTTTCTCCTCTTCAGAAGTGGCTGGTAATAACTCTATGGTTAGTTGGAGTGACGGTATCTTGCATTAAATGGGTAATACCACTTCTAAACCATAAACTAGTTGAAAAGGGGTAAAACCTGTCGATGTTTTTGCTAATGTTCAATATGACCAAAGTGATGAAAAGAGCATGGTATGCCAATTAAACTTATGAATTTCAATGATTCGTTTGATCATGTTGACTAAAACTTTAATAATTTCTTCAACCAGACCATTATCTTGCTGATAATATGGTGTAGAACTGTCATGGTGCAGGCCAAGTTGGTCAGTTAGCTCGGTCATCATGATGTTTCGAAAATGGTTCCCATGATCAGTAATTATCACTTGGGGTACATTGAAATAAGAAATCACATGATTGAACATGAAAGTAGCTACAGTTTTTCCATCTGCCACAAATGTAAGCATTTCCTCGGCCCATTTCGTAAAATAATCTACTGCGAGAATAATATACCCATGCCCCCCAACCGAGTGAGGGTTACATGTGATGAAGTCAATGCCCCATTTTGCAAAAGGACGAAAAACAATTATAGTGTGAAGAGGAGAAGGTGGTGCATGCATTTTTCAATCAAATATTTGACAATTATAACATTTTTGGACTGCATAAATACAATCTTTAAATAAGGACGGCTAGAAATAACATGCACGCAATATCTTTTGGGTTGTGGCATACCTAGACATATGACCACCACATGCTTCACAGTGACAGTCATTTAAAACCTTTTCAACTTCTTCATGAGTGAGACAACATCGAAAAACAGAGTTTGCACCACAACGATATAGTGTGTCGCCAACAATATGATATTGTTGGGACTAGAAACGGATTTTACATCATTGCGATCGTGAAATTTTGGGCCAAAAATATTGAGTCTGAAGATAAACAATGATATATTCATACCAAGGATCAATGGTACTAATAAGAAACAAGGATTCATTCACGATTTGTTGTTCTGCCACAGTTTTTGTATCAGTACGTGGGAAGTCACACATAAGTTCAACAAATATCAATGATTTCTTTGATTTGGACTTTTCAAATTCCAAATCAAACTCTTGTAGGATAACAATCCATTTGGAGTCTTTCCCCCCTAGCAATTGTTTGGTCAAGATATACATCATAGGGTTATAATCATAAATCACTGTTGTTTTGCATAGAAGTATGTAATGACGAAAATGTTGGATAACTTGAACGGCTACCAAGGCCAATTTATCCACATGTCAATACTTGATTTTAGTCGGATGTAAGTTACAAATAAGATAGTAAATCACATGTTCACCATGGAATTCATCTTCCTAAACTAAAACCATTCCTATCATGGAATCGGAAGCGGCGAGGTACAAAAAATAATCTTGGTTTTAATTGGGAGGATGCAGTAACGGTGCATGCGTCAACGCGTTTTTAAGAGCATCAAAAGATCGATCAGCGATCTCATCCCAAAAGAAAGGAATGTTTTGTTTTAACAACCTAGTAAAACCTTTCGTTAACTCGGCATAGTTAGGAATGAATCGAAGTAAAAAGTTTGCTTTCCCTTGCAATATTTGGAGTTGGTAAAGAGTAGAAGGAGGAGGTAAATTGATGATAGCCTCAACCTTCGATGGATCGACATGAATGCCTGCCTTTGAGATAATAAATCCCAACAATTGTCCGGATTATACGCAAAAAACAAATTTGTGAGGATTTAGATGGATCTTATAATATCTACATCGTATAAAAATGGATTTGGGTTGATCTGCAGGGAGTATGTTGATTTGATTATAAATGGAAAATCCATCCATGAATGAAAACATTTCACTTCCAGCACAATCATCAATAATTTGATCGATGTAAGGGGTTGGATAATTGTCCTTCGGAAAAGCTCGATTTATATCCCTATAATCAATACACACTCATATTGTTCCTTGTTTTTTATTGACCGGAACAATATTAGATACCCAATCTGTCAATGGAATAGGATAAATAAAACCTCCACGAAGTAATTTTTCAAATTCGGCTTTAATAGCAGTAGTTTTTCTAGGATGTATCTGACATAATCTTCGTCTAATAGGTTTAGCATCTGGCTATGTCTTAACTTCATGAAAAAAATCAACGGATCGATTCCTGGGATTTCTTCATATGACCAGGCAAAAATTTCACAGAATTCTTAAAATAGGGTTTTATATGCTTGGATTTCGTTAGACGTACAAGAAGCACCTATGTGAATGTTTTCAACAATTCCAAGTTTTACTGAAATGTCAATGGGAACCGTTGTAGAAATTTTTTCTAAATTTAATTCAGAATTGGAAGATGACATAGGATTCTAAGGTTCTTTGACGTAATCAGTAGTAAAAATAGAGGAAATTTTTTTCTCAAAATAATCGAGATCAGGTAAAAATGAAGACCTATGATGTAGATCTTCCCATGGTAATTCATCAACGGACAATAATTCACGAATTTGTTCATCAGTATTAAACACGTGTTGACAAGGATCTGGAATTGATGTTGAAGCTGAGCTCGATATTGAAAGTGAATCCTCAATGATCACATTCACTGGATCAGATTCAGTTGAAGGAGTATCAAAAAATGATTGTACTGCCTGATATACTAACTCAAAAGGACTCAAAGGCATCATGTCACCGAAAGAATCCAGTTCTGAGTCTAAAGGTACTATCCAAGGATCATCAAAGGAAATAGTACTTGATGTAATCATATTGATATTAGCAATAGGAGGCTGTACATTGGGAGCAGGCAGGGAAAAAGTTCCTAGTAAAGTGGAATCTTTAAGTAAACCTACTCTGACATCCTTATATGGGATAATCGACTTTTTGATATGCTGGATGCTATCAGTAGAGGCTGGGTTGGATGAATAATATGAGAGCTGATCGATTTTAACGATATTTCCTTTATGAGGAAACACGATAAGACGAAGATCGATGATACAATAGCATTCATGGCGTAAGACCAACTGTGACCCAGGAGAAGGTTGTAATCCAGAGGGGCATTAACCACTTCCACATCTAGATTAACCATTTTTCCCTCGACCTCTATTGGTAGATCTTGTAAAATACCATATGGCTGAAAACCTCTTCCATCAAAATCTTTGAGAATAGTCGACGATTGGTTAATTGTCGGAGAACCAAGTGATTTCCAACATTTTAACAACACGATACACGTAGAAGCCCCTTCATCAACAACAGTATGTCATGGCGTGAGACCAACTGTGACCCAGGAGAATGTTGTAATCCAGAGGGGCATAAACCACTTCCACATCTAGATTAACCATTTTTCCTTCGACCTCTATTGGTAGATCTTGTAAAATACCATATGACTAAAAACCTCTTCCATCAAAAGCTTTGAGAATAGTCAGTGATTGGTTAATTTTCGGATAACAAAGTGATTTCCAACATTTTAACGACATGATACACATAGAATCCCCTTCATCAACAACAGTACGAAAGATATGTTTGGTTTTTACTATTACCGGAATTTGAAAATCCATTTGATGTAGTAGGCGGGGTGTAAAATTCTCTAAATCGAAGATCATGAGGTTCGAATATTGGAGGTCTATGACTCCTAAGGCTGACAATAGTAATTTTCTTTGGGCTGGACATGATTGTAGCACTTCCAAAGCCAACATTGTTGAAGGGGAAATTGTCAAGTCTTCAACAATATTGTAATTCTGAGCAGCTCTCACATGTGGATTGAAAGCTGATTTACGAAGTACACCTTTAGCAAGCGGTTTGCTTACTAAGTCAGGATTTTGTTTCTCAATTTGTAATGGATCAGAAACTAAGGGAGATGTAGTTGATGCTGAATTATATGTTTCTGCTTCTTTACCAAGATTTTTACTACCGTAATCTTGCGATCGCGTCGCAACCATCAACATACTCTCGCATTTGAGGAAGATCCAACCATGTTACTATCTTGAGCAAGAAAGGGATCCTTCAAGACAGCAGGTATGGGGGAACCCTAAATGAATATTGATACCTTGGCTCTATGCAGGCACTCTTTTGTAAAATTATCCTCGTCACATATCAGACAAGGATATCGAGGTTTGCGTTTTTCGTCAATTGGTTCAGTTGTATCGTTTTTATCTTTTGAAGATTTTTTCTTTTTATTCTTACCTTTTTTCTTTCCACCGGTTTTAGGTTTGGTTTTAGATGATTCTACAACATGAATATCGATGGAAGCTTCAATAGAAGAATCTCCTTTTGGTGAATCGGGTAAAGTGATAATAGGAGAAGTAATCTTGGAAGATTTCTTCTTACTTTTACCAGTGTTAACGGAACCAATTACACCATCCGAGTCATGAGAGCTAGAATGAGTTGTAGTCAATTGACTAGGTCTTGGTAAATCAGGGATTTTATCATACAGAGTACCTGACTGGGTATATACAAGGTCAAGGTACTGAGCTTGAGCAATGACTTGCTCTTCTGTAACAACGCCTCCTTTGGCCACATCTTCAATAATTATGGGCAATAACGATTTAATAAGCCATTCAGCCAAAATTTGATCTGAAATAAAGACCTTCACTAAACGCCTTCTACGTCTCCATTCATGAATATAATCGGATATGTACATAGATGTAGACTATTTTAATGAAGTCAGCAATTCTGTGCCATTGTCGTATTTGACAAGCAACTGAAAATGGGTTAAGAAAGTAGTAGCTAGTGCATTAAAATTATTAAAAGAGCCGCGTGGTAACTCAATGTACCATTTTGTAGCTAGACCAATGAGAGTTATTTGAAAAAGACACAATCGAATTGAATTATTGACTACTGAATTGGATGCACACCAAAGGTGATAAGTCATAACGTGATTAGATGGGTCCACTCCTGACTTACCTTCAAACTTTGGAATATCACTGAGCAACTTGTTAGGAATTAGTGGCCAATATGGAAGATAAAAGATAGGATCATTTGTAAGACGTGATAGATCCAGTAAATCTAAATTTTCTATAAAAAGTAATCGATGGCAAGGGTCTTGATAACCTTGTGTGATCATACCAGTTCTAGGAGGAGGATATCCAGGATATCCTGGAATTGGATGCGCATTTGGAATAGTGAAACCTCTTGGGTAACCAGGATTAATCAAACCATAGTGGGGTTGTTGAGGTATTTGATAAGTATACCCTAGGTACGGTTGATACTGATATACTAGATTTTGTGTAGCCTATTGATACTATCCCTGGTATGGTTGATAAGTAAATTGTGGTTGACTAGCAACAATCGTACTAGTACCAACTTGTCCTGTAGGAATCTAGACCATAGTTTGAATTGTAGGTCCTGACTCTGGCATAGATACTTTAGGAATTTGCACTGATACAGGAGTAGTAGAAATAGGAGCTACAGATACTCTAGAAATAAGTGTGGTCGATTGAACAGAAGTTGTAGAAGTAACAGAAGGCTGGGGCAGAGTCTAAGGTGTACTAGGCTTAGGCTGCTGAATAGAACCAGGTGCAGGGACTTGAACGATAGGCTAGACAGGTTGCTGGGTTGGACCAGAACCTATAGGTTGTCTAGTTTGATTAGGTAACTGCACATTGGGTTGCAAAGTCTGTTGAATTTGAGATGGATCCCACACCATATTCATTCCAGGGTATTGACCCATGGAAGGTTGTGCATATGAAGGACCATAACCTAGTTGAACATAGGGTTGATAATTAACTGGCAAATTTCCAGCTCCTTGTAATAATGGTTGACCAAAAGGAGGTTGGAAACCTTGAGTTGGGTACTGACCTTGAGGTTGATAACCTTGAGGCATGTACTGAAGCTGGGGTTGATATTGACCTTGAGGAATAAACTGACCCTGGGGTTGACCCTGAGAAATAAATTGACCCTAGGGTTGACCCTGAGGAATGTACTATCCTTGAGGTTGATATTGACCTTGAGGTACATACTTTCCTTGAGGTTGTTCTCCAGGCAGATAATATTGTCCTACAGTTTGTCCCGGTAAAAAATTACCTTAAGGTTTCCCCCCAGGCAGTAACTGACTACCTTGAGGTTGCCCCCCCAGGTGGTAACTAAATACCTTGAGGTTGCCCCCGAGGCGGTAACTAACTACCTTGAGGTTGAGGATTTGGAATATTTCCAGACATCATAAAAATCTGCTCTGCATTCAACGTTTCAGTTTTAGTGTCATTTGTACCAGATGATAGCACTTGTTCAATTAGTCGAGGAGCTGCCCACGAGAAAGTACCAAAAAGTGACTGGTATCCCAAAGGAACAGACGGGCCACCATATAAAAATGTTTCTGGAGATTGAGAAAACATAGATGACTCACCTGACATAGCTGATGAAGGATGATAACCTCTTGGTGTAGGGTGAAAAGGAATTTGGGGCGGTGAATAAGTAAGACCTGCATTTTGTAAAAAATCTGTCAATGATAAATAGCAAGTGTCATTTCTAAAAGGACTGTAGAATATTGGTTCACATTCCCTAAGATTCAAAGTTTCTTTGGTTTCGAGAAGATTTACGTCTTCTTCTAGACCAACAAGTTCTTCAATAAATATGATATTATAAGGAAGGTTTTCAGTAATGAGATTTCTTACCCTAGGTGAATCAGGATCACTAGAATTCGGAGAAACAAATCCTGAAGATAGTTCTAATACAGCAGGTTCAGTGTCAGGCTCAGAAATTTCAGGCTCTTTAGCTAATCCACTGGAAGGAGAAATACTACCAGTAACTTTGGAAATTGAAAAATTCTCTTGAATATATTCTATTGTTTGTGATTGATAATCAGGATGAATAACTATGGATGATTCTCGTTCGATTGATCCAATTATGCTGGCACTATGTGGTACCAGAACACGCAACCCTTCAAGTTGGCTTGGTGTATACTCAGGGGGTTTCTCCTAGAGTCTACGTGATTTTCTTGGTAATTCAGCCATGATTAAAAAATATTAATCACACGCAATCAAAGAAAATTTCAATGAAAACTCCTAAAGTCGCTAAGGAAACAAACAAATGAATCACACGCCTAAAAATCTAGGAGATCAAACCACACACAAACAATAACTTCCCACACTAAAAACACTAGTTGGTGATGAAATCCAACATCATAGTATTTTAATGTAAAAATGGCATTTGGAACAGTTACCTTGACAACCTGCTTAATGAAACAGACTGGTGCAAGTTTCTCCACTTAAACCATCTCAAGTGAAGATAACCCTCCGAAGAGTCTAAGTGAGTCTAGTCGGCGTCTGCTCCAGGTATAGTGGATCTTTCCTCCACCATCACCTTAGGAAAGAATCATAAATATTATGGCCACTAAGGTTACCAACAGGAACTAATATACGTGGGGAACAGTCTACGATTCGACATACGCGCAAGGGTGGAGTAACAAAGTTCAAACCCCTTGAAGGCTCCTTGACATAATCCAAGGTATACCAACAGGTGACCCTAGGCTCCTTGACAATGGTCTATCCAGGGTTTTACTATTGTTAATACGCACACATATTCCATCGTTCCCAATGAGATAGAATTGATTATCCCACTAGTTCAGATATGACCTCATGCTTGACTCCTTTAAGAGGAGCTTCCCAGAGCATACAAGAGACTATTGGATTTTTCCTACCTCAAGATCAACTACTTTTTTTTTTAATTATCTTAGAGAGTTAACTACTCACTACTCCAAGACACTATCCTAAGCTATATTGGTGAAAAGAGCCCTAGAAATATAAAAATTACTAGATTGATTTTAATTTAAGCGTTAATTTTAATAGGATGTTTCTTAGGACAATAGGTGAGAAACTTAAACTGATGATGTGTAGTGACCCGACTCAAAACACACTAAAAATGCATCTATTATGAGAAACAATTTGTTTCCTTTCAATGAACTCTATCTAAAGGAAGAGTTGAGAAATGCAATCTTTTAAAACAATTCTTTCCTCCAAACAAGAATAAATGAAAAGAAATCTAATGTCATGAGAACTCAAAATGATCAATTTCTCAATAATAAATCCCTTTATCATTCAAGATCGAAACTACAAGCAAAGTTTTTCTTCAAAAGAACACTATAATTTCTAGAAATAACACTCAAAACTAAAAACACTAATTTTGAGATCTAAAAATTCTAAAGACTAAATCTGAATTTAAACTTTAAATATTTTGAGGATGTCTTGCTTAGCTTGTTATCTAAATAAGAAATTCTTTGCTTGGATCAGCAAGAACTCAAAAAACACCCAATTTTTGTTTTTTAAGTGAAATTACAAACTTATCAACAAAAGTTTTAAAAAGATTTGCAAATGAGAAAATGGGATTTAAATATCATAAAGCAATTTCTGCTATAATGTCAAACTCAACAAGAAAGCAAGGAAATACCAGTGATCTAAAGGTATACAAAGGTTTCTAATCTTTGAGCGGGAAAAGGACAAAGAAAAAATCACTATAACATGCAGATCTTTCAGAAAAAACAAAAAAATGCTAAAATAAACTCCTAACCAAAGCTTTCTGACAGAAAATAGAGGTCTAGGTATACACTGAGAATCTAACAAAATAATCTAGAAAAGAGAATTTTAAAGTTTTCTAAAAAATTTCACAGAGTCTGCAGTTCCCAGTGTAAACAGGTGCAGTCTTGCACTGTTTATACAAGAAAAAAGTGGGGATGCCCACACTGTTCCTAAAAGAAAAGTGCGGATACCAAAAAACTAAGAGAAAAAATAAAAATATCTAAAACATTTATGAGGGATTCTACAGGGAAAAATTACCCAAGCCAGTCTAAACTAATCAAAATTAGAAAAATAAATTCATAAGTAAAAAATAAAAGAAATCAAAGTTCAAAATCCATTCCCCAGCAGAGTGGCCATTTTTTTGGACGGATAAGTCATTCTTGTGGACAAGACAGACCTCCCAAGTGTCCTACAGATAGCTAGCAACAAGCAAACAAATAAAAACTATTTTCTCTAGACAATATTCGATTCATTACTTACTTACAACAAGAGTTTTGAGAACCTAACTGTAGTCCAGTGCTATTTGTAATAATCTTTTTTCCAGTTCCTTGAAAGAATCGTCTTCAAAGATCTACAATCACAAACATGAAGAAATCAATAGCACCTGCATAGGATAAACTAATTCACAAATTATATATCTATCAAGATGATCAAGGAATTCAAGAAATAAGCTAATTAATTAAATAACTCATTGATAAAAACATGATAAAAAAGCTACCTAATTAAAGAACTCATTGAGAAAACGATATTCATTCGTATTATCTTTGATAAAGAAGAGCCTTACAACCGTGTCCACCTTGATGTCATACAGGCCTTCCTGGGGTCTAGAACAGGCGTTTCCTTTACTCTGACAAGCTTTGCACTCTCTCAGCTAAAATGCACATGGGTGTGTAATCATTCCCATA
The DNA here is from genome assembly GCA_034641835.2 of Pinus albicaulis. Classification (NCBI taxonomy): domain Eukaryota; kingdom Viridiplantae; phylum Streptophyta; class Pinopsida; order Pinales; family Pinaceae; genus Pinus; species Pinus albicaulis. Next base: position 1,241,734,074 of record CM076584.1, read on the forward strand.
TAATGATCAGTTAAGAGAGTATGACTCTCTACAACATTTCTCCTCAAATATTCTCAAAGTCTAACTCACTAACTCTAACCTTTGAAGTTTCACTGTGGCTTCAATTTATAGGAAAAGAGAGGAGGTTGTGGTTCCACATAAGAAGGGATAGAATTCTTTTTTGAAGGGATTGGGCTCCATGAATCAAGGGGTAGGCTCCCATAATGGAGGAATGGACATACATGATAGGAGCGAACCTTCAACCAGACAATTGCTTTTAGAGGATTCCATATTTGACTGTTGGGCTTCTAAATTTTACTTTCCACCATTGTTTTACCTTTTACAGGGGTCCACACCTTTAATGAAGAAAAATTGTGTTTAGCTCCACATGCTTTAGAGTCAAAAGGTGCAGCACTACAGGCAATGTCAAGAGAAAGTGCAATACAAGTGTTTTTAAGACTTTTATGAGCTTTTCTCTCTTTTCCAAGGCTTTATTTTAGGAAATTTAATGTTGTGGAGTTCTATGGGAGTACTAAAATGTCATGGTGACAAATTTTAGTATAACATATGTGCTCATTATTGATTGCTTACAATCTCATTACTCTATCCCTAGTAGCTAGTTTTTCATTTTCAAAACTCAACTCGAAACGAATGCTTATCATTCTAATATCATTCTAGGAATGTTCAATACATCTCACGGTGAACCTGAAAGACAAATTGATAATCAAGATCAACATAAAATTTATCTGAATTTATCTAAGGAAGCATTGTAACATTAATGATAAAATTTGGAAGTCTAGGCTAGAGACGTGTTCCAACATCATTAAACATAGCAGTTTTCACTAATTATCTGCAATTAATTTTGAGTGTGATACCTTATTCCACGTACATAAGTATATCGTATCTCTTCCATGTACTTTCAGGTATATTAGGTAGCATTCTAGTATGAAAAGTATAAGGGGATTCTATCACTCTGTGGTTTCGTATTAGACAGCGCTAACACGGATTGGGCCTCCACATACCTTCGCATATATTTGTGAGGATAACTTTAGGTTTCTTACAACCATAGGTAACCAATTTGGCCACCTTGAACCTTTTATACACCGAACACAACATTCGTAGAGATTTCCTGCACGTACATAAGTCCTTTGTTTTATTGGGGCGGTATATTGCGGTTCGCAGTTGCTTGGTAAAACGTTTGTCTAGAATTACCCTATTTTTTTTTTTAGTGTAAAATAAATAAAAAATCGTGAAATAATATCAACCCTTTCCTCGTTTTTTGAGTAGGACAGTGAAAATACCACCTTTACTGCTAGAAGATACACCTAGTAGACAAAGACGCACTCATCCTATTGAGTCCAGTACCTTTGGAACTCTTGGTGCTACATCATTTGATATACAAGAGACATATGATCCTTTGAGTACCGAGTCTCGAGTCATTTTGAATGATCCTAGTTTATCAACTACTATTGAGATGAAACCCTCACAGTTACCTGAGCACACTGAAATTAAATCAAGCGAAATAGTAATTCCATAACCCGAGCTTGTTCAACTAGAAGTTGATCCGAAACCCGTTGCTCTTTTACCAGAACTTCTTGATCCCAAATTTGAACAAAAAGAAGTTATTCCTGTGAAACTGTTTGATCCTCAATCATCTATAACCATTGAGTCTTCCTCTTTGCCGCAAATTTTACTGCCTGAAATTTATCTCAGGCTTGATCATGAAGTGCTTCCACCTGGTTTGATTTCAATAGAGGAATAACCACAGAAAGAGACAACCCCTTCATCACCCACTCATTTTGCGTCAGGGATTCATTTGTATCTTTCTTTTCCTCATTTGACCTACTCTACTCCTATTGATACTTTTCACTCTCAAGTTCCCGTAGATTCGTTGAAGTATTTTCTAGGTTATTTAACCATGGTAGAGACAACATCCTAGACTGTACCATCTGTTACAGCTGCGACAACATCTACTGTTGCTTCATCTTCAATGTTTTCAATGACACCAGAGTTTCATATTTATGGTGGCCCATCTATCCCACTAGGTTACAAGGCTTAAAACAGAACCTACTCTGGTTTCTCCTCTAGTCCATAGAATTCGCCCATGTCATCATTTGGAATTCTATTTGGTTCCTCTCTTACCGGTACTAAATGACCTGATCCTTTATTGACATCATTAGCTCAATATTAGGCTGGTCCATCCAATTACCATCCATCTTATCCAGTATCTACTGGATCCCCATCATATGATAGTCAGTATGTGCAATATCATTATACTTCATATGCTAGGGAGCCACAGATGTTTGGTCCATATGGCAGTACTTCTTTTTTCTCAGGTCAATCATATGTTGGAATGCTTGTTTTCCAATGGCAACCTACTTTTCTTGTTCAACCGGTAACGATTGTGTATAAATATCAACCACTTCAACCTGTTGCATCTGTACCTACTACGCCCATTATTACTTATATGGTTGTTGCTTAGTCTACTCAAGCGGGTCCTTCAACCCCTAACCCTCAAGTTTTGGGTCTACAAACGCTGTATTCCTAGGATGGTATTCAAAAACCATATGTATCGAGAATATCGCAATCGCAAGCTAGTTTACCTTTGTTACAGGCTTCTACTGACCCTGTTTATTCACAATCGGGTCCAAATTATCCTAGCGGGCAAAAGTTTTATTAGATCCTGTGTCAGCCACAACAACCATTCCCACACTATCTAGCTTATCTAGGCCCTATTCAACAAGCCTACCCCTATCTAGGTTACCAACAACAAAATCCATTTGTTGGTATGAAAAGACATATTTCCCAGGCAATTCCATCTTATTCTAGTTATGCTCAACCTGACCTTAATTGACAGTTGCCATTTGTAGCAACATTAGAGTTACCTGATTTAAACCGGCTCACCAATGATCCCATTCATTATTTAACTTGGTGGCCAATGATTCCATATAAATTACCCTCGAACATTCCAAAATTCAATGGAAATTATAGAGAAGACCCATCTACACATGTCATGACTTATCATTTATGGTGTTCATCAAATTCCTTAAATGATGATTATGTTAAACTGCATCTTTTCTAGTGAAAACTTACTTGTCCAACTGCGAAGTGGTACATTGAATTACCACAAGCTTCTTTTGATAACTTTACAGCTTTAACCACTACTTTTTTAACCCAATTTCAGTTACCCATCAAATATGATACTCAAACTGAAATTTTTACTAGCTTTAAACAGACCATTGTTAATCATATATCAGATCATATAAATGAGTGGTGTCATCTTCATTGAATGGTTAAAACATTTGTTTCTGATCAAATTTTAGCTGAGTGGTTTATTAAATCCTTGCTGCCATCTATCATCGAGGATGTGGCCAAAGTTGATGTTGACACTGAAGAGCATGTAATTTCTCATGCCTAGTATTTGGATCTAATTTATACCTAATCTAGCATGCTCTATGAAAATATTCCAAATGTGCAGTGTCCAAATTTTACCATTCCTCCTACTCAATATGGTCAGGACATTCATGCCAGCGATGGTGCGAATGGTTCTGCTAGCACTCCGACAGCAAGACGACCATCTGGTTCTACACTTGCTTTTTCAAATCAAAATCTTATTTCATCTGATCCTACGTCTTATTTTGAAATCCATGCCGTGTCATCTGACAAAGGAAAAAGTGATAAGCAACTAGGAAATAGGAATAAGGGGAAATATAAGAAGAAATAAACTCGCCCCCGCAGGAAAAATCATCTGATTCATCGCGTTCTTTTCGGAAACCTCATTACCCTTTATTTATTTGTAATGAGGAGCATTTTACATGATATTTTCCTCACCGCAAAGAAGTCTCAAAGCTTCTTAGGACTTTTGCCACATCTTCAGTGTTGAAAAATCCTTTTCTAAACCCAGAAACCCATATGGTTGCTAGAGATCCTACTTCTAGTTCACAAGTGATTATTATATCCGCCACAGAGCCCAAAACTGATGTTTTGTCAACTACACAAATTAAGTATTACAGTAATCTATTGTCATCACCAAATGGTCAGGCTATAGATCAACCTACCACATCGAATTCAACTTCATTTGATTCAGCTATACCACCTATCATTCCAGAGTTAACAATTAAGCCACTTAAAGGAGTTGTTCACAAATTGACATTCAACCCTCGAGCTCGCACTACTCAGAATTATAATGTAGTAGAATATATGGATCAATCACCTTATGCTATGTCAATGCTTGAGGTACTTTATAATTTTCCCTCCCAGAAGCAGGCTTTTTTGATCGCGATTGGTGGAATCGATCCAACAGATTCAAATCTTGTAGTATTTAATCACACGGGCTATGTGCCACAATTACCAGCACAACTAGAATTCCTGATTCATGTACTTGTATTTAATCATCATATTCATTGGACTATTATTGATGACGGTGCATCTACTTGCATCATGTATATGAGTTACTGGAAGTCACTTGGCTCGCCAAATTTATTGCAATCACCTACGATGTTAAAAACTTTTGATGGTTGCACTTATAAGCCTTGTGGAATTCTTAGTAACTTGCAAGTTGAACTAGGGGGAAAATTAGTTACTATTGAAGTTGAGGTCGTCAACAGACCCCTTGACTACCAAATTTTACTTGGAAGACTGTGGGTTTACACAATGGTTGCAGTAGTCTCTACTTACTTTCGTATGATGATCTTCCCCCATAAAGGAAGTATCACAGCCATCAATCAACTAACCTTTTTCTCCTCTAGTTTCAAGGCAACTGGAAGTGTTCCGTTAGTTCACAGACCCCCGCCATCTCTTCAAAATATTGGTGTATGAATCTTTAAGGATCCTTCCCTAATCAACACCTTTTCGATACCTCCGCCTACGACATCGACAAAAATCGCAAGAATACAGACCTGCAACATGAAATATTCCACTTCATCTGACTTAAGGAAGATACCCAATAATTATGAAATAGATAGGCTGTGTTAGGTCCCTATATTACTATTATAGTCCCTTATTGTTGTTAGTGTAACCCCCTTATTATTATTTTTGTGCCCCTATAACCCCCATATTGTTATTATTGTGCCCTTACATTATTATTGTTAGGTCGGCTAGGATTACATTATGGCCCCATGGACTCATATATATAGAAAGGAGGTTTTTTCATTTGTATCATCGAAGAATTGTTCATTTATGTAATGTATTGGAGGTTTCCCACTTGAAGTGGTTGATTTCTAAGGCATTGATCTCTCTTTTCTTCTATTTTTGGAGCTGGTTTCACAACATTTGGTATCAGAGCTTTGGATTCTAGGGTTTCACTTCTCCCAACAGGTCATTGTGGAATTTTCGCTATAATGTTTTTTCTATGAAGGTTCAGAAGCTGAAATTTTTAGAGTGCGAATGATAAATTTGGAGGAACATCATCATAAAATTTCAGAGCCTGGTTCGCAATATTTTCGGAGATATGGTCTGTGGAAGTTATGGCTTTTTCAAGCTCCCGAATTTCATCTCAAAGAGGTGATCGTGGTAAAATCTTCATAACTATCTCTTTGAGCATTGGATTAGAATTCTGTAAAAAGTGGCTTCAATTACACAGACTTTAGTTTCTTGTCTATCAATTTTAGAGTGGGAGGAGGAAACACAGACACGTGGAAAGTGATACAAGTTCGCTCTACTGAACTAGTCCATAATTAGGTCATTGTGGGAGAGTGGGTATAAATGTCCCTTGAAAAATCCAAATCAGGTTAGACCAGTGGAATTCAAAAGAGGATTCAGAGGGATACCTCAGGGCCAAATTTCAAATATTGAAGATCCAAAATCACAGAGATAATTCAGTTTAAATATCGAGCTCCTCAAAAGCAAGAAAAAGGTGTGTATTTTTTTCGAATTACATAAGTCTCATTTGAAAAAAAAAAGATAGTTTGAATTTATTCCAAGGGCATATTGATGAATAGATATTAGTATTGGGTTCTAAAATTCCACCTAAAAATAATTCCATACCAATTAAACCCTCAGAAATTTATACTATGACACATGAAGAGGAAGAATTGCAGTATGAGATATCAAAATTACAGTACCAAGTGCAACAAATTTCAACCTTACAAAGAGCAATTGAAGATGACATAGATGGTTTAAAAGCAGAAATGGAGGCTAAGTTGGATGGTTTGAAGGATCAAATAAAACCTAATATGGATGATAAAGTAGTGGAAGCTCACATTGAGTATCAACAACAAGCTCTCCAACTCTCAAAGGATAACCTAACTTTGGTGCAGAATCAAATGAAACAACAGGAAGATTAACATCACATCGAAAGAAGTTCTAAAGCAGTCACAGAAACAAGAACTCAACAAGTATGATCATTTTCAAAGTATCTCAACAAGTGGAAAAACTTTCCTGTAGAAGATTCCACATGGAAGGATGAAAATTTTATACAGAAGCATCAAGAAATAATCAAGCGTTGAGGACAACACTTGTTTGAAGGAGAGGGGCATGTTAGGTCCCTATATTACTATTATAGTCCCTTATTTTTGTTAGTGTAACCCCCTTATTGTTATTGTTGTACCCCTATAACCCCCATATTGTTATTATTGTGTCCTTACATTATTATTGTTAGGTCGATTAGGATTACATTGTGGCCCCACGGACTCCTATATATAGAAAGGAGTTTTTTTCATTTGTATCATCGAAGAATTGTTCATTTATGTAATGTATTGGAGGTTTCCCCCTTGAAGTGGCTGATTTCTAAGGCGTTGATCTCTCTTTTCTTCTATTTTTGGAGTTGGTTTCACAACAAGATGGGTGACATCATGCCACTAAGTCCAATTGAGATAGCATAGCAATAAATTTTCTTGGCTTATGCGGAAAATCTAAATCCTTTGTCGTCGATTTTTTTGGTTTATCGTTCTTCATATTATGGTACTTCTTCTGATCCTTTTTCACGTGTATTATCGACTGATGAGAGCATTATGGAATCCATGATGCCAGAAGAAGAACCATGGGAAGATTCACATCAATGATCCCATCTTCCGTATTATAGTGAAGATAATCCATCTGAACTATATGACCCTACAGTTGTTGATTTCTTGATGAATTCTATTCCTATCCACGTCATCGATTCTAAGAAAAATCCATCAAATATCAAAGAAATGATTTCCATTGATATTTTGACCAAACTTGGCATTGTAGAAAACATTCATGTTGGTGCATCTTGTTCTCCGTCTGAACTTGACTCTTACCATGCTCTTTTTCATGAATTTCTAGATGTATTTGCATGGTCATATGAGGAAATGTCAGGCATCAACTCTAGCATTGTTGAACATGATATTAAAATGTATCATGTTGTCAAGTTGGTGCAACAATTCCATTGTCTTGTGCACCCTAAGAAAGCTGTTGCCATTGAAAAAAATGTTGAAAAAATATGCATGCTAGATTCACTTACCCTATTTCGCTTACTAATTGGGTTTCTAACATTGTTCTTGTCATGAAGAAACATGGAAAAATTAGAGTGTGCATCAATTATCGGAATGTTAATCATGTTTTTCCAAAAGACAACTATCCCACTCCCTTATCAACCAAATTATTGATGAATGTGTTGGGTGTGAAATATTTTATTGCATGGATGGATTTTCCGGTTACAATCAAATCAATATATGCCCAAAGGACCAATATAAAACCACTTATATCTATCTATGGGGAACATTTTCTTATCAAAATCTCCCTTTTGGTTTAAAGAACATTGGGGCTACATTCCAGAGGGAAATGATTTACGCTTTTCATGACATCAAGCACATAGTTCAGCCGCATCTGGATGACTTACCTTCACATTCACAAAAACAGGTTGACCACCTGCTACATCTAAGAGTGATATTTATATGATGTCGTCACTATAAAATATGCCTCAATCTGCACAAATGTGTGTTTGGTGTTGGTTCTAGTCTTTTGCTTAGATTCGTCATGTCGAAACATGGATTTTGGCTTGATCCATTAAAGGTCCAGGCCATTCTTTATTTTCCTACTCCTTCAAATCTACTTCAGTTACAGAGACTCCAAGGGAAGGCTAACTTTATAAGGAGGTTCATTCCTAACTACACCGAAATGGCTAAAGGATTTACTCGACTCTTGAAAACAGGGATACCCTTACATTGGGATGAGGTTGCACAAGCTTCTTTGATGTTCTTAAAGATACCCTGATCTGAGCATCATTAATATATCCCCCAAATTATCAAAGTGATTATTTCTTGTATCCTGCCACTGCAGATACAACCGTCGCTATGGTTTTAGTCCAAGAAGAAGATGGGATTGAACATTTGATATATTATTTGAGTTGTAATCTCAATGATATGGAAGTTAAATACACTTACGTTGAGAATATCACTTTGGCACTCGTTAAAGCTATACAAATATTTCGCCATTATATCCTACTCCGAAATACCATTTTCATTTTGTATTGCAACCCTATGACATATATTATGTCACGCCAATTGCTGGGGGGGGGGATATTCAAAATGGATCATCATTTTGAAGCAATTTGATTTGGAATTCATCAAATCTAAGTCAAATAAGTCTTTGGTGTTTTTTGAGATGATTTGTGACCTTCCTTCAAGTAGCACTTATCCTACTATGAAACCATCAATTCTAGACGAGTCTTTGTTTCTGATCGAGTCATCTAACCCGTGGTATGGAGATTTCATCATATATTTGTAGACCCAAACTTTTCATCCTCATACCTCTCACTCGCAACAACGACCTATTTGATACCAAGCCAAATATTATCTGATCTTCGGCGATACACTTTATTGCTGTTGTGTAGATTTGATTTTACGTAGGTGCCTCATGCATGAGGAGGCCAAAAAAGTTTTAAATGATTGCCACACTAGTGCATATGGTGGACATTTTTCTGGCTATGCTATCACGCAGAATATTCTCCACGCTGGTTACTCATGGCCTACCATATTTCGTGACTACGTTATTACGGTTAGAAGTTTTTATGCTTGCCATATATTGATTGTAAAACCCACTTTCCACCAACACCAGTGCATCCTATCATTTCTATTGGACCATTTTCAAAATGGGGCATTTAATTCATGATATGCAACCCTTGCTCGGTCAGGGGACATGGGTATATTATTGTCGTCGTCGACTATTTTACCAAGTTGACCGAGGTGATGCTTACATTCAACAACACAGGACATGTAGTTGCATTGTTATTTTTTAACCATGTGGTTTCATGGTTTGGTGTACCACAAGCCATAGTCACAAATAATGGAAAACATTTTTGGAATCACATGATGGATGAGTTGACTACCAAGTTAGGATTGCCACATGATAGTTCTACCCTTTATTATCCACGGGCTAATGGACAAGTTGAATCTATAAACAAAATCCTTAAAGCATATGCCTCAACGTATGATTGGGGTCCATAAACAAAACTGGCATTTGATCCTGCTTTGTGGGCATATCGAACCTCGGTGAGAAACGCAATCAGATTTACTCCCTTTTAGCTGGTTTAGAGTCTGGAAGCTATCTTACTGATCCAATGCAAAATACCATCACTGAAACTCATGATTGACCTTATACCTGACACTTCTGACAAAGAGGCACATCTTTTATATCTCATCCATCTAGATGAAACATGTCGTGAAGATGCATTGTCCAATGGAGCGCATAAGAGACGGATTAAGTAACAATATGGCCACAATGTCAAGCCTCGCACCTTCTCGGAAGGAGACTTGGTCTTGATTGATGATCAGAAATATGATAAGATAGGAATAGGGAAATTTGAACCGTTATGGCATGGCCCCTACATTTTCAAGGATACTTTGGCTAAGGTTTCTTACAAGTTGGTAGTTTATGATGGGATTCCATTGGTGCAACCTCGAAATGGGTTGTATCTCAAACGTTACTATGCCTAATTTTGTGTAGTAAAAATTGTATTATATGCTTTGATTGTGTGTGTGTAGCAGTGTGTCTTTTAGAGTTTTTCATGTGGTTAGTAATCTACTTTTCATTTTTTGTATATGTCAGAATCTTTGGAACCATTTGTTGGATATGCCGATGGTGCTAATCATAGTACTGAGAATATATCCTTTGCAGCATGGGCCATATTTTCTCCAAGTGGCGAACTAGTGAGTTTCCAAGGGAATTTTATTCGTCGATCGACCAAAATATTGATGATTATAGCGGGTTGATCGAACCTCTTTCTGATGCCATTTCACTTGGAATTCACCACATCATCATCAGGCTAGACTCACAAGTTGTCATACTACATCTTACTAGTGTTTATACTGTCTGAAACCTATCAATTCATCGCATGTTCCTTATATTTCGCCTTTTCGAAAGACATTTTGATTACATCCAATATCAACATATTTCTAGAACCTTTAAAACTTTAGTTGATTCTTTAGCGAATTATTTGTTAAATAGACATTTGCAGCATATGTAAATATATATTTTCAATTGACATCACACAATTAAATAGGATTGCACATAATCATAGAAAAACATTGAAAGTAAAATATATTTTATATATCAAGTTTTTTACAAAAATTGTGTCCAAGACACGTTGGTCATCTGACCTCAAAATTGATATAGACATAGCATAATCTAAGTAGACTTAGTGAAGCTCATGATAGCAGGTCACTACTTGGGATATAATGTGCACTAACCTCATCCAACAGCTAGGCACACCAATGGTATGGTGCTGCATCCTCATAGGTAACTCCTCGATCTGGTCATCCAGTATCCCAAGAGTCGATACCTCCACATGCTATTGCAACTCAACAAGAGTCTTGGGTAAATCCAAATCCTGAAGGAGTGCCCTTCCAACATTACACATTGTTGGTTCTCCTGTATGATGTGCATGAATCACTAGTCAAATGGTACCTACATTTGCATACATAAAACATTTTTAGTTTAGTCTTGGAAACATAAAAAAATACAAAATTATGTAAAAAATCCAAAAAATAAAAAACATGGTCAACATTTTACCTATAGCACCACATTGAGCGTCGACTGGTAAAATCAAATCTGGATCTTCGCGGAAATCCATCCCTGCATATGGATGCTCCTCTATGAAGATATTTTATCTTCGGAGCCAACTGAAGAATGTAGTTGAAAATAAGATCGATCATTGACCAACATGTCTAGCCATCAGCTCAACCCATCACTACATCCATGGATCTCTAGGAATAGCTAATCCTAGTGTCACATGTTGTGGTTGCAACAATCGAACCCGCTCCAAAACAAAAGTGATCAAAATCGACCCATAGCTAAAATTTTTGGTCTTTACACTTTTTAATTTCGTCAGTTGTTCTTTCATCTGAAGGAGTACTGCTTTAGCCCAGTCGAACATGGTTGGCTCGAGACACTCAAGCGCATAATACATGTATGATCTATTCGCAACATGTAGCGTCACACTTCCAGCTAGTTTTGCGATAGTGAAAATGAGTGTTCATAAAGGCATATCACGAACATATTTGATATTTATCCTTCCATATTTGCTAGGTTCAGTTCCTGGTCGACAAAAATATCGAGTGTATTCCTTCATTGTCTCACTTGCATGAACGGAGCCTGGAAGGGAAATGGGAGCACCATGTCTCGAAAAACCTGTCAGAAAGTAAATTTCATCTACCAATATCGAGACACTTTGTACCCAGTGTGAAATTCCTATAGTGCCAGGTCCCATGAACAGATCAAGAACTGCAATAGTTCCATGTGTTGCCTCATCCCTGACAATCTAAAGTACTTGAGAAACCCACAGCCTCTAAGGGCTCTCACAGTGCCAGGATCATTTAGGAAAACCATATCTTGTTCTTCATGTAATCTTTCTTGTCATGTAATTGACATTTTGATCCAATAAAAGTTTGAAATCCCAACATAGGATTAGTTAGGATCCATTTTGTTATCACCCAAAAATTCTTAAAACGTCATTGTGTCAACTCTACTTTTGGTCATGATTTCAAGGAGGTCTAAAAGTCATTTTAAGTCTGGGTAAAGAGTAGGTTATATTGCCAGTTCAAATAAAGTCTTCTAGGTCCACTCCATGATTAATAAACTCTAAAAGTTTACCTTGTTTTAGTCATGGACTTAGATAGGTGATTAGGTCATTTCATTGTTTAAAGGGTAGCTGATAGGGTTAGAGTCTCAAAAGTCTCATTTTCATTTCCAAACAAAGTTTAACAACCTTATTCCATGGTTTAAAGGTCCCATCATCCATTAAGAAGTCATTCCATTAGGTTTAGGGTCAAATTTTTGCAATCATATAGGAATCCATGTTTTCGTAGCCCAGCTAGTTACAAAAAGGTGATTTGCGCTATGAAACTGCTGAAACAACCTTTTTCATCAAAAAACTTTGTTTTACGGTTTTAGTAGTCAACTTTCAAAGGGGCTCCTGAGCAACTGAAAACTCATTTTTGAAAAATGAAAAAGCTTTTTTTTCATAACATACTTAAATACAAAAACCTCTCTCAATTTCTTCAAGTTCATTATGAGGTGGGATAAACTGATCACTCAACTTGCGCTACAAAATTGTTGAAGTCATTGAGAGAAAAACTCTGTTTTCTGGTTTTAGTAGTCAGCTTCATGATCAGTTTCTGGCCACAGGAAAAAGTATTTTGGAATTTTTAAGGAGATTTCTCTTCCTAGAATCTCCAAATACAATAAAATATCTCACTTTTCTCACAAGTGTTACCAGTTGGGAGATACAAGGCTTTATTTGAAGCCATATTTTCAGAAATCAGAATTTTCCAGTTCTACACATGCTGTTCAAAGATAGTTTTTGGGCAGTAGGAGAGATATTGCAAAAAACCAAGAGAGGTTTTTGTTAAAGACAACATGGTATCCAAAAGCCTCCTTCATTTTCTCAAAATAAATTTTTTATGAGGAGATAAAAGCTTTGTCCCAACACCTATTTTTCAGATAAAAACAGTGCAGAAAAATGATAGATCTTAAATCAGTTTTGTCATTGAGAAAGAGATCACTTTTTGAGGAAAAAAAAAATTCAAAGTCAACTTGTTTTTCTTGTTAAGGTATATGGAAATCATTGCAGAAGTTCAAATATCCTTAAGACTGCAAGTTTTGAAAAAACTGTGGAAAAGAGGCATACACAGCAGTTTCGTAGCGCGCTACGAAACTGATGTAGGTGAGTTTTGGGAATTTTTCATAGGTGTTTCAGGGGGTAAAAACAGTTGATTTCCAATTTTTGATGTTGCTAATGATGGATTAATGATCACATATGAATATTTAAGTTTCAAATCAGATGAATGAAAGGTTAAAAGGAATGTTTCAAAGTAATACAAATTCTGCGCTACGAAAACAACTGCTATTTTCGTAGCGCAAATATATCCCATCTCCTTTATACTTTTTTGAGCTTTATTTTTGAATAGGTGGAAAGGTGAAGTTTCAAGGAAATGTTAGCACATGTCACATATCTAAAAGAGTCAGCATTGCTAGCAAATATGTTCGAATATTAGTATGGAAGATAAAGGCTAAAATGCAGGAAATGTGTTCCCTAGTTTTTAGGATAATCAAGACATGAGTCAGCAGGATCTCACAACAAGGCTGGAGGCATCATAAAATTAGAAGATATGGAGAAGCAGCTATCAAAAGAGAATATTTAAGTCTTAGATAAGGTTGTTTCAGACATGATAAGGAGTTTTACTCCTATTTGTGTTAGGACTCCTAAAGAGACAGTTAACTGTCAGTTGTAATTAAGAGTCTGTTTTAAGAGTAGATAGGTGTCAAACTTAGAAATTCGAATTCTCTTCCAAATAGATAAGGGAATCCAAGATTGTAATGATGACTCTATAAGAGACATGAGGTCGAATTCCTCAAGGTTATCATTTTTTTCGTTAGCAAGCAAACTGTGTTCTTGTAACAGACTGTATATTTTCAGCTTAATAGAGATTGGCTTTACTACTCAGGATTCACAAAGAGTCTTTGGTGTTTGATCTCTCTATGATTTTCCTCATCTACCTATTTACAATGGTATGAACATGTGTTACTTATAATTCATTGGTAAATGCCCTAACTTCCTTCACATGTTTGTAGACTGTGTTTTATTCACTATGTTACTATGTTGTTTATAAACCTAAAACTCTAAGTGCCTTGACTTCCATGTTGAGCTGATGTTGATGTTTTTTTGAAACATATCTTGACTCCATATCCCAATAGATGTTTTTTAATCAGTAATTCAACCAGTTATACACTTTTATCCATTTTATTCCTAGATTTAGCCATCTAATCCTTAATAAAAAAAAATCTTAAACCTGTTGAGATAGCCCTCTCAGGTTTTCATTCCATTAGGTTTAGGGTCAAATTTTTTCAATCATACATGAATCCACATTTTTGTAGCACAAATAGTTCAAGAAAGGTCATTTGCACTACGAAATTGCTGAAAGAAACTTTTTCGTCAAAAAGCTCTGTTTTCTAGTTTTAGTAGTCAACTTCCAAAGGGGTTACTGAGCAACTGAAAAATCATTTTTGAAAATTGAAAGAGGTTTCTCTTCCTAAAAAACTTAACTACAAAAAACTCTCAGTTTCTTCAAATTCATTATGAGGTTGGAGAAATTGATCAGTCAACGTGCGCTACGAAATTGTTGAAAGTCATTGAGAGAAAAACTTTGTTTTCTTGTTTTAATAGTCAACTTCATGATCAGTTTCTGGCCACAAGAAAAAGTATTTTGGAATTATGAAGGAGGTTTCTCTTCCTAAAATCTCCAGCTACAATAAATATCTCACTTTTCTCACAAGTGTTACCAGTTGGGAGATACAAGGCTTTATTTGAAGCCATATTTTCAGAAATCAGAATTTTCCAGTTTTACACATGTTAAAAAACAATTATTGGGCAGTAGGAGAGGTATTGAAAAAAACAAAGAGAGGTTTCTGTTAAAGACAGTATGGTATCCAAAAGCCTACCTCAATTTCTCAAAATACAATTTTGATGAGGAGATAAAAGCTTTATCCCAACACGTGTTTTTCAGATAAAAACAGTGCAGAAAAATGATAGATCTTAAATCTGTTTTGTCATTGAGAAGGAGATCACTTTTTGAGGAAAAAAAATTTCAAAGTTAACTTGCTTTGCCTATTAAGGTCTATGGAAATCATTGCAGAAGTTCAAATATCCTTAAGACTGCAAATTTTGAAAAAATTGTGTAAAAGAGGCATACACAACAGTTTTGTAGCGCGCAACCAAACTGTTGTAGGTGAATTTTGGGCATTTTTCATAGGTGTTTTGGGGGGTAAAAACAGTTGATTTCCAAGTTTTGATGCTGCTAATTATGGATTAATGATCACATATGAAGATTTAAGTTTCAAAGTAGATGAATGAAATATTAAAAGGAATGTTTCAAAGTAATACAAATTCTGCACTACGAAAACAACTGCTATTTTCATAACGCAAATATATCCCATCTCCTTTATACTTTTTCGAGGTTTATTTTTGAATAGGTGGAAGGGTGAAGTTTCAAGGAAATGTTAGCACATGTCACATATCTAAAATAGTCAGCATTGATAGCAAAATATGTTCGAATATTAGTATGGAAGATAAAGGCTAAAATGCAAGAAATGTGTTCCCTGGTTTTTAGGACAGTCAAGACATGAGTCAGCAGGATCTCACAACAAGGTTGGAGGCATCATAAAATTCGAAGATATGGAGAAGTAGTTGTCAAAAGAGAATATTTAAGTCTTAGATAAGGTTGTTTTAGACATGATAAGGATTATTACTCCTATTTGTATTAGGACTCCTAAAGAGACAGTTAACTGTCGGTTGTAATTAAGAGTCTTTTTTAGGAGTAGATAGGTGTCAAACTTAGAAATTCTAATTCTCTTCAAGATAGATAAGGGAATCCAAGATTTTAATGATGACTCTTTAAGAGACATGAGGTCGAATTTCTCAACGTTGGCATTTTTTTCATTAGCAAGCAAGCTGTGTTATTGTAGTAGACTGTGTATGTTCAGCTTAATACAGATTGGCTTTACTACTCAAGATTCACAAAGAGTTTTTGGTGTTTGATCTCTCTATGCTTTTCCTCATCTACCTCTTTATAGTGGCATGAACATGTGTTACTTATAATTCATTGGGAAATTTTCTAACTTCCTTCACATGTTTGTAGACTGTGTTTTATTCACTATTTTACTGTCTTGTTTATAAACCTAAAACTCTAAGTGCCCTGACTTCCATGTTGAGTTGATGTTGATGTTTTGTTGAAACATATCTTGAATCCATAGCCCAATAGATGTTTTTTAATTAGTAATTCAATCAGTTATACACTTTTATCCATTTTATTCCTAGAGTTAGCCATCTAATCCTTAATCAAAAATCTTAAACCTGTTGAGAGATCCCTCTCAGGTTGAGGAGGCTAAGCCTCAACCAAAATATTGGTTTGAAAGAGTTACTTAGAGTCTACTTGATCAGTAGCCCATCAGGGTCAGATTTTGTGATAACACATTCCATGCAAAAAACTGGAGTAATTTTGGGCAGAAAACAATATGCAAGTTTTTGAAATGCGCCCAATGCACCCCTGAGTGGAAGACAGAGCATTGGAGAGGACCAAGCATTTTTTCCAACTTCTCTGCAATGCACTTTTTGACATCCAAGGGTGCATTGGTCCTAGGGCACTATATATTTACCCTAGGAGCCCAAAAACCCTAAAATTTTTGCATGAACCTGAACAAGAATGAAACCAATATAAAGAGAAGGGTAAGATCTTCTGCCTAGTCTAGACAACATGAGAAATGGTCCACATAATCTATAAAAATCAGTTGCTGAAGTTCGAGGGTAAACTGGCTCAAAGCACTAAAATTTGAATGGTAAATGTGGAATGGTAAAAAAGACTTGGTAACTTCTTATTTTAATAGTATTTTTTATTCATTTATGTATATTTAATGAATTGAGTATGGTTTTTACCATTTTTTACTATTGAAACAAGTATTTTTAATCCGTTTGGTGGTTCTTTGAGTAGGTTTACAATTGAATATAGTGAGTTTGTTGTGCATGATCATGAAATGTAATTTTGACCACAAAGCACACTTTTATCTCTTTTTCAAGATTTGTTAAACATGAAAAAGGAACTCAAAGCACAATTTTGTCTCTTTTTCGAGCTTTGTCAAACATGAAAAAGAAACACCCCTATATTTCTCTTTCAGCTCTTTTCAGACTCTCAAAATATGAAAATATTTTCGAGTACTTGTCTTTTCGAGCTCGTAAAAGGAATTTAAACGAAATATACTCAGTATAAGTTTAGCCCTTTTCTGGATTGAGATAGATTATTTTTATGAGAAAGGAAAATCCTAGTAAAAAATGGTTAGGAGGTTCTCTGAGGTATTATTTTACACTTTTTAAGATTTGAGGGACTATTTTATGAAAAAGAATTTGTGGAGTTTTCTTTTCGTCCCTTTTTCAAAATCTCTAAACATGAAAAAGGACCAAGTTTTACTGTTGTCAGACTCATTAAAGCATCAAATAGTAGCATACTTTTCCATCATGAAAAGGTCAAGTTTCACCTTTGCTAGACTCATTAAAGTATCACATAGCGATGGATTCACCCGAACGGTGGAATTATACATCAAGCATATGTTATCCTCCTTAAGCTTGTTAAAAAATATAGAGGTACTGGTTAGCAATGACTGGGGAAAATTGGAAAGGGATAAAACACTTTATGGTAGCAAGTCACTCTTGAAAATGACACTTATTCACTTCATCTTCGTGACTTTTAGGTTGGCTACTATGCTTGATGGTATATCATACCTATGGTTTATCACACCATCCATCACTTTGGTTTTGGGTCAATGCATCCAATTCATTCAGTGTCGCTGGTATGTTGAAGAGAAGTCACTCGGTTATTCCACATCCTTTGCAATACTCATAAACCTTCATTTCATGACCATCATCCTTGAACATTGCTTCATCAGTCAAATGCTCTCTCCAAAATCATTACTCCCATTTTGTGTCGTTGATGGGGGAGACATCAATGCCCTCCTAAGACGAGTCGCTTCCTGTCGACATCATCTCATCATCCAGGAAGTTGAATAAGAAACAACCTTTTAGGACCTTGGATCTTGCTTACATCAACGAAAATTTTCTTACTTCCAACAATAGGTTAACATCACAAGCCTTCGACCAAAAGACTTTGTATGGTGTTCAACATCAAATCATCTATTCACACCATGCATAATGTACTGCAGTACCTTGAGATCCATTATCATCAACGATGGTTTCTCTCGCGTCTGTTAATGGCTTACATCATTGGATGGTAATCAGATGGTGTCTTCCCTTGTTCAACTTCAGATCACATATTTAGATGGTCAGACTCGTAATTAAGCGATCAAGTGAATGGGATAGAAGACCCCAGATCTAGATTCATCCATCCGGGTTGTTATTTCAGGAATAGTACCAAATCATCCATACGATGGTATTCATTTAGATGGTCATCCTATCATGGGTCTATATCTATATACAAGTCTATATCTGTAGATGACTTTCTGAGTATGGGATATGCCTCCCTCAACAATTCATGTCCAAGATGAAAATATATCATGATTTAATATATTGTAATTAATGCGGGTCACCGTCCACTTTATATCCTCCTCATGACATCGTAAAGCATCTTAATCATCATTATCATTTTTGACTTCATGATTTAGGGGGCAGCTATTACAGGTAAATTTGGGCATCATCCCAAAACATATATCAATATCCATTAGGGTCTATAATACTCTAAATTAGTTTCTAAATGCCCTAAAAAATTCATCCCATTGATGTTTTACTTCAAGAAAGTTTCACTACTTAGACGCGAGTTGAAGTGCCCCATTGACCCATCAACACACCCCTAGAGAGTAGTAACTTCTTTACAGAGCATCTACTCCCATGCAAGGCTGCATTGTAGAGGATCTAGGCCCACTTTAGGATGCGTTGGTTGACTAGGAGTGAATTGTTCACTGGATTTTGGGAATCTTCCCAACATCTAGTGGCTTCTAGAAGTTGTTCCAACTTTCACCTCATCTCATAGCTTTGAATATGGACACCATGAAGCCATTGAACCTACTATCCTCCTATTCCTATGAACAAGGAAACCTGTTCATCCATTTTTGGAAAAACCATTTAATGATTCATTTATGTCAAACTACCTTCATCTACTTATAAATATAGCACTCATCATAGTGCACAAAAGAGAAAGAATTTGTGTTAAGTAGAGTTATGTTGGTGAGATCACAGTTCTTGGAGGTATGGTGTATGTAATGTGATGTTTTTGGATTGCAGATGCCGGGTGTGATGAGAATGGGACTAAATCTGGATGAGTGACATCGAATCGATCAACTGGTTGTACTCTTCCTTCTACTTCATAATAAAGATATTTGTTCCTTTCATAATGGACATGTCAATGATGTTATATGTGTATTTACAAATGTTATCGATTCAATTTGTTTAACTTGAATAGATAATTATTCCTTTATGTTGTTTTTTGCCTTCTGTTTGCCATTGCAGGTATCAATCAAGTGATTTTAGTTAGATTGAAAGAAACGGAAGCGACGAAGGGAGGTGAGGAAAAGTGAACAAATTACAAGTAGGTTTTCTTCCCTTTATCTATTCACTTAAGGAAAAGGTTAGATATCTTTCTTTCTATTGTTCTAAGTGCACCACCACAATTAGAGAAAACATACTTACCCATATATTTTATTTCCACAAAACATGAATGAAATTTTGTGCTAATGGGTTCCTAAAACATCAACAAGGGATTCATTAGGCTCTTTCCATGCAAAAAAAATTGAGAAATTTGAGTCAAAGCTAAAAAAAAATTAGAGATTCATGCCCAATGCTCCCCAAAAGTCTATGACAAATCATTTGACATATGTTTGCAGTGTTTATCTTCCTAGGTGCAATGCCCTTTTCAATATAGAGGGGGTGTGTTGGTCCCAAGGCATTTTTTATGAACCACATGGGCCTCAAAACCTTGAAAGTTTTCAATGAAAACAAAAAAATGAACCATGGAAAGATGGAGAAGAGTTTTAGCTCCTACTTGGATCCAACGACACTCAAAATGGTTCCCTGGATTCGTTGCAATCAACTGTAGACGATCGAGGGAAAAAGGGCTCCAAATACTCACTCCTAAAGGTAAAGTGTGAAATGGCGAAAATGAAAAGTCATTTTGAATATTTATGGTCATTTTCTCCTTATATTACTCATTTTTAGAATTTTGACCTAAATATGCTTAATTTTTACTATGAAACAGGTATGTTTAATCCTTCTTGTGGTGTTTTGAGTAGGTCGACAACTATTAGCAGGTTTTTATTATGTTTTTATAGGTTACTTTGACCAAGGAATATACCTTTATCTCTTTTTCAGACTCTATAAACCAATGAAAAAGGAAACCCCTTGGAGTCCTCTTTCAACTCTTTTCAGACTCCCAAAACGTGAAAATATTTCTGAGCACTTGTCTTTTTGAACTCATAAAAATTAATGAAAATACATCTACTTAGTATAAGTTTAACCATTTTCTAGACTTATATAGACTAGCTATGAGAAAGTAATACCTTAGTCGAACATGGCTAAGAGGTTCTCTTGACTATTGTTTTCTACCTTTTCAGACTTAAGAGACTACCTACAAAAATGGACATGTGGAGATTTATTTTTTGCCTCTTTTTCAAAATATCTAAACATGAAAAACATTTCAAGTTTTACCTTCACTGGACTCGTTAAAACATCAAACAATGATGGAATTTTCGAACATGACAAGGCTGAACCAATCCTTCTTTCAGGTTTGTTAAATATACTTGGAGGGATTCATTTGAAGGATGAACTTACAAATCAAGCATATGTTATCCTCCTCGAGATTATTAAAAAATAAAGAGGTATTGACCAGTATGATTGGGGAAATTGGGAAAATAGGGGATTCCATTTTTCTCATGGAAATGACTCACTCTTGAACATGACACTTTTCCACTTCATCTCCATGGCCATTGGGTTGGGTAATATTCTTGTCTCTTGGTTATCATATCATATTTCAAAGCCTCCATGATATTTTTGGGTCAATTCTGCCAACTCCATTTAGTGTTTCTGATGTTCAAGAGCAGTAATTCAGTTCATCTCTGCTACAATAATCTTAAGCCTTCATTTTATGTCTTCCTTTCTTGATCCAGTTCCATATCAACATCATTATCATTATTCTATCTTAATCATGATAATCATTTCATGTCATTGTTGGGGGATACATAAAGTCCCTCCTACGACAGTTCACATCATGTCGACATCGGCACATCATCGAAGAATTTGACTTAGGAACACCCCTTTGGTACCTTGGTGCTTGCATACATCAATGGCAAGTTTCATCGCTCTCATCAACATGTTTACAACAATGGCCCTCGACCGAAAGATTCCATGTGGTGTTCGACACTAGCTCATTTACTCGCACCATACCAATTGTACCATAGTACCTTGAGGGCCATTATCATCATTGATGGTTTCTCTCATGTCCGTTAATGACTTACCTCATTGGTCAATAATCATATGGTGTCTACAATGTTCAACTCTATCTCATTGATTCACATGGTTAGACTCATACATTAGTTGGTTGTGTGAATGAGATAGAAGACCAAAAATCTATTTTCATCCATCTAGGCTATGATTTCAGGAGTTATGCAAAGATTGCAATGTATGATGCTTGTGATAATTTAGTCATGGGTCCACCAGTTGCATCTGTGGATGTGTATTTTGATCATTGTACATGTTATGTTATCTTATGAGTTTAGTATGAGCAATTGTCCCTCAACGAAAATATTTCATGATAAATGTATTCTAACAAATGAGGAACTTTGGTTGTCCATGATCCCTACTTGTCACAAAGTAAATAACTTCAGTCCCCAGTCATCACCTTTGATTTTTCTCTTTAGGGGGCATTTTATTATAATACATTTTTTCAATTCAATCAATGATCCCCCTAATTGGATCAATTAAAATCCTATTACCCTTTTTCATCATCTTGCACAAATCCCTAAGAATGTACCTTTCATCCCCTAGAATGTCAACCCTAAGCTGTATCATCTGAGGTAGTTTTAGGACTAACACTCCCTATAAGCCTACTAGGGTGCAACCACCTAAATTTTTCTCCACTATGGCCAACATTGGTCACTAGAAGGTTGCTCCCGTTTTCACCTTCATTCTTTCTAGAAATACGGGAGAATGATCGGTATTCCAGAAGCTTCACTTTCTAGGATTTTCCAGAAGTTTTTTCAACCGCTTGCCTTGGATTAAACATTCAGATCCTATCCTATCCTACTTTGGAATTTTCACTACTTATCCTTTGATCCTATCCTTCCATGAAATGTGGATCTAAAAAATTAGAATGGTAATTGGATAAGAACTCCAAACTTACCCTACTCTCCTATATATTTAGAATGAAGAATGAATGAATAATTGGCATTGTAGAAAATTTTCCCTTATGTTGATATAGTGAGTGATTATTATCTCATGAATTAGGGTGATTAGAGGTGCATTTTGTGACAAGGAAAGGAAAAGTTAAAAACTTGGAGAAGCTCTTCTACAATATCAGCTGCTACTTATGGTTGTAATCTCCTTGTATTTACATTAATGAAAATAATTCTTTTTTTTTTCCTATATGCGATGTTGATTCATGTATTTCAATACCATTTTGATATATTGAATAGAGTATTTAGATGATATTGCATAGATATCTTAGTTTCTTGTATTGTGTTATTTGACCGTGAAAGTTCAAATTTTTCCAATCAGAGCTGGAATTAGATCTTCCAAGTTGAAGAAAGAGAAAAGCATGCGATAGGTTCCAGGCTGACCTCACTCCGACATGTATTTAATTTAAGGAAAAGAATTGGTTTCCTTGTATATCTGTTATTATAGGCTGATCCCTAAACATAGGGGGATACTTTTTTCTGTAATCGTAAATCATGTAGAGCATATATGTTACAAGTAAATATTTCAGATTTCTCTGAATTGGTTAGCCCTCCATGACTTCTAGAATTTTTTCCAAGACTGTTTTAAATTACCTTGCTATAGTCATCGAGGTCCACCCAAAAAAATGGTGTTGTCATCAAATTGAGCATGGTTTTAACTTTTGGTTGAAGGAGTGTATCGTAGACCAAGAAGTCACTCAATGTTGCATTCATGTTCTAGTCTCTCACTCAATGAATCCACTACTAAAATGTACAATAAGGGTGACAAGGAACATCTTTAATGAAGGCCCCTAGAAGCCTAGAAGAATTTGGTGGCCCTAATATTAATTAGAGGAACAATCCATGGAGAGTTGATACATAGAAAAATCCACTGAATGAAAGTGTTGTTGAAGCCCATTCTTCTTAGCCTTTTGAAGGGGAACCCATGGATAACCCGATCAAAAGAATTCACCGTGTCCAACTTGATGGACATTCCTTTATCTTCCCTTTATCTTCCCTTTATCTACAGGAAAAAATCTCTCTTGTAATAAGATTATATTTTCAAATATTTGTCTGCTTAAGACAAATCCTCCTTGGTTTTCAAATACGCTCCTAAGGAGGAGTTTCTTTAACCTATCTACTAGGATTTTGGATATTACTTTGTAGGAGACGTTGCACAGGGAGATGGGATGAAAACTGTGAAATGGGGAGGGGTTGTTTTATTTGGGCATTAAGGCAATGAACGATGAATTTATCCCTCTGCCCATGCATTTTTTCTTCAGGGAGTATTCTATAATTCTGCAAAAATCCTTTTTAATAATGTCCCAGATGGTAAAAATTTAGACAGACACCATCCAAGCCAAGCTAAGCTTTATCCGGGTGAAAATTAAATACAATTATTTGGATCTTTTCCTCATATAGAAGGAGTGTGAGTGTTATATTCATTTTATAATTGATAACATAGGGTGTATGATCCAACATATAGGTCTTGACCTCCTCTGAGGCGTGGGTTTGTTGGGTGTAGTTATTTTTAAAGAAATCCACCGCTACTTTTATTTGTTGAAACTTGTTTATTTAGTGTCATGCACTTCAATCCCTTGTATTTTTGTTTTCCTCTCTCAAATTTTTACTTGTTTGTGGAAAAAATTGGTGTTTTTATCTCTTCCCTCAAGCTACAAGCTTTGTGATTTGAGTCACCATTATTCTTCCTCATTTTTCAATAGAGAATGATATTTTTCAAAGAGGATCTTGTCTTGAGACAAGGTTTCCTCAGAGATTGATTTTTCTCCATGGAGGAGTGGAGGATTTCAATGGATTTTTCAATTTCATGGATGGGGGCCTTGCTAGCATTCCTTGAGGATTTCACCCAGGTTTTAATGTGGGATTTCATTCTTTATATCTTGGATTCTGAGATCTTAATTAGGCTTCCTTCCACTCTAGTATGGCAGGATTGGGTGACCACTTCACATAATTTAGGGTTTTATATCTAAGTGGGGCTAAATATGAAAGAGATGGTGTCAAATTTAATAAGAGAGGAAAGATCCAGTCAGATGTAGTGATGATAAGAGCCATTCCAGGGTAGGATAAAGGATTTGGCCAAGATATTACAGTGGATAAAGTCATCATAGTTAAGGAAGAAATATAATTTGGTTGTTATGTGGTTGGGACCAAATATTTTTCTACTCCAGGTGTACTTTAGCCCAAATTGTTTGATATCCATCAAGTGAGCATGAGAGATGAAGTCTTACATTTTTTCTTGGAAAGGGTTTTTGATGACTATCCCTATTTTTTTATCCCAGTAGTGAATAATAACATTAAAGTCACCACCAAAATTACCATAGGTTTTAGACATAGAGTCCACTAGGGAATGAAGAGAGGCCCAACTTTCTTGTTTTTCCCTAAAATTCATAGGCATATAAATATTGACTATTATACATAACTCATTTGAGGTGAAGTCTAGGAAAGTGGTTGTTAGCCAAAGAACGGAAATTAAGAGGATGAATTTGGGATTTTTTTGAAAGGGTGTATAGGCCTCCCAATGCACCCAAATAAATTACTAAAGAAATTCCACTTCCATTCCAAACGTGGAAGCGATGAGATTACATTTCAAGGTCTTCAAGTTTTGTTTCTTGGAGGAGGGTTATTGAGGGATTCTTATTTTTAATGAGGGATCTAGCTTTGGATATCATTTTCTCAGAACCCAAGCCCCTACAATTCTAGGATGATATTATCATTACTTAATTTTGGTTTGGGGGGGGGCAGGGGGGGGGGGGGGGTGGGGGGCGGCGCTTTGCAAGATGTAGGTCCAACGGTTCACTTATTTCCTTTTCTACCTTGATCTCCTATCTGACTATTTTTTAGAGTAAACTAGTGGTTGGATTATTTTTCCTTTTCCATTTGTTCATTGTGAATTTTTCTATTTTTTTCTACCCTGATATTCAATTTTTGCATTCTATCTCTTGGGTCTTATCCACTTCCTAGTTTTCATTTATAAAACTGGTAAAGGGGGAATGGTACCTTCTCTTTGAGAGAGAAAATCATATTTTTCTTTTGAGACTTCGACCATCATTGGCTTTAAATCTTCATTTTATTTGATTGTATTGATTCACCAACAAGGTGTTGAGAGGAGACAAGGGAAGGGGTTTGTTTCTATGCATGTGGGATTTTCCTGTGGAGTATGTCCTTCTTCTTCCTCATGTGCTAATGCTTCATACATATTAACTGAGTTTCCTCTAGTGGCTGATTTTCTTTAGCCTTCTCCATTTCCCACCAATTTATTCTTTGGGTAAATGGGGCTAGATTCTTTTCAATACCTTGAGTTTTCACATATGGTGGGGTAATTTTTGTCTTCTATGAGCCTCTTTACCACTTTAATTGCTACCATTGTTCCCCTTGTTCAGTTTGCTTCTCCTGCTCTTTGTGTTTCATGGGGCAATGTGGTGAGAAATCACCATAGTCATGACATATTTTTTCATTTAAAAGGAAGGTGGTCATAATCCACTTCTTGGTGACTAGCTATGCAAATTTAGATTTATTGCAATGTGGAGACATTTTTCTAAGTATGCCTCAAAAAAGATCTAAGCACAAAAATAATTTCCATCTTTTGGCTTGACATATTCGACATACTTCCCCAAAGTGTTCCATATCTTTCTAAATGTGGCATCATTCCAACAGTGAAAGGTAAGAAAAGGAAATTTCACTAATACATGGATCGATCAAGGGAAATCACAACTAGGGTTGAAACTAGGGCTCCACCGGTCTAGGTAGAAACCTTGCGCCCCCATGAAGTATGACCCACTTTGAAAATTCTTGTCCTGATATGTTTTCTTCTTAAATAAGAATGTGAAGAAGACTTTACCTCAAAAAGAGGAGATCACTTCTCCTTCTATCAATGGATTCTAGTTATTCATAACCCATTAATGAACAAATATTGGGGAGGGCCATAAACCCATAAACTGACCCAAAATACCTCGATATATAAATAGGAGAGTGTGACGGTAGGTATGTGGTGCCAATATTTCAAATTTAGGTATTTCACCTAACTCATTCACAAAATACGAGGCAATGCCTTCTGAAACATAGGGCGATCAATGAGTTAAATGCTAAAATTTCTTGATCCAGAGGAAGGGGGAGGCTAGATTTTCCACAGTTGACCACCTTGCCAAATAGAGGCCCTGTGGTCAGAAAACTTCAAAAACAGAGCACATAAAAGGGAACCACTAAGGGAGAGTAGATCCAACAAAGGAGAGATAAGGTAAACAACCTAACAAGAAGGACCTTAAGGCCACTACACTTTCAAGTGTAGCAGAGGGCACAACGAAGGAAGGAGAGCATGAGTCTAACAACCACAGGGCCTTAGAGCTACAAAGATACTTCCAATTCATATATTTTTGTATTATTACCATGCCAATTAAGTTTAATTTATCTATTTTTTTTTTATTTTTCAAAATGTTGTATGTTTAATAATTAAACATTTGATTTTAATAGATTTTGTCACTTTCTTCTCACAGTCAATGGGTGTGTAAGAAATCAGCTTAATTTATATTATTATGATTAAGATTAATATTCAAATTCTAAACTATTTAATGTATATCATTAGAAATAAAATTAATATTTAAACTATAATTTACATAAATCTAAATTTTAGAATATTAATCAACTAATTATATTTAATATGCATTATTTAATTCAAGTCTTACTAGCACAATCTATTGAGGATGTGACTAGTTAGCAAGGAAACGCAAGATCAAACCTCACCGAGTTTGTTGGTCCCATGCTAGGGGGAGGAGAGATGTTGGCCCAGGACATGTTCGACAAAAGGTACGATCCCCAGGTGATTTTGACGGCTTAGATGCCCCTAGGTCATGGTTTCTCAAGCCATCTCAAGCCACAGGTCAAGCTTGGATAAACACAAATAACTTGAAAAACAAAAAAGCATGCATTATTTAAACTATTAATGTAAATATATTTATATTTAACATTAAATAATAACATTATATTTCTGCTTAATTTTTTCATAACATATATGACTAAAATATATCATTTTAAATGTTTTTTATATTATTTCTCATAATTTGATATAATAATTTAATGAAATTAATAAGTTTTTCTTTTAATATATTGAATATTTTTTAATTATTTATATTTTAAAACTTATCAATTTATATTTTAATTTTAAAATATAAATTACAATATTAATTTTTTATGTAATCATTATTATAATAATTCTGTTGATTAATTTTTTTTTTTTAAATTTCATTCAAAATTAATACAATTATTTAAATTACGAAAAAAAAAATAATAAAATTTAAATATAATATTTTATACTTTACCGTTTTTATAATTATTTAAATGTTATATTATTACTAAAATAAATACCTCTCTCTCTCTCTCTCTCTCTATATATATATATATATATATATATATATATATATAATATTTTTTACTATATTTCTTTGATCAATATAAAAAACAACTTTTAACTAGTGTAATAAACAGGGTTGTTGGTTAGTACTTGTTTCTTATGCAAAAAGTAATTGATAACAATTATTGAATACCTAAATAAATTCATAAATCTAATAATGGAACACATTTGAACAAGAGGAAGGGAACAAAGGACTAGATAACCTTGAAACAAAATAAATATGGGTGCATAAATAATTTTGGATGAAACGTTAGTCCCAACATTAGGAGAAATTACAATGTGTAGTATCTTAGTGTGTGTGTGTGTGTGTTACACCAATTTTTGGTCATCTAACCTATTATTATTAGATGAACCCAAGTACACCATGTAAGACCAATTTTACCCTAAGTAAAATTGCTTTCACTGTATAAAATAACTTATTTGTTTATATTTCCTCGTCATATTTAACCCAAAACAAGGAACTTAACTAAATAAATCCTTATTTATTTAATTATTTCCTAAGAATAAGTTATTTAAATAATATTCTTAGTTAAATTTGACTAAATCATCCATAAATAATTAAATAAATAATTATTTATTTAATTATATTCCCATCATTTCCCTAAAATGATAAATAAACCATTTATTTATTTATTATTTATAAATAAAGGAGTTGACCCAAGTCAAGAATCCTTTTCCCTCCAACAAATATAATAAAATATTCCTAAAGGGTGCTTCTAGAATTCGATTAATAATATTTTATTCATGCACCGAGTTCTAGACCACCCCAATATTTTGTTATAAATAGGAGGGTTTTCCCCATTCATTAGTCACCTTCATTGCATTAGATCACTCTGGATCTACTCTCAGTAACCATTTTTCCATTTTTGCTTTGTGAACTCCCATTGAGTTCTACGTTTCTCTAGTTTTTCTACACCAATAAGAGAGAGGAATGTTAGATCTGAAACACCGAGGACTTTCAAGAACCCATCCCACTGAGAAGAACCGAAAAACATCTTTCTTGTTTTCCTCTCAGGTGCCCCATTCTTTAATATAATATAAAATTCTCTTAAATACATTGTTCTTGTCTTGTCTGTTGGATTCATGGAGCCATGTTATATTTTATCTGCTTAATATCTTTTGTGCTTAGATCTAAATTTGTGCAGCAAACTTAAAGACATTTTGCAGCCATAATCGATGTTAGGGCTATTTGTTATGCGTAGGTAAAGTGATCTTTTACGATGAAAGATTCATACTAACAATTGGCAACTCCACAAGGGTTTTCTTTTGCGACTGCTGTCGTTTTATATATTCTTGCATATCCAGCTGTTTCAGACCCTAGGGTTTCTCTTCCATTTTCTATTTTTCCTATTTTCATGGTGATTTTCACCCCTAAAACCCTAAAAAAGTCAAATTTTTAACTTCTGTGTGTTTCTGGCCTTATTGCGCAGGTGACAGACATCAGTCGTAGTTGAGACGACAACTTTTTCTAAACTCTGCCGCCGAGAGAGCCGGATTTGCAGGTCGCACTTATTGGCCCAAAAAGTGTAACCTGAACCTGAGGACACACTTTTCTGCCCCAAACCTGTGACCTAGACTAAAAACAGGTCAGAACCTGGGACCTGCACTTTTTTTGCAAATCTTCCAGCACTTTTTCTGGGTTTTTCTGAAGCTTCTGTCAAGGTTTTCCAGCCTCTGTCTCTGCCCGTTTAGACCTATTTCTGATCTGCTTCACTCAAATAAGAGGGAATATTGCCCCTTAGGGCTCTAGTACCCTCCACTTTTTGTGGGAGAGTCTTTTCTGTTTCAGAAGTCTGAATTTCCAATGTTTCAGCCTTATTTCTCTCAAATCTGGTACCTCATTTTCAGATCCCTTTCGATTAGCTCTTCTCCCTTTCAAATCACCTCATATTGTTTTGTTTGGGTTCATTTCTAAGGCCGCCGCCTTATCCCTTATATTTTTAGCTGATCTCCTCCTTTTTAGCAGCAACCTTGCCTCTGCCTCTTTGCTATTCTCTGCACCTCTTTTCAGTAGATTTCTTCTTTAGATCCTAGTCCCTCCCGACATTAGATCTATTGGCCTCCCTTTCGCATGCTTGGCTTAGTTTTTTCCCTCTTATAGACTATTTTTGAGAGAATCACCTTCTTGGGTTAGATTGATGCATTGATTAGCTATTAATTTTTTGTTCTTTCAGTCTTATTTGCTGCCGATTTATTTTCAGTTACGCAGCACACTTTTTCTTTTACTCTCAAAACGTCTAGGTTTAAACATTTAAAATTAACGCATGCCACACACTGAACCTAAGTGAAGAAGTGCCTGGTTAACACCGCCTGGCAAAGACTTTAAAAATCAATTGTCACTGCACATCTCTGCCCTTGACCTCACTTGATTTTGTCTCTCCCTACCCTTGTCGGTTTTTCTTCTTCCCGTCATCATTGCGCCCCCAACGCGCCTCTCCTAGAGACTTCTTGGCCTTCACCCTCAGTTTCTAGTTGGTGAACTTCCTCCTTCCCGTTGTCATTGAGTAAGTCCTCCCCCGAGTCCACACTCCGACTCTTCCTCTGATTGTTTGAGTTCTCCCCCTACTCTTGGTTCTCCCCCTATCACTTTCACCATGTCTACTTCAGGGCCTACTACCAGAAGCAACCCCAGTACTACTGTTGGGTCTCTTTCCAATGGAACCACTACAAGACCTACCTCGATTGCCCCATTACTCCCTTATATGGCTGGCCTTAGTCTCCCCGACTTCAATCAGCTGATCAATGATCCTATCTGCCACAATATTAGTTGGCCTGCTATGCCAACCAAGATCCCCTCCGACATTCCCAAGTTCAAAGGCCTTGCTAGTGAAGATCCCTCCAACCATATCTGATCTTTCCATATGTGGTGTTCCTCCAATTCCATTACTGAAGAATCCATTCATCTTAGATTTTTCCAACGCACACTTACCGACGAAGCTTCTAAATGGTATTTTGAACAGGCCACCTCCTCCCATACCACTTTTGTGACCATTGCCCAAGCCTTTTTATCTTTCTTCCAGCTCCCTCTTCGATACGACACTGGTACCGAGATTTTAACTTCTTTTCGTCAATCCTCTTCGACCCGCCTTCCCGCCCATGTCCAGGAATGGCGGCGAAGAAGAAGCTTATGTCACGCTCCTCCCCTTGAAGATCAGGTTTATATGGACTGGTTCCTTCACTCTCTCTTACCTCCCATTGGCAAAGATTTTGCCTCCCATTTCCCTCAAACTGAAGAAGTCGCCCTCCAAATAGCCTTAAAATATGACCTTATTTATGCTCAATCTGGTTATGTTTATACCGTCCTTCCTGACCTCCCCAAGCCCGGAAGCACTAACGCCCCAGGGGCATATCACTCTGCCGACAGTATCGTTGGAGCTCTTTCCCATACCTCTTCCCAACCTCCTATGGGCTATGGTTTCCCTCCAGGAGGGGCCAACACCTATAGCACCTTTCCCCCTCTAGGTAGCATGTATCCAGGATACGACATACCTCCTCCTTTTGCCACTACTCCTACTTACCTCAATGCTGCCCATCCTAACCCTTATCCTTCCCCACAGCCTGGTGTCCTAGCTCCTCCAGAATTTGGACCTCTCACCCCCTTACCTTCTCAACTCCCACCGCAGCACTTGCTACCCCCTCCAAGGCAAGTATTTGCGTAGCAGGGCGTGACCAATTCTCTTCCTTCTCAAAGAAAGAGGAAAGGAAATCAATCTTCCCCTGGTAATCATGGACCCAATCCTTTGAATATTGATCCTCACACTTCCAACTAGCCACAGGGTTCTCAACCCAAGCCGGACAAGCCACTTCACACCAATAAGCCCTGTTCATGTTGCGGTGTTTATGGTCATTACACTCACAATTGTCCCTTATTACCACAAATGCGGTAGATGTGGGATTCTCAGGCCACCGTACGGGGACAACACTCCTCCCCTACTGTCTCTCCCACCCTAGCTACTTCTCAACCCGCTGTGTTTACCGATCCTTTCCCTCAACAAGGATTCATGGCCACTCAAACACCTCATGCCCCGGTAACCACTCAACCTTCCCCTTCTAGTTCCTTAAATTACCAGATTCTCATGATGGCCTCTGACTCACCTCTCCCCGTCGACCTCAACCTTCAAACTCGGTCCCGTCAGTATTCCACACCTCCCGTTTCGTCTGTCTCCGAGTCTCCATCTTCAGGTCCTACAGAGCCTCTATCGACACCCAATGGTACCTTGCAACTCCCTCCGCCCAAAGATAAGGTTCATCCCAAGCCTCCTAAGGGACCATTATGCCGAAATGCTACCTCTGGTCAGGCTTCCCATTCATACAGCATAGTAGATGATCTGGCACAATCTCCTGGTGCCATTTTAACACTGGAACTCCTCCAGTCGTGTCCTTCTCAAAAGAGGGCTCTACTATCTTCCGTGGGTGCTGTAGATCTTGCTGGTGACCAATTGATTGTTTTTTACGCCCGTCAGTCAGACCATCCCCCTCTTCCTCCTTCGGTTGCTTTCCAAATCCCTGTCAAAATCCGAAATGCCAATGTTTCTCAGTGTATTATTGATGAGGGGGCATCTACCTGCGTAATGTCTGCTTCGGTTTGGAAACAACTCAGATCTCCTGAACTGGCCCCTTCCATGATCACCCTTCATGCATGGGATGTCCATGCCTCCCAACCCATTGGCCTCTTCCGTAACTGTCTTATCACCCTTGCAGGCAAGACTGTTTGTGTCGACGTTGAAGTTATTGACACCCCTCTTGACTACAATATTCTTTTGGGGCGTAGTTACACCTATGCCATGTCCGCCGTCCCATTCGCAGTCCACCGCAAGATTTTCTTCCCTCATAATGGAAATATTGTCACCATTGACCAATTGACCTACCATGAACCAAAATCTCAGACCTCCCCTGAGTCCACTATCTCTACTGTCACCAATAAACCAACTGTTGATTCTTTGACCAATGTTTCCCCTGGCATCTACAAAGACTCCTCTTTGCTTTGAAATTTTCTTGGTCCTCCCTCTCCTCCTGTCTCTGACCCCAGCTTAGCGAATGTTTACATGATGCTATCATCTCAGGCTGGCCTTCCACAGCCTACTCTAGCTAGTCAGCAACCTCAATCTCGCCCACCACCTCTTGCTCCTAGCCCTTCGCTTCAGTCAACCGAACCTTTTTCACCTGACCCTTCCCATCACACTCAAGAACCTCCCTACCCTCCTGAGTCAGTTCCCTCAGGTCTCCACCATATGGGAGCCGTCCCCCCTGGTCATTACCCTGCCGATCAAATACCTTTCCTTGCCCCCCCCGGTGTCTATTCGGTCCCCGTCATGGCCACCCTTTGCCTCCCTAATTTAACCTTGGGAATTCCAGTATGGTATGTTACTCCTCCAACCGAGACCCCACTAGGCCACCCCAAACCATACATAGTCGTGACACTAGTGCAACCGATTCCCTTCGCTCCTTCCACCACCATAGTGCCCCTAGCCCCTCCGTAGAACCCTCCTAATGCTGCGAAAGCTATAGGCAAGAAATGAAAAACTCGCAAGGGGGCATCCAATGACAAGGCCACCGCACCTAACCCTACCCCTCCCCCACCCGCCAAGCCTTGTTCCTTGTGTGATGGTATCGGTCATCCCACCCATACTTGTCCTGAGTTGCCCTGTATCCAACCCATGGTTAAAGTCAGGTTCCCTGAATCTACGATCCCTAAAACCTCTGTTTCTTCCTCATCTGTAGCCAAGAACCCAAAGACTCTTCGAACCAACAAATCCTGTGCTCTGTGTGATGTCCATGCCCATTATTCTCACCATTGTCCTCACCTCACGCATTACTAAGCCTCTTTAGAGGTCATCCACGAGTACGAAGTTGAACAAAATCAATTCGCCTCTCCCATCCTTGCTCAATATGCATCCAGTCTACTCAAGGATCCCCCTGCTACCATTGACATTCCTCCCCCTGATGTTGAGATGTCAGACCCTGTTGCTTCCCTTCTATACCTATCATCATCTACGCGCTCCCTGGAGTACATTCCTTCTGAACCCACTCTACCTATTCTGCTTGATTCTCCTCCAGACACGGGTTCTTCATATTTTGACCATCTTTTTACCTTTTCTTCTATCATTCCCCGTGATGACCCGTATCTACGCATCTCTTCCCATACTGATGATTTAGGTACCTTTGCAGCGTCGTATGGTCTCCTTGACCCTTCCATTCCCTCTCCTAATCACGATCATACCATCCATATCTTCGATGTCCTTCGCAGCCTGAGTGCTCGCTCTTGATCCCATAGTTCTCATTCATCTCCCTCTCGTCGATCTATGATTCCTAGACTTCCTACCCGGATTTCTCCCTCCTGTAGCCATCAATGGATGTCTATCCTCTACTCACGCTGCCATCCTTTTTCTCATCCCTCCCTGCTTCTTTTCTTACAAGTTAATGGTTTATATCATGTGCATAACCCTATCCTGTTTATACAATATTTACGAGTGAAACTTTTGATACGTGAATTTAGATTCATTACATTTAGCCATATACCTAGAGATCAAAATCACTACGTAGATCAAATCGCAAATCATGTTCTGGACTAGCATTTATCACACACAACACAATAACATTTAACACCATCAATCAAATGCATATACATCATATATATTATATAACATGTGTTTTTAGAGTCCATCTACTCTGAAACATACGACATTTCCATAGCATGTTACAATAACAAAACTACAAAAATGGGGGGCACCACTCGCCCCTACATAGACACTGGGGGGTACCACCTGCCCTACATCTAATCACTCTCTGGAGGATCTCGAGCCAATGGCTCTGCTCCCACAGCTCGTAGATCATGCACAGCCTGACCGGCCATCGCCATGCGTCGCATGATACCTCACCACTCTGAGGGTAGCCTAATACATAACTCTATGTATCGGTCATATAAATCCTGCCAACCATGCTCTGATACACCAGTCAACAGCCCCTCACATCTACGACGAATGTCCTCCACTAGAGAAGCCATATCCTTGCTCTGTGCTATCCTTGATCCACTTGCACCTGTAGCTCCTGTCGCTGCAAGTCGTCCCATATATCCGACCGGTTTTACCAGAGCTATATCTGCATTCCAAAAAACATCACGATTAGCACCATGTATACTAGTCACAAACTCTAAAATAAACATAAAAAATTAGTTGCTTTTCACTTACCATCGGGCCCCCACACTCGACCAAGTGGAAGCGGCAAGTCCGGATCTCCCTAATAACTCATCCCACTATAGGGATAGTCGTCTATGTATAATGGCATCTGATCCCAATGCGCGAAGAACTCTGATCAGAACACCCATCCGACTGCCCCTCCCCCTCCTCTACATAGTAGTCATCCCCACCGATGCATCCGGGGCTCTCTCGGACCTCCATCAGGCAACTGTACATGAGGTCGTAAGGTCAGGATCTTCTCAAAGAAGAAAGAGCACAACACTGTCCCATAGGCACAATCATGATTCACTTGCCGCTTGCATAGCGACAGCTGTCGTTTCACTGATACCAATATCATATGGGCCCACCCATAGTAGGTCCCACTCAGCACACTCTCCACAATCATCATCTGCCCTCCAGTGATGTGATGGAAGACCTGGCTACCCAAGATCTGTAACACTGCTGTGGCCACTGCCTGGGTCTCCAACTTCTTTAGATCACCAATGGATATCTGAGTCCCTTTGACTCGGACACCTGGTCGACAATGTCGCTCAAAAAACTCCATAATGTTACGCCTTCGTGGTAACACTGGCTTAGTATTTCCCACCATTCCTAATGGTGGGAGACGAGTCAAGAAATACAAATCCTGGACCGTCAGCTCGATCCTGTGCCCCTGCACTACAAACACCTCATGATCTAGATCCCAATAACTAATAATTCGGGCCAACAAGGGCTCTCCAGCCCTCATCAAAGGGTTCCCCAAAAATTTCATAACCCCATGCCTAGCTAGTGCACGATGGACACCATGATCCGCCTGGATTTCCGTCTGTAATGTACCTAAGTCTCTCTCTCTCCACTTGATCCGTATATCTGCCATATCTGCACAAAAAACATCATTTTTTTCAGCCTCCGGATCGATAAAACTGCATTAAATTACACCAAAATAGAATCTTAGCCCATAACGGCACTGAACCCCCCCACATCTAACACGTCACACTTTTTGGGCAAAACTTGGGCTAGGTCGCACATTTCAAGCCAAAACCTGCGTCCCAGGTCGCAGCTTTTGCCCCAAAAAGTGCGACTCGACCGTAATGATGAAGTAAGGGTAGTTACTGAGCTTTAAAGCCCTAATCTGCAATTTGAATCCATCAAAAACAAAGCTTAGGATTAGGCCTCTTACCTGCAACTGACGGATCACAATTCCAAAGGTCGGTTTGTCTGCTATGATCACCGCAAGATTTAGGGCCTTCTCTCCTCTCCACATTCACCACATCTACACAAGAAAATGAATGATTTTGGAGGGAAAAAGCCCTATTAGAAGAAAACCCTTGTTTTTTCTTTCACCTGCTGTGACCAAACCATAGCCTCGTCTGACACATCGTTCACACCATTGGAAAGATCTCACCAAGCACTCAAATGGGTATCTGTCAGTTTTTCATGTTTTGATACTTCACCAGGACACATTTTGTCCATGAAGGGTCTATTCACCTCTTCTCAAAATCGAATATCTTCCCTTACAAAACTTGTACTTGGGGCACCACTTTTCCTCCTTACTCGTCTTCGTTCGTGTTGATTTTCATCATGAGCTACCCTATTGTACTCATGCTTTTATGGTCCCCCATTGGACCCGTACTATGAGGCAGCACCATTGAGTCGCCCTTGCTTAGAGCATCCGAGTCGAGTCACCATCACATTCATGGAGTCTATCCCAAGTCCCTTTGTACCCCACTATAGTCCTCCATCCTTTCCTGCTTGGTCCCTCTCTCGTGTCACACATTATGGCCTTCAGTACCCTTGTCCACTATCCCTCATGATATTATGTTAGTCACTGCCAAGCCATTCATACCCTTTATGCTCTAAACAAGGGAAGTCATCCAACCGCTCCTCTGTTTCTCTCATTCCATAATCATCATCAGTGTCTACTTGTTCGTCGCTCTACTATTTTCCCTCGTGCCTTAGTTTGGGTTCCCTTATTGCCTCACCCATGGCGGACCTACTTCTGTCGACATCAACTCATTTACTCCAGAAGCCAGGTCTAGGGGGCAGTGTACCTTTGTTCAAGCTCTTCCTAGCATGATCATGATATATACAGTTGATGGTCCAATGACGTAACAGCAGCAATTGGTGTTTCCCGGGCATGTGTGAGATGTCTCAACCGTCATGAGGGGGTGGCCCTGCAGGTAGCCCCCCACATGCCTGG
Source organism: Pinus albicaulis (assembly GCA_034641835.2). Lineage (NCBI taxonomy): Eukaryota > Viridiplantae > Streptophyta > Pinopsida > Pinales > Pinaceae > Pinus > Pinus albicaulis. The sequence continues at coordinate 1,241,771,233 of CM076584.1, forward strand.
ATGACTTCATTTCCATCCTTGATGTAGCTCCTCTCATATGATGATATTGGCCTCAGCCGCTTGCAGCGTCTTTTCGATTTGCATGTCTTTGTCAGATTTTGTGAGCCCTTCCCCGTGTGCAGGGGGCATTTGGGTGTATTTGTATTTCATGTACTACCATATTATTGTATAAGTCCTGATGATTATTCCAGGCATCTCATGTATGTGGGATTCATCCTGTTATTTATCTGGCTCATGTTTAGGCCAACACATGCTTCATTATTGCGTTTCGTGGTTTTCCGGGCACCTTATTCTTTTTAATTTTTCTCGGCAGGAATAGGTATGCCTCCCCCACCACCTTTAGCACAGGTACCACTTCATAACTTAGAGACTTGTTGTAGCTGTAAGTCTCGTCTCCTCAGGGTCTAGTCCTTTAGCACATCAGACACCCTTACATTTCTCTCTCTCATTTCCCTCTTGATGTATAGTGATTGAGTTATTACAACGTACTTTGGTCATACGATTTGCTCCTAACACTCGTACATTAGGGGGCAATCTGTTACACCAATTTTTGGTCATCTAACCTATTATTAATAGATGAACCCAAGTACACTATGTAAGACCAATTTTACCCTAAGTAAAATTGCTTTCACCATATAAAATAACTTATTTGTTTATATTTCCTCGTCATATTTAACCCAAAACAAGGAACGTAATTAAATAAATCCTTATTTATTTAATTATTTCCTAAGAATAAGTTATTTAAATCATTATTTAAATAATATTCTTAGTTAAATTTGACTAAGTCATCCATAAATAATTAAATAAACCATTATTTATTTAATTATATTACCATCATTTCCCTAAAATGATAAATAAAACATTTATTTATTTATTATTTATAAATAAAGGAATTTACCCAAGTCAAGAATCCTTTTCCCTCCAACAAATATAATAAAATATTCCTAAAGGGTGCTTCTAGAATTTGATTAATAATATTTTATTCATGCACCGAGTTCTAGACCACCCCAATATTTTGTTATAAATAGGAGGGTTTTCCCCATTCATTAGTCACCTTCATTGCATTAGATCACTCTGGATCTACTCTCGGTCACCATTTTTCCATTTTTGCTTTGTGAACTCCCACTGAGTTCTATGTTTCTCTAGTTTTTCTACACCAATAAGAGAGAGGAATGTTAGATCTAAAAAACTGAGGACTTTCAAGAACCCATCCCACTGAGGAGAACTGGAAAACACCTTTCTTGTTTTTCTCTCAGGTGCCCCATTCTTTAATATAATATAAAATTCTTTTAAATACATTGTTCTTGTCTTGTCTGTTGGATTCATGGAGCCATGTTATATTTTATCTGCTTAATATCTTTTGTGCTTAGATCTGAATTTGTGTAGCAAACTTAAAGATATTTTGCAGCCATAATCGATGTTAGGGCTATTTTTTATGCATAGCTAAAGTGATCTTATACGACGAAAGATTCATACTAACAGTGTGTATAAGTTTTGCTATGTTTAGATATTTGATGTATAAGAAGAAGCTTGAAAACATGGATAAAAAAGACTCCCTAACATTGCTTCTAATCAAAACCCTCACCTTTGCCTATGGCATAAGGATGCCCAATCCTGGCTCAACCATTGGGGAATCAAGGAGGAGCTCAATATGGAAAGAAAATATAATATAAAGAATATTGTTACCTCCAAGTTTAAAGACAAGCTTGGGAGGATTGAGAGTTGGAGGGTAAAAGAAAGCTTAGATACTATAAAGAACTAATCAACCCCACCCTGGATAATAAGAACTATCTCTTTGTGTTATCCAACAACAAGAAAAAATGAACATCCATAAGATAAGAACTAATTCCCATGAGCTTCAGAGAGAGACGGGGCAGCGGTATATTCTCAAGACCCCTTGGAACGATAGAATATGTCACGTTTGTGAATCTAAGCAGGTGGAAGATGAAAAACACTTCTTTTTAGATTTCCCTACTCTTACTCACATTCTCTCTCAATTCCCCCTACCATCTTCCACACTTCTAGTCTTCTTGACCTATTAATCCAACCCACCTATAGTTATCTTAGAGCACTTATTTCCCTTTTCTTTGACCATACTTAGATTCTTTCTCCTTTCTTAATGTCAGATAGACTAGATTGGTCTCAACTGAGTAACCCCATATATATATATATATATATATATATATATATATATATATTCAAAATTCAAAGTAGAATTTCTATTTCGAAAAAATCAAATTGATTTGAAATTTCTCTTGTTGTTTTAATGGCTTGGCAAATAATTATAAAAATTCACAAAGGCTTAAGTGTGAATGCAAAATATTTCTAAAAATTATTTTTATATTTTATATTTTTAAGTTATGACTAAAATTGTGAAGAAAATAGAGAAACCTTTTTTATTGTATTGTTAAGTTAAATTTTATTTTTTATATTGCATCATGATTAAAAATTGAATTGTGAAATTATATAATATAGGTAAAGTTTATTGAGTAAAATGATTGAACCAAGTCCATTCAATAATAAAAAAATAGCAAGGGAAAAATATCAAGGAAAATCGACAAAGAAAAAATAGTGTAGCTATTTTATTTTCTATATTGCATTATGATTAAAAATTGAATTGGATAATATAGGTAAAGTTTACTGAGTAAACTGATTGAACCAAGTCCATTCAGTAATAAAAAATAGCAAGAGAAAAATATGAAGGAAAATCAACAAAGGAAAAATAGTGTTGCTTTTTTTTTTAAATACACTAGTTTCCATAGTTAGTAAAAGTTGGAGGTTTTTTTTTTTATTATTAATTTTTAAATGATGTTTAATTTTGAAAAAATTGATTTAAAACCATGTAAAATTATTCATCCACCTAGCCAAAATTAGAAATTGGTTGGTTCTAAACAAGTCCACAAAGTCTTTTCCTATGTGATTACCACCTAAAGATCTATGTAAAAATTTTAATAAATATTGGGAATAGTTTCTAAAAAAAATTGTAAATTAATTAAAAGTCAAAACATTTTAACTCAAACTAATTACAAGATACTCTACCTTCCAAGCATATAAAAATGAGAAATAATAATATAATATAACAAATAATAAAGCCCAAATAGTCAGTAGAAATAGCCAAAAACTGCATACCACTGAAAAATTGTAATTAAAGTTAAAATTTGTAATTAATTTGTTTTAAAATTATTATTTTTATTAAGTAATATAAAATATCATATTATATTTTACATAAAACCAAATTATATAACATATTTATATATAAATTAACCAAATATAAAATAATGGTGAAAGTACCGGTTATTCTTCTTATATAGAGTAGTTTCTCGCTATTCTCCCATGTTTATATGTATCAAAGAAGATTAACAACTAATACCAGAATTATACTAAGAGAATATGAGTAACGATTTTAATATTAACATTATCATCACGTTTACATTTATAACAAGGTAGACTGCATGGCATCTAGTCTCTACCTTGAGGGGATGGGAGTGGGTTACTTAGCCGAACATTCTTAAAATAGAGAAAGTCATTTCAGCAACGCATTCACACGGATATTCAGGCTATAAACAAGTTACCTTCCTCCCATTATGCTTTATCACATGGAAATGTATGGACTGCCCACATTTAGCCAAGTCTAACATTCATACTATCCAAGTTTGATGGTCTTTGGATTGGATTTCTTGTCTTTCGATTGGATTTCAAGAAATTGTAGTTGAAAAAGTTGTTATTCTGTTGAGTATCTTCTTCCAGTTTAGTCATGAACTTCCCATTTTTTTAAAAACCCATAGTTTCATAATTTCAAAACATAACTAGGGCTTTCATATGTACTGTATGATGCAGATATTCCACATAAATCTTAGTAGAGCACATAGAAGGGTGTGTATTTTCTTGGGCATGAAAATCCTCAAGAAAATATTCAGTAAAAACCACTTTCAATTTAACTCAAAATATATATAGAAAAGAGAGAACTGAACATAAACAAAGTACTGGTATATAATAACAACAAGAATTTCAAATTCAAACCATTTTCTTGAATATTTCATTTGTGGGCCTCTTGGCTCTCGTCCTTTACATGAACTCTCACACCATTTCTCTCTCTCTCTCTCTCTCTCAAACCTCATATTTATACATAATTGTGGATTAATTTCAATCCATGATTTCCTCCACAAATATCTCAACCTTTGTTTTCCATCCTCACACAAACCTCATATTTATACATAATTGTGAATTAATTTCAATCCATGATTTCCTCCACAAATATCTCAACCATATCCTAAAATATCTTTATTCCTTCTTTGACTCAACTAAGTTCCGTTTAAGGCATTCCTAATCCATAAAATATCTATCCAACTCAACTCGACTCATATCCTCAATTTATTAAGAGAATATTTACAATAAACCTCACACTTAGATTTTCCTCTCAATTTATTTAAAATGTGCATAATTTATAAAATAATTAAAACAAAACATCACCCCCTAAATCACTTAATTACATAATAAAAATTACGCATGATGCTCCTTCATCACCATACTTTCTCGAAATGGACTAATTCGTGCATTATTATTTTTCTACCTAAACAAAATCCCCAAAAAGAGAGGTATATAGATGATGATTCCTCTTCTCTAGAAATAGAAACTTAAAGTTTGTTGAAATTTAATTCGAAGGCTATACTTCACTTATTAACACTAATTTTCGTATGCCATAAAATAAAAAATTAATCCAACATCAAAAGGGAATTCAAGCAACAATAAAATAGAATATAACTTTCTTTCTTTGCCATACAAAAATGAATGCATGATAAATATTCGCAAAACCAAAAATGCTTTATGGAATATATATTTTACAACAAATGTGTTTGAAGCTAGTAAAAAAAAAAAAAGTCAAGGGTGAACCTTTGGCTTGAATGCCATGGAAATATGTGTTGATCCCCATATTCACTGAATTATGATACACAAAAAGCGCTTCCATGCATAGAAAAATGTCTATAGGTGTGTGGTTCCAGCAAATGCAGTAAACGATCAATAGGTAATTACATGGGATCAAAAGATCAATCAGTGAACAAAAGTCAAAAAGTAAATTTATGGGGCCATCATTCTATTAGCGAGAAGTTTCGTTCACATGGTCTCGTGGGTAGGACCTATGGATATAGTTTCATTGTTCTTGCTAAATATAGCTCCAATCCTGGCAAAATCTCACTCAAATTTTAGGGAAGACCGAAGTTTTTGACCTGGAGCCTTAAAGGTGCGGAATCAACATAGTTCATTTTTCAGGGGGCATGATCTCCAATATCTATGGGAACTTGGCACAATCAAGCATGGGTGGATGAGAAAAATATCGACATACTAGTTACTGGGTTAAGGCAATATATATTTTCTAGGCTCTAGGTTATTTAATTCTTGTAGGCAATATATTTCCACTATTATATTTAAAAAAATTTAAATGGTGGGAATATACTACCGACCAACATTAAATAATATATAGCCTGGAAAATAACAATTACCTTGAGTTACCAATGATTATTAATCACAACTTAGTTAAGTGTCTCTATATAAGAAGAGTACGAGTCAATATCAGTAATTAACATGATATCATGGGAATACATGTAATAAAACATCTTCTTGAAACGTTAGCATGAACAAAAACATCTGTAGATTATTATGGAATCTACAAGTGATGAGTAATGTGTTCATGCATACATTCTATATCTCCCAAATATTTTCCATCTAAAGGAAAGCATATGTTATTTATAAAAGATGCCAAGAAAATGAAGAAAGTAGGTTATCAGAAATCATAAATACAAAATAGTATTGCATGCCTTGCCCAAACTTGATTATTATTTATACGACCCTATAAACAACTCCACTATATTATTTTTAGCTATGAAACGTCAGAACAAAAATTATACGATATAAAAATAAATGATATGTGCATTATAACAATAATTGGGCACTTAAAATTTGTGTGAGAGAGGAAATAATAAGTACTCCAGAAGAACCATAACAAGAAGGATATCATGTTAGTAATTAAAGTTTGAATTAATAATTTTAGATACCCAACCAGTAAGAACACTACGGGAGTCCAGCTCGGACAACTCTAATAATCTTAAACCACTAGCACGAATACATCGAGTCACATTCCAATATTCCCACCATGAATCCATACATGATGGCAGGGTTTTTGTAGCCAAACAATAATGCTGATAATTTCTCAGATTCTACTAAGTTAATGCAAACCTCTTCATTCCCTACAATACCGAACAAGGAGGATGTGGAGGATTTAAAGAAACTTAGGGTTTTCATAGTGAACAAATCTCTATGGGATGTTGCCTCATTTGTCTAAACATTCCTCACAAAACCCACCACCGAACAGGCTGAGCAACCCAAGTAAAAAAATAACAGCAACAAAAGGAATAATAAAAATATTATCAGGGGGACATTGATACCAAATCTTGTCAGCCCTACAAAGGCAATAACAGAGGCAAAGCATAAGGTATGTGCATGTTTGTGATAGTTTTGGTTTAGGTAGGAAAATTGCTTTAGTTTCAAAGACCAACCATGGGAAGAGTATGTGTATGCATTGTAAATATGACCTTCTCTTAGGGCATGGTTGGATGCCCTAATCTCATACAACACAGAAAAATATATATTTTCCTTCACAATTATTGTATACGATAATATATAGTTTGATATTTGTATCCTATCAGTTTTTTGAACATACAACACATGAAAATATATATTTTCCTTCACAACTACTATATAGTCTATAGTTTGAACTTTGCATACTTTCTTGTTTAGAACATACAACACATAAAAATGTATATTTTTCCTTCAAAGTTACTATATAGTGAGTTCCCAATATGAGATTTGGTTGTCAAATGTGTGTTACATAGGAAGGAAAATTATCACCTTTGCACATGAAGACGGCTCAAAATATAAAATGAAAGGAAATCAACCCAAGAAGAAAACCAAAAGAACCTTCCAAATGTAAAGCTTTAATAAATTTTGACACATTATCTCAGGTTTTAATCATAATTTCCTTGACCTCAGAATCTTGCTTGCAACTTCTAATTAATTAGTGGCATGGAATTGTATCATAAACAAGCCGATTTATTTTTCTTTTTTGAAATTTATAGAAAGCCTCTAGACCCTTCCAATTCACTCTGTAAAGGAAAATTTGACTTAATTTCAAGAGCTAAATTCTTTGAGTTGAATGAGGAGGATAATCCATCTCCTACATATAAATGGGGAGAAATTTTGGAGTAAATAACACGTTCATCTCCAATGTAGAATCTGCCTACAGTAACAAGTCTCTAGGAAGAGAAAGGCATTGAATATTTCACACAAAACCAAACAACAACCATCCCAGGCTACAATGAAATTACCATGTGAAGTGAGGACGATTGAAGACAAGTGAGGAAAACTGAATACATTTGGAGGATTGGCATGCAAGTGTTTATCTACTGATAAGCCCTCTATATTATTAACCATGTATATGGTTACACATGACGATATCGTAGCATCCTTGCGACCTTTTTATATTCTTAATCTTTTTAAACATAAAATTTTTGCAAACTAATGTTAGCATTAGTCGAACATAACTTAATTGAAAGTAAAACTATGAATTTTATCCTAAATATGTTTACATGTGACCTCTAAATTTATTATTGGTTTACCTAACTAGTGGAAGGAGCTCACAGACTAAGAAAAAAATATTTATAGAGATTAAATTGAAAACATTGAGTAAATTTACTTTGTTTCCCTGTGCAAACTAATGTCCATAGACAAATGATTACAAGAGTCTCTATGACTAATAATATTTTTAGAATTGACTGAGTTTGGAAGATATGCTAATTGGTTTTGAATAGAATTTTTATGGATTCAAATATTGGAGATTTAAATATGGCCTTGGTGGTGTTGTAAAATTCATTTTTTTAATGTCAATTCAAGAAGTAGGGGAGTCCAAGGCAATCTCCACCCTGGTAGAGATTAACAGAAACATCCAGGAAATCAACCTGCATCAACTGCATCAGTATTCTTGTCTTGGCAGAATGGATAAGGACATAAAGGCCATGCAACAAGTTGAAATGCGAGGTTCCAGTGTTAAAGATCCAGCCCCAGTGGACTTAGATGATGACTAGAGCTGCTAGTTCTAGTTTTTTAGTGGTTACCTTTACTTATGCATTATGTAAATGTTAGTATTAGTAAACTTTGATATCAATTAACTAAAGACTCTTTATAGGAAATTAAGGAAGTACATGTTTTGGATAGCATACAATGCACTTAGATGGCCAACATACCTGGTTTCCTTCTGGCAATTTGAGGTCTAATTTTTGTATCTATTATGCTAGTTTTTTCTATTAATAGAAAATAGTAAGGAACTACTAAGCTTACAAAAAAAAATATCATTTTTTCAATTCGAATTAATTTTTTTTATTTTTTATTTTTATGAAAAAAATTGTTGCTTAAAAGTTATATTGTTATAGTCTTTATTGTATTAAATGTGTGCTTTTTTTACTATTTAAATCTATATTATAATAATCTGAAAAAAAAAAAAAAAAAAAAAAAAAAAAAAAAAAAAAAAAAAAAAAAAAAAAAAAAAAAAAAAAAAAAAAAAAAAAAAAAAAAAAAAAAAAAAAAAAAAAAAAAAGAAAAGAAAAGAAAAGAAAAGAAAAAAGAAGAAGAAGAAGAAGAAAAGAAAAGAAAAGAAAAGAAAAAAAAAGAAAGAAAGAAAGAAAGAAAGAAAGAAAAAGAAAAAGAAAAGAAAGAAAGAAAGAAAGAAAGAAAGAAAGAAAAAAGAAAAAAGAAAAGAAAAGAAAAGTATATACGTGGTAGTTTGACACTTGATAAAAATAAAATTAGGCCTTAACAGTCCATCCATAAACTTACTAGGTTTTTACCATCCAACTAAAATTTTATGGATTGTTCCAGCTAATGTACACAAAATAATATAACAAATATAGTTAAGTTTTATACAAGCATGAAATTAGAACTAAAATTACAAGTAGAAGACTAATACATACAAACAGGGTCAAGACGGGCCAAGATGAGAAGAGGTCTTTAGAGCTTTCCCCTTCATATCTTTCTACTCCTTTGTTTCATCCTCAATTATAATTGGGTGGGAGCGGGGGCCTGCAGAAGTGGAGGGACCTATGAGCTCCACCATTTCCTCTTTTCTATATAAACCTTCATCAGACACCTTGAAGCTAAGTCCAAAGGATAGTCCATAAAATATGGTAAACTTGACTTTCAACCTCCTAATTCTATTTAGTGATTTTGGTTCATTTTCCTTCTATTTCTCTAAGGCCATGGAAACCAAGGTTTTAGCAAGCCATTAAATTTCCATTACTTGAAAATTCTTGGTGTCACATGACCAAAAGAAACTAGGATCCTAAACCCAATTACAAAATTAATTGTTGATCTATTATATGGATACCTACTAAAAATATAAATAAATCTTATATATGTTAATATTACTTATTCAGATATACAATAGAAACAAAGTGGCATTGAGTTACTAAGTTGAAAAATTTTCTTTCATTAAAGGAAAATCCAAATAATAGCTCTAATTTACTATACAAAAAATTATTTGAATAGGCATTTTGTATTTTGTATTTTTTTTAAAGCCCCATGTCAATTTGTGGGTTTCGACATTTCTTTTATAGGGAAATGTCCAAGAATTAGTTTCAAATGAACATTTTATTTTGAAAAATATTACTTGATGCATGAATATTTCTTTTAAAACTATATACTAAATTGCTTGAATATGATTTCTATTACTCTATAAATTATTAGGGAAATTACCATTAGATTGAGATAGTGTTTTGGTTTTTTTTTTTTTTTTTATAGTTATTTGAGCTTTTTCGCAATCACATATTTTGATTTTATTTTCATTCACTGTAATTTATTTGGTGATTAGTTCTTGCTTAATTCATGTATATAACCTTCCAAAAGGATTAATGAGTCCACACAATAGTATATGATGAACATACTCTTATGTATTTAAAGAGTCCCTTCATAATCAAAGAATTATATTTGAAAATCTATAATAGAATTGGAGGAGAAAAGATAATCTCTAATGATCTTAAGAGAATTGAAGATTAATATTGAATTTTAATCACATACAGGATGTTGGTGATAAAAAGGGATTAAAAGAATACAAGCAAAGAGTATATGTTATATTTGAGAAGGGTTGTTAAAAATTTTCTTGAATCCCATTGATAAAGTTGAATTTTCCAATTATAACCTACTCAAATCCTTGAGTTCTCACACATTTTCTCCAAGAGCTCTTATTGACCTATTTGGTGGGGCTATGGAGGCCATAGGAAGAGATTTTCAATTTGTGATGAACGATGGTGCCTAGCTTAGCTTAGGTTGTTGAGATTTTATATTGATTTTCCAAAGATGTGGTGATGCCACTTGGAGAAGAGAAATTATTTCTCTTGTTGCAGAAAAATATGCCAATGTCTTGGGAAGATAATTATTATTGGAGTTGTGATAATACATTGTGAAAGGTTGCTTAATTTTTTTCTAAATCCAATAAATTTAAGTATGCTCAGAATTTAACTGGACTAATTGTTATGAATATGCATGGGATTGATTCAGATAACTTTATTGATGTAAATAATAATAAATTTGTCTAGCTCATATTGTTCTATTTATTTAAAAATATATCATTTTTGGTATTATATATATATATATATATATATATATATATATATATAATTTTCTTTTACAATATTCCGAATATATTTTCAAAGGAAAATATTCTAAATCCATTTATTCAAGATATGATTGTCCGACCTGGTTATTAATATTTATATGTGTTTATTCTTGTCTCTATGATAAATTATTTCATATCCTGATAGAGCTATTTTTGGCGTTGTTGTCGGGGAGGTGTCCAAGTAGGTGTTTATTCTACTTAGAAGTTGGTTGTTTTTTTTTTCTCTTTCTACTTTTCATCAATATTATTGATTTGAAATGTCGTAAAAAAAGTGAAAAAAAGAGAGTTAGTTATTTCATGCCTTGTAGGAGTAGGGATAGGCAAGGGAAATTCCTACCAAAACCCCCCACCCCTTCAAGCAACCAACTATCATTCCTCTTTGGTAATTTTGAACTCCCCTCTTTGACTATAGGGGAGTTAGAAAACCCTTAAGGTGAGCAACCTAAAATTTTTGAGGGGCCCATAGGAGAAGAAGAGGTTATCTCACCTACCAAAACCATGGCTAAGAATTGATAAAATGAGCTTTTAACTATTATAGAAACCAATGGGAAGGCCAAAATGAAGAATATAAGCCCTACTACCCTTCCACATTTCCATGACCTAACCTATGAGGACCCTGAAACATTCATGTTTGAATTTTTTATTGTCTGTAGGACCTATCACTATACCTCTGATGAACAGAAGTTGAATTTGTTTCCATCCACCCTCAAAGATGAAACCCTGTGCTGGTTTATGGGCTTACCTAGAGGCAACATCACTACCTAGGCCCAAATGCAGTAAGCCCTTAATGAAAAGTATAAGGATTACAAAAACAAAGGAAAAAATATTTAGGATGACCCTAGGACCAAATGAATCTTTAGAGGACTATTTGGAAATATTCCAGTACAATTATAGGAGGGATAATTGTACCCTTGACCCTGAGTCACTTAAATTATTTCTTCAATGAGGGATCGGGGAGGATGTAATGGAGACCCTCAACATGATGTCTGGAGGAGGCATCTACCAGTTTCCTCATGATCATATCAAGACAATATTCAGGTATCCCTCTTGGGTTTCTAGGAAAAAAGGTAGGTCTAGTCAAGGCTTGGTTAGTTCATCTCCCTTTGCATCAACCATAAAATGTGATATAGGAAGTATGTATGAGGAATTCAAGACTAAAATTCTACATACCTTTTCCTATAGATGAACACTATTCAGAATAAAATGAAAAAAGAGAGAGTAGAAAGGGAACTAGCTATCTTTTTCCCTAGATGCACTAGGAGACCTCCTAGAAATGTGTGCCCACTGAATGCCATAGAAGTATTCTCTATCTATTAGGAAAACAATGAAATAGAAAAACTCCCCTCTCTGTCAGGCCTAAAATTCATATACCAAGAGGAAAATGGTGGTTTAGAGAAACTCTATTTCATTAACCAAAGGAGGACCTGAGGCACTCGTCCATATCAATAAGGCATGCAAGGTCCACATTATCCTCCTTACAATCCAAACTAGAATGCACCTTTCCATCCTTGGTACCCTTCCACTCATCCATCATGGCCTATACCCTCTCCTTAGCGTTACACTCCTCAATATCCTACTCAACTTGTCAACCCTCCTTTCTATCCATATCCACCTTAATCTCCTAAATGGAACAACTCCTTAAAAGGGTGGAGGACTCAAACAACCCAACCTCCATATTTAATGCCTCAACCACAACTCCCTTACTATAACCCACCTAAGCAACATCAACTACATGAGAAACCCAATCTGAACCCAAACAATAAGAAGACACAATAGGTTTATAGTGGGGAGACATCATATCCTACTTATGTTGTTGAAATACAAGAGATCAAATTTCATTATGGGAAGGTACTTCCAGATGTTCACCCACCTTCTCCACCTAAATAAATTGAAGAAAGAAGGAAGAAAGTGAACCTCAATCCAATGCACTTCCTTACCCTAAGAGGCTAGTCCACCCTAAACAACACACCTCGGAAGAGGCTAAACTTCTGGGAGAATTGAAGAATTTGTGTGTTAAAATGCCCCTTCTCCAAGCCATTAAATATTACCCCATTTACAACAGGCTCATCAAGGAAGAGTGTTTTAAAAGGCTTAAGAGAAGAAGAAGAGATACCCTGAATATCATTGTTGTTGGGCAATTGTCTGATCTAATGCGTGAGAGGGTAATCTTCCTAAAGTACTTGTATCTTGGTATCCCATTAATGGATGCTCAGATAGTAACATTAGGGTACATAATAATTTGATTGACCTTGGGGATTTTCAATCAATGTGATGAACAAGGAAACCATGCTCAAGGTCAATCTCCAAGGGGCCTTGAGGAAGACTACCATAGTGATCCAGCTTGCATACGTATCCATAGTAGCTCTTGAGGGAGTTGTTGAGGATGTAATGGTCTCCTTTGACTCCTAAGAGTATCCCACTAATTTCCTCATTCTAAATCCCAAAGCCAAGTTTAATGGCTACCCTCTCATCCTAGGAAGGCCTTGGTTGGCCATTGCTAATTCCTACTTTAGTTGCAGGGTTGGGAACATGACCATCAAGAATGGGCATCTATCAAAACAACCTGTGTTGAATCCTCCTGCTAAACCTTCTATTGAGCATGACTTGCACTAGTGGTTAGAGGATGAGGAAGAGGAAGAATTTTATCAGGCATCCCTCTACCTGATCTGTACACTAGAAACTATTGTAGGGGGAGGAAGATTGATGAAGATGACCCAATTGACAACATCTTACATAATCATCCTCTGATTGCCATACCAGTTAATGAATTGATGAAGGAATATGATGGAAACCCATGGAATGATTTTTTCTCTGTTGACCCTAACTTAGTACATGCCAAGGTTGTAGATATTAGCCTATCCAGAACCCTAAAGATCAACCCATCCCTCTCACTTGACCAGGAATAAAAATTATGCAATGTGTTGAGGAAACACAATTATGAGCCATCTAGCCCCCCATGAATCCAGTTTATTTTTAATTTTCTTAATTACCGATTTCCAAGATTGAGAGGAGATTTATTTGTAGAAAATTGGAATTCCCAGGTGCTTAAATTTTTTCATACACTCTATGAAATTGCAACCAAAAATCACTCCAATTTGAAGGAATACACCTGATAATATTTTCCAAATAAATATTTGAGATTTAGCTAAATTGGTTATCCACTTGGCTTTCATAATTTTTTCCAGGAATCTTTTAAATTTCCTTTCTATATATAGTCACCGAGATCCACCCAAAAAAATGGTGTTGTCATAAAATTGAGCATGGTTTGCACTTTTGGTTGAAGGAGTGTATTGTATACCAATAAGACACTTGATGTTGCATTCATGTTCTATTCTCTCACTGAATGAATCCACAACTAAAATGTATAAAAAGGGTGACAAGCAAGATCCTTGATGAAGTACCCGAGAAGCGTAGAAGAATTTGGTAGTCCTACAATTAATTAGAAGAGAAATCTATGGAGAGTGTATACAAAGAAGAAACCACTGAATGAAAGTGTTTTTGAAGCCCTTTGCAAAAATTTGGTCCAATAATTCACTTATTTCCTTTTCCAACTTGATCTCCCGTTTGAATTTTTTTGAGAGTAGACTGGTGGCCTAATTATTTTTCTTTTTCCATTTGTTCAATGTGAATTTTACTATTAGTTTTATATCTTGATATCCAGGTCTTTTTTTCTATCTCTCGAGCATTATCTAGTTCCGACTTTTCATCTGTAAAATTGGTAAAGGGGGAATCGATGGTACCTTCTTTTGGATAAAGGAATTCATCTTCCACTTCTTAGACTTTGACTACGTTGGCTTTGGATATTCATTAGATTTTGTTTTTGTTGATTCACTAATAGGGTATTGAGAGGAGACAAGGACAAGGGTTTATTCTATGCTTGGGATACTTTCCTATGGAATATCACCTTCCTCTTTTCATGTGAATGTGCTTCATATGTATTACTTGAGATTCCTCTAGTGGTTGATTTGGCTGAGCCTTCTCCATTTCCCACCAATTTATTCTTAGGTGAAGGGGGGCCTAGATTATTTTCAAGACCTTGATTCTATGCCTATGGTGGGGTAAGCTTTGTTTTTTGAGAGCCTCTTTGCCGTTGTGCTTACTACCATTGTTCCCCTTCTTCGGTTTGCTTCTCTCACTCTTCTTGTTTCATGGGAAAATGCTGAGAAAAATGACCATAGTCATGATTTTTTCTTTCTTTTGAAAGGAACTAATCATAATCCACTTCTTGGATGTGTGACCAATTATCCAAATTTAGGTTTATTGTTGCGAGGATACATTTTTACAAATATAACTCAACACAGATCCTGGCACAAGGAGAAAAGCCAACATTTGGCTCGACAGAATCGACATACTTCCCTAGAGTGTTCACGATCTTTCTAAATGTGGCATCATTCTAGTAGTGAAAGGGAAGAATAGACAACTTCACACAAACAAGGACCGATGAAGGGACAACGTAGTCAGGGTCAAAACAAGGGCTCCTGTAATATTCCTACTTAGCCTGAGATAAGAGGAATGTTCATTTTTGTTTTACATTCTATTGCATGAATAAATGAATAAAGGAGGACATTTAAAACTCCTAAAAAGACTGAATAAATCAATGCCCATGTGAACAAGGATAAATCAGGGCCATGTAAATAAACCACTTGCAGGTGTGAAAGAGGTTTGAGATGTGAGACTGGGTCAACCTTGACCAAATCTATAGTGTTGTCTAGGTTCAATGTATCTCATGGAGGGATAGCGCAGTTCTAGAAGGAGGCCCTTCATGTGAATGGAGATAACTCATAAAGGTGGTTTAGGGTTTGCAAAGGCTTTCATCTTATAGAAGGAAGGGGAGGGCAGCAAAAGAAGGTTGTTGATTGGTAATATTTTTTAGTATCTTGTCTGTTTAGACAAATATTATTCTATGTTGTTTAGTGGAGGATTGTGTTGCTTAGCACTTGGAGTCCCTATGTAGGGATTTAACCTCTTCCTTTGAGGATTCCTAGAGGATAATTTGCTGATTTGATCCACTATTAGGCTTGAGGCCAAGCTCCACTTCCAATTGCAACACAGATCCACTGAGGGTTTGTTTGCTCTTGCAAGCTGCAACAAGTGGGATTCTAGATCTACAGAGATCTAGCTTGTTTTTGGAGCCTCTTCTCATGGAGTGTGTATTTTAACCTCCTAAAAGAGTGCCTCTCCTGTTTGTACTTCATATATGTAACTTGGCAGTGGGCCATCTATGTCATTTGAGATACAGTGTTGTTTCCATTGAGGAATTGCTTTATTTTGATATGAGTTTCTTCATGGTGTTTTGATCACAGTTTTGATGAGAGATCTTTGGTGTTGGGCTTTGCCTTCCACTTTGGTGATACATGGATTAGCTTGCTGATCCATGTACTATTTAGATCTGATATATTGTAATGTAATGTTATATTCGGAAATTACTACAGCATTTTATAGATATGCAACTTGAAACTCAGATCTACTCTTGTTTATGCATGATTTGGTCAAAACCTCAATGGGATCTTGTAAATAAGACTATATAGTTTCCAGATATGAAATAGATCTGATGTTTTGTCCACATATTTGTCCTGGATCTGAGTTGTAATATTCAACTGCTGCAGCTCCTTAAAATAACATTGTTGAGCCATTTCTGCAATTATATATGTGTTGCAGCCTTCTTTTCTGAAGATTTCTTGCTCTATTGTCTCATGTATTCTACTGTATATTGAAAGGGCTTCATTGTAATTCTGATTTGCTATTGTATAATTATAAGTTAATCATATTTTATGGCCTCAAGCTCATATTGTCTGAGACTGCATTATTTCTGAAGTAGTTTATTGTGCATAGCTGCAGCCTCTCTTATAGGGTGTTTTCCAGCTAGGCTAGGTGGTGGGAGATTTGTTTACCACACCTAGTTTGATTTTTTTTTCTCCCCTTTTGGATTTAGACTCTAGATCTGCTGATCTAGGGGATCCAAGGGATTGAAACTCATTTATGTGCATAAATCTCCAAGAAGTGCATTATTCCAGCAGGGTTGTTGTGCTGTTCCTATTTTGGAATATTACAGTGGTATCGGAGCTCCTTTCTTGGC